>OX596018.1:28060446-28666514 GCA_951394055.1 Villa cingulata
CAGACAAATTAAAAGTATTTGTAGGGCTCCTGTCGCCCAAGTTTTGCAGAAAAATGAAAAAAATGTGTCAGATTTTTGTCGCCCAAATTTGGCAGACAAATTAAAAGTGTTTGTAGGGCTCCTGTCGCCCAAGTTTTGCAGAAAAATGGCAAATATGTGTCAGATTTTTGTCGCCCAAGTTTCGCAGACAAATTAAAAGTGTTTGTAGGGCTCCCGTCGCCAAAATTTGGCAGAAAAAAGAAAAAAATGTGTCATATTTCTGTCGCCAAAGTCTGGCAGACAAATTAAGAGTATTTGTAGGGCTCCTGTCGCCCAAGTTTTGCAGAAAAATGAAAAAAACGTGTCAGATTTTTGACGCCAAAGTTTGGCAGACAAATTAAAAGTATTTGTAGGGCTCCTGTCGCCCAAGTTTTGCAGAAAAATGAAAAAAATGTGTCATATTTCTGTCGCTGAAGTTTGGCAGACAACTTAAAAGTATTTGTAGGGCTCCTGTCGCCCACGTTTGGCAGAAAAATGACAAATATGTGTCAGATTTCTGTCGCTCAAGTCTGGCAGACAAATTAAAAGTGTTTGTAGGGCTCCTGTCGCCCAAGTTTTGCAGAAAAAATGACAAATATGTGTCAGATTTTTGTCGCCCAAGTTTCGCAGACAAATTAAAAGTGTTTGTAGGGCTCCTGTCTCCAAAATTTGGCAGAAAAAAGAAAAAAATGTGTCATATTTCTGTCGCCCAAGTTTGGCAGACAAATTAAAAGTATTTGTAGGGCTCCTGTCGCCCAAGTTTTGCAGAAAAATGAAAAAAATGTGTCAGATTTTTGTCGCCCAAGTTTGGCAGACAAATTAAAAGTGTTTGTAGGGCTCCTGTCGCCCAAGTTTTGCAGAAAAATGAAAAAAATGTGCCAGATTTTTGTCGCCCAAGTTTGGCAGACAAATTAAAAGTGTTTGTAGGGCTCCTGTCGCCCAAGTCCTGCAGAAAAATGAAAAAAATGAGTCAGAATTCTGTCGCCCAAGTTTGGCAGACAAATTAAAAGTGTTTGTAGGGCTCCTGTCGCCCAAGTCTGGCAGAAAAATGAAAAAAATGTGTCATATTTCTGTCGCCCAAGTTTGGCAGACAACTTGAAAGTATTTGTAGGGCTCCTGTCGCCCAAGTTTGACAGAAAAATGACAAAAATGTGTCAGATTTTTGTCGCCCAAGTTTGGCAGACAAATTGAAAGTGTTTGTAGGGCTCCTGTCGCCAAGTTTGGCAGAAAAATGAAAAAAATGTGCCAGATTTCTGTCGCTAAAGTTGGGCAGACAAATTAAAAGTGTTTGTACTGCTCCTGTCGCCCAAGTTTGGCAGAAAAATGAAAAAAATGTGTCATATTTCTTCGCCCAAGTTTGGCAGACAACTTAAAAGTATCTGTAGGGCTCCTGTCGCCCAAGTTTGGCAGAAAAATGACAAATATGTGTCAGATTTCAGTCGTTCAAGTTTGGCAGACAAATTAAAAGTGTTTGTAGGGCTCCTGTCGCCAAAATTTGGTAGAAAAAAGTAAAAAATGTGTCATATTTCTGTCGCCCAAGTTTGGCAGACAAATTAAAAGTATTTGTAGGGCTCCTGTCGCCCAAGTTTTGCAGAAAAATGAAAAAAATGTGTCAGATTTTTGTCGACCAAGTTTGGCAGACAAATTAAAAGTGTTTGTAGGGCTCCTGTCGCCCAAGTTTGCAGAAAAATGAAAAAAATGTGCCAGATTTTTGTCGCCCAAGTTTGGCAGACAAATTAAAAGTGTTTGTAGGGCTCCTGTCGCCCAAGTTTGGCAGAAAAATGAAAAAAATGTGTCAGATTTCTGTTGCCCAAGTTGGGCAGACAAATTAAAAGTGTTTGTAGGGCTCCTGTCGCCAAGTTTTGCAGAAAAATGAAAAAATTGTGCCAAAGTTTGGCAGATAACTTAAAAGTATTTGTAGGGCTCCTGTCGCCCAAGTTTGGCAGAAAAATTAAAAGTATTTGTAGGGCTCCTGTCGCCCAAGTTTGGCAGAAAAATGAAAAAAATGTGTCAGATTTCTGTCGCCCAAGTTTGGCAGACAAATTAAAAGTATTTGTAGGGCTCCTGTCGCCAAGTTTTGCAGAAAAATGAAAAAATTGTGCCAAAGTTTGGCAGATAACTTAAAAGTATTTGTAGGGCTCCTGTCGCCCAAGTTTGGCAGAAAAATTAAAAGTATTTGTAGGGCTCCTGTCGCCCAAGTTTGGCAGAAAAATGAAAAAAATGTGTCAGATTTCTGTTGCCCAAGTTGGGCAGACAAATTAAAAGTGTTTGTAGGGCTCCTGTCGCCCAAGTTTGGCAGAAAAATGAAAAAAATGTGTCAGATTTCTGTTGCCCAAGTTGGGCAGACAAATTAAAAGTATTTGTAGGGCTCCTGTCGCCAAGTTTTGCAGAAAAATGAAAAAATTGTGCCAAAGTTTGGCAGATAACTTAAAAGTATTTGTAGGGCTCCTGTCGCCCAAGTTTGTTAGAAAAATTAAAAGTATTTGTAGGGCTCCTGTCGCCCAAGTTTGGCAGACAAATTAAAAGTGTTTGTAGGGCTCCTGTCGCCAAGTTTTGCAGAAAAATGAAAAAATTGTGCCAAAGTTTGGCAGATAACTTAAAAGTATTTGTAGGGCTCCTGTCGCCCAAGTTTGGCAGACAAATTTAAAGTATTTGTAGGGCTCCTGTCGCCCAAGTTTGGCAGAAAAATGAAAAAAATGTGTCAGATGTCTGTCGCCCAAGTTTAGCATACAAATTAAAAGTGTTTGTAGGGCTCCTGTCGCCCAAGTTTTGCAGAAAAAGGAAAAAAATGTGTCAGATTTCTTTCGCCCAAGTTTGGCAGACAAATTAAAAGTGTTTATAGGGCTCCTGTCGCCCAAGTTTTGCAGAAAAATGAAAAAAATTTGTCAGATTTCTGTCGCCCAAGTTTGGCAGACAAATTAAAAGTATTTGTAGGGCTCCTGTCGCCAAGTTTTGCAGAAAAATGAAAAAATTGTGCCAAAGTTTGGCAGATAACTTAAAAGTATTTGTAGGGCTCCTGTCGCCCAAGTTTGGCAGAAAAATTAAAAGTATTTGTAGGGCTCCTGTCGCCCAAGTTTGGCAGACAAATTAAAAGTGTTTGTAGGGCTCCTGTCGCCAAGTTTTGCAGAAAAATGAAAAAATTGTGCCAAAGTTTGGCAGATAACTTAAAAGTATTTGTAGGCTCCTGTCGCCCAAGTTTGGCAGACAAATTTAAAGTATTTGTAGGGCTCCTGTCGCCCAAGTTTGGCAGAAAAATGAAAAAAATGTGTCAGATGTCTGTCGCCCAAGTTTAGCAGACAAATTAAAAGTGTTTGTAGGGCTCCTGTCGCCCAAGTTTTGCAGAAAAAGGAAAAAAATGTGTCAGATTTCTTTCGCCCAAGTTTGGCAGACAAATTAAAAGTGTTTATAGGGCTCCTGTCGCCCAAGTTTTGCAGAAAAATGAAAAAAATTTGTCAGATTTCTGTCGCCCAAGTTTGGCAGACAAATTAAAAGTATTTGTAGGGCTCCTGTCGCCAAGTTTTGCAGAAAAATGAAAAAATTGTGCCAAAGTTTGGCAGATAACTTAAAAGTATTTGTAGGGCTCCTGTCGCCCAAGTTTGGCAGAAAAATTAAAAGTATTTGTAGGGCTCCTGTCGCCCAAGTTTGGCAGAAAAATGACAAATATGTGTCAGATTTCAGTCGCCCAAGTTTGGCAGACAAATTAAAAGTATTTGTAGGGCTCCTGTCGCCCAAGTTTTGCAGAAAAATGAAAAAACTGTGTCAGATTTTTGTCGCCCAAGTTTGGCAGACAAATTAAAAGTGTTTGTAGGGCTCCTGTCGCCCAAGTCTGGCGGAAAAAAGAAAAAAATGTGTCAAATTTCTGTCGCCCAAGTTTGGCAGACAAATTAAAAGTATTTGCAGGGCTCCTGTCGCCCAAGTTTTGCAGAAAAAGGAAAAAAATGTGTCAGATTTCTTTCGCCCAAGTTTGGCAGACAAATTAAAAGTGTTTATAGGGCTCCTGTCGCCCAAGTTTTGCAGAAAAATGAAAAAAATTTGTCAGATTTCTGTCGCCCAAGTTTGGCAGACAAATTAAAAGTATTTGTAGGGCTCCTGTCGCCAATTTTTGCAGAAAAATGAAAAAATTGTGCCAAAGTTTGGCAGATAACTTAAAAGTATTTGTAGGGCTCCTGTCGCCCAAGTTTGGCAGAAAAATTAAAAGTATTTGTAGGGCTCCTGTCGCCAAGTTTGGCAGAAAAATGAAAAAAATGTGTCAGATTTCTGTCGCCCAAGTTTGGCAGACAAATTAAAAGTATTTGTAGGGCTCCTGTCGCCAAGTTTTGCAGAAAAATGAAAAAAATTTGTCAGATTTCTGTCGCCCAAGTTTGGCAGACAAATTAAAAGTATTTGTAGGGCTCCTGTCGCCAAGTTTTGCAGAAAAATGAAAAAATTGTGCCAAAGTTTGGCAGATAACTTAAAAGTATTTGTAGGGCTCCTGTCGCCCAAGTGTGGCAGAAAAATTAAAAGTATTTGTAGGGCTCCTGTCGCCCAAGTTTGGCAGACAAATTAAAAGTGTTTGTAGGGCTCCTGTCGCCAAGTTTTGCAAAAAAATGAAAAAATTGTGCCAAAGTTTGGCAGATAACTTAAAAGTATTTGTAGGGCTCCTGTCGCCCAAGTTTGGCAGACAAATTTAAAGTATTTGTAGGGCTCCTGTCGCCCAAGTTTGGCAGAAAAATGAAAAAAATGTGTCAGATTTCTGTCGCCCAAGTTTAGCAGACAAATTAAAAGTGTTTGTAGGGCTCCTGTCGCCCAAGTTTTGCAGAAAAAGGAAAAAAATGTGTCAGATTTCTTTCGCCCAAGTTTGGCAGACAAATTAAAAGTGTTTAAAGGGCTCCTGTCGCCCAAGTTTTGCAGAAAAATGAAAAAAATTTGTCAGATTTCTGTCGCCCAAGTTTGGCAGACAAATTAAAAGTATTTGTAGGGCTCCTGTCGCCAAGTTTTGCAGAAAAATGAAAAAATTGTGCCAAAGTTTGGCAGATAACTTAAAAGTATTTGTAGGGCTCCTGTCGCCCAAGTTTGGCAGAAAAATTAAAAGTATTTGTAGGGCTCCTGTCGCCCAAGTTTGGCAGAAAAATGACAAATATGTGTCAGATTTCAGTCGCCCAAGTTTGGCAGACAAATTAAAAGTATTTGTAGGGCTCCTGTCGCCCAAGTTTTGCAGAAAAATGAAAAAACTGTGTCAGATTTTTGTCGCCCAAGTTTGGCAGACAAATTAAAAGTGTTTGTAGGGCTCCTGTCGCCCAAGTCTGGCGGAAAAAAGAAAAAAATGTGTCAAATTTCTGTCGCCCAAGTTTGGCAGACAAATTAAAAGTATTTGTAGGGCTCCTGTCGCCCAAGTTTTGCAAAAAAAGGAAAAAAATGTGTCAGATTTCTTTCGCCCAAGTTTGGCAGACAAATTAAAAGTGTTTATAAGGCTCCTGTCGCCCAAGTTTTGCAGAAAAATGAAAAAAATTTGTCAGATTTCTGTCGCCCAAGTTTGGCAGACAAATTAAAAGTATTTGTAGGGCTCCTGTCGCCAAGTTTTGCAGAAAAATGAAAAAATTGTGCCAAAGTTTGGCAGATAACTTAAAAGTATTTGTAGGGCTCCTGTCGCCCAAGTTTGGCAGACAAATTAAAAGTATTTGTAGGGCTCCTGTCGCCCAAGTTTGGCAGAAAAATGACAAATATGTGTCAGATTTCAGTCGCCCAAGTTTGGCAGACAAATTAAAAGTATTTGTAGGGCTCCTGTCGCCCAAGTTTTGCAGAAAAATGAAAAAAATGTGTCAGATTTTTGTCGACCAAGTTTGGCAGACAAATTAAAAGTGTTTGTAGGGCTCCTGTCGCCCAAGTTTGCAGAAAAATGAAAAAAATGTGCCAGATTTTTGTCGCCCAAGTTTGGCAGACAAATTAAAAGTGTTTGTAGGGCTCCTGTCGCCCAAGTTTGGCAGAAAAATGAAAAAAATGTGTCAGATTTCTGTTGCCCAAGTTGGGCAGACAAATTAAAAGTGTTTGTACTGCTCCTGTCGCCCAAGTTTGGCAGAAAAATGAAAAAAATGTGTCAGATTTCTTTCGCCCAAGTTTGGCAGACAAATTAAAAGTGTTTGTAGGGCTCCTGTCGCCAAAGTTTGGTAGAAAAAAGTAAAAAATGTGTCATATTTCTATCGCCCAAGTTTGGCAGACAAATTAAAAGTATTTGTAGGGCTCCTGTCGCCCAAGTTTTGCAGAAAAATGAAAAAAATGTGTCAGATTTTTGTCGACCAAATTTGGCAGATAAATTAAAAGTGTTTGTAGGGCTCCTGTCGCCCAAGTTTGCAGAAAAATAAAAAAATGTGCCAGATTTTTGTCGCCCAAGTTTGGCAGACAAATTAAAAGTGTTTGTAGGGCTCCTGTCGCCCAAGTTTGGCAGAAAAATGAAAAAATTGTGCCAAAGTTTGGCAGATAACTTAAAAGTATTTGTAGGTCTCCTGTCGCCCAAGTTTGGCAGAAAAATTAAAAGTATTTGTAGGGCTCCTGTCGCCCAAGTTTGGCAGAAAAATGAAAAAAATGTGTCAGATTTCTGCCGCCCAAGTTTGGCAGACAAATTAAAAGTATTTGTAGGGCTCCTGTCGCCAAGTTTTGCAGAAAAATGAAAAAATTGTGCCAAAGTTTGGCAGATAACTTAAAAGTATTTGTAGGGCTCCTGTCGCCCAAGTTTGGCAGAAAAATTAAAAGTATTTGTAGGGCTCCTGTCGCCCAAGTTTGGCAGAAAAATGAAAAAAATGTGTCAGATTTCTGTTGCCCAAGTTGGGCAGACAAATTAAAAGTGTTTGTAGGGCTCCTGTCGCCCAAGTTTGGCAGAAAAATGAAAAAAATGTGTCAGATTTCTGTTG
This sequence comes from Villa cingulata, assembly GCA_951394055.1. NCBI lineage: Eukaryota > Metazoa > Arthropoda > Insecta > Diptera > Bombyliidae > Villa > Villa cingulata. The sequence continues at coordinate 28,067,349 of OX596018.1, forward strand.
CCCAAGTTGGGCAGACAAATTTAAAGTATTTGTAGGGCTCCTGTCGCCAAGTTTTGCAGAAAAATGAAAAAATTGTGCCAAAGTTTGGCAGATAACTTAAAAGTATTTGTAGGCCTCCTGTCGCCCAAGTTTGGCAGAAAAATTAAAAGTATTTGTAGGGCTCCTGTCGCCCAAGTTTGGCAGAAAAAAGCAAAAAATGTGTCAAATTTCTGTCGCCCAAGTTTGGCAGACAAAATTTAAAAGTATTTGTAGGGCTCCTGTCGCCAAGTTTTGCAGAAAAATGAAAAAATTGTGCCAAAGTTTGGCAGATAACTTAAAAGTATTTGTAGGGCTCCTTTCGCCCAAGTTTGGCAGAAAAATTAAAAGTATTTGTAGGGCTCCTGTCGCCCAAGTTTGGCAGGAAAATGAAAAAAATGTGTCAGATTTCTGTTGCCCAAGTTGGGCAGACAAATTAAAAGTGTTTGTACTGCTCCTGTCGCCCAAGTGTGGCAGAAAAATGAAAAAAATGTGTCAGATTTCTTTCGCCCAAGTTTGGCAGACAAATTAAAAGTGTTTATAGGGCTCCTGTAGCCCAAGTTTTGCAGAAAAATGAAAAAAATTTGTCAGATTTCTGTCGCCCAAGTTTGCAGACAAATTAAAAGTATTTGTAGGGCTCCTGTCGCCAAGTTTTGCAGAAAAATGAAAAAATTGTGCCAAAGTTTGGCAGATAACTTAAAAGTATTTGTAGGGCTCCTGTCGCCCAAGTTTGGCAGAAAAATTAAAAGTATTTGTAGGGCTCCTGTCGCCCAAGTTTGGCAGACAAATTAAAAGTATTTGTAGGGCTCCTGTCGCCCAAGTTTGGCAGAAAAATGAAAAAAATGTGTCAGATTTCTGTTGCCCAAGTTGGGCAGACAAATTAAAAGTGTTTGTACTGCTCCTGTCGCCCAAGTTTGGCAGAAAAAAGCAAAAAATGTGTCAAATTTCTGTCGCCCAAGTTTGGCAGACAAATTAAAAGTATTTGTAGGGCTCCTGTCGCCAAGTTTTGCAGAAAAATGAAAAAATTGTGCCAAAGTTTGCAGATAACTTAAAAGTATTTGTAGGGCTCCTGTCGCCCAAGTTTGGCAGAAAAATTAAAAGTATTTGTAGGGCTCCTGTCGCCCAAGTTTGGCAGGAAAATGAAAAAAATGTGTCAGATTTCTGTTGCCCAAGTTGGGCAGACAAATTAAAAGTGTTTGTACTGCTCCTGTCGCCCAAGTTTGGCAGAAAAATGAAAAAAATGTGTCAGATTTCTTTCGCCCAAGTTTGGCAGACAAATTAAAAGTGTTTATAGGGCTCCTGCAGCCCAAGTTTTGCAGAAAAATGAAAAAAATTTGTCAGATTTCTGTCGCCCAAGTTTGGCAGACAAATTAAAAGTATTTGTAGGGCTCCTGTCGCCAAGTTTTGCAGAAAAATGAAAAAATTGTGCCAAAGTTTGGCAGATAACTTAAAAGTATTTGTAGGGCTCCTGTCGCCCAAGTTTGGCAGAAAAATTAAAAGTATTTGTAGGGCTCCTGTCGCCCAAGTTTGGCAGACAAATTAAAAGTGTTTGTAGAGCTCCTGTCGCCAAGATTTGCAGAAAAATGAAAAAATTGTGCCAAAGTTTGGCAGATAACTTAAAAGTATTTGTAGGGCTCCTGTCGCCCAAGTTTGGCAGACAAATTTAAAGTATTTGTAGGGCTCCTGTCGCCCAAGTTTGGCAGAAAAATGAAAAAAATGTGTCAGATTTCTTTCGCCCAAGTTTGGCAGTCAAATTAAAAGTCTTTATAGGGCTCCTGTCGCCCAAGTTTTGCAGAAAAATGAGATAACTGTGTCAGATTTTTGTCGCCCAAGTTTGGTAGACAAATTAAAAGTGTTTGTAGGGCTCCTGTCGCCCAAGTTTGGCAGAAAAATGAAAAAAATGTGTCATATTTCTGTCGCTGAAGTTTGGCAGACAACTTAAAAGTATTTGTAGGGCTCCTGTCGCCCACGTTTGGCAGAAAAATGACAAATATGTGTCAGATTTCTGTCGCTCAAGTCTGGCAGACAAATTAAAAGTGTTTGTAGGGCTCCTGTCGCCCAAGTTTTGCAGAAAAATGACAAATATGTGTCAGATTTTTGTCGCCCAAGTTTCGCAGACAAATTAAAAGTGTTTGTAGGGCTCCCGTCGCCAAAATTTGGCAGAAAAATGAAAAAAATGTGTCAGATTTTTGTCGCTCAAGTTTGGCAGACAAATTAAAAGTGTTTGTAGGGCTCCTGTCGCCCAAGTTTGGCAGAAAAATGAAAAAAATGCGTCATATTTCTGTCGCTGAAGTTTGGCAGACAACTTAAAAGTATTTGTAGGGCTCCTGTCGCCCACGTTTGGCAGAAAAATGACAAATATGTGTCAGATTTCTGTCGCTCAAGTCTGGCAGACAAATTAAAAGTGTTTGTAGGGCTCCTGTCGCCCAAGTTTTGCAGAAAAATGACAAATATGTGTCAGATTTTTGTCGCCCAAGTTTCGCAGACAAATTAAAAGTGTTTGTAGGGCTCCCGTCGCCAAAATTTGGCAGAAAAAAGAAAAAAATGTGTCATATTTCTGTCGCCCAAGTTTGGCAGACAAATTAAAAGTATTTGTAGGGCTCCTGTCGCCCAAGTTTTGCAGAAAAATGAAAAAAATGTGTCAGATTTTTGTCGCCCAAATTTGGCAGACAAATTCAAAGTGTTTGTAGGGCTCCTGTCGCCCAAGTCCTGCAGAAAAATGAAAAAAATGAGTCAGAATTCTGTCGCTCAAGTCTGGCAGACAAATTAAAAGTGTTTGTAGGGCTCCTGTCGCCCAAGTTTTGCAGAAAAATGACAAATATGTGTCAGATTTTTGTCGCCCAAGTTTCGCAGACAAATTAAAAGTGTTTGTAGGGCTCCCGTCGCCAAAATTTGGCAGAAAAATGAAAAAAATGTGTCAGATTTTTGTCGCCCAAGTTTGGCAGACAAATTAAAAGTGTTTGTAGGGCTCCTGTCGCCCAAGTTTGGCAGAAAAATGAAAAAAATGCGTCATATTTCTGTCGCTGAAGTTTGGCAGACAACTTAAAAGTATTTGTAGGGCTCCTGTCGCCCACGTTTGGCAGAAAAATGACAAATATGTGTCAGATTTCTGTCGCTCAAGTCTGGCAGACAAATTAAAAGTGTTTGTAGGGCTCCTGTCGCCCAAGTTTTGCAGAAAAATGACAAATATGTGTCAGATTTTTGTCGCCCAAGTTTCGCAGACAAATTAAAAGTGTTTGTAGGGCTCCCGTCGCCAAAATTTGGCAGAAAAAAGAAAAAAATGTGTCATATTTCTGTCGCCCAAGTTTGGCAGACAAATTAAAAGTATTTGTAGGGCTCCTGTCGCCCAAGTTTTGCAGAAAAATGAAAAAAATGTGTCAGATTTTTGTCGCCCAAATTTGGCAGACAAATTCAAAGTGTTTGTAGGGCTCCTGTCGCCCAAGTTTTGCAGAAAAATGACAAATATGTGTCAGATTTTTGTCGCCCAAGTTTCGCAGACAAATTAAAAGTGTTTGTAGGGCTCCCGTCGCCAAAATTTGGCAGAAAAAAGAAAAAAATGTGTCATATTTCTGTCGCCAAAGTTTGGCAGACAAATTAAGAGTATTTGTAGGGCTCCTGTCGCCCAAGTTTTGCAGAAAAATGAAAAAAACGTGTCAGATTTTTGTCGCCAAAGTTTGGCAGACAAATTAAAAGTATTTGTAGGGCTCCTGTCGCCCAAGTTTTGTAGAAAAATGAAAAAAATGTGTCATATTTCTGTCGCTGAAGTTTGGCAGACAACTTAAAAGTATTTGTAGGGCTCCTGTCGCCCACGTTTGGCAGAAAAATGACAAATATGTTTCAGATTTCTGTCGCTCAAGTCTGGCAGACAAATTAAAAGTGTTTGTAGGGCTCCTGTCGCCCAAGTTTTGCAGAAAAATGACAAATATGTGTCAGATTTTTGTCGCCCAAGTTTCGCAGACAAATTAAAAGTGTTTGTAGGGCTCCTGTCGCCAAAATTTGGCAGAAAAAAGAAAAAAATGTGTCATATTTCTGTCGCCCAAGTTTGGCAGACAAATTAAAAGTATTTGTAGGGCTCCTGTCGCCCAAGTTTTGCAGAAAAATGAAAAAAATGTGTCAGATTTTTGTCGCCCAAGTTTGGCAGACAAATTAAAAGTGTTTGTAGGGCTCCTGTCGCCCAAGTTTTGCAGAAAAATGAAAAAAATGTGCCAGATTTTTGTCGCCCAAGTTTGGCAGACAAATTAAAAGTGTTTGTAGGGCTCCTGTCGCCCAAGTCTGGCGGAAAAATGAAAAAAATGTGTCAAATTTCTGTCGCCCAAGTTTGGCAGACTAATTAAAAGTATTTGTAGGGCTCCTGTCGCCCAAGTCCTGCAGAAAAATGAAAAAAATGAGTCAGAATTCTGTCGCCCAAGTTTGGCAGACAAATTAGAAGTGTTTGTAGGGCTCCTATCGCCCAAGTCTGGCAGAAAAATGAAAAAAATGTGTCATATTTCTGTCGCCCAAGTTTGGCAGACAACTTGAAAGTATTTGTAGGGCTCCTGTCGCCCAAGTTTGACAGAAAAATGACAAAAATGTGTCAGATTTTTGTCGCTCAAGTTTGGCAGACAAATTGAAAGTGTTTGTAGGGCTCCTGTCGCCAAGTTTTGCAGAAAAATGAAAAAAATGTGCCAGATTTCTGTCGCCCAAGTTGGGCAGACAAATTAAAAGTGTTTGTACTGCTCCTGTCGCCCAAGTTTGGCAGAAAAATGAAAAAAATGTGTCATATTTCTTCGCCCAAGTTTGGCAGACAACTTAAAAGTATCTGTAGGGCTCCTGTCGCCCAAGTTTGGCAGAAAAATGACAAATATGTGTCCGATTTCAGTCGCCCAAGTCTGGCAGACAAATTAAAAGTGTTTGTAGGACTCCTGTCGCCCAAGTTTTGCAGAAAAATGACAAATATGTGTCAGATTTTTGTCGCCCAAGTTTCGCAGACAAATTAAAAGTGTTTGTAGGGCTCCTGTCGCAAAAATTTGGCAGAAAAATGAAAAAAATGAGTCAGAATTCTGTTGCCCAAGTTTGGCAGACAAATTAGAAGTGTTTGTAGGGCTCCTGTCGCCCAAGTTTGGCAGAAAAATGAAAAAAATGTGTCAGATTTCTGTCGCCCAAGTTTGGCAGACAAATTAAGAGTATTTGTAGGGCTCCTGTCGCCCAAGTTTTGCAGAAAAATGAAAAAAACGTGTCAGATTTTTGTCGCCCAAGTTTGGCAGACAAAATAAAAGTATTTGTAGGGCTCCTGTCGCCCAAGTTTGGCAGAAAAATGAAAAAAATGTGTCATATTTCTGTCGCTGAAGTTTGGCAGACAACTTAAAAGTATTTGTAGGGCTCCTGTCGCCCACGTTTGGCAGAAAAATGACAAATATGTGTCAGATTTCTGTCGCTCAAGTCTGGCAGACAAATTAAAAGTGTTTGTAGGGCTCCTGTCGCCCAAGTTTTGCAGAAAAATGACAAATATGTGTCAGATTTTTGTCGCCCAAGTTTCGCAGACAAATTAAAAGTGTTTGTAGGGCTCCTGTCGCCAAGTTTTGCAGAAAAATGAAAAAAATGTGTCATATTTCTGTCGCCCAAGTTTGGCAGACAAATTAAAAGTATTTGTAAGGCTCCTGTCGCCCAAGTTTTGCAGAAAAATGAAAAAAATGTGTCAGATTTTTGTCGCCCAAGTTTGGCAGACAAATTAAAAGTGTTTGTAGGGCTCCTGTCGCCCAAGTTTGGCAGAAAAATGAAAAAAATGTGTCATATTTCTGCCGCCCAAGTTTGGCAGACAAATTAAAAGTATTTGTAGGGCTCCTGTCGCCAAGTTTTGCAGAAAAATGAAAAAATTGTGCCAAAGTTTGGCAGATAACTTAAAAGTATTTGTAGGGCTCCTGTCGCCCAAGTTTGGCAGAAAAATTAAAAGTATTTGTAGGGCTCCTGTCGCCCAAGTTTGGCAGAGAAATGAAAAAATGTGTCAGATTTCTGTTGCCCAAGTTGGGCAGACAAATTAAAAGTGTTTGTAGGGCTCCTGTCGCCCAAGTTTGGCAGAAAAATGAAAAAAATGTGTCAGATTTCTGCCGCCCAAGTTTGGCAGACAAATTAAAAGTATTTGTAGGGCTCCTGTCGCCAAGTTTTGCAGAAAAATGAAAAAATTGTGCCAAAGTTTGGCAGATAACTTAAAAGTATTTGTAGGGTTCCTGTCGCCCAAGTTTGGCAGAAAAATTAAAAGTATTTGTAGGGCTCCTGTCGCCCAAGTTTGGCAGAAAAATGAAAAAAATGTGTCAAATTTCTGTTGCCCAAGTTGGGCAGACAAATTAAAAGTGTTTGTAGGGCTCCTGTCGCCCAAGTTTGGCAGAAAAATGAAAAAAATGTGTCAGATTTCTGTTGCCCAAGTTGGGCAGACAAATTAAAAGTATTTGTAGGGCTCCTGTCGCCAAGTTTTGCAGAAAAATGAAAAAATTGTGCCAAAGTTTGGCAGATAACTTAAAAGTATTTGTAGGCCTCCTGTCGCCCAAGTTTGGCAGAAAAATTAAAAGTATTTGTAGGGCTCCTGTCGACCAAGTTTGGCAGAAAAAAGCAAAAAATGTGTCAAATTTCTGTCGCCCAAGTTTAACAGACAAAATTTAAAAGTATTTGTAGGGCTCCTGTCGCCAAGTTTTGCAGAAAAATGAAAAAATTGTGCCAAAGTTTGGCAGATAACTTAAAAGTATTTGTAGGGCTCCTGTCGCCCAAGTTTGGCAGAAAAATTAAAAGTATTTGTAGGGCTCCTGTCGCCCAAGTTTGGCAGGAAAATGAAAAAAATGTGTCAGATTTCTGTTGCCCAAGTTGGGCAGACAAATTAAAAGTGTTTGTACTGCTCCTGTCGCCCAAGTTTGGCAGAAAAATGAAAAAAATGTGTCAGATTTCTTTCGCCCAAGTTTGGCAGACAAATTAAAAGTGTTTATAGGGCTCCTGTAGCCCAAGTTTTGCAGAAAAATGAAAAAAATTTGTCAGATTTCTGTCGCCCAAGTTTGGCAGACAAATTAAAAGTATTTGTAGGGCTCCTGTCGCCAAGTTTTGCAGAAAAATGAAAAAATTGTGCCAAAGTTTGGCAGATAACTTAAAAGTATTTGTAGGGCTCCTGTCGCCCAAGTTTGGCAGAAAAATTAAAAGTATTTGTAGGGCTCCTGTCGCCCAAGTTTGGCAGACAAATTTAAAGTATTTGTAGGGCTCCTGTCGCCCAAGTTTGGCAGAAAAATGAAAAAAATGTGTCAGATTTCTGTTGCCCAAGTTGGGCAGACAAATTAAAAGTGTTTGTACTGCTCCTGTCGCTCAAGTTTGGCAGAAAAAAGCAAAAAATGTGTCAAATTTCTGTCGCCCAAGTTTGGCAGACAAATTAAAAGTATTTGTAGGGCTCCTGTCGCCAAGTTTTGCAGAAAAATGAAAAAATTGTGCCAAAGTTTGGCAGATAACTTAAAAGTATTTGTAGGGCTCCTGTCGCCCAAGTTTGGCAGAAAAATTAAAAGTATTTGTAGGGCTCCTGTCGCCCAAGTTTGGCAGGAAAATGAAAAAAATGTGTCAGATTTCTGTTGCCCAAGTTGGGCAGACAAATTAAAAGTGTTTGTACTGCTCCTGTCGCCCAAGTTTGGCAGAAAAATGAAAAAAATGTGTCAGATTTCTTTCGCCCAAGTTTGGCAGACAAATTAAAAGTGTTTATAGGGCTCCTGCAGCCCAAGTTTTGCAGAAAAATGAAAAAAATTTGTCAGATTTCTGTCGCCCAAGTTTCGCAGACAAATTAAAAGTATTTGTAGGGCTCCTGTCGCCAAGTTTTGCAGAAAAATGAAAAAATTGTGCCAAAGTTTGGCAGATAACTTAAAAGTATTTGTAGGGTTCCTGTCGCCCAAGTTTGGCAAGAAAAATTAAAAGTATTTGTAGGGCTCCTGTCGCCCAAGTTTGGCAGAAAAATGAAAAAAATGTGTCAAATTTCTGTTGCCCAAGTTGGGCAGACAAATTAAAAGTGTTTGTAGGGCTCCTGTCGCCCAAGTTTGGCAGAAAAATGAAAAAAATGTGTCAGATTTCTGTTGCCCAAGTTGGGCAGACAAATTAAAAGTATTTGTAGGGCTCCTGTCGCCAAGTTTTGCAGAAAAATGAAAAAATTGTGCCAAAGTTTGGCAGATAACTTAAAAGTATTTGTAGGCCTCCTGTCGCCCAAGTTTGGCAGAAAAATTAAAAGTATTTGTAGGGCTCCTGTCGACCAAGTTTGGCAGAAAAAAGCAAAAAATGTGTCAAATTTCTGTCGCCCAAGTTTAACAGACAAAATTTAAAAGTATTTGTAGGGCTCCTGTCGCCAAGTTTTGCAGAAAAATGAAAAAATTGTGCCAAAGTTTGGCAGATAACTTAAAAGTATTTGTAGGGCTCCTGTCGCCCAAGTTTGGCAGAAAAATTAAAAGTATTTGTAGGGCTCCTGTCGCCCAAGTTTGGCAGGAAAATGAAAAAAATGTGTCAGATTTCTGTTGCCCAAGTTGGGCAGACAAATTAAAAGTGTTTGTACTGCTCCTGTCGCCCAAGTTTGGCAGAAAAATGAAAAAAATGTGTCAGATTTCTTTCGCCCAAGTTTGGCAGACAAATTAAAAGTGTTTATAGGGCTCCTGTAGCCCAAGTTTTGCAGAAAAATGAAAAAAATTTGTCAGATTTCTGTCGCCCAAGTTTGGCAGACAAATTAAAAGTATTTGTAGGGCTCCTGTCGCCAAGTTTTGCAGAAAAATGAAAAAATTGTGCCAAAGTTTGGCAGATAACTTAAAAGTATTTGTAGGGCTCCTGTCGCCCAAGTTTGGCAGAAAAATTAAAAGTATTTGTAGGGCTCCTGTCGCCCAAGTTTGGCAGACAAATTTAAAGTATTTGTAGGGCTCCTGTCGCCCAAGTTTGGCAGAAAAATGAAAAAAATGTGTCAGATTTCTGTTGCCCAAGTTGGGCAGACAAATTAAAAGTGTTTGTACTGCTCCTGTCGCTCAAGTTTGGCAGAAAAAAGCAAAAAATGTGTCAAATTTCTGTCGCCCAAGTTTGGCAGACAAATTAAAAGTATTTGTAGGGCTCCTGTCGCCAAGTTTTGCAGAAAAATGAAAAAATTGTGCCAAAGTTTGGCAGATAACTTAAAAGTATTTGTAGGGCTCCTGTCGCCCAAGTTTGGCAGAAAAATTAAAAGTATTTGTAGGGCTCCTGTCGCCCAAGTTTGGCAGGAAAATGAAAAAAATGTGTCAGATTTCTGTTGCCCAAGTTGGGCAGACAAATTAAAAGTGTTTGTACTGCTCCTGTCGCCCAAGTTTGGCAGAAAAATGAAAAAAATGTGTCAGATTTCTTTCGCCCAAGTTTGGCAGACAAATTAAAAGTGTTTATAGGGCTCCTGCAGCCCAAGTTTTGCAGAAAAATGAAAAAAATTTGTCAGATTTCTGTCGCCCAAGTTTCGCAGACAAATTAAAAGTATTTGTAGGGCTCCTGTCGCCAAGTTTTGCAGAAAAATGAAAAAATTGTGCCAAAGTTTGGCAGATAACTTAAAAGTATTTGTAGGGCTCCTGTCGCCCAAGTTTGGCAGAAAAATTAAAAGTATTTGTAGGGCTCCTGTCGCCCAAGTTTGGCAGACAAATTAAAAGTGTTTGTAGGGCTCCTGTCGCCAAGATTTGCAGAAAAATGAAAAAATTGTGCCAAAGTTTGGCAGATAACTTAAAAGTATTTGTAGGGCTCCTGTCGCCCAAGTTTGGCAGACAAATTTAAAGTATTTGTAGGGCTCCTGTCGCCCAAGTTTGGCAGAAAAATGAAAAAAATGTGTCAGATTTCTGTCGCCCAAGTTTAGCAGACAAATTAAAAGTGTTTGTAGGGCTCCTGTCGCCCAAGTTTTGCAGAAAAAGGAAAAAAATGTGTCAGATTTCTTTCGCCCAAGTTTGGCAGTCAAATTAAAAGTCTTTATAGGGCTCCTGTCGCCCAAGTTTTGCAGAAAAATGAGAAAACTGTGTCAGATTTCTGTCGCCCAAGTTTAGCAGACAAATTAAAAGTGTTTGTAGGGCTCCTGTCGCCCAAGTTTTGCAGAAAAATGAAAAAAATGTGTCATATTTCTGTCGCTGAAGTTTGGCAGACAACTTAAAAGTATTTGTAGGGCTCCTGTCGCCCACGTTTGGCAGAAAAATGACAAATATGTTTCAGATTTCTGTCGCTCAAGTCTGGCAGACAAATTAAAAGTGTTTGTAGGGCTCCTGTCGCCCAAGTTTTGCAGAAAAATGACAAATATGTGTCAGATTTTTGTCGCCCAAGTTTCGCAGACAAATTAAAAGTGTTTGTAGGGCTCCCGTCGCCAAAATTTGGCAGAAAAAAGAAAAAAATGTGTCATATTTCTGTCGCCCAAGTTTGGCAGACAAATTAAAAGTATTTGTAGGGCTCCTGTCGCCCAAGTTTTGCAGAAAAATGAAAAAAATGTGTCAGATTTTTGTCGCCCAAGTTTAGCAGACAAATTAAAAGTGTTTGTAGGGCTCCTGTCGCCCAAGTTTGGCAGAAAAATGAAAAAAATGCGTCATATTTCTGTCGCTGAAGTTTGGCAGACAACTTAAAAGTATTTGTAGGGCTCCTGTCGCTTACGTTTGGCAGAAAAATGACAAATATGTGTCAGATTTCTGTCGCTCAAGTCTGGCAGACAAATTAAAAGTGTTTGTAGGGCTCCTGTCGCCCAAGTTTTGCAGAAAAATGACAAATATGTGTCAGATTTTTGTCGCCCAAGTTTCGCAGACAAATTAAAAGTGTTTGTAGGGCTCCTGTCGCTCAAGTTTGGCAGAAAAAAGCAAAAAATGTGTCAAATTTCTGTCGCCCAAGTTTGGCAGACAAATTAAAAGTATTTGTAGGGCTCCTGTCGCCAAGTTTTGCAGAAAAATGAAAAAATTGTGCCAAAGTTTGGCAGATAACTTAAAAGTATTTGTAGGGCTCCTGTCGCCCAAGTTTGGCAGAAAAATTAAAAGTATTTGTAGGGCTCCTGTCGCCCAAGTTTGGCAGGAAAATGAAAAAAATGTGCCAAAGTTTGGCAGATAACTTAAAAGTATTTGTAGGGCTCCTGTCGCCCAAGTTTGGCAGAAAAATTAAAAGTATTTGTAGGGCTCCTGTCGCCCAAGTTTGGCAGACAAATTTAAAGTATTTGTAGGGCTCCTGTCGCCCAAGTTTGGCAGAAAAATGAAAAAAATGTGTCAGATTTCTGTTGCCCAAGTTGGGCAGACAAATTAAAAGTGTTTGTACTGCTCCTGTCGCTCAAGTTTGGCAGAAAAAAGCAAAAAATGTGTCAAATTTCTGTCGCCCAAGTTTGGCAGACAAATTAAAAGTATTTGTAGGGCTCCTGTCGCCAAGTTTTGCAGAAAAATGAAAAAATTGTGCCAAAGTTTGGCAGATAACTTAAAAGTATTTGTAGGGCTCCTGTCGCCCAAGTTTGGCAGAAAAATTAAAAGTATTTGTAGGGCTCCTGTCGCCCAAGTTTGGCAGGAAAATGAAAAAAATGTGTCAGATTTCTGTTGCCCAAGTTGGGCAGATAAATTAAAAGTGTTTGTACTGCTCCTGTCGCCCAAGTTTGGCAGAAAAATGAAAAAAATGTGTCAGATTTCTTTCGCCCAAGTTTGGCAGACAAATTAAAAGTGTTTATAGGGCTCCTGCAGCCCAAGTTTTGCAGAAAAATGAAAAAAATTTGTCAGATTTCTGTCGCCCAAGTTTCGCAGACAAATTAAAAGTATTTGTAGGGCTCCTGTCGCCAAGTTTTGCAGAAAAATGAAAAAATTGTGCCAAAGTTTGGCAGATAACTTAAAAGTATTTGTAGGGCTCCTGTCGCCCAAGTTTGGCAGAAAAATTAAAAGTATTTGTAGGGCTCCTGTCGCCCAAGTTTGGCAGACAAATTAAAAGTGTTTGTAGGGCTCCTGTCGCCAAGATTTGCAGAAAAATGAAAAAATTGTGCCAAAGTTTGGCAGATAACTTAAAAGTATTTGTAGGGCTCCTGTCGCCCAAGTTTGGCAGACAAATTTAAAGTATTTGTAGGGCTCCTGTCGCCCAAGTTTGGCAGAAAAATGAAAAAAATGTGTCAGATTTCTGTCGCCCAAGTTTAGCAGACAAATTAAAAGTGTTTGTAGGGCTCCTGTCGCCCAAGTTTTGCAGAAAAAGGAAAAAAATGTGTCAGATTTCTTTCGCCCAAGTTTGGCAGTCAAATTAAAAGTCTTTATAGGGCTCCTGTCGCCCAAGTTTTGCAGAAAAATGAGAAAACTGTGTCAGATTTCTGTCGCCCAAGTTTAGCAGACAAATTAAAAGTGTTTGTAGGGCTCCTGTCGCCCAAGTTTTGCAGAAAAATGAAAAAAATGTGTCATATTTCTGTCGCTGAAGTTTGGCAGACAACTTAAAAGTATTTGTAGGGCTCCTGTCGCCCACGTTTGGCAGAAAAATGACAAATATGTTTCAGATTTCTGTCGCTCAAGTCTGGCAGACAAATTAAAAGTGTTTGTAGGGCTCCTGTCGCCCAAGTTTTGCAGAAAAATGACAAATATGTGTCAGATTTTTGTCGCCCAAGTTTCGCAGACAAATTAAAAGTGTTTGTAGGGCTCCCGTCGCCAAAATTTGGCAGAAAAAAGAAAAAAATGTGTCATATTTCTGTCGCCCAAGTTTGGCAGACAAATTAAAAGTATTTGTAGGGCTCCTGTCGCCCAAGTTTTGCAGAAAAATGAAAAAAATGTGTCAGATTTTTGTCGCCCAAGTTTAGCAGACAAATTAAAAGTGTTTGTAGGGCTCCTGTCGCCCAAGTTTGGCAGAAAAATGAAAAAAATGCGTCATATTTCTGTCGCTGAAGTTTGGCAGACAACTTAAAAGTATTTGTAGGGCTCCTGTCGCTTACGTTTGGCAGAAAAATGACAAATATGTGTCAGATTTCTGTCGCTCAAGTCTGGCAGACAAATTAAAAGTGTTTGTAGGGCTCCTGTCGCCCAAGTTTTGCAGAAAAATGACAAATATGTGTCAGATTTTTGTCGCCCAAGTTTCGCAGACAAATTAAAAGTGTTTGTAGGGCTCCCGTCGCCAAAATTTGGCAGAAAAAAGAAAAAAATGTGTCATATTTCTGTCGCCCAAGTTTGGCAGACAAATTAAAAGTATTTGTAGGGCTCCTGTCGCCCAAGTTTTGCAGAAAAATGAAAAAAATGTGTCAGATTTTTGTCGCCCAAATTTGGCAGACAAATTAAAAGTGTTTGTAGGGCTCCTGTCGCCCAAGTTTTGCAGAAAAATGACAAATATGTGTCAGATTTTTGTCGCCCAAGTTTCGCAGACAAATTAAAAGTGTTTGTAGGGCTCCCGTCGCCAAAATTTGGCAGAAAAAAGAAAAAAATGTGTCATATTTCTGTCGCCAAAGTTTGGCAGACAAATTAAGAGTATTTGTAGGGCTCCTGTCGCCCAAGTTTTGCAGAAAAATGAAAAAAACGTGTCAGATTTTTGTCGCCAAAGTTTGGCAGACAAATTAAAAGTATTTGTAGGGCTCCTGTCGCCCAAGTTTTGCAGAAAAATGAAAAAAATGTGTCATATTTCTGTCGCTGAAGTTTGGCAGACAACTTAAAAGTATTTGTAGGGCTCCTGTCGCCCACGTTTGGCAGAAAAATGACAAATATGTTTCAGATTTCTGTCGCTCAAGTCTGGCAGACAAATTAAAAGTGTTTGTAGGGCTCCTGTCGCCCAAGTCTGGCGGAAAAATGAAAAAAATGTGTCAAATTTCTGTCGCCCAAGTTTGGCAGACTAATTAAAAGTGTTTGTAGGGCTCCCGTCGCCAAAATTTGGCAGAAAAAAGAAAAAAATGTGTCATATTTCTGTCGCCCAAGTTTGGCAGACAAATTAAAAGTATTTGTAGGGCTCCTGTCGCCCAAGTTTTGCAGAAAAATGAAAAAAATGTGGCAGATTTTTGTCGCCCAAGTTTGGCAGACAAATTAAAAGTGTTTGTAGGGCTCCTGTCGCCCAAGTTTTGCAGAAAAATGAAAAAAATGTGCCAGATTTTTGTCGCCCAAGTTTGGCAGACAAATTAAAAGTGTTTGTAGGGCTCCTGTCGCCCAAGTCTGGCGGAAAAATGAAAAAAATGTGTCAAATTTCTGTCGCCCAAGTTTGGCAGACTAATTAAAAGTATTTGTAGGGCTCCTGTCGCCCAAGTCTGGCGGAAAAATGAAAAAAATGTGTCATATTTCTGTCGCTGAAGTTTGGCAGACAACTTAAAAGTATTTGTAGGGCTCCTGTCGCCCACGTTTGGCAGAAAAATGACAAATATGTTTCATATTTCTGTCGCCCAAGTTTGGCAGACAAATTAAAAGTGTTTGTAGGGCTCCTGTCGCCCAAGTTTTGCAGAAAAATGACAAATATGTGTCAGATTTTTGTCGCCCAAGTTTCGCAGACAAATTAAAAGTATTTGTAGGGCTCCTGTCGCCCAAGTTTGGCAGAAAAATGAAAAAAATGTGTCATATTTCTGTCGCTGAAGTTTGGCAGACAACTTAAAAGTATTTGTAGGGCTCCTGTCGCCCACGTTTGGCAGAAAAATGACAAATATGTGTCAGATTTCTGTCGTTCAAGTGTGGCAGACAAATTAAAAGTGTTTGTAGGGCTCCTGTCGCCCAAGTTTTGCAGAAAAATGACAAATATGTGTCAGATTTTTGTCGCTCAAGTTTCGCAGACAAATTAAAAGTGTTTGTAGGGCTCCGTCGCCAAAATTTGGCAGAAAAAAGAAAAAAATGTGTCATATTTCTGTCGCCCAAGTTTGGCAGACAAATTAAAAGTATTTGTAGGGCTCCTGTCGCCAAAGTTTTGCAGAAAAATGAAAAAAATGTGTCAGATTTTTGTCGCCCAAGTTTGGCAGACAAATTAAAAGTGTTTGTAGGGCTCCTCTCGCCCAAGTTTGGCAGAAAAATGAAAAAAATGTGTCATATTTCTGTCGCCCAAGTTTGGCAGACAAATTAAAAGTGTTTGTAGGGCTCCTGTCGCCCAAGTTTTGCAGAAAAATGAAAAAAATGTGCCAGATTTTTGTCGCCCAAGTTTGGCAGACAAATTAAAAGTGTTTGTAGGGCTCCTGTCGCCCAAGTCCTGCAGAAAAATGAAAAAAATGAGTCAGAATTCTGTCGCCCAAGTTTGGCAGACAAATTAGAAGTGTTTGTAGGGCTCCTGTCGCCCAAGTCTGGCAGAAAAATGAAAAAAATGTGTCATATTTCTGTCGCCAAAGTTTGGCAGACAACTTGAAAGTATTTGTAGGGCTCCTGTCGCCCAAGTTTTGCAGAAAAATGACAAATATGTGTCAGATTTTTGTCGCCCAAGTTTCGCAGACAAATTAAAAGTATTTGTAGGGCTCCTGTCGCCCAAGTCTGGCGGAAAAATGAAAAAAATGTGTCAAATTTCTGTCGCCCAAGTTTGGCAGACTAATTAAAAGTATTTGTAGGGCTCCTGTCGCCCAAGTCCTGCAGAAAAATGAAAAAAATGAGTCAGAATTCTGTCGCCCAAGTTTGGCAGACAAATTAGAAGTGTTTGTAGGGCTCCTGTCGCCCAAGTCTGGCAGAAAAATGAAAAAAATGTGTCATATTTCTGTCGCCCAAGTTTGGCAGACAACTTGAAAGTATTTGTAGGGCTCCTGTCGCCCAAGTTTTGCAGAAAAATGACAAATATGTGTCAGATTTTTGTCGCCCAAGTTTCGCAGACAAATTAAAAGTATTTGTAGGGCTCCTGTCGCCCAAGTTTTGCAGAAAAATGAAAAAAATGTGTCAGATTTTTGTCGCCCAAGTTTGGCAGACAAATTAAAAGTATTTGTAGGGCTCCTGTCGCCCAAGTTTTGCAGAAAAATGAAAAAAATGTGTCAGATTTTTGTCGCCCAAGTTTGGCAGACAAATTAAAAGTGTTTGTAGGGCTCCTGTCGCCCAAGTTTTGCAGAAAAATGAAAAAAATGTGCCAGATTTTTGTCGCCCAAGTTTGGCAGACAAATTAAAAGTGTTTGTAGGGCTCCTGTCGCCCAAGTCTGGCGGAAAAATGAAAAAAATGTGTCAAATTTCTGTCGCCCAAGTTTGGCAGACTAATGAAAAGTATTTGTAGGGCTCCTGTCGCCCAAGTCCTGCAGAAAAATGAAAAAAATGAGTCAGAATTCTGTCGCCCAAGTTTGGCAGACAAATTAGAAGTGTTTGTAGGGCTCCTGTCGCCCAAGTCTGGCAGAAAAATGAAAAAAATGTGTCATATTTCTGTCGCCCAAGTTTGGCAGACAACTTGAAAGTATTTGTAGGGCTCCTGTCGCCCAAGTTTGACAGAAAAATGACAAAAATGTGTCAGATTTTTGTCGCTCAAGTTTGGCAGACAAATTGAAAGTGTTTGTAGGGCTCCTGTCGCCAAGTTTTGCAGAAAAATGAAAAAAATGTGCCAGATTTCTGTCGCCCAAGTTGGGCAGACAAATTAAAAGTGTTTGTACTGCTCCTGTCGCCCAAGTTTGGCAGAAAAATGAAAAAAATGTGTCATATTTCTTCGCCCAAGTTTGGCAGACAACTTAAAAGTATTTGTAGGGCTCCTGTCGCCCAAGTTTGGCAGAAAAATGACAAATATGTGTCAGATTTCAGTCGCCCAAGTCTGGCAGACAAATTAAAAGTGTTTGTAGGACTCCTGTCGCCCAAGTTTGGCAGAAAAATGACAAATATGTGTCAGATTTTTGTCGCCCAAGTTTCGCAGACAAATTAAAAGTGTTTGTAGGGCTCCTGTCGCAAAAATTTGGCAGAAAAATGAAAAAAATGAGTCAGAATTCTGTCGCCCAAGTTTGGCAGACAAATTAGAAGTGTTTGTAGGGCTCCTGTCGCCCAAGTTTGGCAGAAAAATGAAAAAAATGTGTCAGATTTCTGTCGCCCAAGTTTGGCAGACAAATTAAGAGTATTTGTAGGGCTCCTGTCGCCCAAGTTTTGCAGAAAAATGAAAAAAACGTGTCAGATTTTTGTCGCCCAAGTTTGGCAGACAAATTAAAAGTATTTGTAGGGCTCCTGTCGCCCAAGTTTGGCAGAAAAATGAAAAAAATGTGTCATATTTCTGTCGCTGAAGTTTGGCAGACAACTTAAAAGTATTTGTAGGGCTCCTGTCGCCCACGTTTGGCAGAAAAATGACAAATATGTGTCAGATTTCTGTCGCTCAAGTCTGGCAGACAAATTAAAAGTGTTTGTAGGGCTCCTGTCGCCCAAGTTTTGCAGAAAAATGACAAATATGTGTCAGATTTTTGTCGCCCAAGTTTCGCAGACAAATTAAAAGTGTTTGTAGGGCTCCCGTCGCCAAAATTTGGCAGAAAAAAGAAAAAAATGTGTCATATTTCTGTCGCCCAAGTTTGGCAGACAAATTAAAAGTATTTGTAGGGCTCCTGTCGCCCAAGTTTTGCAGAAAAATGAAAAAAATGTGTCAGATTTTTGTCGCCCAAGTTTGGCAGACAAATTAAAAGTGTTTGTAGGGCTCCTGTCGCCCAAGTTTGGCAGAAAAATGAAAAAAATGTGTCATATTTCTGTCGCTGAAGTTTGGCAGACAACTTAAAAGTATTTGTAGGGCTCCTGTCGCCCACGTTTGGCAGAAAAATGACAAATATGTGTCAGATTTCTGTCGCTCAAGTCTGGCAGACAAATTAAAAGTGTTTGTAGGGCTCCTGTCGCCCAAGTTTTGCAGAAAAATGACAAATATGTGTCAGATTTTTGTCGCCCAAGTTTCGCAGACAAATTAAAAGTGTTTGTAGGGCTCCCGTCGCCAAAATTTGGCAGAAAAAAGAAAAAAATGTGTCATATTTCTGTCGCCAAAGTTTGGCAGACAAATTAAGAGTATTTGTAGGGCTCCTGTCGCCCAAGTTTTGCAGAAAAATGAAAAAAACGTGTCAGATTTTTGACGCCAAAGTTTGGCAGACAAATTAAAAGTATTTGTAGGGCTCCTGTCGCCCAAGTTTTGCAGAAAAATGAAAAAAATGTGTCATATTTCTGTCGCTGAAGTTTGGCAGACAACTTAAAAGTATTTGTAGGGCTCCTGTCGCCCACGTTTGGCAGAAAAATGACAAATATGTGTCAGATTTCTGTCGCTCAAGTCTGGCAGACAAATTAAAAGTGTTTGTAGGGCTCCTGTCGCCCAAGTTTTGCAGAAAAATGACAAATATGTATCAGATTTTTGTCGCCCAAGTTTCGCAGACAAATTAAAAGTGTTTGTAGGGCTCCTGTCGCCAAAATTTTGCAGAAAAAAGAAAAAAATGTGTCATATTTCTGTCGCCCAAGTTTGGCAGACAAATTAAAAGTATTTGTAGGGCTCCTGTCGCCCAAGTTTTGCAGAAAAATGAAAAAAATGTGTCAGATTTTTGTCGCCCAAGTTTGGCAGACAAATTAAAAGTGTTTGTAGGGCTCCTGTCGCCCAAGTTTTGCAGAAAAATGAAAAAAATGTGCCAGATTTTTGTCGCCCAAGTTTGGCAGACAAATTAAAAGTGTTTGTAGGGCTCCTGTCGGCCAAGTCCTGCAGAAAAATGAAAAAAATGAGTCAGAATTCTGTCGCCCAAGTTTGGCAGACAAATTAGAAGTGTTTGTAGGGCTCCTGTCGCCCAAGTCTGGCAGAAAAATGAAAAAAATGTGTCATATTTCTGTCGCTGAAGTTTGGCAGACAACTTAAAAGTATTTGTAGGGCTCCTGTCGCCCACGTTTGGCAGAAAAATGACAAATATGTGTCAGATTTCTGTCGCTCAAGTCTGGCAGACAAATTAAAAGTGTTTGTAGGGCTCCTGTCGCCCAAGTTTTGCAGAAAAATGACAAATATGTGTCAGATTTTTGTCGCCCAAGTTTCGCAGACAAATTAAAAGTGTTTGTAGGGCTCCCGTCGCCAAAATTTGGCAGAAAAAAGAAAAAAAATGTGTCATATTTCTGTCGCCCAAGTTTGGCAGACAAATTAAAAGTATTTGTAGGGCTCCTGTCGCCCAAGTTTTGCAGAAAAATGAAAAAAATGTGTCAGATTTTTGTCGCCCAAATTTGGCAGACAAATTAAAAGTGTTTGTAGGGCTCCTGTCGCCCAAGTTTTGCAGAAAAATGACAAATATGTGTCAGATTTTTGTCGCCCAAGTTTCGCAGACAAATTAAAAGTGTTTGTAGGGCTCCCGTCGCCAAAATTTGGCAGAAAAAAGAAAAAAATGTGTCATATTTCTGTCGCCCAAGTTTCGCAGACAAATTAAAAGTGTTTGTAGGGCTCCTGTCGCCAAAATTTTGCAGAAAAAAGAAAAAAATGTGTCATATTTCTGTCGCCCAAGTTTGGCACACAAATTAAAAGTATTTGTAGGGCTCCTGTCGCCCAAGTTTTGCAGAAAAATGAAAAAAATGTGTCAGATTTTTGTCGCCCAAGTTTGGCAGACAAATTAAAAGTGTTTGTAGGGCTCCTGTCGCCCAAGTTTTGCAGAAAAATGAAAAAAATGTGCCAGATTTTTGTCGCCCAAGTTTGGCAGACAAATTAAAAGTGTTTGTAGGGCTCCTGTCGGCCAAGTCCTGCAGAAAAATGAAAAAAATGAGTCAGAATTCTGTCGCCCAAGTTTGGCAGACAACTTGAAAGTATTTGTAGGGCTCCTGTCGCCCAAGTTTGACAGAAAAATGACAAAAATGTGTCAGATTTTTGTCGCCCAAGTTTGGCAGACAAATTGAAAGTGTTTGTAGGGCTCCTGTCGCCAAGTTTGGCAGAAAAATGAAAAAAATGTGCCAGATTTCTGTCGCCCAAGTTGGGCAGACAAATTAAAAGTGTTTGTACTGCTCCTGTCGCCCAAGTTTTGCAGAAAAATGACAAATATGTGTCAGATTTTTGTCGCCCAAGTTTCGCAGACAAATTAAAAGTGTTTGTAGGGCTCCTGTCGCCAAAATTTGGTAGAAAAAAGTAAAAAATGTGTCATATTTCTGTCGCCCAAGTTTGGCAGACAAATTAAAAGTATTTGTAGGGCTCCTGTCGCCCAAGTTTTGCAGAAAAATGACAAATATGTGTCAGATTTTTGTCGCCCAAGTTTCGCAGACAAATTAAAAGTGTTTGTAGGGCTCCTGTCGCCAAAATTTGGTAGAAAAAAGTAAAAAATGTGTCATATTTCTGTCGCCCAAGTTTGGCAGACAAATTAAAAGTATTTGTAGGGCTCCTGTCGCCCAAGTTTTGCAGAAAAATGAAAAAAATGTGTCAGATTTTTGTCGACCAAGTTTGGCAGACAAATTAAAAGTGTTTGTAGGGCTCCTGTCGCCCAAGTTTGCAGAAAAATGAAAAAAATGTGCCAGATTTTTGTCGCCCAAGTTTGGCAGACAAATTAAAAGTGTTTGTAGGGCTCCTGTCGCCCAAGTTTGGCAGAAAAATGAAAAAAATGTGTCAGATTTCTGTTGCCCAAGTTGGGCAGACAAATTAAAAGTATTTGTAGGGCTCCTGTCGCCAAGTTTTGCAGAAAAATGAAAAAATTGTGCCAAAGTTTGGCAGATAACTTAAAAGTATTTGTAGGGCTCCTGTCGCCCAAGTTTGGCAGAAAAATTAAAAGTATTTGTAGGGCTCCTGTCGCCCAAGTTTGGCAGAAAAATGAAAAAAATGTGTCAGATTTCTGTCGCCCAAGTTTGGCAGACAAATTAAAAGTATTTGTAGGGCTCCTGTCGCCAAGTTTTGCAGAAAAATGAAAAAATTGTGCCAAAGTTTGGCAGATAACTTAAAAGTATTTGTAGGGCTCCTGTCGCCCAAGTTTGGCAGAAAAATTAAAAGTATTTGTAGGGCTCCTGTCGCCCAAGTTTGGCAGAAAAATGAAAAAAATGTGTCAGATTTCTGTTGCCCAAGTTGGGCAGACAAATTAAAAGTGTTTGTAGGGCTCCTGTCGCCCAAGTTTGGCAGAAAAATGAAAAAAATGTGTCAGATTTCTGTTGCTCAAGTTGGGCAGACAAATTAAAAGTATTTGTAGGGCTCCTGTCGCCAAGTTTTGCAGAAAAATGAAAAAATTGTGCCAAAGTTTGGCAGATAACTTAAAAGTATTTGTAGGGCTCCTGTCGCCCAAGTTTGGCAGAAAAATTAAAAGTATTTGTAGGGCTCCTGTCGCCCAAGTTTGGCAGACAAATTAAAAGTGTTTGTAGGGCTCCCGTCGCCAAAATTTGGCAGAAAAAAGAAAAAAATGTGTCATATTTCTGTCGCCCAAGTTTGGCAGACAAATTAAAAGTATTTGTAGGGCTCCTGTCGCCCAAGTTTTGCAGAAAAATGAAAAAAATGTGTCAGATTTTTGTCGCCCAAGTTTGGCAGACAAATTAAAAGTGTTTGTAGGGCTCCTGTCGCCCAAGTTTGGCAGAAAAATGAAAAAAATGTGTCATATTTCTGTCGCTGAAGTTTGGCAGACAACTTAAAAGTATTTGTAGGGCTCCTGTCGCCCACGTTTGGCAGAAAAATGACAAATATGTGTCAGATTTCTGTCGCTCAAGTCTGGCAGACAAATTAAAAGTGTTTGTAGGGCTCCTGTCGCCCAAGTTTTGCAGAAAAATGACAAATATGTGTCAGATTTTTGTCGCCCAAGTTTCGCAGACAAATTAAAAGTGTTTGTAGGGCTCCCGTCGCCAAAATTTGGCAGAAAAAAGAAAAAAAATGTGTCATATTTCTGTCGCCCAAGTTTGGCAGACAAATTAAAAGTATTTGTAGGGCTCCTGTCGCCCAAGTTTTGCAGAAAAATGAAAAAAATGTGTCAGATTTTTGTCGCCCAAATTTGGCAGACAAATTAAAAGTGTTTGTAGGGCTCCTGTCGCCCAAGTTTTGCAGAAAAATGACAAATATGTGTCAGATTTTTGTCGCCCAAGTTTCGCAGACAAATTAAAAGTGTTTGTAGGGCTCCCGTCGCCAAAATTTGGCAGAAAAAAGAAAAAAATGTGTCATATTTCTGTCGCCCAAGTTTGGCAGACAAATTAAAAGTATTTGTAGGGCTCCTGTCGCCCAAGTTTTGCAGAAAAATGAAAAAAATGTGTCAGATTTTTGTCGCCCAAGTTTGGCAGACAAATTAAAAGTGTTTGTAGGGCTCCTGTCGCCCAAGTTTGGCAGAAAAATGAAAAAAATGCGTCATATTTCTGTCGCAGAAGTTTGGCAGACAACTTAAAAGTATTTGTAGGGCTCCTGTCGCCCACGTTTGGCAGAAAAATGACAAATATGTGTCAGATTTCTGTCGCTCAAGTCTGGCAGACAAATTAAAAGTGTTTGTAGGGCTCCTGTCGCCCAAGTTTTGCAGAAAAATGACAAATATGTGTCAGATTTTTGTCGCCCAAGTTTCGCAGACAAATTAAAAGTGTTTGTAGGGCTCCCGTCGCCAAAATTTGGCAGAAAAAAGAAAAAAATGTGTCATATTTCTGTCGCCCAAGTTTGGCAGACAAATTAAAAGTATTTGTAGGGCTCCTGTCGCCCAAGTTTTGCAGAAAAATGAAAAAAATGTGCCAGATTTTTGTCGCCCAAGTTTGGCAGACAAATTAAAAGTGTTTGTAGGGCTCCTGTCGCCCAAGTCTGGCGGAAAAATGAAAAAAATGTGTCAAATTTCTGTCGCCCAAGTTTGGCAGACTAATTTAAAGTATTTGTAGGGCTCCTGTCGCCCAAGTCCTGCAGAAAAATGAAAAAAATGAGTCAGAATTCTGTCGCCCAAGTTTGGCAGACAAATTAGAAGTGTTTGTAGGGCTCCTGTCGCCCAAGTCTGGCAGAAAAATGAAAAAAATGTGTCATATTTCTGTCGCCCAAGTTTGGCAGACAACTTGAAAGTATTTGTAGGGCTCCTGTCGCCCAAGTTTGACAGAAAAATGACAAAAATGTGTCAGATTTTTGTCGCTCAAGTTTGGCAGACAAATTGAAAGTGTTTGTAGGGCTCCTGTCGCCAAGTTTTGCAGAAAAATGAAAAAAATGTGCCAGATTTCTGTCGCCCAAGTTGGGCAGACAAATTACAAGTGTTTGTACTGCTCCTGTCGCCCAAGTTTGGCAGAAAAATGAAAAAAATGTGTCATATTTCTGTCGCTCAAGTCTGGCAGACAAATTAAAAGTGTTTGTAGGGCTCCTGTCGCCCAAGTTTGGCAGAAAAATGACAAATATGTGTCAGATTTCAGTCGCCCAAGTCTGGCAGACAAATTAAAAGTGTTTGTAGGGCTCCTGTCGCCCAAGTTTTGCAGAAAAATGACAAATATGTGTCAGATTTTTGTCGCCCAAGTTTCGCAGACAAATTAAAAGTGTTTGTAGGGCTCCTGTCGCAAAAATTTGGCAGAAAAATGAAAAAAATGAGTCAGAATTCTGTCGCCCAAGTTTGGCAGACAAATTAGAAGTGTTTGTAGGGCTCCTGTCGCCCAAGTTTGGCAGAAAAATGAAAAAAATGTGTCAGATTTCTGTCGCCCAAGTTTGGCAGACAAATTAAGAGTATTTGTAGGGCTCCTGTCGCCCAAGTTTTGCAGAAAAATGAAAAAAACGTGTCAGATTTTTCGCCCAAGTTTGGCAGACAAATTAAAAGTATTTGTAGGGCTCCTGTCGCCCAAGTTTGGCAGAAAAATGAAAAAAATGTGTCATATTTCTGTCGCTGAAGTTTGGCAGACAACTTAAAAGTATTTGTAGGGCTCCTGTCGCCCACGTTTGGCAGAAAAATGACAAATATGTGTCAGATTTTTGTCGCCCAAGTTTCGCAGACAAATTAAAAGTGTTTGTAGGGCTCCCGTCGCCAAAATTTGGCAGAAAAAAGAAAAAAATGTGTCATATTTCTGTCGCCCAAGTTTGGCAGACAACTTGAAAGTATTTGTAGGGCTCCTGTCGCCCAAGTTTCACAGAAAAATGACAAAAATGTGTCAGATTTTTGTCGCTCAAGTTTGGCAGACAAATTGAAAGTGTTTGTAGGGCTCCTGTCGCCAAGTTTTGCAGAAAAATGAAAAAAATGTGCCAGATTTCTGTCGCCCAAGTTGGGCAGACAAATTACAAGTGTTCGTACTGCTCCTGTCGCCCAAGTTTGGCAGAAAAATGAAAAAAATGTGTCATATTTCTTCGCCCAAGTTTGGCAGACAACTTAAAAGTATCTGTAGGGCTCCTGTCGCCCAAGTTCGGCAGAAAAATGACAAATATGTGTCAGATTTCAGTCGCCCAAGTCTGGCAGACAAATTAAAAGTGTTTGTAGGGCTCCTGTCGCTCAAGTTTTGCAGAAAAATGACAAATATGTGTCAGATTTTTGTCGCCCAAGTTTCGCAGACAAATTAAAAGTGTTTGTAGGGCTCCTGTCGCAAAAATTTGGCAGAAAAATGAAAAAAATGAGTCAGAATTCTGTCGCCCAAGTTTGGCAGACAAATTAGAAGTGTTTGTAGGGCTCCCGTCGCCAAAATTTGGCAGAAAAAAGAAAAAAATGTGTCATATTTCTGTCGCCCAAGTTTGGCAGACAAATTAAAAGTATTTGTAGGGCTCCTGTCGCCCAAGTTTTGCAGAAAAATGAAAAAAATGTGTCAGATTTTTGTCGCCCAAGTTTGGCAGACAAATTAAAAGTGTTTGTAGGGCTCCTGTCGCCCAATTTTGGCAGAAAAATGAAAAAAATGTGTCATATTTCTGTCGCTGAAGTTTGGCAGACAACTTAAAAGTATTTGTAGGGCTCCTGTCGCCCACGTTTGGCAGAAAAATGACAAATATGTGTCAGATTTCTGTCGCTCAAGTCTGGCAGACAAATTAAAAGTGTTTGTAGGGCTCCTGTCGCCCAAGTTTTGCAGAAAAATGACAAATATGTGTCAGATTTTTGTCGCCCAAGTTTCGCAGACAAATTAAAAGTGTTTGTAGGGCTCCCGTCGCCAAAATTTGGCAGAAAAAAGAAAAAAATGTGTCATATTTCTGTCGCCCAAGTTTGGCAGACAAATTAAAAGTATTTGTAGGGCTCCTGTCGCCCAAGTTTTGCAGAAAAATGAAAAAAATGTGTCAGATTTTTGTCGCCCAAATTTGGCAGACAAATTAAAAGTGTTTGTAGGGCTCCTGTCGCCCAAGTTTTGCAGAAAAATGACAAATATGTGTCAGATTTTTGTCGCCCAAGTTTCGCAGACAAATTAAAAGTGTTTGTAGGGCTCCCGTCGCCAAAATTTGGCAGAAAAAAGAAAAAAAAAGTCATATTTCTGTCGCCAAAGTTTGGCAGACAAATTAAGAGTATTTGTAGGGCTCCTGTCGCCCAAGTTTTGCAGAAAAATGAAAAAAATGTGTCAGATTTTTGTCGCCCAAGTTTGGCAGACAAATTAAAAGTGTTTGTAGGGCTCCTGTCGCCCAAGTTTTGCAGAAAAATGAAAAAAATGCGTCATATTTCTGTCGCTGAAGTTTGGCAGACAACTTAAAAGTATTTGTAGGGCTCCTGTCGCCCACGTTTGGCAGAAAAATGACAAATATGTGTCAGATTTCTGTCGCTCAAGTCTGGCAGACAAATTAAAAGTGTTTGTAGGGCTCCTGTCGCCCAAGTTTTGCAGAAAAATGACAAATATGTGTCAGATTTTTGTCGCCCAAGTTTCGCAGACAAATTAAAAGTGTTTGTAGGGCTCCCGTCGCCAAAATTTGGCAGAAAAAAGAAAAAAATGTGTCATATTTCTGTCGCCCAAGTTTGGCAGACAAATTAAAAGTATTTGTAGGGCTCCTGTCGCCCAAGTTTTGCAGAAAAATGAAAAAAATGTGTCAGATTTTTGTCGCCCAAATTTGGCAGACAAATTAAAAGTGTTTGTAGGGCTCCTGTCGCCCAAGTTTTGCAGAAAAATAACAAATATGTGTCAGATTTTTGTCGCCCAAGTTTCGCAGACAAATTAAAAGTGTTTGTAGGGCTCCCGTCGCCAAAATTTGGCAGAAAAAAGAAAAAAATGTGTCATATTTCTGTCGCCCAAGTTTGGCAGACAAATTAAAAGTATTTGTAGGGCTCCTGTCGCCCAAGTTTTGCAGAAAAATGAAAAAAATGTGTCAGATTTTTGTCGCCCAAGTTTGGCAGACAAATTAAAAGTGTTTGTAGGGCTCCTGTCGCCCAAGTTTGGCAGAAAAATGAAAAAAATGCGTCATATTTCTGTCGCTGAAGTTTGGCAGACAACTTAAAAGTATTTGTAGGGCTCCTGTCGCCCACGTTTGGCAGAAAAATGACAAATATGTGTCAGATTTCTGTCGCTCAAGTCTGGCAGACAAATTAAAAGTGTTTGTAGGGCTCCTGTCACCCAAGTTTTGCAGAAAAATGACAAATATGTGTCAGATTTTTGTCGCCCAAGTTTCGCAGACAAATTAAAAGTGTTTGTAGGGCTCCCGTCGCCAAAATTTGGCAGAAAAAAGAAAAAAATGTGTCATATTTCTGTCGCCCAAGTTTGGCAGACAAATTAAAAGTATTTGTAGGGCTCCTGTCGCCCAAGTTTTGCAGAAAAATGAAAAAAATGTGTCAGATTTTTGTCGCCCAAATTTGGCAGACAAATTAAAAGTGTTTGTAGGGCTCCTGTCGCCCAAGTTTTGCAGAAAAATGACAAATATGTGTCAGATTTTTGTCGCCCAAGTTTCGCAGACAAATTAAAAGTGTTTGTAGGGCTCCCGTCGCCAAAATTTGGCAGAAAAAAGAAAAAAATGTGTCATATTTCTGTCGCCAAAGTTTGGCAGACAAATTAAGAGTATTTGTAGGGCTCCTGTCGCCCAAGTTTTGCAGAAAAATGAAAAAAACGTGTCAGATTTTTGTCGCCAAAGTTTGGCAGACAAATTAAAAGTATTTGTATGGCTCCTGTCGCCCAAGTTTTGCAGAAAAATGAAAAAAATGTGTCATATTTCTGTCGCTGAAGTTTGGCAGACAACTTAAAAGTATTTGTAGGGCTCCTGTCGCCCACGTTTGGCAGAAAAATGACAAATATGTTTCAGATTTCTGTCGCTCAAGTCTGGCAGACAAATTAAAAGTGTTTGTAGGGCTCCTGTCGCCCAAGTTTTGCAGAAAAATGACAAATATGTGTCAGATTTTTGTCGCCCAAGTTTCGCAGACAAATTAAAAGTGTTTGTAGGGCTCCTGTCGCCAAAATTTGGCAGAAAAAAGAAAAAAATGTGTCATATTTCTGTCGCCCAAGTTTGGCAGACAAATTAAAAGTATTTGTAGGGCTCCTGTCGCCCAAGTTTTGCAGAAAAATGAAAAAAATGTGTCAGATTTTTGTCGCCCAAGTTTGGCAGACAAATTAAAAGTGTTTGTAGGGCTCCTGTCGCCCAAGTTTTGCAGAAAAATGAAAAAAATGTGCCAGATTTTTGTCGCCCAAGTTTGGCAGACAAATTAAAAGTGTTTGTAGGGCTCCTGTCGCCCAAGTCTGGCGGAAAAATGAAAAAAATGTGTCAAATTTCTGTCGCCCAAGTTTGGCAGACTAATTTAAAGTATTTGTAGGGCTCCTGTCGCCCAAGTCCTGCAGAAAAATGAAAAAAATGAGTCAGAATTCTGTCGCCCAAGTTTGGCAGACAAATTAGAAGTGTTTGTAGGGCTCCTGTCGCCCAAGTCTGGCAGAAAAATGAAAAAAATGTGTCATATTTCTGTCGCCCAAGTTTGGCAGACAACTTGAAAGTATTTGTAGGGCTCCTGTCGCCCAAGTTTGACAGAAAAATGACAAAAATGTGTCAGATTTTGTCGCTCAAGTTTGGCAGACAAATTGAAAGTGTTTGTAGGGCTCCTGTCGCCAAGTTTTGCAGAAAAATGAAAAAAATGTGCCAGATTTCTGTCGCCCAAGTTGGGCAGACAAATTACAAGAGTTTGTACTGCTCCTGTCGCCCAAGTTTGGCAGAAAAATGAAAAAAATGTGTCATATGTCTTCGCCCAAGTTTGGCAGACAACTTAAAAGTATCTGTAGGGCTCCTGTCGCCCAAGTTTGGCAGAAAAATGACAAATATGTGTCAGATTTCAGTCGCCCAAGTCTGGCAGACAAATTAAAAGTGTTTGTAGGGCTCCTGTCGCCCAAGTTTTGCAGAAAAATGACAAATATGTGTCAGATTTTTGTCGCCCAAGTTTCGCAGACAAATTAAAAGTGTTTGTAGGGCTCCTGTCGCAAAAATTTGGCAGAAAAATGAAAAAAATGAGTCAGAATTCTGTCGCCCAAGTTTGGCAGACAAATTAGAAGTGTTTGTAGGGCTCCTGTCGCCTAAGTTTGGCAGAAAAATGAAAAAAATGTGTCAGATTTCTGTCGCCCAAGTTTGGCAGACAAATTAAGAGTATTTGTAGGGCTCCTGTCGCCCAAGTTTTGCAGAAAAATGAAAAAAACGTGTCAGATTTTTGTCGCCCAAGTTTGGCAGACAAATTAAAAGTATTTGTAGGGCTCCTGTCGCCCAAGTTTGGCAGAAAAATGAAAAAAATGTGTCATATTTCTGTCGCTGAAGTTTGGCAGACAACTTAAAAGTATTTGTAGGGCTCCTGTCGCCCACGTTTGGCAGAAAAATGACAAATATGTGTCAGATTTCTGTCGCTCAAGTGTGGCAGACAAATTAAAAGTGTTTGTAGGGCTCCTGTCGCCCAAGTTTTGCAGAAAAATGACAAATATGTGTCAGATTTTTGTCGCCCAAGTTTCGCAGACAAATTAAAAGTGTTTGTAGGGCTCCCGTCGCCAAAATTTGGCAGAAAAAAGAAAAAAATGTGTCATATTTCTGTCGCCCAAGTTTGGCAGACAAATTAAAAGTATTTGTAGGGCTCCTGTCGCCCAAGTTTTGCAGAAAAATGAAAAAAATGTGTCAGATTTTTGTCGCCCAAGTTTGGCAGACAAATTAAAAGTGTTTGTAGGGCTCCTGTCGCCCAAGTTTGGCAGAAAAATGAAAAAAATGTGTCATATCTCTGTCGCTGAAGTTTGGCAGACAACTTAAAAGTATTTGTAGGGCTCCTGTCGCCCACGTTTGGCAGAAAAATGACAAATATGTGTCAGATTTCTGTCGCTCAAGTCTGGCAGACAAATTAAAAGTGTTTGTAGGGCTCCTGTCGCCCAAGTTTTGCAGAAAAATGACAAATATGTGTCAGATTTTTGTCGCCCAAGTTTCGCAGACAAATTAAAAGTGTTTGTAGGGCTCCCGTCGCCAAAATTTGGCAGAAAAAAGAAAAAAATGTGTCATATTTCTGTCGCCCAAGTTTGGCAGACAAATTAAAAGTATTTGTAGGGCTCCTGTCGCCCAAGTTTTGCAGAAAAATGAAAAAAATGTGTCAGATTTTTGTCGCCCAAATTTGGCAGACAAATTAAAAGTGTGTGTAGGGCTCCTGTCGCCCAAGTTTTGCAGAAAAATGACAAATATGTGTCAGATTTTTGTCGCCCAAGTTTCGCAGACAAATTAAAAGTGTTTGTAGGGCTCCCGTCGCCAAAATTTGGCAGAAAAAAGAAAAAAATGTGTCATATTTCTGTCGCCAAAGTTTGGCAGACAAATTAAGAGTATTTGTAGGGCTCCTGTCGCCCAAGTTTTGCAGAAAAATGAAAAAAACGTGTCAGATTTTTGACGCCAAAGTTTGGCAGACAAATTAAAAGTATTTGTAGGGCTCCTGTCGCCCAAGTTTTGCAGAAAAATGAAAAAAATGTGTCATATTTCTGTCGCTGAAGTTTGGCAGACAACTTAAAAGTATTTGTAGGGCTCCTGTCGCCCACGTTTGGCAGAAAAATGACAAATATGTGTCAGATTTCTGTCGCTCAAGTCTGGCAGACAAATTAAAAGTGTTTGTAGGGCTCCTGTCGCCCAAGTTTTGCAGAAAAATGACAAATATGTGTCAGATTTTTGTCGCCCAAGTTTCGCAGACAAATTAAAAGTGTTTGTAGGGCTCCTGTCGCCAAAATTTGGCAGAAAAATGAAAAAAATGTGTCATATTTCTGTCGCCCAAGTTTGGCAGACAAATTAAAAGTATTTGTAGGGCTCCTGTCGCCCAAGTTTTGCAGAAAAATGAAAAAAATGTGTCAGATTTTTGTCGCCCAAGTTTGGCAGACAAATTAAAAGTGTTTGTAGGGCTCCTGTCGCCCAAGTTTTGCAGAAAAATGAAAAAAATGTGCCAGATTTTTGTCGCCCAAGTTTGGCAGACAAATTAAAAGTGTTTGTAGGGCTCCTGTCGCCCAAGTCCTGCAGAAAAATGAAAAAAATGAGTCAGAATTCTGTCGCCCAAGTTTGGCAGACAAATTAGAAGTGTTTGTAGGGCTCCTGTCGCCCAAGTCTGGCAGAAAAATGAATAAAATGTGTCATATTTCTGTCGCCCAAGTTTGGCAGACAACTTGAAAGTATTTGTAGGGCTCCTGTCGCCCAAGTTTGACAGAAAAATGACAAAAATGTGTCAGATTTTTGTCGCCCAAGTTTGGCAGACAAATTAAAAGTGTTTGTAGGGCTCCCGTCGCCAAAATTTGGCAGAAAAAAGAAAAAAATGTGTCATATTTCTGTCGCCAAGTTTGGCAGACAAATTAAAAGTATTTGTAGGGCTCCTGTCGCCCAAGTTTTGCAGAAAAATGAAAAAAATGTGTCAGATTTTTGTCGCCCAAATTTGGCAGACAAATTAAAAGTGTTTGTAGGGCTCCTGTCGCCCAAGTTTTGCAGAAAAATGACAAATATGTGTCAGATTTTTGTCTCCCAAGTTTCGCAGACAAATTAAAAGTGTTTGTAGGGCTCCCGTCGCCAAAATTTGGCAGAAAAAAGAAAAAAATGTGTCATATTTCTGTCGCCCAAGTTTGGCAGACAAATTAAAAGTATTTGTAGGGCTCCTGTCGCCCAAGTTTTGCAGAAAAATGAAAAAAATGTGTCAGATTTTTGTCGCCCAAATTTGGCAGACAAATTAAAAGTGTTTGTAGGGCTCCTGTCGCCCAAGTTTTGCAGAAAAATGACAAATATGTGTCAGATTTTTGTCGCCCAAGTTTCGCAGACAAATTAAAAGTGTTTGTAGGGCTCCCGTCGCCAAAATTTGGCAGAAAAAAGAAAAAAATGTGTCATATTTCTGTCGCCCAAGTTTGGCAGACAAATTAAAAGTATTTGTAGGGCTCCTGTCGCCCAAGTTTTGCAGAAAAATGAAAAAAATGTGTCAGATTTTTGTCGCCCAAGTTTGGCAGACAAATTAAAAGTGTTTGTAGGGCTCCTGTCGCCCAAGTTTGGCAGAAAAATGAAAAAAATGTGTCATATTTCTGTCGCTGAAGTTTGGCAGACAACTTAAAAGTATTTGTAGGGCTCCTGTCGCCCACGTTTGGCAGAAAAATGACAAATATGTGTCAGATTTCTGTCGCTCAAGTCTGGCAGACAAATTAAAAGTGTTTGTAGGGCTCCTGTCGCCCAAGTTTTGCAGAAAAATGACAAATATGTGTCAGATTTTTGTCGCCCAAGTTTCGCAGACAAATTAAAAGTGTTTGTAGGGCTCCCGTCGCCAAAATTTGGCAGAAAAAAGAAAAAAATGTGTCATATTTCTGTCGCCCAAGTTTGGCAGACAAATTAAAAGTATTTGTAGGGCTCCTGTCGCCCAAGTTTTGCAGAAAAATGAAAAAAATGTGTCAGATTTTTGTCGCCCAAATTTGGCAGACAAATTAAAAGTGTTTGTAGGGCTCCTGTCGCCCAAGTTTTGCAGAAAAATGACAAATATGTGTCAGATTTTTGTCGCCCAAGTTTCGCAGACAAATTAAAAGTGTTTGTAGGGCTCCCGTCGCCAAAATTTGGCAGAAAAAAGAAAAAAATGTGTCATATTTCTGTCGCCAAAGTTTGGCAGACAAATTAAGAGTATTTGTAGGGCTCCTGTCGCCCAAGTTTTGCAGAAAAATGAAAAAAACGTGTCAGATTTTTGTCGCCAAAGTTTGGCAGACAAATTAAAAGTATTTGTAGGGCTCCTGTCGCCCAAGTTTTGCAGAAAAATGAAAAAAATGTGTCATATTTCTGTCGCTGAAGTTTGGCAGACAACTTAAAAGTATTTGTAGGGCTCCTGTCGCCCACGTTTGGCAGAAAAATGACAAATATGTTTCAGATTTCTGTCGCTCAAGTCTGGCAGACAAATTAAAAGTGTTTGTAGGGCTCCTGTCGCCCAAGTTTTGCAGAAAAATGACAAATATGTGTCAGATTTTTGTCGCCCAAGTTTCGCAGACAAATTAAAAGTGTTTGTAGGGCTCCTGTCGTCAAAATTTGGCAGAAAAAAGAAAAAAATGTGTCATATTTCTGTCGCTGAAGTTTGGCAGACAACTTAAAAGTATTTGTAGGGCTCCTGTCGCCCACGTTTGGCAGAAAAATGACAAATATGTGTCAGATTTCTGTCGCTCAAGTGTGGCAGACAAATTAAAAGTGTTTGTAGGGCTCCCGTCGCCAAAATTTGGCAGAAAAAAGAAAAAAATGCGTCATATTTCTGTCGCCCAAGTTTGGCAGACAAATTAAAAGTATTTGTAGGGCTCCTGTCGCTCAAGTTTTGCAGAAAAATGAAAAAAATGTGTCAGATTTTTGTCGCCCAAGTTTGGCAGACAAATTAAAAGTGTTTGTAGGGCTCCTGTCGCCCAAGTTTTGCAGAAAAATGAAAAAAACGTGTCAGATTTTTGTCGCCAAAGTTTGGCAGACAAATTAAAAGTATTTGTAGGGCTCCTGTCGCCCAAGTTTTGCAGAAAAATGAAAAAAATGTGTCATATTTCTGTCGCTGAAGTTTGGCAGACAACTTAAAAGTATTTGTAGGGCTCCTGTCGCCCACGTTTGGCAGAAAAATGACAAATATGTTTCAGATTTCTGTCGCTCAAGTCTGGCAGACAAATTAAAAGTGTTTGTAGGGCTCCTGTCGCCCAAGTTTTGCAGAAAAATGACAAATATGTGTCAGATTTTTGTCGCCCAAGTTTCGCAGACAAATTAAAAGTGTTTGTAGGGCTCCCGTCGCCAAAATTTGGCAGAAAAATGAAAAAAATGCGTCATATTTCTGTCGCTGAAGTTTGGCAGACAACTTAAAAGTATTTGTAAGGCTCCTGCCGCCCACGTTTGGCAGAAAAATGTCAAATATGTGTCAGATTTCTGTCGCTCAAGTCTGGCAGACAAATTAAAAGTGTTTGTAGGGCTCCTGTCGCCCAAGTTTTGCAGAAAAATGAAAAAAACGTGTCAGATTTTTGTCGCCAAAGTTTGGCAGACAAATTAAAAGTATTTGTAGGGCTCCTGTCGCCCAAGTTTTGCAGAAAAATGAAAAAAATGTGTCATATTTCTGTCGCTGAAGTTTGGCAGACAACTTAAAAGTATTTGTAGGGCTCCTGTCGCCCACGTTTGGCAGAAAAATGACAAATATGTTTCAGATTTCTGTCGCTCAAGTCTGGCAGACAAATTAAAAGTGTTTGTAGGGCTCCTGTCGCCCAAGTTTTGCAGAAAAATGACAAATATGTGTCAGATTTTTGTCGCCCAAGTTTCGCAGACAAATTAAAAGTGTTTGTAGGGCTCCCGTCGCCAAAATTTGGCAGAAAAATGAAAAAAATGCGTCATATTTCTGTCGCTGAAGTTTGGCAGACAACTTAAAAGTATTTGTAAGGCTCCTGTCGCCCACGTTTGGCAGAAAAATGTCAAATATGTGTCAGATTTCTGTCGCTCAAGTCTGGCAGACAAATTAAAAGTGTTTGTAGGGCTCCTGTCGCCCAAGTTTTGCAGAAAAATGACAAAAATGTGTCAGATTTTTGTCGCCCAAGTTTGGCAGACAAATTGAAAGTGTTTGTAGGGCTCCTGTCGCCAAGTTTGGCAGAAAAATGAAAAAAATGTGCCAGATTTCTGTCGCCCAAGTTGGGCAGACAAATTAAAAGTGTTTGTACTGCTCCTGTCGCCCAAGTTTTGCAGAAAAATGACAAATATGTGTCAGATTTTTGTCGCCCAAGTTTCGCAGACAAATTAAAAGTGTTTGTAGGGCTCCTGTCGCCAAAATTTGGTAGAAAAAAGTAAAAAATGTGTCATATTTCTGTCGCCCAAGTTTGGCAGACAAATTAAAAGTATTTGTAGGGCTCCTGTCGCCCAAGTTTGGCAGAAAAATGACAAATATGTGTCAGATTTCTGTCGCCCAAGTTTGGCAGACAAATTAAAAGTATTTGTAGGGCTCCTGTCGCCCAAGTTTTGCAGAAAAATGAAAAAAATGTGTCAGATTTTTGTCGCCCAAGTTTGGCAGACAAATTAAAAGTATTTGTAGGGCTCCTGTCGCCCAAGTTTTGCAGAAAAATGACAAATATGTGTCAGATTTTTGTCGCCCAAGTTTCGCAGACAAATTAAAAGTGTTTGTAGGGCTCCCGTCGCCAAAATTTGGCAGAAAAAAGAAAAAAATGTGTCATATTTCTGTCGCCAAAGTTTGGCAGACAAATTAAGAGTATTTGTAGGGCTCCTGTCGCCCAAGTTTTGCAGAAAAATGAAAAAAACGTGTCAGATTTTTGTCGCCAAAGTTTGGCAGACAAATTAAAAGTATTTGTAGGGCTCCTGTCGCCCAAGTTTTGCAGAAAAATGAAAAAAATGTGTCATATTTCTGTCGCTGAAGTTTGGCAGACAACTTAAAAGTATTTGTAGGGCTCCTGTCGCCCACGTTTGGCAGAAAAATGACAAATATGTGTCAGATTTCTGTCGCTCAAGTCTGGCAGACAAATTAAAAGTGTTTGTAGGGCTCCTGTCGCCCAAGTTTTGCAGAAAAATGACAAATATGTGTCAGATTTTTGTCGCCCAAGTTTCGCAGACAAATTAAAAGTGTTTGTAGGGCTCCTGTCGCCAAAATTTGGCAGAAAAATGAAAAAAATGTGTCATATTTCTGTCGCCCAAGTTTGGCAGACAAATTAAAAGTATTTGTAGGGCTCCTGTCGCCCAAGTTTTGCAGAAAAATGAAAAAAATGTGTCAGATTTTTGTCGCCCAAGTTTGGCAGACAAATTAAAAGTGTTTGTAGGGCTCCTGTCGCCCAAGTTTTGCAGAAAAATGAAAAAAATGTGCCAGATTTTTGTCGCCCAAGTTTGGCAGACAAATTAAAAGTGTTTGTAGGGCTCCTGTCGCCCAAGTCCTGCAGAAAAATGAAAAAAATGAGTCAGAATTCTGTCGCCCAAGTTTGGCAGACAAATTAGAAGTGTTTGTAGGGCTCCTGTCGCCCAAGTCTGGCAGAAAAATGAATAAAATGTGTCATATTTCTGTCGCCCAAGTTTGGCAGACAACTTGAAAGTATTTGTAGGGCTCCTGTCGCCCAAGTTTGACAGAAAAATGACAAAAATGTGTCAGATTTTTGTCGCCCAAGTTTGGCAGACAAATTAAAAGTGTTTGTAGGGCTCCCGTCGCCAAAATTTGGCAGAAAAAAGAAAAAAATGTGTCATATTTCTGTCGCCAAGTTTGGCAGACAAATTAAAAGTATTTGTAGGGCTCCTGTCGCCCAAGTTTTGCAGAAAAATGAAAAAAATGTGTCAGATTTTTGTCGCCCAAATTTGGCAGACAAATTAAAAGTGTTTGTAGGGCTCCTGTCGCCCAAGTTTTGCAGAAAAATGACAAATATGTGTCAGATTTTTGTCTCCCAAGTTTCGCAGACAAATTAAAAGTGTTTGTAGGGCTCCCGTCGCCAAAATTTGGCAGAAAAAAGAAAAAAATGTGTCATATTTCTGTCGCCCAAGTTTGGCAGACAAATTAAAAGTATTTGTAGGGCTCCTGTCGCCCAAGTTTTGCAGAAAAATGAAAAAAATGTGTCAGATTTTTGTCGCCCAAATTTGGCAGACAAATTAAAAGTGTTTGTAGGGCTCCTGTCGCCCAAGTTTTGCAGAAAAATGACAAATATGTGTCAGATTTTTGTCGCCCAAGTTTCGCAGACAAATTAAAAGTGTTTGTAGGGCTCCCGTCGCCAAAATTTGGCAGAAAAAAGAAAAAAATGTGTCATATTTCTGTCGCCCAAGTTTGGCAGACAAATTAAAAGTATTTGTAGGGCTCCTGTCGCCCAAGTTTTGCAGAAAAATGAAAAAAATGTGTCAGATTTTTGTCGCCCAAGTTTGGCAGACAAATTAAAAGTGTTTGTAGGGCTCCTGTCGCCCAAGTTTGGCAGAAAAATGAAAAAAATGTGTCATATTTCTGTCGCTGAAGTTTGGCAGACAACTTAAAAGTATTTGTAGGGCTCCTGTCGCCCACGTTTGGCAGAAAAATGACAAATATGTGTCAGATTTCTGTCGCTCAAGTCTGGCAGACAAATTAAAAGTGTTTGTAGGGCTCCTGTCGCCCAAGTTTTGCAGAAAAATGACAAATATGTGTCAGATTTTTGTCGCCCAAGTTTCGCAGACAAATTAAAAGTGTTTGTAGGGCTCCCGTCGCCAAAATTTGGCAGAAAAAAGAAAAAAATGTGTCATATTTCTGTCGCCCAAGTTTGGCAGACAAATTAAAAGTATTTGTAGGGCTCCTGTCGCCCAAGTTTTGCAGAAAAATGAAAAAAATGTGTCAGATTTTTGTCGCCCAAATTTGGCAGACAAATTAAAAGTGTTTGTAGGGCTCCTGTCGCCCAAGTTTTGCAGAAAAATGACAAATATGTGTCAGATTTTTGTCGCCCAAGTTTCGCAGACAAATTAAAAGTGTTTGTAGGGCTCCCGTCGCCAAAATTTGGCAGAAAAAAGAAAAAAATGTGTCATATTTCTGTCGCCAAAGTTTGGCAGACAAATTAAGAGTATTTGTAGGGCTCCTGTCGCCCAAGTTTTGCAGAAAAATGAAAAAAACGTGTCAGATTTTTGTCGCCAAAGTTTGGCAGACAAATTAAAAGTATTTGTAGGGCTCCTGTCGCCCAAGTTTTGCAGAAAAATGAAAATCCATCCTGTTCGCAGACGTCCTCGTCTGATTCGAAATCGTCCATAGTTGGTGGCAAAGTACACCAACGTTTCATCTTGTCAGACGAAAATACTGCTACATACGGTTTCTGTGTGCGTTGAGCTTCTGGAAGATCTTCGACCAGGTAACGATCATTCGGCAGCATTTTGGTAACTAAATATGGCCCTTTATATAACGGCTGCATCTTACGTGACTCGCCCGTCGAGGCTGGTACGTTATGCACAACGACTATGTCGTCAACATCGTAGACGGTTGGAGGTCTGCGCTTGGCGTCAAATCGTTGTTTCCATTTCGCCGTTGCCGCGTTGATTTGGTCAATGGCAGCTTGTCTCCTTTCGGGAAGTGTAACTTTATCGCATTCCGGTTTGTCACTGACGTCGTGTAATGCCATAATCAACTCGTTTGTGACGACGTCTCGAGGCTGATAATCAAAGATTAGTTCACACGGGGTGCGTTTGGTTGTTGCATTGGGAGTTGTGTTGATGGTCCACTGTATAGATCTTAGATGTTTATCCCAATCCTTATCATCAGTTTTCACCATGGTCGCTAATGCGGCTCGTACCGTTTGATGGACACGCTCTACTTGTCCATTGGCACGTGGTGTGCGAACAGCTGTCTTTATATGTTTTATTTGTAAATCTTGACAGTATTTGCCGAAAGTATTTGAGGTGAATGCCGTACCTCGATCTGTAATCACATTCGTTGGTAGCCCAAAATAATTTGACATTTCATTCAATAATACTAGTACCAGCTGTGTTGACGTATTTTTCACGGCTCGCAATATGACATATTTTGTGAACGCATCGACAGCAACTAAAATATGCGTGTTGCGGCGCTTACTACAAGGATAAGGACCTTCATGATCCAGATGGATCGTTAAAAAGGGTATTGGCACTCGTGGCATCGAGTGCATTTCACCTTCTTGTCGTCCTCCTGGTTTCTTATGATAACAGCAATGAATGCATGAAGCAATGTACCCTTTCATATAATTTCTCATACGTGCGAACCAAAATTTAAGATGACAACGTTCTAAAGCTCGATCGACTGAAAGATGGCCAACATCGTCGTGACACATTTTCGCAATTCTCCATCGTACGGCTTTCGGTACCACCCAACGGAGTCCATTCGATGTTCTTTTGAAAACACCGTTTCTTTGAATGCAATAGTCCTTCTGCATTTGTTTTGCGTCTGAGGTGTCTGACTTGCCTTGTAATATTTCTACTATTGCCTTTATTTGATCATCCTGCAGTTGCATCGTCATCAACCAATCGTCATCGCTAATGTGGATTTTGAGAATATCGTTTCCTACAGATTCGGCTGCAGTAGAATGCTCAACTGGTCGTCGGCTTAATGCGTCAGAGTGACGATTTTGAGTACCTGGGCGGTGGACGAGCTCAAAGTCGTATTCACTCAATTTAAGCCACCATCTGGCTATTCTCGGCTGCAGCGGCTTGGTGAGTTTCGTTGTGCTGATAGCAGCACAATCTGTAATTACTTTTATTCGTTTTCCCAAAACATAAATACGAAAGCGTGTTAATGATTCTACGATGGCAAGAACTTCCAATTCGTGACTTGAAAATTTCGACTCGCTAGAAGTTGTATGTCGGCTGAAGTAGTGAACTGGATGAAGATTTTCGTCACTATCTCGCTGCATCAATATACCTGAAATTCCCATGGAACACGCGTCAGTATGAACTTCGTGTTGAGCAGCTGGATCATAAAGAGCTAACACTGGACGCTCAGTTAATTTGCATTTCAACGTCTGAAATGAGGTTTCTTGCTCTTCTGTCCACGTGAACGATTCATTTTTCTGAAGCAATCTGCTCAGTGGTTTTGCGATAGCAGCATAATTAGCGATAAATCTTCTAAAATATCCGCTTAAGCCTAAAAACTGGCGGACTTCATGCACGTTAGTCGGCTGGGGGTAATTGGTAACGCAATCGATTTTCTTCTGACCAGGTGCAATTGAATTAAAACTTATCTCGTGACCCAAAAATGTTATCTGACGTTGAAGAAATTCGCACTTGTCTCTTCGTAGTTTAAAACCACTCTCCTGTAGATTAATTAAAAATTTTCCCAACTTCTGTAACCCTTCTTCAACGTTTTTGCTAGGCAAGATGATGTCGTCAATGTATGTAAATATTTCGCCAGGCATTTTCGCTGCAAGTCTATTAATTGCCCTCTGAAACACGGCTGGAGCATTGCATAATCCGAAAGGCATCTTACAGTATTCATACTGCCCATTGTGTGTACAAAAAGCAGTATATTTGCGAGACTCCTCTGCCATTTTAATTTGATGATAGCCAGAACGAACATCCATTTTAGTAAAATAGCGATTACCTTGAAGAAGACACAGTTGTTCTTCAACGACGGGCATCTGATATGGCTGTTTAACTGTTTTGGCATTCAATCGATGATAATCAATGCAGAGTCTTGGTTCCCCATTAGATTTTCGAACCAATACAATTGGTGAGGAAAATGGTGAAGCGCTTTCACGTATGATGTTGGTTTTCAATAAATCGTTGACAATTTCTTGGACTGTGTTCCGTTCGCCAAAAGGAATCCGATAAGGTTTTTGCATGATCGGTGTTTCGTCCGTTAGCTGAATCGTCATCTCTTCGGTTTCACATGTACCCAATTCTTCAACATTTTCTGCAAAACAATGTCGAAACTTATTCACAATATGTAGTGTTTGTGCCTTTTCAGGTGCCGAAATATCGTCACCAATATTGATGTCTTTTAAATTGTATGAATTCGATTTCGAACGGATTTGATTAGTTTTCTCAAATTTCAGCGTCTTGTTTTCTTGTACGACACGAATGTCATGGTCATTGAAACAGTTTTGGCCCAAAAGCAAATTGGTATCCAACAAATCATCATCGACAACAAACAAATTCGCCTTCAACTTAACATCATCAACTTCTATCCATGTGTCAAATTGTTGAGTGCAGACAGCATAGCCTCCACCAAATCCATTTAAGATTTTAAATATTTTGGTGATTTTTGCGTCTTTAGGTACGTCTGACTGTCTTATCGTAGAACAATCGCTACCAAGATCGATATACGCAGTTAAAATTTTGTTGTTCATTTTAACTTCTTTATGTAAGAGGTTAGTGCTGATACGTCTGACTTGGGATGCATTTGATTCAGGACACTTGTTGGACTCATGTGTTGTTCTATTACAGTGAATGCATCTCATTTTCCGCTGTGGCTTAGGACAATTTCTAGAAACATGTCCTTGTTCACGACAATTATAGCATGTTACAGATGATTTATCCTTACGTAATTGTGTACCACTGGTTTTTGTGACGTCGTTATCTGAAGTAGTTGCTGGACTATTTTTTTCCTTTACCATTTTGATGCTACCATACCAGTCGATTCTGTCCCTTAGTTCAGCTATCGTAGAGATCCGTTGCCCTTGAATGGACGTATGGAAATTATTTTCCTTCATCCCCAATATAAAGTATTTTACTAAAGCAGCTTCGCTTATATTTGCAGGTAAACCAACTTTTAGTACTTCATCTAAATAATTTAACAGCGATTCAGCAGGTTGTCGTTTTCGATTCATTAATAATATGTGAGTGTCTGCTTCATTAACAATTGGAGTAAATCTTTTCAAAAAGGCAGTTTTGAAATTTTCCCAGCTAGAAAACGTTGTCGATGTATCTATCCAAGTCTTAGCTGTACCTTCTAATTTTGCTGTAATACAAAAAAGGAGCAGCATCTCATCCCAGTTGTAAATGCACCAGAGTTCATTTACCTTTCTGGCCCATTGGTCTGCCGTCAGGCCAGATTCTGGGTTATACAATGGTAGTACATCAATGATATCACGTGGTGAAAAATGATAATTATTTCTAGACTGTTGCGTCTTTTCAATATCCCTTGGTGTTTTATTTATTTCTTCTTGGAAATCTTCGTCTGGACTTTGATCATCATGATAATTTTTTCTGGACTGTTGCGTCTTTTCAATATCCCTTGGTGTTTTATTTATTTCTTCTTGGAAATCTTCGTCTGGACTTTGATCATCCTCCAATTGACGACTTATCCTTGCAATTAATTTCGCTTTGTTGCCCGATGTTGAAAGACCCATTTTTTTTAACTTTTCTCTTAATTCATTCACAGTCATTTTTTTGGTCGCCATTTTATATATTTTTTTTTTTTACACAAAGGGAAAAAAAAATTTTCCTTTTAAACAAAATCAATTTGGTTTTCTGGTTTTATCCCACTTCTGAATTATTGTCAAGATAGACTTAAAAAAAAAAAATAAAAATAATTAACGAACAACCATAATATCAAGACTCTTTTTATTTTGGAAGAAGTCAAACAACATATATTAACTACAAGCAATATATATAATAATAATAAAACAACAGAAAAACAAAAGAAACTAAGAAATATTTAATATACGTCAGATTCTTATTCGTCTTGCTTAGTTTTACAATGTCTCGCACTTATCATAGTTAGCCACGATGCGTCGGTCATTAGGTGTTAGTCACATGAACAATTGAGTTCTACATTTCAGGGTTGACAAATGTGTCATATTTCTGTCGCTGAAGTTTGGCAGACAACTTAAAAGTATTTGTAGGGCTCCTGTCGCCCACGTTTGGCAGAAAAATGACAAATATGTTTCAGATTTCTGTCGCTCAAGTCTGGCAGACAAATTAAAAGTGTTTGTAGGGCTCCTGTCGCCCAAGTTTTGCAGAAAAATGACAAATATGTGTCAGATTTTTGTCGCCCAAGTTTCGCAGACAAATTAAAAGTGTTTGTAGGGCTCCTGTCGTCAAAATTTGGCAGAAAAAAGAAAAAAATGTGTCATATTTCTGTCGCTGAAGTTTGGCAGACAACTTAAAAGTATTTGTAGGGCTCCTGTCGCCCACGTTTGGCAGAAAAATGACAAATATGTGTCAGATTTCTGTCGCTCAAGTGTGGCAGACAAATTAAAAGTGTTTGTAGGGCTCCCGTCGCCAAAATTTGGCAGAAAAAAGAAAAAAATGCGTCATATTTCTGTCGCCCAAGTTTGGCAGACAAATTAAAAGTATTTGTAGGGCTCCTGTCGCTCAAGTTTTGCAGAAAAATGAAAAAAATGTGTCAGATTTTTGTCGCCCAAGTTTGGCAGACAAATTAAAAGTGTTTGTAGGGCTCCTGTCGCCCAAGTTTTGCAGAAAAATGAAAAAAACGTGTCAGATTTTTGTCGTCAAAGTTTGGCAGACAAATTAAAAGTATTTGTAGGGCTCCTGTCGCCCAAGTTTTGCAGAAAAATGAAAAAAATGTGTCATATTTCTGTCGCTGAAGTTTGGCAGACAACTTAAAAGTATTTGTAGGGCTCCTGTCGCCCACGTTTGGCAGAAAAATGACAAATATGTTTCAGATTTCTGTCGCTCAAGTCTGGCAGACAAATTAAAAGTGTTTGTAGGGCTCCTGTCGCCCAAGTTTTGCAGAAAAATGACAAATATGTGTCAGATTTTTGTCGCCCAAGTTTCGCAGACAAATTAAAAGTGTTTGTAGGGCTCCCGTCGCCAAAATTTGGCAGAAAAATGAAAAAAATGCGTCATATTTCTGTCGCTGAAGTTTGGCAGACAACTTAAAAGTATTTGTAAGGCTCCTGTCGCCCACGTTTGGCAGAAAAATGTCAAATATGTGTCAGATTTCTGTCGCTCAAGTCTGGCAGACAAATTAAAAGTGTTTGTAGGGCTCCTGTCGCCCAAGTTTTGCAGAAAAATGACAAATATGTGTCAGATTTTTGTCGCCCAAGTTTCGCAGACAAATTAAAAGTGTTTGTAGGGCTCCCGTCGCCAAAATTTGGCAGAAAAAAGAAAAAAATGTGTCATATTTCTGTCGCCCAAGTTTGGCAGACAAATTAAAAGTATTTGTAGGGCTCCTGTCGCCCAAGTTTTGCAGAAAAATGAAAAAAATGTGTCAGATTTTTGTCGCCCAAATTTGGCAGACAAATTAAAAGTGTTTGTAGGGCTCCTGTCGCCCAAGTTTTGCAGAAAAATGACAAATATGTGTCAGATTTTTGTCGCCCAAGTTTCGCAGACAAATTAAAAGTGTTTGTAGGGCTCCCGTCGCCAAAATTTGGCAGAAAAAAGAAAAAAATGTGTCATATTTCTGTCGCCCAAGTTTGGCAGACAAATTAAAAGTATTTGTAGGGCTCCTGTCGCCCAAGTTTTGCAGAAAAATGAAAAAAATGTGTCAGATTTTTGTCGCCCAAATTTGGCAGACAAATTAAAAGTGTTTGTAGGGCTCCTGTCGCCCAAGTTTTGCAGAAAAATGACAAATATGTGTCAGATTTCTGTCGCTCAAGTGTGGCAGACAAATTAAAAGTGTTTGTAGGGCTCCCGTCGCCAAAATTTGGCAGAAAAAAGAAAAAAATGCGTCATATTTCTGTCGCCCAAGTTTGGCAGACAAATTAAAAGTATTTGTAGGGCTCCTGTCGCTCAAGTTTTGCAGAAAAATGAAAAAAATGTGTCAGATTTTTGTCGCCCAAGTTTGGCAGACAAATTAAGAGTATTTGTAGGGCTCCTGTCGCCCAAGTTTTGCAGAAAAATGAAAAAAACGTGTCAGATTTTTGTCGCCAAAGTTTGGCAGACAAATTAAAAGTATTTGTAGGGCTCCTGTCGCCCAAGTTTTGCAGAAAAATGAAAAAAATGTGTCATATTTCTGTCGCTGAAGTTTGGCAGACAACTTAAAAGTATTTGTAGGGCTCCTGTCGCCCACGTTTGGCAGAAAAATGACAAATATGTTTCAGATTTCTGTCGCTCAAGTCTGGCAGACAAATTAAAAGTGTTTGTAGGGCTCCTGTCGCCCAAGTTTTGCAGAAAAATGACAAATATGTGTCAGATTTTTGTCGCCCAAGTTTCGCAGACAAATTAAAAGTGTTTGTAGGGCTCCTGTCGCCAAAATTTGGCAGAAAAAAGAAAAAAATGTGTCATATTTCTGTCGCCCAAGTTTGGCAGACAAATTAAAAGTATTTGTAGGGCTCCTGTCGCCCAAGTTTTGCAGAAAAATGAAAAAAATGTGTCAGATTTTTGTCGTTCAAGTTTGGCAGACAAATTAAAAGTGTTTGTAGGGCTCCTGTCGCCCAAGTTTTGCAGAAAAATGAAAAAAATGTGCCAGATTTTTGTCGCCCAAGTTTGGCAGACAAATTAAAAGTGTTTGTAGGGCTCCTGTCGCCCAAGTCTGGCGGAAAAATGAAAAAAATGTGTCAAATTTCTGTCGCCCAAGTTTGGCAGACTAATTTAAAGTATTTGTAGGGCTCCTGTCGCCCAAGTCCTGCAGAAAAATGAAAAAAATGAGTCAGAATTCTGTCGCCCAAGTTTGGCAGACAAATTAGAAGTGTTTGTAGGGCTCCTGTCGCCCAAGTCTGGCAGAAAAATGAAAAAAATGTGTCATATTTCTGTCGCCCAAGTTTGGCAGACAACTTGAAAGTATTTGTAGGGCTCCTGTCGCCCAAGTTTGACAGAAAAATGACAAAAATGTGTCAGATTTTTGTCGCTCAAGTTTGGCAGACAAATTGAAAGTGTTTGTAGGGCTCCTGTCGCCAAGTTTTGCAG
This sequence comes from Villa cingulata, assembly GCA_951394055.1. Lineage (NCBI taxonomy): Eukaryota > Metazoa > Arthropoda > Insecta > Diptera > Bombyliidae > Villa > Villa cingulata. Next base: position 28,111,605 of record OX596018.1, read on the forward strand.
AAAAATGAAAAAAATGTGCCAGATTTCTGTCGCCCAAGTTGGGCAGACAAATTAAAAGTGTTTGTACTGCTCCTGTCGCCCAAGTTTGGCAGAAAAATGAAAAAAATGTGTCATATTTCTTCGCCCAAGTTTGGCAGACAACTTAAAAGTATCTGTAGGGCTCCTGTCGCCCAAGTTTGGCAGAAAAATGACAAATATGTGTCAGATTTCAGTCGCCCAAGTCTGGCAGACAAATTAAAAGTGTTTGTAGGGCTCCTGTCGCTCAAGTTTTGCAGAAAAATGACAAATATGTGTCAGATTTTTGTCGCCCAAGTTTCGCAGACAAATTAAAAGTGTTTGTAGGGCTCCTGTCGCAAAAATTTGGCAGAAAAATGAAAAAAATGAGTCAGAATTCTGTCGCCCAAGTTTGGCAGACAAATTAGAAGTGTTTGTAGGGCTCCTGTCGCCCAAGTTTGGCAGAAAAATGAAAAAAATGTGTCAGATTTCTGTCGCCCAAGTTTGGCAGACAAATTAAGAGTATTTGTAGGGCTCCTGTCGCCCAAGTTTTGCAGAAAAATGAAAAAAACGTGTCAGATTTTTGTCGCCCAAGTTTGGCAGACAACTTAAAAGTATTTGTAGGGCTCCTGTCGCCCACGTTTGGCAGAAAAATGACAAATATGTGTCAGATTTCTGTCGCTCAAGTCTGGCAGACAAATTAAAAGTGTTTGTAGGGCTCCTGTCGCCCAAGTTTTGCAGAAAAATGACAAATATGTGTCAGATTTTTGTCGCCCAAGTTTCGCAGACAAATTAAAAGTGTTTGTAGGGCTCCCGTCGCCAAAATTTGGCAGAAAAAAGAAAAAAATGTGTCATATTTCTGTCGCCCAAGTTTGGCAGACAAATTAAAAGTATTTGTAGGGCTCCTGTCGCCCAAGTTTTGCAGAAAAATGAAAAAAATGTGTCAGATTTTTGTCGCCCAAGTTTGGCAGACAAATTAAAAGTGTTTGTAGGGCTCCTGTCGCCCAAGTTTGGCAGAAAAATGAAAAAAATGTGTCATATTTCTGTCGCCCAAGTTTGGCAGACAAATTAGAAGTGTTTGTAGGGCTCCTGTCGCCCAAGTCTGGCAGAAAAATGAAAAAAATGTGTCATATTTCTGTCGCCCAAGTTTGGCAGACAACTTGAAAGTATTTGTAGGGCTCCTGTCGCCCAAGTTTGACAGAAAAATGACAAAAATGTGTCAGATTTTTGTCGCCCAAGTTTGGCAGACAAATTGAAAGTGTTTGTAGGGCTCCTGTCGCCAAGTTTGGCAGAAAAATGAAAAAAATGTGCCAGATTTCTGTCGCCCAAGTTGGGCAGACAAATTAAAAGTGTTTGTACTGCTCCTGTCGCCCAAGTTTTGCAGAAAAATGACAAATATGTGTCAGATTTTTGTCGCCCAAGTTTCGCAGACAAATTAAAAGTGTTTGTAGGGCTCCTGTCGCCAAAATTTGGTAGAAAAAAGTAAAAAATGTGTCATATTTCTGTCGCCCAAGTTTGGCAGACAAATTAAAAGTATTTGTAGGGCTCCTGTCGCCCAAGTTTTGCAGAAAAATGACAAATATGTGTCAGATTTTTGTCGCCCAAGTTTCGCAGACAAATTAAAAGTGTTTGTAGGGCTCCTGTCGCCAAAATTTGGTAGAAAAAAGTAAAAAATGTGTCATATTTCTGTCGCCCAAGTTTGGCAGACAAATTAAAAGTATTTGTAGGGCTCCTGTCGCCCAAGTTTTGCAGAAAAATGAAAAAAATGTGTCAGATTTTTGTCGACCAAGTTTGGCAGACAAATTAAAAGTGTTTGTAGGGCTCCTGTCGCCCAAGTTTGCAGAAAAATGAAAAAAATGTGCCAGATTTTTGTCGCCCAAGTTTGGCAGACAAATTAAAAGTGTTTGTAGGGCTCCTGTCGCCCAAGTTTGGCAGAAAAATGAAAAAAATGTGTCAGATTTCTGTTGCCCAAGTTGGGCAGACAAATTAAAAGTATTTGTAGGGCTCCTGTCGCCAAGTTTTGCAGAAAAATGAAAAAATTGTGCCAAAGTTTGGCAGATAACTTAAAAGTATTTGTAGGGCTCCTGTCGCCCAAGTTTGGCAGAAAAATTAAAAGTATTTGTAGGGCTCCTGTCGCCCAAGTTTGGCAGAAAAATGAAAAAAATGTGTCAGATTTCTGTCGCCCAAGTTTGGCAGACAAATTAAAAGTATTTGTAGGGCTCCTGTCGCCAAGTTTTGCAGAAAAATGAAAAAATTGTGCCAAAGTTTGGCAGATAACTTAAAAGTATTTGTAGGGCTCCTGTCGCCCAAGTTTGGCAGAAAAATTAAAAGTATTTGTAGGGCTCCTGTCGCCCAAGTTTGGCAGACAAATTAAAAGTGTTTGTAGGGCTCCCGTCGCCAAAATTTGGCAGAAAAAAGAAAAAAATGTGTCATATTTCTGTCGCCCAAGTTTGGCAGACAAATTAAAAGTATTTGTAGGGCTCCTGTCGCCCAAGTTTTGCAGAAAAATGAAAAAAATGTGTCAGATTTTTGTCGCCCAAGTTTGGCAGACAAATTAAAAGTGTTTGTAGGGCTCCTGTCGCCCAAGTTTGGCAGAAAAATGAAAAAAATGTGTCATATTTCTTCGCCCAAGTTTGGCAGACAACTTAAAAGTATCTGTAGGGCTCCTGTCGCCCAAGTTTGGCAGAAAAATGACAAATATGTGTCAGATTTCAGTCGCCCAAGTCTGGCAGACAAATTAAAAGTGTTTGTAGGGCTCCTGTCGCTCAAGTTTTGCAGAAAAATGACAAATATGTGTCAGATTTTTGTCGCCCAAGTTTCGCAGACAAATTAAAAGTGTTTGTAGGGCTCCTGTCGCAAAAATTTGGCAGAAAAATGAAAAAAATGATTCAGAATTCTGTCGCCCAAGTTTGGCAGACAAATTAGAAGTGTTTGTAGGGCTCCTGTCGCCCAAGTTTGGCAGAAAAATGAAAAAAATGTGTCAGATTTCTGTTGCCCAAGTTGGGCAGACAAATTAAAAGTATTTGTAGGGCTCCTGTCGCCAAGTTTTGCAGAAAAATGAAAAAATTGTGCCAAAGTTTGGCAGATAACTTAAAAGTATTTGTAGGGCTCCTGTCGCCCAAGTTTGGCAGAAAAATTAAAAGTATTTGTAGGGCTCCTGTCGCCCAAGTTTGGCAGACAAATTAAAAGTGTTTGTAGGGCTCCCGTCGCCAAAATTTGGCAGAAAAAAGAAAAAAATGTGTCATATTTCTGTCGCCCAAGTTTGGCAGACAAATTAAAAGTATTTGTAGGGCTCCTGTCGCCCAAGTTTTGCAGAAAAATGAAAAAAATGTGTCAGATTTTTGTCGCCCAAGTTTGGCAGACAAATTAAAAGTGTTTGTAGGGCTCCTGTCGCCCAAGTTTGGCAGAAAAATGAAAAAAATGCGTCATATTTCTGTCGCTGAAGTTTGGCAGACAACTTAAAAGTATTTGTAGGGCTCCTGTCGCCCACGTTTGGCAGAAAAATGACAAATATGTGTCAGATTTCTGTCGCTCAAGTCTGGCAAACAAATTAAAAGTGTTTGTAGGGCTCCTGTCGCCCAAGTTTTGCAGAAAAATGACAAATATGTGTCAGATTTTTGTCGCCCAAGTTTCGCAGACAAATTAAAAGTGTTTGTAGGGCTCCCGTCGCCAAAATTTGGCAGAAAAAAGAAAAAAATGTGTCATATTTCTGTCGCCCAAGTTTGGCAGACAAATTAAAAGTATTTGTAGGGCTCCTGTCGCCCAAGTTTTGCAGAAAAATGAAAAAAATGTGTCAGATTTTTGTCGCCCAAATTTGGCAGACAAATTAAAAGTGTTTGTAGGGCTCCTGTCGCCCAAGTTTTGCAGAAAAATGACAAATATGTGTCAGATTTTTGTCGCCCAAGTTTCGCAGACAAATTAAAAGTGTTTGTAGGGCTCCCGTCGCCAAAATTTGGCAGAAAAAAGAAAAAAATGCGTCATATTTCTGTCGCCCAAGTTTGGCAGACAAATTAAAAGTATTTGTAGGGCTCCTGTCGCCCAAGTTTTGCAGAAAAATGAAAAAAATGTGTCAGATTTTTGTCGCCCAAGTTTGGCAGACAAATTAAAAGTGTTTGTAGGGCTCCTGTCGCCCAAGTTTGGCAGAAAAATGAAAAAAATGCGTCATATTTCTGTCGCTGAAGTTTGGCAGACAACTTAAAAGTATTTGTAAGGCTCCTGTCGCCCACGTTTGGCAGAAAAATGTCAAATATGTGTCAGATTTCTGTCGCTCAAGTCTGGCAGACAAATTAAAAGTGTTTGTAGGGCTCCTGTCGCCCAAGTTTTGCAGAAAAATGACAAATATGTGTCAGATTTTTGTCGCCCAAGTTTCGCAGACAAATTAAAAGTGTTTGTAGGGCTCCCGTCGCCAAAATTTGGCAGAAAAAAGAAAAAAATGTGTCATATTTCTGTCGCCCAAGTTTCGCAGACAAATTAAAAGTGTTTGTAGGGCTCCCGTCGCCAAAATTTGGCAGAAAAAAGAAAAAAATGTGTCATATTTCTGTCGCCCAAGTTTGGCAGACAAATTAAAAGTATTTGTAGGGCTCCTGTCGCCCAAGTTTTGCAGAAAAAAGAAAAAAATGTGTCATATTTCTGTCGCCCAAGTTTCGCAGACAAATTAAAAGTGTTTGTAGGGCTCCCGTCGCCAAAATTTGGCAGAAAAAAGAAAAAAATGTGTCATATTTCTGTCGCCCAAGTTTGGCAGACAAATTAAAAGTATTTGTAGGGCTCCTGTCGCCCAAGTTTTGCAGAAAAATGAAAAAAATGTGTCAGATTTTTGTCGCCCAAATTTGGCAGACAAATTAAAAGTGTTTGTAGGGCTCCTGTCGCCCAAGTTTTGCAGAAAAATGACAAATATGTGTCAGATTTTTGTCGCCCAAGTTTCGCAGACAAATTAAAAGTGTTTGTAGGGCTGCCGTCGCCAAAATTTGGCAGAAAAAAGAAAAAAATGTGTCATATTTCTGTCGCCAAAGTTTGGCAGACAAATTAAGAGTATTTGTAGGGCTCCTGTCGCCCAAGTTTTGCAGAAAAATGAAAAAAACGTGTCAGATTTTTGACGCCAAAGTTTGGCAGACAAATTAAAAGTATTTGTAGGGCTCCTGTCGCCCAAGTTTTGCAGAAAAATGAAAAAAATGTGTCATATTTCTGTCGCTGAAGTTTGGCAGACAACTTAAAAGTATTTGTAGGGCTCCTGTCGCCCACGTTTGGCAGAAAAATGACAAATATGTGTCAGATTTCTGTCGCTCAAGTCTGGCAGACAAATTAAAAGTGTTTGTAGGGCTCCTGTCGCCCAAGTTTTGCAGAAAAATGACAAATATGTGTCAGATTTTTGTCGCCCAAGTTTCGCAGACAAATTAAAAGTGTTTGTAGGGCTCCTGTCGCCAAAATTTGGCAGAAAAAAGAAAAAAATGTGTCATATTTCTGTCGCCCAAGTTTGGCAGACAAATTAAAAGTATTTGTAGGGCTCCTGTCGCCCAAGTTTTGCAGAAAAATGAAAAAAATGTGTCAGATTTTTGTCGCCCAAGTTTGGCAGACAAATTAAAAGTGTTTGTAGGGCTCCTGTCGCCCAAGTTTTGCAGAAAAATGAAAAAAATGTGCCAGATTTTTGTCGCCCAAGTTTGGCAGACAAATTAAAAGTGTTTGTAGGGCTCCTGTCGCCCAAGTCCTGCAGAAAAATGAAAAAAATGAATCAGAATTCTGTCGCCCAAGTTTGGCAGACAAATTAGAAGTGTTTGTAGGGCTCCTGTCGCCCAAGTCTGGCAGAAAAATGAATAAAATGTGTCATATTTCTGTCGCCCAAGTTTGGCAGACAACTTGAAAGTATTTGTAGGGCTCCTGTCGCCCAAGTTTGACAGAAAAATGACAAAAATGTGTCAGATTTTTGTCGCCCAAGTTTGGCAGACAAATTAAAAGTGTTTGTAGGGCTCCCGTCGCCAAAATTTGGCAGAAAAAAGAAAAAAATGTGTCATATTTCTGTCGCCAAGTTTGGCAGACAAATTAAAAGTATTTGTAGGGCTCCTGTCGCCCAAGTTTTGCAGAAAAATGAAAAAAATGTGTCAGATTTTTGTCGCCCAAATTTGGCAGACAAATTAAAAGTGTTTGTAGGGCTCCTGTCGCCCAAGTTTTGCAGAAAAATGACAAATATGTGTCAGATTTTTGTCGCCCAAGTTTCGCAGACAAATTAAAAGTGTTTGTAGGGCTCCCGTCGCCAAAATTTGGCAGAAAAAAGAAAAAAATGTGTCATATTTCTGTCGCCCAAGTTTGGCAGACAAATTAAAAGTATTTGTAGGGCTCCTGTCGCCCAAGTTTTGCAGAAAAATGAAAAAAATGTGTCAGATTTTTGTCGCCCAAATTTGGCAGACAAATTAAAAGTGTTTGTAGGGCTCCTGTCGCCCAAGTTTTGCAGAAAAATGACAAATATGTGTCAGATTTTTGTCGCCCAAGTTTCGCAGACAAATTAAAAGTGTTTGTAGGGCTCCCTTCGCCAAAATTTGGCAGAAAAAAGAAAAAAATGTGTCATATTTCTGTCGCCCAAGTTTGGCAGACAAATTAAAAGTATTTGTAGGGCTCCTGTCGCCCAAGTTTTGCAGAAAAATGAAAAAAAATGTGTCAGATTTTTGTCGCCCAAGTTTGGCAGACAAATTAAAAGTGTTTGTAGGGCTCCTGTCGCCCAAGTTTGGCAGAAAAATGAAAAAAATGCGTCATATTTCTGTCGCTGAAGTTTGGCAGACAACTTAAAAGTATTTGTAGGGCTCCTGTCGCCCACGTTTGGCAGAAAAATGACAAATATGTGTCAGATTTCTGTCGCTCAAGTCTGGCAGACAAATTAAAAGTGTTTGTAGGGCTCCTGTCGCCCAAGTTTTGCAGAAAAATGACAAATATGTGTCAGATTTTTGTCGCCCAAGTTTCGCAGACAAATTAAAAGTGTTTGTAGGGCTCCCGTCGCCAAAATTTGGCAGAAAAAAGAAAAAAATGTGTCATATTTCTGTCGCCCAAGTTTGGCAGACAAATTAAAAGTATTTGTAGGGCTCCTGTCGCCCAAGTTTTGCAGAAAAATGAAAAAAATGTGTCAGATTTTTGTCGCCCAAATTTGGCAGACAAATTAAAAGTGTTTGTAGGGCTCCTGTCGCCCAAGTTTTGCAGAAAAATGACAAATATGTGTCAGATCTTTGTCGCCCAAGTTTCGCAGACAAATTAAAAGTGTTTGTAGGGCTCCCGTCGCCAAAATTTGGCAGAAAAAAGAAAAAAATGTGTCATATTTCTGTCGCCCAAGTTTGGCAGACAAATTAAAAGTATTTGTAGGGCTCCTGTCGCCCAAGTTTTGCAGAAAAATGAAAAAAATGTGTCAGATTTTTGTCGCCCAAATTTGGCAGACAAATTAAAAGTGTTTGTAGGGCTCCTGTCGCCCAAGTTTTGCAGAAAAATGACAAATATGTGTCAGATTTTTGTCGCCCAAGTTTCGCAGACAAATTAAAAGTGTTTGTAGGGCTCCCTTCGCCAAAATTTGGCAGAAAAAAGAAAAAAATGTGTCATATTTCTGTCGCCCAAGTTTGGCAGACAAATTAAAAGTATTTGTAGGGCTCCTGTCGCCCAAGTTTTGCAGAAAAATGAAAAAAATGTGTCAGATTTTTGTCGCCCAAGTTTGGCAGACAAATTAAAAGTGTTTGTAGGGCTCCTGTCGCCCAAGTTTTGCAGAAAAATGAAAAAAATGTGCCAGATTTTTGTCGCCCAAGTTTGGCAGACAAATTAAAAGTGTTTGTAGGGCTCCTGTCGCCCAAGTCCTGCAGAAAAATGAAAAAAATGAATCAGAATTCTGTCGCCCAAGTTTGGCAGACAAATTAGAAGTGTTTGTAGGGCTCCTGTCGCCCAAGTCTGGCAGAAAAATGAATAAAATGTGTCATATTTCTGTCGCCCAAGTTTGGCAGACAACTTGAAAGTATTTGTAGGGCTCCTGTCGCCCAAGTTTGACAGAAAAATGACAAAAATGTGTCAGATTTTTGTCGCCCAAGTTTGGCAGACAAATTAAAAGTGTTTGTAGGGCTCCCGTCGCCAAAATTTGGCAGAAAAAAGAAAAAAATGTGTCATATTTCTGTCGCCAAGTTTGGCAGACAAATTAAAAGTATTTGTAGGGCTCCTGTCGCCCAAGTTTTGCAGAAAAATGAAAAAAATGTGTCAGATTTTTGTCGCCCAAATTTGGCAGACAAATTAAAAGTGTTTGTAGGGCTCCTGTCGCCCAAGTTTTGCAGAAAAATGACAAATATGTGTCAGATTTTTGTCGCCCAAGTTTCGCAGACAAATTAAAAGTGTTTGTAGGGCTCCCGTCGCCAAAATTTGGCAGAAAAAAGAAAAAAATGTGTCATATTTCTGTCGCCCAAGTTTGGCAGACAAATTAAAAGTATTTGTAGGGCTCCTGTCGCCCAAGTTTTGCAGAAAAATGAAAAAAATGTGTCAGATTTTTGTCGCCCAAATTTGGCAGACAAATTAAAAGTGTTTGTAGGGCTCCTGTCGCCCAAGTTTTGCAGAAAAATGACAAATATGTGTCAGATTTTTGTCGCCCAAGTTTCGCAGACAAATTAAAAGTGTTTGTAGGGCTCCCTTCGCCAAAATTTGGCAGAAAAAAGAAAAAAATGTGTGATATTTCTGTCGCCCAAGTTTGGCAGACAAATTAAAAGTATTTGTAGGGCTCCTGTCGCCCAAGTTTTGCAGAAATATGAAAAAAATGTGTCAGATTTTTGTCGCCCAAGTTTGGCAGACAAATTAAAAGTGTTTGTAGGGCTCCTGTCGCCCAAGTTTGGCAGAAAAATGAAAAAAATGCGTCATATTTCTGTCGCTGAAGTTTGGCAGACAACTTAAAAGTATTTGTAGGGCTCCTGTCGCCCACGTTTGGCAGAAAAATGACAAATATGTGTCAGATTTCTGTCGCTCAAGTCTGGCAGACAAATTAAAAGTGTTTGTAGGGCTCCTGTCGCCCAAGTTTTGCAGAAAAATGACAAATATGTGTCAGATTTTTGTCGCCCAAGTTTCGCAGACAAATTAAAAGTGTTTGTAGGGCTCCCGTCGCCAAAATTTGGCAGAAAAAAGAAAAAAATGTGTCATATTTCTGTCGCCCAAGTTTGGCAGACAAATTAAAAGTATTTGTAGGGCTCCTGTCGCCCAAGTTTTGCAGAAAAATGAAAAAAATGTGTCAGATTTTTGTCGCCCAAATTTGGCAGACAAATTAAAAGTGTTTGTAGGGCTCCTGTCGCCCAAGTTTTGCAGAAAAATGACAAATATGTGTCAGATCTTTGTCGCCCAAGTTTCGCAGACAAATTAAAAGTGTTTGTAGGGCTCCCGTCGCCAACATTTGGCAGAAAAAAGAAAAAAATGTGTCATATTTCTGTCGCCAAAGTTTGGCAGACAAATTAAGAGTATTTGTAGGGCTCCTGTCGCCCAAGTTTTGCAGAAAAATAAAAAAACGTGTCAGATTTTTGTCGCCAAAGTTTGGCAGACAAATTAAAAGTATTTGTAGGGCTCCTGTCGCCCAAGTTTTGCAGAAAAATGAAAAAAATGTGTCATATTTCTGTCGCTGAAGTTTGGCAGACAACTTAAAAGTATTTGTAGGGCTCCTGTCGCCCACGTTTGGCAGGAAAATGACAAATATGTTTCAGATTTCTGTCGCTCAAGTCTGGCAGACAAATTAAAAGTGTTTGTAGGGCTCCTGTCGCCCAAGTTTTGCAGAAAAATGAAAAAAATGTGTCAGATTTTTGTCGCCCAAGTTTGGCAGACAAATTAAAAGTGTTTGTAGGGCTCCTGTCGCCCAAGTTTTGCAGAAAAATGAAAAAAATGTGCCAGATTTTTGTCGCCCAAGTTTGGCAGACAAATTAAAAGTGTTTGTAGGGCTCCTGTCGCCCAAGTCTGGCGGAAAAATGAAAAAAATGTGTCAAATTTCTGTCGCCCAAGTTTGGCAGACTAATTTAAAGTATTTGTAGGGCTCCTGTCGCCCAAGTCCTGCAGAAAAATGAAAAAAATGAGTCAGAATTCTGTCGCCCAAGTTTGGCAGACAAATTAGAAGTGTTTGTAGGGCTCCTGTCGCCCAAGTCTGGCAGAAAAATGAAAAAAATGTGTCATATTTCTGTCGCCCAAGTTTGGCAGACAACTTGAAAGTATTTGTAGGGCTCCTGTCGCCCAAGTTTGACAGAAAAATGACAAAAATGTGTCAGATTTTTGTCGCTCAAGTTTGGCAGACAAATTGAAAGTGTTTGTAGGGCTCCTGTCGCCAAGTTTTGCAGAAAAATGAAAAAAATGTGCCAGATATCTGTCGCCCAAGTTGGGCAGACAAATTAAAAGTGTTTGTACTGCTCCTGTCGCCCAAGTTTGGCAGAAAAATGAAAAAAAAATGTGTCATATTTCTTCGCCCAAGTTTGGTAGACAACATAAAAGTATCTGTAGGGCTCCTGTCGCCCAAGTTTGGCAGAAAAATGACAAATATGTGTCAGATTTCAGTCGCCCAAGTCTGGAAGACAAATTAAAAGTGTTTGTAGGGCTCCTGTCGCCCAAGTTTTGCAGAAAAATGACAAATATGTGTCAGATTTTTGTCGCTCAAGTTTCGCAGACAAATTAAAAGTATTTGTAGGGCTCCTGTCGCCCAAGTTTTGCAGAAAAATGAAAAAAATGTGTCATATTTCTGTCGCTGAAGTTTGGCAGACAACTTAAAAGTATTTGTAGGGCTCCTGTCGCACACGTTTGGCAGAAAAATGACAAATATGTTTCAGATTTCTGTCGCTCAAGTCTGGCAGACAAATTAAAAGTGTTTGTAGGGCTCCTGTCGCCCAAGTTTTGCAGAAAAATGACAAATATGTGTCAGATTTTTGTCGCCCAAGTTTCGCAGACAAATTAAAAGTGTTTGTAGGGCTCCTGTCGCCAAAATTTGGCAGAAAAAAGAAAAAAATGTGTCATATTTCTGTCGCCCAAGTTTGGCAGACAAATTAAAAGTATTTGTAGGGCTCCTGTCGCCCAAGTTTTGCAGAAAAATGAAAAAAATGTGTCAGATTTTTGTCGCCCAAGTTTGGCAGACAAATTAAAAGTGTTTGTAGGGCTCCTGTCGCCCAAGTTTTGCAGAAAAATGAAAAAAATGTGCCAGATTTTTGTCGCCCAAGTTTGGCAGACAAATTAAAAGTGTTTGTAGGGCTCCTGTCGCCCAAGTCTGGCGGAAAAATGACAAATATGTGTCAGATTTCTGTCGCTCAAGTCTGGCAGACAAATTAAAAGTGTTTGTAGGGCTCCTGTCGCCCAAGTTTTGCAGAAAAATGACAAATATGTGTCAGATTTTTGTCGCCCAAGTTTCGCAGACAAATTAAAAGTGTTTGTAGGGCTCCCGTCGCCAAAATTTGGCAGAAAAAAGAAAAAAATGTGTCATATTTCTGTCGCCCAAGTTTGGCAGACAAATTAAAAGTATTTGTAGGGCTCCTGTCGCCCAAGTTTTGCAGAAAAATGAAAAAAATGTGTCATATTTCTGTCGCTGAAGTTTGGCAGACAACTTAAAAGTATTTGTAGGGCTCCTGTCGCACACGTTTGGCAGAAAAATGACAAATATGTTTCAGATTTCTGTCGCTCAAGTCTGGCAGACAAATTAAAAGTGTTTGTAGGGCTCCTGTCGCCCAAGTTTTGCAGAAAAATGACAAATATGTGTCAGATTTTTGTCGCCCAAGTTTCGCAGACAAATTAAAAGTGTTTGTAGGGCTCCTGTCGCCAAAATTTGGCAGAAAAAAGAAAAAAATGTGTCATATTTCTGTCGCCCAAGTTTGGCAGACAACTTGAAAGTATTTGTAGGGCTCCTGTCGCCCAAGTTTGACAGAAAAATGACAAAAATGTGTCAGATTTTTGTCGCTCAAGTTTGGCAGACAAATTGAAAGTGTTTGTAGGGCTCCTGTCGCCAAGTTTTGCAGAAAAATGAAAAAAATGTGCCAGATTTCTGTCGCCCAAGTTGGGCAGACAAATTAAAAGTGTTTGTACAGCTCCTGTCGCCCAAGTTTGGCAGAAAAATGAAAAAAATGTGTCATATTTCTTCGCCCAAGTTTGGCAGACAACTTAAAAGTATCTGTAGGGCTCCTGTCGCCCAAGTTTGGCAGAAAAATGACAAATATGTGTCAGATTTCAGTCGCCCAAGTCTGGCAGACAAATTAAAAGTGTTTGTAGGGCTCCTGTCGCCCAAGTTTTGCAGAAAAATGACAAATATGTGTCAGATTTTTGTCGCCCAAGTTTCGCAGACAAATTAAAAGTGTTTGTAGGGCTCCTGTCGCAAAAATTTGGCAGAAAAATGAAAAAAATGAGTCAGAATTCTGTCGCCCAAGTTTGGCAGACACCTTAAAAGTATCTGTAGGGCTCCTGTCGCCAAAGTTTGGCAGAAAAATGACAAATATGTGTCAGATTTCAGTCGCCCAAGTTTGGCAGACAAATTAAGAGTATTTGTAGGGCTCCTGTCGCCCAAGTTTTGCAGAAAAATGAAAAAAACGTGTCAGATTTTTGTCGCCCAAGTTTGGCAGACAAATTAAAAGTATTTGTAGGGCTCCTGTCGCCCAAGTTTGGCAGAAAAATGAAAAAAATGTGTCATATTTCTGTCGCTGAAGTTTGGCAGACAACTTAAAAGTATTTGTAGGGCTCCTGTCGCCCACGTTTGGCAGAAAAATGACAAATATGTGTCAGATTTCTGTCGCTCAAGTCTGGCAGACAAATTAAAAGTGTTTGTAGGGCTCCTGTCGCCCAAGTTTTGCAGAAAAATGACAAATATGTGTCAGATTTTTGTCGCCCAAGTTTCGCAGACAAATTAAAAGTGTTTGTAGGGCTCCCGTCGCCAAAATTTGGCAGAAAAAAGAAAAAAATGTGTCATATTTCTGTCGCCCAAGTTTGGCAGACAAATTAAAAGTATTTGTAGGGCTCCTGTCGCCCAAGTTTTGCAGAAAAATGAAAAAAATGTGTCAGATTTTTGTCGCCCAAATTTGGCAGACAAATTAAAAGTGTTTGTAGGGCTCCTGTCGCCCAAGTTTTGCAGAAAAATGACAAATATGTGTCAGATCTTTGTCGCCCAAGTTTCGCAGACAAATTAAAAGTGTTTGTAGGGCTCCCGTCGCCAAAATTTGGCAGAAAAAAGAAAAAAATGTGTCATATTTCTGTCGCCCAAGTTTGGCAGACAAATTAAAAGTATTTGTAGGGCTCCTGTCGCCCAAGTTTTGCAGAAAAATGAAAAAAATGTGTCAGATTTTTGTCGCCCAAATTTGGCAGACAAATTAAAAGTGTTTGTAGGGCTCCTGTCGCCCAAGTTTTGCAGAAAAATGACAAATATGTGTCAGATTTTTGTCGCCCAAGTTTCGCAGACAAATTAAAAGTGTTTGTAGGGCTCCCTTCGCCAAAATTTGGCAGAAAAAAGAAAAAAATGTGTCATATTTCTGTCGCCCAAGTTTGGCAGACAAATTAAAAGTATTTGTAGGGCTCCTGTCGCCCAAGTTTTGCAGAAAAATGAAAAAAATGTGTCAGATTTTTGTCGCCCAAGTTTGGCAGACAAATTAAAAGTGTTTGTAGGGCTCCTGTCGCCCAAGTTTTGCAGAAAAATGAAAAAAATGTGCCAGATTTTTGTCGCCCAAGTTTGGCAGACAAATTAAAAGTGTTTGTAGGGCTCCTGTCGCCCAAGTCCTGCAGAAAAATGAAAAAAATGAATCAGAATTCTGTCGCCCAAGTTTGGCAGACAAATTAGAAGTGTTTGTAGGGCTCCTGTCGCCCAAGTCTGGCAGAAAAATGAATAAAATGTGTCATATTTCTGTCGCCCAAGTTTGGCAGACAACTTGAAAGTATTTGTAGGGCTCCTGTCGCCCAAGTTTGACAGAAAAATGACAAAAATGTGTCAGATTTTTGTCGCCCAAGTTTGGCAGACAAATTAAAAGTGTTTGTAGGGCTCCCGTCGCCAAAATTTGGCAGAAAAAAGAAAAAAATGTGTCATATTTCTGTCGCCAAGTTTGGCAGACAAATTAAAAGTATTTGTAGGGCTCCTGTCGCCCAAGTTTTGCAGAAAAATGAAAAAAATGTGTCAGATTTTTGTCGCCCAAATTTGGCAGACAAATTAAAAGTGTTTGTAGGGCTCCTGTCGCCCAAGTTTTGCAGAAAAATGACAAATATGTGTCAGATTTTTGTCGCCCAAGTTTCGCAGACAAATTAAAAGTGTTTGTAGGGCTCCCGTCGCCAAAATTTGGCAGAAAAAAGAAAAAAATGTGTCATATTTCTGTCGCCCAAGTTTGGCAGACAAATTAAAAGTATTTGTAGGGCTCCTGTCGCCCAAGTTTTGCAGAAAAATGAAAAAAATGTGTCAGATTTTTGTCGCCCAAATTTGGCAGACAAATTAAAAGTGTTTGTAGGGCTCCTGTCGCCCAAGTTTTGCAGAAAAATGACAAATATGTGTCAGATTTTTGTCGCCCAAGTTTCGCAGACAAATTAAAAGTGTTTGTAGGGCTCCCTTCGCCAAAATTTGGCAGAAAAAAGAAAAAAATGTGTGATATTTCTGTCGCCCAAGTTTGGCAGACAAATTAAAAGTATTTGTAGGGCTCCTGTCGCCCAAGTTTTGCAGAAAAATGAAAAAAATGTGTCAGATTTTTGTCGCCCAAGTTTGGCAGACAAATTAAAAGTGTTTGTAGGGCTCCTGTCGCCCAAGTTTGGCAGAAAAATGAAAAAAATGCGTCATATTTCTGTCGCTGAAGTTTGGCAGACAACTTAAAAGTATTTGTAGGGCTCCTGTCGCCCACGTTTGGCAGAAAAATGACAAATATGTGTCAGATTTCTGTCGCTCAAGTCTGGCAGACAAATTAAAAGTGTTTGTAGGGCTCCTGTCGCCCAAGTTTTGCAGAAAAATGACAAATATGTGTCAGATTTTTGTCGCCCAAGTTTCGCAGACAAATTAAAAGTGTTTGTAGGGCTCCCGTCGCCAAAATTTGGCAGAAAAAAGAAAAAAATGTGTCATATTTCTGTCGCCCAAGTTTGGCAGACAAATTAAAAGTATTTGTAGGGCTCCTGTCGCCCAAGTTTTGCAGAAAAATGAAAAAAATGTGTCAGATTTTTGTCGCCCAAATTTGGCAGACAAATTAAAAGTGTTTGTAGGGCTCCTGTCGCCCAAGTTTTGCAGAAAAATGACAAATATGTGTCAGATCTTTGTCGCCCAAGTTTCGCAGACAAATTAAAAGTGTTTGTAGGGCTCCCGTCGCCAACATTTGGCAGAAAAAAGAAAAAAATGTGTCATATTTCTGTCGCCAAAGTTTGGCAGACAAATTAAGAGTATTTGTAGGGCTCCTGTCGCCCAAGTTTTGCAGAAAAATAAAAAAACGTGTCAGATTTTTGTCGCCAAAGTTTGGCAGACAAATTAAAAGTATTTGTAGGGCTCCTGTCGCCCAAGTTTTGCAGAAAAATGAAAAAAATGTGTCATATTTCTGTCGCTGAAGTTTGGCAGACAACTTAAAAGTATTTGTAGGGCTCCTGTCGCCCACGTTTGGCAGAAAAATGACAAATATGTGTCAGATTTCTGTCGCTCAAGTCTGGCAGACAAATTAAAAGTGTTTGTAGGGCTCCTGTCGCCCAAGTTTTGCAGAAAAATGACAAATATGTGTCAGATTTTTGTCGCCCAAGTTTCGCAGACAAATTAAAAGTGTTTGTAGGGCTCCCGTCGCCAAAATTTGGCAGAAAAAAGAAAAAAATGTGTCATATTTCTGTCGCCCAAGTTTGGCAGACAAATTAAAAGTATTTGTAGGGCTCCTGTCGCCCAAGTTTTGCAGAAAAATGAAAAAAATGTGTCAGATTTTTGTCGCCCAAATTTGGCAGACAAATTAAAAGTGTTTGTAGGGCTCCTGTCGCCCAAGTTTTGCAGAAAAATGACAAATATGTGTCAGATCTTTGTCGCCCAAGTTTCGCAGACAAATTAAAAGTGTTTGTAGGGCTCCCGTCGCCAACATTTGGCAGAAAAAAGAAAAAAATGTGTCATATTTCTGTCGCCAAAGTTTGGCAGACAAATTAAGAGTATTTGTAGGGCTCCTGTCGCCCAAGTTTTGCAGAAAAATAAAAAAACGTGTCAGATTTTTGTCGCCAAAGTTTGGCAGACAAATTAAAAGTATTTGTAGGGCTCCTGTCGCCCAAGTTTTGCAGAAAAATGAAAAAAATGTGTCATATTTCTGTCGCTGAAGTTTGGCAGACAACTTAAAAGTATTTGTAGGGCTCCTGTCGCCCACGTTTGGCAGAAAAATGACAAATATGTTTCAGATTTCTGTCGCTCAAGTCTGGCAGACAAATTAAAAGTGTTTGTAGGGCTCCTGTCGCCCAAGTTTTGCAGAAAAATGAAAAAAATGTGTCAGATTTTTGTCGCCCAAGTTTGGCAGACAAATTAAAAGTGTTTGTAGGGCTCCTGTCGCCCAAGTTTTGCAGAAAAATGAAAAAAATGTGCCAGATTTTTGTCGCCCAAGTTTGGCAGACAAATTAAAAGTGTTTGTAGGGCTCCTGTCGCCCAAGTCTGGCGGAAAAATGAAAAAAATGTGTCAAATTTCTGTCGCCCAAGTTTGGCAGACTAATTTAAAGTATTTGTAGGGCTCCTGTCGCCCAAGTCCTGCAGAAAAATGAAAAAAATGAGTCAGAATTCTGTCGCCCAAGTTTGGCAGACAAATTAGAAGTGTTTGTAGGGCTCCTGTCGCCCAAGTCTGGCAGAAAAATGAAAAAAATGTGTCATATTTCTGTCGCCCAAGTTTGGCAGACAACTTGAAAGTATTTGTAGGGCTCCTGTCGCCCAAGTTTGACAGAAAAATGACAAAAATGTGTCAGATTTTTGTCGCTCAAGTTTGGCAGACAAATTGAAAGTGTTTGTAGGGCTCCTGTCGCCAAGTTTTGCAGAAAAATGAAAAAAATGTGCCAGATTTCTGTCGCCCAAGTTGGGCAGACAAATTAAAAGTGTTTGTACAGCTCCTGTCGCCCAAGTTTGGCAGAAAAATGAAAAAAATGTGTCATATTTCTTCGCCCAAGTTTGGCAGACAACTTAAAAGTATCTGTAGGGCTCCTGTCGCCCAAGTTTGGCAGAAAAATGACAAATATGTGTCAGATTTCAGTCGCCCAAGTCTGGCAGACAAATTAAAAGTGTTTGTAGGGCTCCTGTCGCCCAAGTTTTGCAGAAAAATGACAAATATGTGTCAGATTTTTGTCGCCCAAGTTTCGCAGACAAATTAAAAGTGTTTGTAGGGCTCCTGTCGCAAAAATTTGGCAGAAAAATGAAAAAAATGAGTCAGAATTCTGTCGCCCAAGTTTGGCAGACACCTTAAAAGTATCTGTAGGGCTCCTGTCGCCAAAGTTTGGCAGAAAAATGACAAATATGTGTCAGATTTCAGTCGCCCAAGTTTGGCAGACAAATTAAGAGTATTTGTAGGGCTCCTGTCGCCCAAGTTTTGCAGAAAAATGAAAAAAACGTGTCAGATTTTTGTCGCCCAAGTTTGGCAGACAAATTAAAAGTATTTGTAGGGCTCCTGTCGCCCAAGTTTGGCAGAAAAATGAAAAAAATGTGTCATATTTCTGTCGCTGAAGTTTGGCAGACAACTTAAAAGTATTTGTAGGGCTCCTGTCGCCCACGTTTGGCAGAAAAATGACAAATATGTGTCAGATTTCTGTCGCTCAAGTCTGGCAGACAAATTAAAAGTGTTTGTAGGGCTCCTGTCGCCCAAGTTTTGCAGAAAAATGACAAATATGTGTCAGATTTTTGTCGCCCAAGTTTCGCAGACAAATTAAAAGTGTTTGTAGGGCTCCCGTCGCCAAAATTTGGCAGAAAAAAGAAAAAAATGTGTCATATTTCTGTCGCCCAAGTTTGGCAGACAAATTAAAAGTATTTGTAGGGCTCCTGTCGCCCAAGTTTTGCAGAAAAATGAAAAAAATGTGTCAGATTTTTGTCGCCCAAATTTGGCAGACAAATTAAAAGTGTTTGTAGGGCTCCTGTCGCCCAAGTTTTGCAGAAAAATGACAAATATGTGTCAGATTTTTGTCGCCCAAGTTTCGCAGACAAATTAAAAGTGTTTGTAGGGCTCCCGTCGCCAAAATTTGGCAGAAAAAAGAAAAAAATGTGTCATATTTCTGTCGCCAAAGTTTGGCAGACAAATTAAGAGTATTTGTAGGGCTCCTGTCGCCCAAGTTTTGCAGAAAAATGAAAAAAACGTGTCAGATTTTTGACGCCAAAGTTTGGCAGACAAATTAAAAGTATTTGTAGGGCTCCTGTCGCCCAAGTTTTGCAGAAAAATGAAAAAAATGTGTCATATTTCTGTCGCTGATGTTTGGCAGACAACTTAAAAGTATTTGTAGGGCTCCTGTCGCCCACGTTTGGCAGAAAAATGACAAATATGTGTCAGATTTCTGTCGCTCAAGTCTGGCAGACAAATTAAAAGTGTTTGTAGGGCTCCTGTCGCCCAAGTTTTGCAGAAAAATGACAAATATGTGTCAGATTTTTGTAGCCCAAGTTTCGCAGACAAATTAAAAGTGTTTGTAGGGCTCCTGTCGCCAAAATTTGGCAGAAAAAAGAAAAAAATGTGTCATATTTCTGTCGCCCAAGTTTGGCAGACAAATTAAAAGTATTTGTAGGGCTCCTGTCGCCCAAGTTTTGCAAAAAAATGAAAAAAATGTGTCAGATTTTTGTCGCCCAAGTTTGGCAGACAAATTAAAAGTGTTTGTAGGGCTCCTGTCGCCCAAGTTTTGCAGAAAAATGAAAAAAATGTGCCAGATTTTTGTCGCCCAAGTTTGGCAGACAAATTAAAAGTGTTTGTAGGGCTCCTACCGCCCAAGTCCTGCAGAAAAATCAAAAAAATGAGTCAGAATTCTGTCGCCCAAGTTTGGCAGACAAATTAGAAGTGTTTGTAGGGCTCCTATCGCCCAAGTCTGGCAGAAAAATGAAAAAAATGTGTCATATTTCTGTCGCCCAAGTTTGGCAGACAACTTGAAAGTATTTGTAGGGCTCCTGTCGCCCAAGTTTGACAGAAAAATGACAAAAATGTGTCAGATTTTTGTCGCCCAAGTTTGGCAGACAAATTGAAAGTGTTTGTAGGGCTCCTGTCGCCAAGTTTGGCAGAAAAATGAAAAAAATGTGCCAGATTTCTGTCGCCCAAGTTGGGCAGACAAATTAAAAGTGTTTGTACTGCTCCTGTCGCCCAAGTTTTGCAGAAAAATGACAAATATGTGTCAGATTTTTGTCGCCCAAGTTTCGCAGACAAATTAAAAGTGTTTGTAGGGCTCCTGTCGCCAAAATTTGGTAGAAAAAAGTAAAAAATGTGTCATATTTCTGTCGCCCAAGTTTGGCAGACAAATTAAAAGTATTTGTAGGGCTCCTGTCGCCCAAGTTTTGCAGAAAAATGACAAATATGTGTCAGATTTTTGTCGCCCAAGTTTCGCAGACAAATTAAAAGTGTTTGTAGGGCTCCTGTCGCCAAAATTTGGTAGAAAAAAGTAAAAAATGTGTCATATTTCTGTCGCCCAAGTTTGGCAGACAAATTAAAAGTATTTGTAGGGCTCCTGTCGCCCAAGTTTTGCAGAAAAATGAAAAAAATGTGTCAGATTTTTGTCGACCAAGTTTGGCAGACAAATTAAAAGTGTTTGTAGGGCTCCTGTCGCCCAAGTTTGCAGAAAAATGAAAAAAATGTGCCAGATTTTTGTCGCCCAAGTTTGGCAGACAAATTAAAAGTGTTTGTAGGGCTCCTGTCGCCCAAGTTTGGCAGAAAAATGAAAAAAATGTGTCAGATTTCTGTTGCTCAAGTTGGGCAGACAAATTAAAAGTATTTGTAGGGCTCCTGTCGCCAAGTTTTGCAGAAAAATGAAAAAATTGTGCCAAAGTTTGGCAGATAACTTAAAAGTATTTGTATCGGCAAAGGCTTTTAATTGCCGGTATAAGAAAGTCAATACAGAACCGGTATTACACTAACATACACAGGGCCACAAATACTGAATTTGTACCACCTGTTTTATCAGTGTTTTACCGCTATGTAATACAGATACACAATCTGTGTTACAACAATCTGAATCGACTTTGCACCACTTACAGCACAAATACAGTATCTGTACCGTAACTGTTGTTTTTTTTTTTTTTATCACTCAAGTACAATACTTGGGTGAAGAATTCAAGTACAAAACCTGAATAATTGAATGATAATAAATAGTATTCAAGTACAATAAACCTGAACACTCTTGGTTTGAAGATTTGGGGAATTTACAGTGCCCTTGGCAGCCTCACCAAAGGAAATAAAAGAAAGGCTTGATATCACTGTAAAACAGCTACTGAATTCTTTATTGAACATATTCTCCTTTTATACATAATTGATTGATTACTTAAGCAAATATTTACTAGTAATAAATTTAATATATAATATATTTGTTTTTACATATTATTTGCAATACACAAAAAAATTGATGAATATACAAAACATATTTAATTCATAAAATAATACAATTTTTACCGATACATAATTAGAATAATTACAATTAGCAAATTGCATTTCATTCTTAAGCAATATTTCATATATGAGGTAATTAATGTGTATTTTTAAATATTATGCTGACTTAGTAAATCTATAGTTATGGTATGAATAACACAATTTAAGTTTATTCCACCTTTATATATTTTTTTTAAAAACAAAATATATTAAGGTAAGTGACCGCTTAAATACTACTAAAATTATTGTTAACTATTAACATTCTCCCCCACCTTGAACGAATGTTCAACAATTACTTTTCTGTGTAGTAAATTCGAAGTTATGATGTTGTTGCTGCTTAGGAGCAGGTGTTGGATGGTGGTTTCGATTGCGGTAGATTCGCTGTTGAATGATGTAGATGATAATGACGAGTACAATGCCAAGTGTAATATATCCTAGTGAAAAGTGGTGTATGTCATATTGAGGTGCCCGGTTCGTTAAGTGCTGATGATTTTTTAGTTCGTCAATTCGTTTATGTAAATCTGTTATGTTATAAGACATTGTATGTGTTGAATCCCATTTTATTTCTGTTTGATTCAGCCCTGATGGCTGAACGTATTCGATGAAGTTTGTCAATTCAGGATACGATGAACTAACCGTACTGTAGTGAGCATTATGAGCCTGAATCATAATTGTTTTATCTCGGAGGATGCATCCTGAGGTAAGTTCCAGTATTCCCGAGCCATTTAAAACATACTGTGTTATGGTTTGTCCACAAAGAACGGTGATTGCTGTTTGTGTGGTCATAACGTATATCCAGCGGTTAGGTTGATGTAACGGTATCCATGACTTTGGTTCTGCTTCTTCTACGACCTTGCATCCTTGTGGGTTCGCACTTTTTGCTAGAATGTTGATTTCACATGCTGCGGTGGATGAGCCTTTTCTATACAATGGATGTGTTTGTTTGCATAAAAATATATTGGATTTGAACTTGATGCAGCCCTGGAGGTCTTCCTTCGTAATTGCATAATAAAGATCGCGATGAAGATTAATCAATAGGTAATTTGTTGACGGCACAATATTAACGACGGTATTATTGCTGATAGTTGGAACTGGTGTGATTTGGTATAATTCGTAATTTTCCCATGACAGTAAAGGGAGCTTAATCCTGAATATCACTTGGTTTGGTGTGACGTATCCTTCTACTGACATTAATTTGTAAAATTGAAGCGGGTTGTTATCAACTTCTGGCAGTTGCGCTGTTGGAGGCAAGTTTTCTTTGATAACTGCGATCACACGCTGGAGTTGCTGGGGTGTTATTAAAAGTGGATTAAGCTTTCCATGATGGGTGTCGATGATGACATCAAGGAATGCGGTTTGCATTTTCTGATAGTGGTTAATTATTAATATAAGCTGAGTTGCTAATGCGTTGAAGCTGTCCTTTAGCTTTTGATCCTTGGCATCTGACTGTAAAACGTTCACATGCTTACTCAAACGTTGAATTTGCTGTGTCATAGCTTCTTGAGATTGATTGAAGATATTGACTGTTGAATCGATAATAGATGTCTGATTCTTTAATAACTCAAGTAGTTCTTGTTGATTGTCTTGCACGTTTTCGATGATACGGGTCATGGTTTTTGCATACTCAGAGTCTAGTATGCCGAAAAGTGCATTGGCCATATTACCAACAAAATCCAGAGGAGATCGTTTGTGACGCTTATGGAGATATAACAATTCGTTACTGTTTTGAATATGGCCGATTGTTTCCTTGAACTGCAATATAGTAATATTGCAGGTTTGCATGTCATGTAGGTTGGAGCACACATCTTGCAACTGTGTTATACCTTTATTTATGTGTTCGAGTTCGTTCCAGTACCTTGTCATATTGAAGTATACAACCAATTTCCATTCATCTATCATCAAATTAGTAAGACCAAGTTTCTCAAAGTATAATGCAGGCTGAATCTTGAATGGCTTGATTATAGCTTGTGTGGCTGTTAATGTAGGTAAAAGTGCACAAGTTGTTAGTAGTAGTCCAACAGCAGTGTTACCTCGTCGACGTTTATGCTTCCTGGTCTCATTGCTCTCTTGGTTGGGATTACCAGGGGAGTTATCTTGACTATCTTCAATCTCGGTAGCTAGCCGCTTAGTAGATGTTGATGTTCCTATAGGATCGTAGTTTTCTACAGCCGTTTGTTCGATAGGTAACGGAGCCAGCTTATGAACCGGCCGTTTCAGAACACCTGACGATGTTTTTACGTTCACTACTCGCACAAGGCCATCATTTCCTTTTAAAACTTCAATAATTCTTCCCAACGGCCAGGAGAGAACAGGAGTGTTGTCTTCTTTTACTATAACCATCATACCTGGGTAAATTTTGTCGACCTGTTGCTTCCATTTATGTCGATGTTGAAGCTCGGAGAGATATTCTCGAGTCCACCTTTCCCAAAATTCGGATTTTAAAGTGGCTACTAATTTCCATCTATATAGCATATTGCCTTTTACTGGTCGTGCATGAGCATCAACTACTGTTTTCAATGGCTCTCCAACCAAAAAATGGCCAGGCGTTAAGGCTGTAAGGTCATTGGGATCGGACGACATAGGCGTTAAGGGTCGTGAATTCAAAATGGCTTCTATTTCTACCATGATTGTTGTGAGCTCTTCATAAGTCAGAGAAGCGCCCATAATGCTACGAACAAAAAGATGTTTCGCCGATTTGACTGCAGCTTCCCATAAACCTCCAAAGTGGGGAGCTCGTGGTGGAATAAAGTGGAAATCGATATTATTCGTGCCACAAAATTTGGTGATTGATTCATGTGACTTCTCGTCGTAAATTGTTTCCTGCAGTTCCTTGAGCTGATTGTTAGCACTGATGAAATTTGTAGCATTATCGCAATACAAATTACGACAGTGACCTCGTCTTCCTATGAATCGCTTTAACGCTCCTATAAATGCTTCTGTGGTGAGGTCACTCACTACTTCTATATGTACTGCCTTGGTGGCGAAACAACAGAAAATGGCTACGTATGCTTTTATTGCCCTGCTACCTCTACCTTTATTGTGAACCCAAAACGGCCCACAGAAGTCTACTCCAGAATTTAAAAACGGTCTGGCAGGTTGAACCCTATCTGCTGGCAGATTTCCCATCAGTTGAGATAGTAGTTTGGGCCTTGCTCTACAGCAGCGAATGCAGTTCTGGACTACTGAGCGAGCAATAGTTTTCCCTTTTATTGCCCAGAATTGTTGCCGAGATATAGCCAAGAGAGTTTGAGGTCCTACATGTGCGTTTCGTTCATGTAATTCATTGAATATCATCCTTGTGATTATATGCCCATACGGAAGGAGAGCTGGATGTTTCGTGTTATATGCTATGGTGGCATTTTCTAATCGTCCCCCTACTCTTATGATTCCATTTTTATCAAAAAATGGAGTTAAGCTTGCCAGTGGACTTTGAGAGTTAACTGAGCCTTTTCTTTCAAGGTGGATGTAATCGTCTTTAAATTCTGCCTTCTGCAACGTCTTGAGTATGAAGTTTAAGGACATTTCCAGGTCTTCTACTGTTAATCCTCCATGCTTTCTATGGTTTGACATTCCATTATGAATAAATCGATACATGTATGCAATTATTCTTTGCAGTCGACTGAACGAATTTTTGTGGTTGATGTCTTCCAGCCGAAAGTTTGATGCTGTTGATATAATTAAAGAAGTTTTAGGTTGTTTTTTTTCCACTTCAGGTTCAGGTATCGCTTGCATAGAATTCCATCTGTTCTCTGGACCATATAGAAATAGAGGACCGTAAAACCATAAACTGTTGTTCTTTAATTTACTGGGTGATACTCCTCGAGAGAGACAGTCAGCTGGGTTTTCTTTGGACTGCACATGATGCCATTGCATAGGTAATGATAGTTCCTGAATAACAGCAATTCTGTTAGCTACAAACGTATGGTATTTTGCTGTAGTTGAATTGATCCATCCCAAGACTATCATCGAATCCGACCAATAGAAGCATGGTGTTGTCAGATGGAGATCTTGTCTTATTCGATGAACTAACTCAGCACAAATTTTTGCTGCACACAGTTCTAAGCGAGGTAACGTGGTCCTTTTTAATGGTGCAAGGCGAGATTTTGCACATAATAAACGCATGGTAATAGTTCCATCTTTAAGCATAGCGCGAAGATATACAGCCACTCCGTATGCTTGTTCTGAAGCGTCACAGAATGCATGCAATTGTACTGATTCTGGAACCCGACTGTTAAATACATGTCTCGGAACTCGAATTTCTGTGAGATGATGTAATTCGGAGCGAAATTTTACCCAGCGGGAATGTATGTCCATTGGGATAGCAGCATCCCAATCTAGCTTCAGCTCCCATAATCTTTGCAATATCAATTTTGCCGCCACTATTACTGGAGTCAGAAGCCCTAAAGGATCGAACAAATGTGCAATTTCAGCTAGAATTTTCCTCTTCGTGACCTTTGTATCAGATTCTTGTTTATTAACAGTAACCAGAAACTCGTCAAATTTGGGAAACCAACTTAGTCCTAGTGTTTTGATATGATATTGATCGTCTTCATGTACATCTAAATGAGAAGATCTGTCTTCTGGCGAAATGTTCTCAATCAAAGATGGATGGTTTGCACACCATTTCCTGAGTTTGAGTCCTGCAGAGAGTAGTATCGTATTTAGTTGATCTCTTTTTGTTAGAGCTTCCTGTAAGTTGTCACTTCCTGCCATGGCATCATCTACATACAAGTTTTCTCTAATGCAAGATGCTCCCAGTGGATACTGTAATTGATATTGTTCTGCTAGTTTCTGAAGGCATTTTATAGCGAGATACGGAGCTGTAGTAACTCCATATGTAACGGTTTGTAGTTCAAAGTATCGTACGGGTTGTCTTTCATCATTCCTCCATACTATCATCTGGTACTTTCTATCATCTGGATGCACCATGATCTGTCTGTACATTTTCTCTATATCCGCCGTAAACACATATTTCGGCAGCCGAAATCTCAGTAAAATTGAAAACAGATCACCTTGTAGCTTTGGCCCTTTGTAAAGTATATCGTTGAGGGATATATCAGTTGACGTCTTAGCTGATGCATCAAAAACTACACGTAGTTTTGTTGTGGTACTGTCCGGCTTCATTACACAATGGTGTGGCAAGAAGTAGCAGGAGTTAGGAACGCCCGTGTTTGAAGTTTCTTTCATATGACCAAGTCGTATATATTCATCCATAAACTCTGTATATTGTTGATTGAGTTCGATATTTTGCTTAAATTTCCTTTCCATGGTTATTAACCGTGCAATGGCCATATCTTTTGAATTTCCTAGTTGATCGGGACTGCGAGCAAATGGGAGTCTTACCACGAAGCGTCCTGATGCATCTTTTTCAGTTGTTTGATTAAACAGGGTGTCACATTGCACATCATCTTTGCTCATGAGGTTAACATGTTTTCCAGGTTCTTCTAAAGCCCAAAATTTCTCTAGTTGTTCATTGAGCTTTGATTCTTCGTTTGTGCAAATACCACAAAATGTGTTTTCTTCGCTCTCTTGTGTAATTGTACCGGATACAATCCATCCAAATACAGTGTTCTGTAGAATTGGCAGTCCAATACCTAATCTCACTTGTCCTATATTTAGCAGTTCGAAGAATTTCTCAGCACCAATTAACAGATCTATTTGTGCAGGTCGATGGAACTCGGGATCAGCCAATTGTATGTTTGCTGGAATATTCCAGTTTTGAATCTTTAATGCCGTTGCAGGATGATGTCCTATAATTTGAGGTAAGACGTATGCATTTAGCGTTGTCTCAAAGCCAGAAGTATTTGATTTTATGCGAATCATCACTTTGCGGGTGGCTTGTTGTTTACTATCTCCAATACCATTAATGCTTAATGGATCTTCCACTTCAGGAAGATGTAATCTTTTTGCTAAACTAACAGTCATAAAATTGCTTTGGGAACCTGAATCGATTATAGCTCTACAGTTAACGTATTTACCGTTACGGGTTACAATCTTCACTTTTACCGTACCGAGGAGAACATATCCTTCTGATTTGCAGCTTACTGCCAGATTAGTTGCTTCTTTCTTTTTTGACCCTTCTATCCAGTTTTCTTTATGTAGTGAAATTTTCTCTTCGGGATGTATGAGCGTATGATGCCTTTTACCACATTTTGCACACGTCCTAGCCTTGCAGTTCGCTACAGTATGACCCGCATTTAAACAGTTGTAACATAAATTGTATCTTTTAATCAGTTCAAGACGGTCGTTTACAGTTTTCGTCTTAAACGAATCACATTTGTACAACGCATGAGATATCTTGCAATTGCAATATTTTTTAGTCGAAGTACCTATTAAGGTTGCTGGTGAAGAAGTCACCTTTTGTTTGCCGCTCATAGCTTCTAAGGATTGAAATCTAAATTCTAAAAATTCAAGTAAATCCTTTGCTGAATTTAGCGCTCGTGGAGATGCTATAGACTGTTCGTATAAATTCAAGGTGGTTCTATCCAGTTTCCCGGTTAAGGTATAAACAAGTATTGGATCCCAAGTTGCAGTTGAAACGCCAAGGTGATTTAATCCCATGATACACTCAGTTGTTACGTCGTGAAGTGACTTGATGGCTTGACTCGATTCTTGTTGCAATGATGGTTGGTTAAAAAATCGTTTAAGCAATTCATTGACTAGGAGTCGTTTATTGTCGTAACGATTGCACAAGATTTCCCAGGCTGCTGCATAGTTCTCCTTAGACGATGGTAAATGTTGAATTAATCGACGAGCTTCTCCGGTTAAGTTGCTCTTCAAATAAAACAATTTTTGTGCATCATCAATAGGTTGATCATGTACTAGCTGGCAAAACAAATCTCTAAATTGAAGCCATAGTAAATAGTTCCCATCAAATTTGGGTATATCAATTGTAGGTAACTTTACTGATGGTTTAGCTTGTGTTGTTGTCGCATGCGCTGAGGTGGCATTGCTATCAAGTCGCTCGTGCATCCCTATAACTGTATCTTGGATCCATGCGTGTAATTCGAGATAATATTTTGACTCGTAATCCCCTAATTCTTCAGCAGCCCATTCTGATATTGATTGATGATTTTTCCTCATTTCGTTTTGATATTGTTGAAGCGTATCAATTTGTACCTTATAATATGCATTGGATCTTACTAGGTTGGCCCCAGCTTCTATATCTTGTATAAATTGTGCAATTGTTTGCATTAATGCCTTCTGACGTCGTATTAGTTTTACTTTTGGAGAATCCGTATCATCTGCTGGTTTATGTTGTTGTGCTGACTTACTTGATGTAGATTCTGCATTTTCAGGATTATCTACAAGCCTAGAAGTCGTACCTTGATGTGTCGCTGGAACTTCAGAGACTTTTTTATCGTCATGTACTTTTGCTAATAATGTATTTAATTGTTCCTTAAATCTTTCATAAACAATTTTTGCATTTTCAAAATAACTCTTAGTAAAATAAGGATGATCGGGATAGGTGCTCTGTGCTTCTAATAACTTCTCATTATTGTCCACAAGTTCTAACCATGTGGCTTCCACAGTGGTCAATCGATCCGTCAAATATTGTTTAGTTTTCCTGGAGGCAGAATCCTTTTTAAAATTTGTCCAAAGTCGTTCGAGCTCACCACCCAATTCCGATTGGCGTGTGAATAATTCGTTTGTCATCTTGTATCACGTCGGGGTCACCAATGTATCGGCAAAGGCTTTTAATTGCCGGTATAAGAAAGTCAATACAGAACCGGTATTACACTTACATACACAGGGCCACAAATACTGAATTTGTACCACCTGTTTTATCAGTGTTTTACCGCTATGTAATACAGATACACAATCTGTGTTACAACAATCTGAATCGACTTTGCACCACTTACAGCACAAATACAGTATCTGTACCGTAACTGTTGTTTTTTTTTTTTTTATCACTCAAGTACAATACTTGGGTGAAGAATTCAAGTACAAAACCTGAATAATTGAATGATAATAAATAGTATTCAAGTACAATAAACCTGAACACTCTTGGTTTGAAGATTTGGGGAATTTACAGTGCCCTTGGCAGCCTCACCAAAGGAAATAAAAGAAAGGCTTGATATCACTGTAAAACAGCTACTGAATTCTTTATTGAACATATTCTCCTTTTATACATAATTGATTGATTACTTAAGCAAATATTTACTAGTAATAAATTTAATATATAATATATTTGTTTTTACATATTATTTGCAATACACAAAAAAATTGATGAATATACAAAACATATTTAATTCATAAAATAATACAATTTTTACCGATACATAATTAGAATAATTACAATTAGCAAATTGCATTTCATTCTTAAGCAATATTTCATATATGAGGTAATTAATGTGTATTTTTAAATATTATGCTGACTTAGTAAATCTATAGTTATGGTATGAATAACACAATTTAAGTTTATTCCACCTTTATATATTTTTTTTAAAAACAAAATATATTAAGGTAAGTGACCGCTTAAATACTACTAAAATTATTGTTAACTATTAACAGTATTTGTAGGGCTCCTGTCGCCCAAGTTTGGCAGAAAAATTAAAAGTATTTGTAGGGCTCCTGTCGCCCAAGTTTGGCAGAAAAATGAAAAAAATGTGTCAGATTTCTGTCGCCCAAGTTTGGCAGACAAATTAAAAGTATTTGTAGGGCTCCTGTCGCCAAGTTTTGCAGAAAAATGAAAAAACTGTGCCAAAGTTTGGCAGATAACTTAAAAGTATTTGTAGGGCTCCTGTCGCCCAAGTTTGGCAGAAAAATTATAAGTATTTGTAGGGCTCCTGTCGCCCAAGTTTGGCAGAAAAATGAAAAAAATGTGTCAGATTTCTGTTGCCCAAGTTGGGCAGACAAATTAAAAGTGTTTGTAGGGCCCCTGTCGCCCAAGTTTGGCAGAAAAATGAAAAAAATGTGTCAGATTTCTGTTGCCCAAGTTGGGCAGACAAATTAAAAGTATTTGTAGGGCTCCTGTCGCCAAGTTTTGCAGAAAAATGAAAAAATTGTGCCAAAGTTTGGCAGATAACTTAAAAGTATTTGTAGGGCTCCTGTCGCCCAAGTTTGGCAGAAAAATTAAAAGTATTTGTAGGGCTCCTGTCGCCCAAGTTTGGCAGACAAATTAAAAGTGTTTGTAGGGCTCCCGTCGCCAAAATTTGGCAGAAAAAAGAAAAAAATGTGTCATATTTCTGTCGCCCAAGTTTGGCAGACAAATTAAAAGTATTTGTAGGGCTCCTGTCGCCCAAGTTTTGCAGAAAAATGAAAAAAATGTGTCAGATTTTTGTCGCCCAAGTTTGGCAGACAAATTAAAAGTGTTTGTAGGGCTCCTGTCGCCCAAGTTTGGCAGAAAAATGAAAAAAATGCGTCATATTTCTGTCGCTGAAGTTTGGCAGACAACTTAAAAGTATTTGTAGGGCTCCTGTCGCCCACGTTTGGCAGAAAAATGACAAATATGTGTCAGATTTCTGTCGCTCAAGTCTGGCAAACAAATTAAAAGTGTTTGTAGGGCTCCTGTCGCCCAAGTTTTGCAGAAAAATGACAAATATGTGTCAGATTTTTGTCGCCCAAGTTTCGCAGACAAATTAAAAGTGTTTGTAGGGCTCCCGTCGCCAAAATTTGGCAGAAAAAAGAAAAAAATGTTTCATATTTCTGTCGCCCAAGTTTGGCAGACAAATTAAAAGTATTTGTAGGGCTCCTGTCGCCCAAGTTTTGCAGAAAAATGAAAAAAATGTGTCAGATTTTTGTCGCCCAAATTTGGCAGACAAATTAAAAGTGTTTGTAGGGCTCCTGTCGCCCAAGTTTTGCAGAAAAATGACAAATATGTGTCAGATTTTTGTCGCCCAAGTTTCGCAGACAAATTAAAAGTGTTTGTAGGGCTCCCGTCGCCAAAATTTGGCAGAAAAAAGAAAAAAATGCGTCATATTTCTGTCGCCCAAGTTTGGCAGACAAATTAAAAGTATTTGTAGGGCTCCTGTCGCCCAAGTTTTGCAGAAAAATGAAAAAAATGTGTCAGATTTTTGTCGCCCAAGTTTGGCAGACAACTTGAAAGTGTTTGTAGGGCTCCTGTCGCCCAAGTTTTGCAGAAAAATGAAAAAAATGTGTCATATTTCTGTCGCTGAAGTTTGGCAGACAACTTAAAAGTATTTGTAGGGCTCCTGTCGCCCACGTTTGGCAGAAAAATGACAAATATGTTTCAGATTTCTGTCGCTCAAGTCTGGCAGACAAATTAAAAGTGTTTGTAGGGCTCCTGTCGCCCAAGTTTTGCAGAAAAATGACAAATATGTGTCAGATTTTTGTCGCCCAAGTTTCGCAGACAAATTAAAAGTGTTTGTAGGGCTCCCGTCGCCAAAATTTGGCAGAAAAATGAAAAAAATGCGTCATATTTCTGTCGCTGAAGTTTGGCAGACAACTTAAAAGTATTTGTAAGGCTCCTGTCGCCCACGTTTGGCAGAAAAATGTCAAATATGTGTCAGATTTCTGTCGCTCAAGTCTGGCAGACAAATTAAAAGTGTTTGTAGGGCTCCTGTCGCCCAAGTTTTGCAGAAAAATGACAAATATGTGTCAGATTTTTGTCGCCCAAGTTTCGCAGACAAATTAAAAGTGTTTGTAGGGCTCCCGTCGCCAAAATTTGGCAGAAAAAAGAAAAAAATGTGTCATATTTCTGTCGCCCAAGTTTGGCAGACAAATTAAAAGTATTTGTAGGGCTCCTGTCGCCCAAGTTTTGCAGAAAAATGAAAAAAATGTGTCAGATTTTTGTCGCCCAAATTTGGCAGACAAATTAAAAGTGTTTGTAGGGCTCCTGTCGCCCAAGTTTTGCAGAAAAATGACAAATATGTGTCAGATTTTTGTCGCCCAAGTTTCGCAGACAAATTAAAAGTGTTTGTAGGGCTCCCGTCGCCAAAATTTGGCAGAAAAAAGAAAAAAATGTGTCATATTTCTGTCGCCAAAGTTTGGCAGACAAATTAAGAGTATTTGTAGGGCTCCTGTCGCCCAAGTTTTGCAGAAAAATGAAAAAAACGTGTCAGATTTTTGTCGCCAAAGTTTGGCAGACAAATTAAAAGTATTTGTAGGGCTCCTGTCGCCCAAGTTTTGCAGAAAAATGAAAAAAATGTGTCATATTTCTGTCGCTGAAGTTTGGCAGACAACTTAAAAGTATTTGTAGGGCTCCTGTCGCCCACGTTTGGCAGAAAAATGACAAATATGTTTCAGATTTCTGTCGCTCAAGTCTGGCAGACAAATTAAAAGTGTTTGTAGGGCTCCTGTCGCCCAAGTTTTGCAGAAAAATGACAAATATGTGTCAGATTTTTGTCGCCCAAGTTTCGCAGACAAATTAAAAGTGTTTGTAGGGCTCCTGTCGCCAAAATTTGGCAGAAAAAAGAAAAAAATGTGTCATATTTCTGTCGCCCAAGTTTGGCAGACAAATTAAAAGTATTTGTAGGGCTCCTGTCGCCCAAGTTTTGCAGAAAAATGAAAAAAATGTGTCAGATTTTTGTCGCCCAAGTTTGGCAGACAAATTAAAAGTGTTTGTAGGGCTCCTGTCGCCCAAGTTTTGCAGAAAAATGAAAAAAATGTGCCAGATTTTTGTCGCCCAAGTTTGGCAGACAAATTAAAAGTGTTTGTAGGGCTCCTGTCGCCCAAGTCTGGCGGAAAAATGAAAAAAATGTGTCAAATTTCTGTCGCCCAAGTTTGGCAGACTAATTTAAAGTATTTGTAGGGCTCCTGTCGCCCAAGTCCTGCAGAAAAATGAAAAAAATGAGTCAGAATTCTGTCGCCCAAGTTTGGCAGACAAATTAGAAGTGTTTGTAGGGCTCCTGTCGCCCAAGTCTGGCAGAAAAATGAAAAAAATGTGTCATATTTCTGTCGCCCAAGTTTGGCAGACAACTTGAAAGTATTTGTAGGGCTCCTGTCGCCCAAGTTTGACAGAAAAATGACAAAAATGTGTCAGATTTTTGTCGCTCAAGTTTGGCAGACAAATTGAAAGTGTTTGTAGGGCTCCTGTCGCCAAGTTTTGCAGAAAAATGAAAAAAATGTGCCAGATTTCTGTCGCCCAAGTTGGGCAGACAAATTAAAAGTGTTTGTACTGCTCCTGTCGCCCAAGTTTGGCAGAAAAATGAAAAAAATGTGTCATATTTCTTCGCCCAAGTTTGGCAGACAACTTAAAAGTATCTGTAGGGCTCCTGTCGCCCAAGTTTGGCAGAAAAATGACAAATATGTGTCAGATTTCAGTCGCCCAAGTCTGGCAGACAAATTAAAAGTGTTTGTAGGGCTCCTGTCGCTCAAGTTTTGCAGAAAAATGACAAATATGTGTCAGATTTTTGTCGCCCAAGTTTCGCAGACAAATTAAAAGTGTTTGTAGGGCTCCTGTCGCAAAAATTTGGCAGAAAAATGAAAAAAATGAGTCAGAATTCTGTCGCCCAAGTTTGGCAGACAAATTAGAAGTGTTTGTAGGGCTCCTGTCGCCCAAGTTTGGCAGAAAAATGAAAAAAATGTGTCAGATTTCTGTCGCCCAAGTTTGGCAGACAAATTAAGAGTATTTGTAGGGCTCCTGTCGCCCAAGTTTTGCAGAAAAATGAAAAAAACGTGTCAGATTTTTGTCGCCCAAGTTTGGCAGACAAATTAAAAGTATTTGTAGGGCTCCTGTCGCCCAAGTTTGGCAGAAAAATGAAAAAAATGTGTCATATTTCTGTCGCTGAAGTTTGGCAGACAACTTAAAAGTATTTGTAGGGCTCCTGTCGCCCACGTTTGGCAGAAAAATGACAAATATGTGTCAGATTTCTGTCGCTCAAGTCTGGCAGACAAATTAAAAGTGTTTGTAGGGCTCCTGTCGCCCAAGTTTTGCAGAAAAATGACAAATATGTGTCAGATTTTTGTCGCCCAAGTTTCGCAGACAAATTAAAAGTGTTTGTAGGGCTCCCGTCGCCAAAATTTGGCAGAAAAAAGAAAAAAATGTGTCATATTTCTGTCGCCCAAGTTTGGCAGACAAATTAAAAGTATTTGTAGGGCTCCTGTCGCCCAAGTTTTGCAGAAAAATGAAAAAAATGTGTCAGATTTTTGTCGCCCAAGTTTGGCAGACAAATTAAAAGTGTTTGTAGGGCTCCTGTCGCCCAAGTTTGGCAGAAAAATGAAAAAAATGTGTCATATTTCTGTCGCCCAAGTTTGGCAGACAAATTAGAAGTGTTTGTAGGGCTCCTGTCGCCCAAGTCTGGCAGAAAAATGAAAAAAATGTGTCATATTTCTGTCGCCCAAGTTTGGCAGACAACTTGAAAATATTTGTAGGGCTCCTGTCGCCAAGTTTTGCAGAAAAATGAAAAAATTGTGCCAAAGTTTGGCAGATAACTTAAAAGTATTTGTAGGGCTCCTGTCGCCCAAGTTTGGCAGAAAAATTAAAAGTATTTGTAGGGCTCCTGTCGCCCAAGTTTGGCAGACAAATTAAAAGTGTTTGTAGGGCTCCCGTCGCCAAAATTTGGCAGAAAAAAGAAAAAAATGTGTCATATTTCTGTCGCCCAAGTTTGGCAGACAAATTAAAAGTATTTGTAGGGCTCCTGTCGCCCAAGTTTTGCAGAAAAATGAAAAAAATGTGTCAGATTTTTGTCGCCCAAGTTTGGCAGACAAATTAAAAGTGTTTGCAGGGCTCCTGTCGCCCAAGTTTGACAGAAAAATGACAAAAATGTGTCAGATTTTTGTCGCCCAAGTTTGGCAGACAAATTGAAAGTGTTTGTAGGGCTCCTGTCGCCAAGTTTGGCAGAAAAATGAAAAAAATGTGCCAGATTTCTGTCGCCCAAGTTGGGCAGACAAATTAAAACTGTTTGTACTGCTCCTGTCGCCCAAGTTTTGCAGAAAAATGACAAATATGTGTCAGATTTTTGTCGCCCAAGTTTCGCAGACAAATTAAAAGTGTTTGTAGGGCTCCTGTCGCCAAAATTTGGTAGAAAAAAGTAAAAAATGTGTCATATTTCTGTCGCCCAAGTTTGGCAGACAAATTAAAAGTATTTGTAGGGCTCCTGTCGCCCAAGTTTTGCAGAAAAATGACAAATATGTGTCAGATTTTTGTCGCCCAAGTTTCGCAGACAAATTAAAAGTGTTTGTAGGGCTCCTGTCGCCAAAATTTGGTAGAAAAAAGTAAAAAATGTGTCATATTTCTGTCGCCCAAGTTTGGCAGACAAATTAAAAGTATTTGTAGGGCTCCTGTCGCCCAAGTTTTGCAGAAAAATGAAAAAAATGTGTCAGATTTTTGTCGACCAAGTTTGGCAGACAAATTAAAAGTGTTTGTAGGGCTCCTGTCGCCCAAGTTTGCAGAAAAATGAAAAAAATGTGCCAGATTTTTGTCGCCCAAGTTTGGCAGACAAATTAAAAGTGTTTGTAGGGCTCCTGTCGCCCAAGTTTGGCAGAAAAATGAAAAAAATGTGTCAGATTTCTGTTGCCCAAGTTGGGCAGACAAATTAAAAGTATTTGTAGGGCTCCTGTCGCCAAGTTTTGCAGAAAAATGAAAAAATTGTGCCAAAGTTTGGCAGATAACTTAAAAGTATTTGTAGGGCTCCTGTCGCCCAAGTTTGGCAGAAAAATTAAAAGTATTTGTAGGGCTCCTGTCGCCCAAGTTTGGCAGAAAAATGAAAAAAATGTGTCAGATTTCTGTCGCCCAAGTTTGGCAGACAAATTAAAAGTATTTGTAGGGCTCCTGTCGCCAAGTTTTGCAGAAAAATGAAAAAATTGTGCCAAAGTTTGGCAGATAACTTAAAAGTATTTGTAGGGCTCCTGTCGCCCAAGTTTGGCAGAAAAATTAAAAGTATTTGTAGGGCTCCTGTCGCCCAAGTTTGGCAGACAAATTAAAAGTGTTTGTAGGGCTCCCGTCGCCAAAATTTGGCAGAAAAAAGAAAAAAATGTGTCATATTTCTGTCGCCCAAGTTTGGCAGACAAATTAAAAGTATTTGTAGGGCTCCTGTCGCCCAAGTTTTGCAGAAAAATGAAAAAAATGTGTCAGATTTTTGTCGCCCAAGTTTGGCAGACAAATTAAAAGTGTTTGTAGGGCTCCTGTCGCCCAAGTTTGGCAGAAAAATGAAAAAAATGTGTCATATTTCTTCGCCCAAGTTTGGCAGACAACTTAAAAGTATCTGTAGGGCTCCTGTCGCCCAAGTTTGGCAGAAAAATGACAAATATGTGTCAGATTTCAGTCGCCCAAGTCTGGCAGACAAATTAAAAGTGTTTGTAGGGCTCCTGTCGCTCAAGTTTTGCAGAAAAATGACAAATATGTGTCAGATTTTTGTCGCCCAAGTTTCGCAGACAAATTAAAAGTGTTTGTAGGGCTCCTGTCGCAAAAATTTGGCAGAAAAATGAAAAAAATGAGTCAGAATTCTGTCGCCCAAGTTTGGCAGACAAATTAGAAGTGTTTGTAGGGCTCCTGTCGCCCAAGTTTGGCAGAAAAATGAAAAAAATGTGTCAGATTTCTGTCGCCCTAGTTTGGCAGACAAATTAAGAGTATTTGTAGGGCTCCTGTCGCCCAAGTTTTGCAGAAAAATGAAAAAAATGTGTCAGATTTCTGTTGCCCAAGTTGGGCAGACAAATTAAAAGTGTTTGTAGGGCCCCTGTCGCCCAAGTTTGGCAGAAAAATGAAAAAAATGTGTCAGATTTCTGTTGCCCAAGTTGGGCAGACAAATTAAAAGTATTTGTAGGGCTCCTGTCGCCCAAGTTTGGCAGAAAAATTAAAAGTATTTGTAGGGCTCCTGTCGCCCAAGTTTGGCAGAAAAATGAAAAAAATGTGTCAGATTTCTGTCGCCCAAGTTTGGCAGACAAATTAAAAGTATTTGTAGGGCTCCTGTCGCCAAGTTTTGCAGAAAAATGAAAAAATTGTGCCAAAGTTTGGCAGATAACTTAAAAGTATTTGTAGGGCTCCTGTCGCCCAAGTTTGGCAGAAAAATTAAAAGTATTTGTAGGGCTCCTGTCGCCCAAGTTTGGCAGACAAATTAAAAGTGTTTGTAGGGCTCCCGTCGCCAAAATTTGGCAGAAAAAAGAAAAAAATGTGTCATATTTCTGTCGCCCAAGTTTGGCAGACAAATTAAAAGTATTTGTAGGGCTCCTGTCGCCCAAGTTTTGCAGAAAAATGAAAAAAATGTGTCAGATTTTTGTCGCCCAAGTTTGGCAGACATATTAAAAGTGTTTGTAGGGCTCCTGTCGCCCAAGTTTGGCAGAAAAATGAAAAAAATGCGTCATATTTCTGTCGCTGAAGTTTGGCAGACAACTTAAAAGTATTTGTAGGGCTCCTGTCGCCCACGTTTGGCAGAAAAATGACAAATATGTGTCAGATTTCTGTCGCTCAAGTCTGGCAAACAAATTAAAAGTGTTTGTAGGGCTCCTGTCGCCCAAGTTTTGCAGAAAAATGACAAATATGTGTCAGATTTTTGTCGCCCAAGTTTCGCAGACAAATTAAAAGTGTTTGTAGGGCTCCCGTCGCCAAAATTTGGCAGAAAAAAGAAAAAAATGTGTCATATTTCTGTCGCCCAAGTTTGGCAGACAAATTAAAAGTATTTGTAGGGCTCCTGTCGCCCAAGTTTTGCAGAAAAATGAAAAAAATGTGTCAGATTTTTGTCGCCCAAATTTGGCAGACAAATTAAAAGTGTTTGTAGGGCTCCTGTCGCCCAAGTTTTGCAGAAAAATGACAAATATGTGTCAGATTTTTGTCGCCCAAGTTTCGCAGACAAATTAAAAGTGTTTGTAGGGCTCCCGTCGCCAAAATTTGGCAGAAAAAAGAAAAAAATGCGTCATATTTCTGTCGCCCAAGTTTGGCAGACAAATTAAAAGTATTTGTAGGGCTCCTGTCGCCCAAGTTTTGCAGAAAAATGAAAGAAATGTGTCAGATTTTTGTCGCCCAAGTTTGGCAGACAAATTAAAAGTGTTTGTAGGGCTCCTGTCGCCCAAGTTTGGCAGAAAAATGAAAAAAATGCGTCATATTTCTGTCGCTGAAGTTTGGCAGACAACTTAAAAGTATTTGTAAGGCTCCTGTCGCCCACGTTTGGCAGAAAAATGTCAAATATGTGTCAGATTTCTGTCGCTCAAGTCTGGCAGACAAATTAAAAGTGTTTGTAGGGCTCCTGTCGCCCAAGTTTTGCAGAAAAATGACAAATATGTGTCAGATTTTTGTCGCCCAAGTTTCGCAGACAAATTAAAAGTGTTTGTAGGGCTCCCGTCGCCAAAATTTGGCAGAAAAAAGAAAAAAATGTGTCATATTTCTGTCGCCCAAGTTTGGCAGACAAATTAAAAGTATTTGTAGGGCTCCTGTCGCCCAAGTTTTGCAGAAAAATGAAAAAAATGTGTCAGATTTTTGTCGCCCAAATTTGGCAGACAAATTAAAAGTGTTTGTAGGGCTCCTGTCGCCCAAGTTTTGCAGAAAAATGACAAATATGTGTCAGATTTTTGTCGCCCAAGTTTCGCAGACAAATTAAAAGTGTTTGTAGGGCTCCCGTCGCCAAAATTTGGCAGAAAAAAGAAAAAAATGTGTCATATTTCTGTCGCCAAAGTTTGGCAGACAAATTAAGAGTATTTGTAGGGCTCCTGTCGCCCAAGTTTTGCAGAAAAATGAAAAAAACGTGTCAGATTTTTGTCGCCAAAGTTTGGCAGACAAATTAAAAGTATTTGTAGGGCTCCTGTCGCCCAAGTTTTGCAGAAAAATGAAAAAAATGTGTCATATTTCTGTCGCTGAAGTTTGGCAGACAACTTAAAAGTATTTGTAGGGCTCCTGTCGCCCACGTTTGGCAGAAAAATGACAAATATGTTTCAGATTTCTGTCGCTCAAGTCTGGCAGACAAATTAAAAGTGTTTGTAGGGCTCCTGTCGCCCAAGTTTTGCAGAAAAATGACAAATATGTGTCAGATTTATGTCGCCCAAGTTTCGCAGACAAATTAAAAGTGTTTGTAGGGCTCCTGTCGCCAAAATTTGGCAGAAAAAAGGAAAAAATGTGTCATATTTCTGTCGCCCAAGTTTGGCAGACAAATTAAAAGTATTTGTAGGGCTCCTGTCGCCCAAGTTTTGCAGAAAAATGAAAAAAATGTGTCAGATTTTTGTCGCCCAAGTTTGGCAGACAAATTAAAAGTATTTGTAGGGCTCCTGTCGCCCAAGTTTTGCAGAAAAATGAAAAAAATGTGCCAGATTTTTGTCGCCCAAGTTTGGCAGACAAATTAAAAGTGTTTGTAGGGCTCCTGTCGCCCAAGTCTGGCGGAAAAATGAAAAAAATGTGTCAAATTTCTGTCGCCCAAGTTTGGCAGACTAATTTAAAGTATTTGTAGGGCTCCTGTCGCCCAAGTCCTGCAGAAAAATGAAAAAAATGAGTCAGAATTCTGTCGCCCAAGTTTGGCAGACAAATTAGAAGTGTTTGTAGGGCTCCTGTCGCCCAAGTCTGGCAGAAAAATGAAAAAAATGTGTCATATTTCTGTCGCCCAAGTTTGGCAGACAACTTGAAAGTATTTGTAGGGCTCCTGTCGCCCAAGTTTGACAGAAAAATGACAAAAATGTGTCAGATTTTTGTCGCTCAAGTTTGGCAGACAAATTGAAAGTGTTTGTAGGGCTCCTGTCGCCAAGTTTTGCAGAAAAATGAAAAAAATGTGCCAGATTTCTGTCGCCCAAGTTGGGCAGACAAATTAAAAGTGTTTGTACTGCTCCTGTCGCCCAAGTTTGGCAGAAAAATGAAAAAAATGTGTCATATTTCTTCGCCCAAGTTTGGCAGACAACTTAAAAGTATCTGTAGGGCTCCTGTCGCCCAAGTTTGGCAGAAAAATGACAAATATGTGTCAGATTTCAGTCGCCCAAGTCTGGCAGACAAATTAAAAGTGTTTGTAGGGCTCCTGTCGCTCAAGTTTTGCAGAAAAATGACAAATATGTGTCAGATTTTTGTCGCCCAAGTTTCGCAGACAAATTAAAAGTGTTTGTAGGGCTCCTGTCGCAAAAATTTGGCAGAAAAATGAAAAAAATGAGTCAGAATTCTGTCGCCCAAGTTTGGCAGACAAATTAGAAGTGTTTGTAGGGCTCCTGTCGCCCAAGTTTGGCAGAAAAATGAAAAAAATGTGTCAGATTTCTGTCGCCCAAGTTTGGCAGACAAATTAAGAGTATTTGTAGGGCTCCTGTCGCCCAAGTTTTGCAGAAAAATGAAAAAAACGTGTCAGATTTTTGTCGCCCAAGTTTGGCAGACAAATTAAAAGTATTTGTAGGGCTCCTGTCGCCCAAGTTTGGCAGAAAAATGAAAAAAATGTGTCATATTTCTGTCGCTGAAGTTTGGCAGACAACTTAAAAGTATTTGTAGGGCTCCTGTCGCCCACGTTTGGCAGAAAAATGACAAATATGTGTCAGATTTCTGTCGCTCAAGTCTGGCAGACAAATTAAAAGTGTTTGTAGGGCTCCTGTCGCCCAAGTTTTGCAGAAAAATGACAAATATGTGTCAGATTTTTGTCGCCCAAGTTTCGCAGACAAATTAAAAGTGTTTGTAGGGCTCCCGTCGCCAAAATTTGGCAGAAAAAAGAAAAAAATGTGTCATATTTCTGTCGCCCAAGTTTGGCAGACAAATTAAAAGTATTTGTAGGGCTCCTGTCGCCCAAGTTTTGCAGAAAAATGAAAAAAATGTGTCAGATTTTTGTCGCCCAAGTTTGGCAGACAAATTAAAAGTGTTTGTAGGGCTCCTGTCGCCCAAGTTTGGCAGAAAAATGAAAAAAATGTGTCATATTTCTGTCGCCCAAGTTTGGCAGACAAATTAGAAGTGTTTGTAGGGCTCCTGTCGCCCAAGTCTGGCAGAAAAATGAAAAAAATGTGTCATATTTCTGTCGCCCAAGTTTGGCAGACAACTTGAAAGTATTTGTAGGGCTCCTGTCGCCCAAGTTTGACAGAAAAATGACAAAAATGTGTCAGATTTTTGTCGCCCAAGTTTGGCAGACAAATTGAAAGTGTTTGTAGGGCTCCTGTCGCCAAGTTTGGCAGAAAAATGAAAAAAATGTGCCAGATTTCTGTCGCCCAAGTTGGGCAGACAAATTAAAAGTGTTTGTACTGCTCCTGTCGCCCAAGTTTTGCAGAAAAATGACAAATATGTGTCAGATTTTTGTCGCCCAAGTTTCGCAGACAAATTAAAAGTGTTTGTAGGGCTCCTGTCGCCAAAATTTGGTAGAAAAAAGTAAAAAATGTGTCATATTTCTGTCGCCCAAGTTTGGCAGACAAATTAAAAGTATTTGTAGGGCTCCTGTCGCCCAAGTTTTGCAGAAAAATGACAAATATGTGTCAGATTTTTGTCGCCCAAGTTTCGCAGACAAATTAAAAGTGTTTGTAGGGCTCCTGTCGCCAAAATTTGGTAGAAAAAAGTAAAAAATGTGTCATATTTCTGTCGCCCAAGTTTGGCAGACAAATTAAAAGTATTTGTAGGGCTCCTGTCGCCCAAGTTTTGCAGAAAAATGAAAAAAATGTGTCAGATTTTTGTCGACCAAGTTTGGCAGACAAATTAAAAGTGTTTGTAGGGCTCCTGTCGCCCAAGTTTGCAGAAAAATGAAAAAAATGTGCCAGATTTTTGTCGCCCAAGTTTGGCAGACAAATTAAAAGTGTTTGTAGGGCTCCTGTCGCCCAAGTTTGGCAGAAAAATGAAAAAAATGTGTCAGATTTCTGTTGCCCAAGTTGGGCAGACAAATTAAAAGTATTTGTAGGGCTCCTGTCGCCAAGTTTTGCAGAAAAATGAAAAAATTGTGCCAAAGTTTGGCAGATAACTTAAAAGTATTTGTAGGGCTCCTGTCGCCCAAGTTTGGCAGAAAAATGAAAAAAATGTGTCAGATTTCTGTTGCCCAAGTTGGGCAGACAAATTAAAAGTATTTGTAGGGCTCCTGTCGCCAAGTTTTGCAGAAAAATGAAAAAATTGTGCCAAAGTTTGGCAGATAACTTAAAAGTATTTGTAGGGCTCCTGTCGCCCAAGTTTGGCAGAAAAATTAAAAG
This sequence comes from Villa cingulata, assembly GCA_951394055.1. NCBI lineage: Eukaryota > Metazoa > Arthropoda > Insecta > Diptera > Bombyliidae > Villa > Villa cingulata. The sequence goes on from OX596018.1 coordinate 28,153,025, forward strand.
TATTTGTAGGGCTCCTGTCGCCCAAGTTTGGCAGACAAATTAAAAGTGTTTGTAGGGCTCCTGTCGCCAAGTTTTGCAGAAAAATGAAAAAATTGTACCAAAGTTTGGCAGATAACTTAAAAGTATTTGTAGGGCTCCTGTCGCCCAAGTTTGGCAGACAAATTTAAAGTATTTGTAGGGCTCCTGTCGCCCAAGTTTGGCAGAAAAATGAAAAAAATGTGTCAGATGTCTGTCGCCCAAGTTTAGCAGACAAATTAAAAGTGTTTGTAGGGCTCCTGTCGCCTAAGTTTTGCAGAAAAAGGAAAAAAATGTGTCAGATTTCTTTCGCCCAAGTTTGGCAGACAAATTAAAAGTGTTTATAGGGCTCCTGTCGCCCAAGTTTTGCAGAAAAATGAAAAAAATTTGTCAGATTTCTGTCGCCCAAGTTTGGCAGACAAATTAAAAGTATTTGTAGGGCTCCTGTCGCCAAGTTTTGCAGAAAAATGAAAAAATTGTGCCAAAGTTTGGCAGATAACTTAAAAGTATTTGTAGGGCTCCTGTCGCCCAAGTTTGGCAGAAAAATTAAAAGTATTTGTAGGGCTCCTGTCGCCCAAGTTTGGCAGAAAAATGACAAATATGTGTCAGATTTCAGTCGCCCAAGTTTGGCAGACAAATTAAAAGTATTTGTAGGGCTCCTGTCGCCCAAGTTTGGCAGAAAAATGACAAATATGTGTCAGATTTCAGTCGCCCAAGTTTGGCAGACAAATTAAAAGTATTTGTAGGGCTCCTGTCGCCCAAGTTTTGCAGAAAAATGAAAAAACTGTGTCAGATTTTTGTCGCCCAAGTTTGGCAGACAAATTAAAAGTGTTTGTAGGGCTCCTGTCGCCCAAGTCTGGCGGAAAAAAGAAAAAAATGTGTCAAATTTCTGTCGCCCAAGTTTGGCAGACAAATTAAAAGTATTTGTAGGGCTCCTGTCGCCCAAGTTTTGCAGAAAAAGGAAAAAAATGTGTCAGATTTCTTTCGCCCAAGTTTGGCAGACAAATTAAAAGTGTTTATAGGGCTCCTGTCGCCCAAGTTTTGCAGAAAAATGAAAAAAATTTGTCTGATTTCTGTCGCCCAAGTTTGGCAGACAAATTAAAAGTATTTGTAGGGCTCCTGTCGCCAAGTTTTGCAGAAAAATGAAAAAATTGTGCCAAAGTTTGGCAGATAACTTAAAAGTATTTGTAGGGCTCCTGTCGCCCAAGTTTGGCAGAAAAATTAAAAGTATTTGTAGGGCTCCTGTCGCCCAAGTTTGGCAGAAAAATGAAAAAAATGTGTCAGATTTCTGTTGCCCAAGTTGGGCAGACAAATTAAAAGTGTTTGTACTGCTCCTGTCGCCCAAGTTTGGCAGAAAAATGAAAAAAATGTGTCAGATTTCTTTCGCCCAAGTTTGGCAGACAAATTAAAAGTGTTTATAGGGCTCCTGTCGCCCAAGTTTTGCATAAAAATGAAAAAAATTTGTCAGATTTCTGTCGCCCAAGTTTGGCAGACAAATTAAAAGTATTTGTAGGGCTCCTGTCGCCAAGTTTTGCAGAAAAATGAAAAAATTGTGCCAAAGTTTGGCAGATAACTTAAAAGTATTTGTAGGGCTCCTGTCGCCCAAGTTTGGCAGAAAAATTAAAAGTATTTGTAGGGCTCCTGTCGCCCAAGTTTGGCAGACAAATTAAAAGTGTTTGTAGGGCTCCTGTCGCCAAGTTTTGCAGAAAAATGAAAAAATTGTGCCAAAGTTTGGCAGATAACTTAAAAGTATTTGTAGGGCTCCTGTCGCCCAAGTTTGGCAGACAAATTTAAAGTATTTGTAGGGCTCCTGTCGCCCAAGTTTGGCAGAAAAATGAAAAAAATGTGTCAGATTTCTGTCGCCCAAGTTTAGCAGACAAATTAAAAGTGTTTGTAGGGCTCCTGTCGCCCAAGTTTTGCAGAAAAAGGAAAAAAATGTGTCAGATTTCTTTCGCCCAAGTTTGGCAGACAACTTAAAAGTATTTGTAGGGCTCCTGTCGCCCACGTTTGGCAGAAAAATGACTATTATGTTTCAGATTTCTGTCGCTCAAGTCTGGCAGACAAATTAAAAGTGTTTGTAGGGCTCCTGTCGCCCAAGTTTTGCAGAAAAATGACAAATATGTGTCAGATTTTTGTCGCCCAAGTTTCGCAGACAAATTAAAAGTGTTTGTAGGGCTCCTGTCGCCAAAATTTGGCAGAAAAAAGAAAAAAATGTGTCATATTTCTGTCGCCCAAGTTTGGCAGACAAATTAAAAGTATTTGTAGGGCTCCTGTCGCCCAAGTTTTGCAGAAAAATGAAAAAAATGTGTCAGATTTTTGTCGCCCAAGTTTGGCAGACAAATTAAAAGTATTTGTAGGGCTCCTGTCGCCCAAGTTTTGCAGAAAAATGAAAAAAATGTGCCAGATTTTTGTCGCCCAAGTTTGGCAGACAAATTAAAAGTGTTTGTAGGGCTCCTGTCGCCCAAGTCTGGCGGAAAAATGAAAAAAATGTGTCAAATTTCTGTCGCCCAAGTTTGGCAGACTAATTTAAAGTATTTGTAGGGCTCCTGTCGCCCAAGTCCTGCAGAAAAATGAAAAAAATGAGTCAGAATTCTGTCGCCCAAGTTTGGCAGACAAATTAGAAGTGTTTGTAGGGCTCCTGTCGCCCAAGTCTGGCAGAAAAATGAAAAAAATGTGTCATATTTCTGTCGCCCAAGTTTGGCAGACAACTTGAAAGTATTTGTAGGGCTCCTGTCGCCCAAGTTTGACAGAAAAATGACAAAAATGTGTCAGATTTTTGTCGCTCAAGTTTGGCAGACAAATTGAAAGTGTTTGTAGGGCTCCTGTCGCCAAGTTTTGCAGAAAAATGAAAAAAATGTGCCAGATTTCTGTCGCCCAAGTTGGGCAGACAAATTAAAAGTGTTTGTACTGCTCCTGTCGCCCAAGTTTGGCAGAAAAATGAAAAAAATGTGTCATATTTCTTCGCCCAAGTTTGGCAGACAACTTAAAAGTATCTGTAGGGCTCCTGTCGCCCAAGTTTGGCAGAAAAATGACAAATATGTGTCAGATTTCAGTCGCCCAAGTCTGGCAGACAAATTAAAAGTGTTTGTAGGGCTCCTGTCGCTCAAGTTTTGCAGAAAAATGACAAATATGTGTCAGATTTTTGTCGCCCAAGTTTCGCAGACAAATTAAAAGTGTTTGTAGGGCTCCTGTCGCAAAAATTTGGCAGAAAAATGAAAAAAATGAGTCAGAATTCTGTCGCCCAAGTTTGGCAGACAAATTAGAAGTGTTTGTAGGGCTCCTGTCGCCCAAGTTTGGCAGAAAAATGAAAAAAATGTGTCAGATTTCTGTCGCCCAAGTTTGGCAGACAAATTAAGAGTATTTGTAGGGCTCCTGTCGCCCAAGTTTTGCAGAAAAATGAAAAAAACGTGTCAGATTTTTGTCGCCCAAGTTTGGCAGACAAATTAAAAGTATTTGTAGGGCTCCTGTCGCCCAAGTTTGGCAGAAAAATGAAAAAAATGTGTCATATTTCTGTCGCTGAAGTTTGGCAGACAACTTAAAAGTATTTGTAGGGCTCCTGTCGCCCACGTTTGGCAGAAAAATGACAAATATGTGTCAGATTTCTGTCGCTCAAGTCTGGCAGACAAATTAAAAGTGTTTGTAGGGCTCCTGTCGCCCAAGTTTTGCAGAAAAATGACAAATATGTGTCAGATTTTTGTCGCCCAAGTTTCGCAGACAAATTAAAAGTGTTTGTAGGGCTCCCGTCGCCAAAATTTGGCAGAAAAAAGAAAAAAATGTGTCATATTTCTGTCGCCCAAGTTTGGCAGACAAATTAAAAGTATTTGTAGGGCTCCTGTCGCCCAAGTTTTGCAGAAAAATGAAAAAAATGTGTCAGATTTTTGTCGCCCAAGTTTGGCAGACAAATTAAAAGTGTTTGTAGGGCTCCTGTCGCCCAAGTTTGGCAGAAAAATGAAAAAAATGTGTCATATTTCTGTCGCCCAAGTTTGGCAGACAAATTAGAAGTGTTTGTAGGGCTCCTGTCGCCCAAGTCTGGCAGAAAAATGAAAAAAATGTGTCATATTTCTGTCGCCCAAGTTTGGCAGACAACTTGAAAGTATTTGTAGGGCTCCTGTCGCCCAAGTTTGACAGAAAAATGACAAAAATGTGTCAGATTTTTGTCGCCCAAGTTTGGCAGACAAATTGAAAGTGTTTGTAGGGCTCCTGTCGCCAAGTTTGGCAGAAAAATGAAAAAAATGTGCCAGATTTCTGTCGCCCAAGTTGGGCAGACAAATTAAAAGTGTTTGTACTGCTCCTGTCGCCAAGTTTTGCAGAAAAATGACAAATATGTGTCAGATTTTTGTCGCCCAAGTTTCGCAGACAAATTAAAAGTGTTTGTAGGGCTCCTGTCGCCAAAATTTGGTAGAAAAAAGTAAAAAATGTGTCATATTTCTGTCGCCCAAGTTTGGCAGACAAATTAAAAGTATTTGTAGGGCTCCTGTCGCCCAAGTTTTGCAGAAAAATGACAAATATGTGTCAGATTTTTGTCGCCCAAGTTTCGCAGACAAATTAAAAGTGTTTGTAGGGCTCCTGTCGCCAAAATTTGGTAGAAAAAAGTAAAAAATGTGTCATATTTCTGTCGCCCAAGTTTGGCAGACAAATTAAAAGTATTTGTAGGGCTCCTGTCGCCCAAGTTTTGCAGAAAAATGAAAAAAATGTGTCAGATTTTTGTCGACCAAGTTTGGCAGACAAATTAAAAGTGTTTGTAGGGCTCCTGTCGCCCAAGTTTGCAGAAAAATGAAAAAAATGTGCCAGATTTTTGTCGCCCAAGTTTGGCAGACAAATTAAAAGTGTTTGTAGGGCTCCTGTCGCCCAAGTTTGGCAGAAAAATGAAAAAAATGTGTCAGATTTCTGTTGCCCAAGTTGGGCAGACAAATTAAAAGTATTTGTAGGGCTCCTGTCGCCAAGTTTTGCAGAAAAATGAAAAAATTGTGCCAAAGTTTGGCAGATAACTTAAAAGTATTTGTAGGGCTCCTGTCGCCCAAGTTTGGCAGAAAAATGAAAAAAATGTGTCAGATTTCTGTTGCCCAAGTTGGGCAGACAAATTAAAAGTATTTGTAGGGCTCCTGTCGCCAAGTTTTGCAGAAAAATGAAAAAATTGTGCCAAAGTTTGGCAGATAACTTAAAAGTATTTGTAGGGCTCCTGTCGCCCAAGTTTGGCAGAAAAATTAAAAGTATTTGTAGGGCTCCTGTCGCCCAAGTTTGGCAGACAAATTAAAAGTGTTTGTAGGGCTCCTGTCGCCAAGTTTTGCAGAAAAATGAAAAAATTGTACCAAAGTTTGGCAGATAACTTAAAAGTATTTGTAGGGCTCCTGTCGCCCAAGTTTGGCAGACAAATTTAAAGTATTTGTAGGGCTCCTGTCGCCCAAGTTTGGCAGAAAAATGAAAAAAATGTGTCAGATGTCTGTCGCCCAAGTTTAGCAGACAAATTAAAAGTGTTTGTAGGGCTCCTGTCGCCTAAGTTTTGCAGAAAAAGGAAAAAAATGTGTCAGATTTCTTTCGCCCAAGTTTGGCAGACAAATTAAAAGTGTTTATAGGGCTCCTGTCGCCCAAGTTTTGCAGAAAAATGAAAAAAATTTGTCAGATTTCTGTCGCCCAAGTTTGGCAGACAAATTAAAAGTATTTGTAGGGCTCCTGTCGCCAAGTTTTGCAGAAAAATGAAAAAATTGTGCCAAAGTTTGGCAGATAACTTAAAAGTATTTGTAGGGCTCCTGTCGCCCAAGTTTGGCAGAAAAATTAAAAGTATTTGTAGGGCTCCTGTCGCCCAAGTTTGGCAGAAAAATGACAAATATGTGTCAGATTTCAGTCGCCCAAGTTTGGCAGACAAATTAAAAGTATTTGTAGGGCTCCTGTCGCCCAAGTTTGGCAGAAAAATGACAAATATGTGTCAGATTTCAGTCGCCCAAGTTTGGCAGACAAATTAAAAGTATTTGTAGGGCTCCTGTCGCCCAAGTTTTGCAGAAAAATGAAAAAACTGTGTCAGATTTTTGTCGCCCAAGTTTGGCAGACAAATTAAAAGTGTTTGTAGGGCTCCTGTCGCCCAAGTCTGGCGGAAAAAAGAAAAAAATGTGTCATATTTCTGTCGCCCAAGTTTGGCAGACAAATTAAAAGTATTTGTAGGGCTCCTGTCGCCCAAGTTTTGCAGAAAAAGGAAAAAAATGTGTCAGATTTCTTTCGCCCAAGTTTGGCAGACAAATTAAAAGTGTTTATAGGGCTCCTGTCGCCCAAGTTTTGCAGAAAAATGAAAAAAATTTGTCTGATTTCTGTCGCCCAAGTTTGCCAGACAAATTAAAAGTATTTGTAGGGCTCCTGTCGCCAAGTTTTGCAGAAAAATGAAAAAATTGTGCCAAAGTTTGGCAGATAACTTAAAAGTATTTGTAGGGCTCCTGTCGCCCAAGTTTGGCAGAAAAATTAAAAGTATTTGTAGGGCTCCTGTCGCCCAAGTTTGGCAGAAAAATGAAAAAAATGTGTCAGATTTCTGTTGCCCAAGTTGGGCAGACAAATTAAAAGTGTTTGTACTGCTCCTGTCGCCCAAGTTTGGCAGAAAAATGAAAAAAATGTGTCAGATTTCTTTCGCCCAAGTTTGGCAGACAAATTAAAAGTGTTTATAGGGCTCCTGTCGCCCAAGTTTTGCATAAAAATGAAAAAAATGTGTCAGATTTCTTTCGCCCAAGTTTGGCAGACAAATTAAAAGTATTTGTAGGGCTCCTGTCGCCAAGTTTTGCAGAAAAATGAAAAAATTGTGCCAAAGTTTGGCAGATAACTTAAAAGTATTTGTAGGGCTCCTGTCGCCCAAGTTTGGCAGAAAAATTAAAAGTATTTGTAGGGCTCCTGTCGCCCAAGTTTGGCAGACAAATTAAAAGTGTTTGTAGGGCTCCTGTCGCCAAGTTTTGCAGAAAAATGAAAAAATTGTGCCAAAGTTTGGCAGATAACTTAAAAGTATTTGTAGGGCTCCTGTCGCCCAAGTTTGGCAGACAAATTTAAAGTATTTGTAGGGCTCCTGTCGCCCAAGTTTGGCAGAAAAATGAAAAAAATGTGTCAGATTTCTGTCGCCCAAGTTTAGCAGACAAATTAAAAGTGTTTGTAGGGCTCCTGTCGCCCAAGTTTTGCAGAAAAAGGAAAAAAATGTGTCAGATTTCTTTCGCCCAAGTTTGGCAGACAAAATAAAGGTGTTTATAGGGCTCCTGTCGACCAAGTTTTGCAGAAAAATGAAAGCGAGGGGTGGTCGTGAAAAAGTTTAAAAAATTGTAATAAATTTTTTTCAAAATTTTAGCGTGGGGGGTCGTGAAAAATTTTAAAAAATTGGAAAAATTTTTTTTTTAAATTTTAGCGAGGGGTGGTCGTGAAATACTTTAAAAAATTGTAAAAAATTTTTTTCAAAATTTTAGCGTGGGGTGGTCGTGAAAAATTTTAAAAAATTGGAAAAAATTTTTTTCAAATTTTAGCGTGGTGGGTCGTGAAAAATTTTAAAAAATTGGAAAAATTTTTTTTTTAGATTTTAGCGAGGGGTGGTCGTGAAAAATTTTAAAAAATTGTAAAAAATTTTTTTCAAAATTTTAGCGAGGGGTGGTCGTGAAAAATTTTAAAAAATTGGAAAAAATTTTTTTCAAATTTTAGCGTGGTGGGTCGTGAAAAATTTTAAAAAATTGGAAAAATTTTTTTTTTAGATTTTAGCGAGGGGTGGTCGTGAAAAATTTTAAAAAATTGTAAAAAATTTTTTTCAAAATTTTAGCGAGGGGTGGTCGTGAAAAATTTTAAAAAATTGGAAAAATTTTTTTTTTAAATTTTAGCGAGGGGTGGTCGTGAAAAATTTTAAAAAATTGTAAAAAATTTTTTTCAAATTTTAGTGGTGGGGGTCGTGAAAAATTTTAAAAAATTGGAAAATTTTTTTTTTTTTAATTTAAGCGAGGGGGTCTTGAAAAATTGTAAAAAATTTTTTTGAAAATTTTAGCGAGGTAGGTCGTGAAAAATTTTAGAAAAAATTTGCAAAATTTTAGCGAGGGGTGGTCGTGAAAAATTTTAAAAAATTGTAAAAAATTTTTTTCAATATTTTAGCGAGGGGGGTCGTGAAAAATTGTAAAAAATTTTTTTGAAAATTTTAGCGAGGGGGGTCGTGACAAATTTTAGAAAAAATTTGCAAAATTTTAGCGAGGGGTGGTCGTGAAAAATTTTAGAAAAAATTTGCAAAATTTTAGCGAGGGGTGGTCGTGAAAAATTTTAAAAAATTGTAAAAAATTTTTTTCAAAAATTTAGCGTGGGGGGTCGTGAAAAATTTTAAAAAATTGTAAAAAATTTTTTTCAAAATTTTAGCGTGGGGGGTCGTGAAAAATTTTAAAAAATTGGAAAAATTTTTTTTCAAATTTTAGCGTGGGGGGTCGTGAAAAATTTTAGAAAAAATTTGCAAAATTTTAGCGAGGGGTGGTCGTGAAAAATTTTAAAAAATTGGAAAAATTTTTTTTTTAAATTTTAGCGAGGGGTGGTCGTGAAAAATTTTAAAAAATTGTAAAAAATTTTTTTCAAATTTTAGAGGTGGGGGTCGTGAAAAATTTTAAAAAATTGGAAAAATTTTTTTTTTTAAATTTTAGCGAGGGGTGGTCGTGAAAAATTTTAAAAAATTGTAAAAAATTTTTTTCAAATTTTAGAGGTGGGGGTCGTGAAAAATTTTAAAAAATTGGAAATTTTTTTTTTTTTTAATTTAAGCGAGGGGGTCTTGAAAAATTGTAAAAAATTTTTTTGAAAATTTTAGCGAGGTAGGTCGTGAAAAATTTTAGAAAAAATTTGCAAAATTTTAGCGAGGGGTGGTCGTGAAAAATTTTAAAAAATTGTAAAAAATTTTTTTCAATATTTTAGCGAGGGGGGTCATGAAAAATTGTAAAAAATTTTTTTGAAAATTTTAGCGAGGGGGGTCGTGACAAATTTTAGAAAAAATTTGCAAAATTTTAGCGAGGGGTGGTCGTGAAAAATTTTAGAAAAAATTTGCAAAATTTTAGCGAGGGGTGGTCGTGAAAAATTTTAAAAAATTGTAAAAAATTTTTTTCAAAAATTTAGCGTGGGGGGTCGTGAAAAATTTTAAAAAATTGTAAAAAATTTTTTTCAAAATTTTAGCGTGGGGGGTCGTGAAAAATTTTAAAAAATTGGAAAAATTTTTTTTTTAAATTTTAGCGAGGGTGGTCGTGAAAAATTTTAAAAAATTGTAAAAAATTTTTTGCAAAATTTTAGCGTGGGGTGGTCGTGAAAAATTTTAAAAAATTGGAAATTTTTTTTTTTTTTAATTTAAGCGAGGGGGTCTTGAAAAATTGTAAAAAATTTTTTTGAAAATTTTAGCGAGGTAGGTCGTGAAAAATTTTAGAAAAAATTTGCAAAATTTTAGCGAGGGGTGGTCGTGAAAAATTTTAAAAAATTGTAAAAAATTTTTTTCAATATTTTAGCGAGGGGGGTCGTGAAAAATTGTAAAAAATTTTTTTGAAAATTTTAGCGAGGGGGGTCGTGACAAATTTTAGAAAAAATTTGCAAAATTTTAGCGAGGGGTGGTCGTGAAAAATTTTAGAAAAAATTTGCAAAATTTTAGCGAGGGGTGGTCGTGAAAAATTTTAAAAAATTGTAAAAAATTTTTTTCAAAAATTTAGCGTGGGGGGTCGTGAAAAATTTTAAAAAATTGTAAAAAATTTTTTTCAAAATTTTAGCGTGGGGGGTCGTGAAAAATTTTAAAAAATTGGAAAAATTTTTTTTCAAATTTTAGCGTGGGGGGTCGTGAAAAATTTTAGAAAAAATTTGCAAAATTTTAGCGAGGGGTGGTCGTGAAAAATTTTAAAAAATTGGAAAAATTTTTTTTTTAAATTTTAGCGAGGGGTGGTCGTGAAAAATTTTAAAAAATTGTAAAAAATTTTTTTCAAATTTTAGAGGTGGGGGTCGTGAAAAATTTTAAAAAATTGGAAAAATTTTTTTTTTTAAATTTTAGCGAGGGGTGGTCGTGAAAAATTTTAAAAAATTGTAAAAAATTTTTTTCAAATTTTAGAGGTGGGGGTCGTGAAAAATTTTAAAAAATTGGAAATTTTTTTTTTTTTTAATTTAAGCGAGGGGGTCTTGAAAAATTGTAAAAAATTTTTTTGAAAATTTTAGCGAGGTAGGTCGTGAAAAATTTTAGAAAAAATTTGCAAAATTTTAGCGAGGGGTGGTCGTGAAAAATTTTAAAAAATTGTAAAAAATTTTTTTCAATATTTTAGCGAGGGGGGTCATGAAAAATTGTAAAAAATTTTTTTGAAAATTTTAGCGAGGGGGGTCGTGACAAATTTTAGAAAAAATTTGCAAAATTTTAGCGAGGGGTGGTCGTGAAAAATTTTAGAAAAAATTTGCAAAATTTTAGCGAGGGGTGGTCGTGAAAAATTTTAAAAAATTGTAAAAAATTTTTTTCAAAAATTTAGCGTGGGGGGTCGTGAAAAATTTTAAAAAATTGTAAAAAATTTTTTTCAAAATTTTAGCGTGGGGGGTCGTGAAAAATTTTAAAAAATTGGAAAAATTTTTTTTTTAAATTTTAGCGAGGGTGGTCGTGAAAAATTTTAAAAAATTGTAAAAAATTTTTTGCAAAATTTTAGCGTGGGGTGGTCGTGAAAAATTTTAAAAAATTGTAAAAAATTTTTTTCAAATTTTAGCGTGGGGGGTCGTGAAAAATTTTAGAAAAAATTTGCAAAATTTTAGCGAGGGGTGGTCGTGAAAAATTTTAAAAAATTGGAAAAATTTTTTTTTTAAATTTTAGCGAGGGGTGGTCGTGAAAAATTTTAAAAAATTGTAAAAAATTTTTTTCAAATTTTAGAGGTGGGGGTCGTGAAAAATTTTAAAAAATTGGAAAATTTTTTTTTTTTTAATTTTAGCGAGGGGGTCTTGAAAAATTGTAAAAAATTTTTTTGAAAATTTTAGCGAGGTAGGTCGTGAAAAATTTTAGAAAAAATTTGCAAAATTTTAGCGAGGGGTGGTCGTGAAAAATTTTAAAAAATTGTAAAAAATTTTTTTCAATATTTTAGCGAGGGGGGTCGTGAAAAATTGTAAAAAATTTTTTTGAAAATTTTAGCGAGGGGGGTCGTGACAAATTTTAGAAAAAATTTGCAAAATTTTAGCGAGGGGTGGTCGTGAAAAATTTTAGAAAAAATTTGCAAAATTTTAGCGAGGGGTGGTCGTGAAAAATTTTAAAAAATTGTAAAAAATTTTTTTCAAAAATTTATCGTGGGGGGTCGTGAAAAATTTTAAAAAATTGTAAAAAATTTTTTTCAAAATTTTAGCGTGGGGGGTCGTGAAAAATTTTAAAAAATTGGAAAAAATTTTTTTTTAAATTTTAGCGAGGGTGGTCGTGAAAAATTTTAAAAAATTGTAAAAAATTTTTTGCAAAATTTTAGCGAGGGGTGGTCGTGAAAAATTTTAAAAAATGGTAAAAAATTTTTTTCAAATTTTAGCGTGGGGGGTCGTGAAAAATTTTAGAAAAAATTTGCAAAATTTTAGCGAGGGGTGGTCGTGAAAAATTTTAAAAAATTGGAAAAATTTTTTTTTTTAATTTTAGCGAGGGGTGGTCGTGAAATACTTTAAAAAATTGTAAAAAATTTTTTGCAAAATTTTAGCGAGGGGTGGTCGTGAAAAATTTTAAAAAATTGTAAAAAATTTTTTTCAAATTTTAGCGTGGGGGGTCGTGAAAAATTTTAGAAAAAATTTGCAAAATTTTAGCGAGGGGTGGTCGTGAAAAATTTTAAAAAATTGTAAAAATTTTTTTCAATATTTTAGCGAGGGGGGTCGTGAAAAATTGTAAAAAATTTTTTTGAAAATTTTAGCGAGGGGGGTCGTGACAAATTTTAGAAAAAATTTGCAAAATTTTAGCGAGGGGTGGTCGTGAAAAATTTTAGAAAAAATTTGCAAAATTTTAGCGAGGGGTGGTCGTGAAAAATTTTAAAAAATTGTAAAAAATTTTTTTCAAAAATTTAGCGTGGGGGGTCGTGAAAAATTTTAAAAAATTGTAAAAAATTTTTTTCAAAATTTTAGCGTGGGGGGTCGTGAAAAATTTTAAAAAATTGGAAAAATTTTTTTTTTAAATTTTAGCGAGGGTGGTCGTGAAAAATTTTAAAAAATTGTAAAAAATTTTTTGCAAAATTTTAGCGAGGGGTGGTCGTGAAAAATTTTAAAAAATTGTAAAAAATTTTTTTCAAATTTTAGCGTGGGGGGTCGTGAAAAATTTTAGAAAAAATTTGCAAAATTTTAGCGAGGGGTGGTCGTGAAAAATTTTAAAAAATTGGAAAAATTTTTTTTTTAAATTTTAGCGAGGGGTGGTCGTGAAAAATTTTAAAAAATTGTAAAAAATTTTTTTCAAATTTTAGAGGTGGGGGTCGTGAAAAATTTTAAAAAATTGGAAATTTTTTTTTTTTTTAATTTAAGCGAGGGGGTCTTGAAAAATTGTAAAAAATTTTTTTGAAAATTTTAGCGAGGTAGGTCGTGAAAAATTTTAGAAAAAATTTGCAAAATTTTAGCGAGGGGTGGTCGTGAAAAATTTTAAAAAATTGTAAAAAATTTTTTTCAATATTTTAGCGAGGGGGGTCGTGAAAAATTGTAAAAAATTTTTTTGAAAATTTTAGCGAGGGGGGTCGTGACAAATTTTAGAAAAAATTTGCAAAATTTTAGCGAGGGGTGGTCGTGAAAAATTTTAGAAAAAATTTGCAAAATTTTAGCGAGGGGTGGTCGTGAAAAATTTTAAAAAATTGTAAAAAATTTTTTTCAAAAATTTAGCGTGGGGGGTCGTGAAAAATTTTAAAAAATTGTAAAAAATTTTTTTCAAAATTTTAGCGTGGGGGGTCGTGAAAAATTTTAAAAAATTGGAAAAATTTTTTTTTTAAATTTTAGCGAGGGTGGTCGTGAAATACTTTAAAAAATTGTAAAAAATTTTTTGCAAAATTTTAGCGAGGGGTGGTCGTGAAAAATTTTAAAAAATTGTAAAAAATTTTTTTCAAATTTTAGCGTGGGGGGTCGTGAAAAATTTTAGAAAAAATTTGCAAAATTTTAGCGAGGGGTGGTCGTGAAAAATTTTAAAAAATTGGAAAAATTTTTTTTTTAAATTTTAGCGAGGGGTGGTCGTGAAAAATTTTAAAAAATTGTAAAAAATTTTTTTCAAATTTTAGAGGTGGGGGTCGTGAAAAATTTTAAAAAATTAGAAATTTTTTTTTTTTTTAATTTAAGCGAGGGGGTCTTGAAAAATTGTAAAAAATTTTTTTGAAAATTTTAGCGAGGTAGGTCGTGAAAAATTTTAGAAAAAATTTGCAAAATTTTAGCGAGGGGTGGTCGTGAAAAATTTTAAAAAATTGTAAAAAATTTTTTTCAATATTTTAGCGAGGGGGGTCGTGAAAAATTGTAAAAAATTTTTTTGAAAATTTTAGCGAGGGGGGTCGTGACAAATTTTAGAAAAAATTTGCAAAATTTTAGCGAGGGGTGGTCGTGAAAAATTTTAGAAAAAATTTGCAAAATTTTAGCGAGGGGTGGTCGTGAAAAATTTTATAAATTGTAAAAAATTTTTTTCAATATTTTAGCGAGGGAGGTCGTGAAAAATTGTAAAAAATTTTTTTGAAAATTTTAGCGAGGGGGGTCGTGACAAATTTTAGAAAAAATTTGCAAAATTTTAGCGAGGGGTGGTCGTGAAAAATTTTAGAAAAAATTTGCAAAATTTTAGCGAGGGGTGGTCGTGAAAAATTTTAAAAAATTGTAAAAAATTTTTTTCAAAAATTTAGCGTGGGGGGTCGTGAAAAATTTTAAAAAATTGTAAAAAATTTTTTTCAAAATTTTAGCGTGGGGGGTCGTGAAAAATTTTAAAAAATTGGAAAAATTTTTTTTTTAAATTTTAGCGAGGGTGGTCGTGAAATACTTTAAAAAATTGTAAAAAATTTTTTGCAAAATTTTAGCGAGGGGTGGTCGTGAAAAAGTTTAAAAAATTGTAATAAATTTTTTTCAATATTTTAGCGAGGGGGGTCGTGAAAAATTTTAGAAAAAATTTGCAAAATTTTAGCGAGGGGTGGTCGTGAAAAATTTTAAAAAATTGGAAAATTTTTTTTTTTTAATTTTAGCGAGGGGTGGTCGTGAAATACTTTAAAAAATTGTAAAAAATTTTTTGCAAAATTTTAGCGAGGGGTGGTCGTGAAAAATTTTAAAAAATTGGAAAAATTTTTTTTTTTAATTTTAGCGAGGGGTGGTCGTGAAATACTTTAAAAAATTGTAAAAAATTTTTTGCAAAATTTTAGCGAGGGGTGGTCGTGAAAAATTTTAAAAAATTGGAAAAATTTTTTTTTTTAATTTTAGCGAGGGGTGGTCGTGAAATACTTTAAAAAATTGTATAAAATTTTTTGCAAAATTTTAGCGAGGGGGGGTCGTGAAAAATTTTAAAAAATTGGAAAAAATTTTTTTTTTAATTTTAGCGAGGGGTGGTCGTGAAAAATTTTAAAAAATTGGAAAAATTTTTTTTTTTAATTTTAGCGAGGGGTGGTCATGAAATACTTTAAAAAATTGTAAAAAATTTTTTTCAAAATTTTAGCGAGGGGTGGTCGTGAAAAATTTTAAAAAATTGGAAACATTTTTTTTTTTAATTTTAGCGAGGGGTGGTCGTGAAATACTTTAAAAAATTGGAAAAATTTTTTTTCAAAATTTTAGCGAGGGGTGGTCGTGAAAAATTTTAAAAAATTGGAAAAATTTTTTTTTTAAATTTTAGCGAGGGGTGGTCGTGAAAAATTTTAAAAAATTGGAAAATTTTTTTTTTTTAATTTTTTCGAGGGGTGGTCGTGAAATACTTTAAAAAATTGTAAAAAATTTTTTACAAAATTTTAGCGAGGGTTGGTCGTGAAATACTTTAAAAAATTGTAAAAAATTTTTTTCAAAATTTTTGCGAGGGGAGGTCGTGAAAAATTTTAAAAAATTGGAAAAATTTTTTTTTTAAATTTTAGCGAGGGGTGGTCGTGAAAAATTTTAAAAAATTGGAAAAATTTTTTTTTTTAATTTTAGCGAGGGGTGGTCGTGAAAAATTTTAAAAAATTGGAAATTTTTTTTTTTTAATTTTAGCGAGGGGTGGTCGTAAAATACTTTAAAAAATTGTACAAAATTTTTTGCAAAATTTTAGCGAGGGGTGGTCGTGAAATACTTTAAAAAATTGTAAAAAATTTTTTGCAAAATTTTAGCGAGGGGTGGTCGTGAAAAATTTTAAAAAATTGGAAAAAATTTTTTTTTTAATTTTAGCGAGGGGTGGTCGTGAAAAATTTTAAAAAATTGTATAAAATTTTTTGCAAAATTTTAGCTAGGGGTGGTCGTGAAAAATTTTAAAAAATTGAAAAAAATTTTTTTTTTAATTTTAGCGAGGGGTGGTCGTGAAATACTTTAAAAAATTGTAAAAAATTTTTTTCAAAATTTTAGCGAGGGGCGGTCGTGAAAAATTTTAAAAAATTGTAAAATTTTTTTTTTTTAATTTTAGCGAGGGGAGGTCGTGAAAAATTTTAAAAAATTGTAAAAATTTTTTTTTTAAATTTTAGCGAGGGGTGGTCGTGAAAACTTTTAAAAAATTGGAAAATTTTTTTTTTTTAATTTTAGCGAGGGGTGGTCGTAAAATACTTTAAAAAATTGTACAAAATTTTTTGCAAAATTTTAGCGAGGGGTGGTCGTGAAATACTTTAAAAAATTGTAAAAAATTTTTTGCAAAATTTTAGCGAGGGGTGGTCGTGAAAAATTTTAAAAAATTGGAAAAAATTTTTTTTTTAATTTTAGCGAGGGGTGGTCGTGAAATACTTTAAAAAATTGTATAAAATTTTTTGCAAAATTTTAGCGAGGGGGGGTCGTGAAAAATTTTAAAAAATTGGAAAAAATTTTTTTTTTAATTTTAGCGAGGGGTGGTCGTGAAAAATTTTAAAAAATTGGAAAAATTTTTTTTTTTAATTTTAGCGAGGGGTGGTCATGAAATACTTTAAAAAATTGTAAAAAATTTTTTTCAAAATTTTAGCGAGGGTTGGTCGTGAAAAATTTTAAAAAATTGGAAAAATTTTTTTTTTAAATTTTAGCGAGGGGTGGTCGTGAAATACTTTAAAAAATTGTAAAAAATTTTTTGCAAAATATTAGCGAGGGGTGGTCGTGAAAAATTTTAAAAAATTGGAAAAATTTTTTTTTTAATTTTAGCGAGGGGGGGTCGTGAAAAATTTTAAAAAATTGGAAAAAATTTTTTTTTTAATTTTAGCGAGGGGTGGTCGTGAAAAATTTTAAAAAATTGGAAAAATTTTTTTTTTTAATTTTAGCGAGGGGTGGTCATGAAATACTTTAAAAAATTGTAAAAAATTTTTTTCAAAATTTTAGCGAGGGGAGGTCGTGAAAAATTTTAAAAAATTGGAAACATTTTTTTTTTTAATTTTAGCGAGGGGTGGTCGTGAAATACTTTAAAAAATTGGAAAAATTTTTTTTCAAAATTTTAGCGAGGGGTGGTCGTGAAATACTTTTAAAAATTGTAAAAAATTTTTTTCAAAATTTTAGCGAGGGGCGGTCGTGAAAAATTTTAAAAAATTGGAAAAATTTTTTTTTTTAATTTTAGCGAGGGGTGGTCGTGAAATACTTTAAAAAAATGTAAAAAATTTTTTTCAAAATTTTAGCGAGGGGTGGTCGTGAAAAATTTTAAAAAATTGGAAAATTTTTTTTTTTTAATTTTAGCGAGGGGTGGTCGTGAAATACTTTAAAAAATTGTAAAAAATTTTTTGCAAAATTTTAGCGAGGGGTGGTCGTGAAATACTTTAAAAAATTGGAAAAATTTTTTTTCAAAATTTTAGCGAGGGGTGGTCGTGAAAAATTTTAAAAAATTGGAAAAATTTTTTTTTTAAATTTTAGCGAAGGGAGGTCGTGAAAAATTTTAAAAAATTGTAAAATTTTTTTTTTTAATTTTAGCGAGGGGTGGTCGTGAAATACTTTAAAAAATTGTAAAATTTTTTTTTTTTAATTTTAGCGAGGGGTGGTCGTGAAATAATTTAAAAAATTGTAAAAAATTTTTTGCAAAATTTTAGCGAGGAGTGGTCGTGAAATACTTTAAAAAATTGTAAAAAATTTTTTTCAAAATTTTAGCGAGGGGTGGTCGTGAAAAATTTTAAAAAATTGGAAAAATTTTTTTTTTAAATTTTAGCGAGGGGTGTTCGTAAAATACTTTAAATAATTGTAAAAAATTTTTTGCAAAATTTTAGCGAGGGGCGGTCGTGAAAAATTTTAAAAAATTGTAAAATTTTTTTTTTTTAATTTTAGCGAGGGGTGGTCGTGAAAAATTTTAAAAAATTGGAAAAATTTTTTTTTTAAATTTTAGCGAGGGGTGGTCGTGAAAAATTTTAAAAAATTGGAAAATTTTTTTTTTTTAATTTTAGCGAGGGGTGGTCGTAAAATACTTTAAAAAATTGTACAAAATTTTTTGCAAAATTTTAGCGAGGGGTGGTCGTGAAATACTTTAAAAAATTATAAAAAATTTTTTTCAAAATTTTAGCGAGGGGTGTTCGTGAAAAATTTTAAAAAATTGGAAAAATTTTTTTTTTAAATTTTAGCGAGGGGTGGTCGTGAAATACTTTAAAAAATTGTAAAAAATTTTTTGCAAAATTTTAGCGAGGGGTGGTCGTGAAAAATTTTAAAAAATTGTAAAATTTTTTTTTTTAATTTTAGCGAGGGGTGGTCGTGAAAAATTTTAAAAAATTGTAAAATTTTTTTTTTTTAATTTTAGCGAGGGGTGGTCGTGAAATACTTTAAAAAATTGTAAAAAATTTTTTTCAAAATATTAGCGAGGGGTGGTCGTGAAAAATTTTAAAAAATTGGAAAAATTTTTTTTTAAATTTTAGCGAGGGGTGGTCGTGAAAAATTTTAAAAAATTGGAAAAATTTTTTTTTTAAATTTTAGCGAGGGGTGGTCGTGAAATACTTTAAAAAATTGTAAAAAATTTTTTTTTAATTTTAGCGAGGGGTGGTCGTGAAATACTTTAAAAAATTGTAAAAAATTTTTTTCAAAATTTTAGCGTGGGGAGGTTGTGAAAAATTTTAAAAAATTGGAAAAACTTTTTTTTAAATTTTAGCGAGGGGTGTTCGTAAAATACTTTAAAAAATTGTAAAAAATTTTTTGCAAAATTTAAGCGACGGGTGGTCGTGAAAAATTTTAAAAAATTGTAAAATTTTTTTTTTTAATTTAAGCGAGGGGTGGTCGTGAAATACTTTAAAAAATTGTAAAAAATTTTTTTCAAAATTTTAGCGAGGGGTGGTCGTGAAAAATTTTAAAAAATTGGAGAAATTTTTTTTTTAAATTTTAGCGAGGGGTGGTCGTGAAAAATTTTAAAAAATTGGAAAAATTTTTTTTTTAAATTTTAGCGAGGGGTGGTCGTGAAAAATTTTAAAAAATTGTAAAATTTTTTTTTTTTAATTTTAGCGAGGGGTGGTCGTGAAATACTTTAAAAAATTGTAAAAAATTTTTTTCAAAATTTTAGCGAGGGGTGGTCGTGAAAAATTTTAAAAAATTGGAAAAATTTTTTTTTAAATTTTAGCGAGGGGTTGTCGTGAAAAATTTTAAAAAATTGGAAAAATTTTTTTTTTAAATTTTAGCGAGGGGTGGTCGTGAAAAATTTTAAAAAATTGGAAAATTTTTTTTTTTAATTTTAGCGAGGGGTGGTCGTGAAATACTTTAAAAAATTGTAAAAAATTTTTTGCAAAACTTTATCGAGGGGTGGTCGTGAAATACTTTAAAAAATTATAAAAAATTTTTTTCAAAATTTTAGCGAGGGGTGGTCGTGAAATACTTTAAAAAATTGTAAAAAATTTTTTGCAAAATTTTAGCGAGGGGTGGTCGTGAAAAATTTTAAAAAATTGGAAAAATTTTTTTTTTTAATTTTAGCGAGGGGTGGTCGTGAAATACTTTAAAAAATTGTAAAAAATTTTTTGCAAAATTTTAGCGAGGGGTGGTCGTGAAAAATTTTAAAAAATTGGAAAAATTTTTTTTTTAAATTTTAGCAAGGGGTGGTCGTGAAAAATTTTAAAAAATTGTAAAATTTTTTTTTTTTAATTTTAGCGAGGGGTGGTCGTGAAATACTTTAAAAAATTGTAAAAAATTTTTTTCAAAATTTTAGCGAGGGGTGGTCGTGAAAAATTTAAAAAAATTGGAAAAATTTTTTTTTTAATTTTAGCGAGGGGTGGTCGTGAAATACTTTAAAAAATTGTAAAAAATTTTTTGCAAAATTTTAGCGAGGGGTGGTCGAGAAATACTTTAAAAAATTGTAAAAAATTTTTTTAAAAATTTTAGCGAGGGGTGGTCGTGAAAAATTTAAAAAAATTGGAAAAATTTTTTTTTTAATTTTAGCGAGGGGTGGTCGTGAAATACTTTAAAAAATTGTAAAAAATTTTTTTCAAAATTTTAGCGAGGGGCGGTCGTGAAAAATTTTAAAAAATTGGAAAAATTTTTTTTTTAATTTTAGCGAGGGGTGGTCGTGAAATACTTTAAAAAATTATAAAAAATTTTTTTCAAAATTTTAGCGAGGGGTGGTCGTGAAATACTTTAAAAAATTGTAAAAAATTTTTTGCAAAATTTTAGCGAGGGGTGGTCGTGAAAAATTTTAAAAAATTGGAAAAATTTTTTTTTTTAATTTTAGCGAGGGGTGGTCGTGAAATACTTTAAAAAATTGTAAAAAATTTTTTTCAAAATTTTAGCGAGGGGTGGTCGTGAAAAATTTTAAAAAATTGGAAAAATTTTTTTTTTAAATTTTAGCGAAGGGAGGTCGTGAAAAATTTTAAAAAATTGTAAAATTTTTTTTTTTAATTTTAGCGAGGGGTGGTCGTGAAATACTTTAAAAAATTGTAAAATTTTTTTTTTTTAATTTTAGCGAGGGGTGGTCGTGAAATAATTTAAAAAATTGTAAAAAATTTTTTGCAAAATTTTAGCGAGGAGTGGTCGTGAAATACTTTAAAAAATTGTAAAAAATTTTTTTCAAAATTTTAGCGAGGGGTGGTCGTGAAAAATTTTAAAAAATTGGAAAAATTTTTTTTTTAAATTTTAGCGAGGGGTGTTCGTAAAATACTTTAAATAATTGTAAAAAATTTTTTGCAAAATTTTAGCGAGGGGCGGTCGTGAAAAATTTTAAAAAATTGTAAAATTTTTTTTTTTTAATTTTAGCGAGGGGTGGTCGTGAAAAATTTTAAAAAATTGGAAAAATTTTTTTTTTAAATTTTAGCGAGGGGTGGTCGTGAAAAATTTTAAAAAATTGGAAAATTTTTTTTTTTTAATTTTAGCGAGGGGTGGTCGTAAAATACTTTAAAAAATTGTACAAAATTTTTTGCAAAATTTTAGCGAGGGGTGGTCGTGAAATACTTTAAAAAATTATAAAAAATTTTTTTCAAAATTTTAGCGAGGGGTGTTCGTGAAAAATTTTAAAAAATTGGAAAAATTTTTTTTTTAAATTTTAGCGAGGGGTGGTCGTGAAATACTTTAAAAAATTGTAAAAAATTTTTTGCAAAATTTTAGCGAGGGGTGGTCGTGAAAAATTTTAAAAAATTGTAAAATTTTTTTTTTTAATTTTAGCGAGGGGTGGTCGTGAAAAATTTTAAAAAATTGTAAAATTTTTTTTTTTTAATTTTAGCGAGGGGTGGTCGTGAAATACTTTAAAAAATTGTAAAAAATTTTTTTCAAAATATTAGCGAGGGGTGGTCGTGAAAAATTTTAAAAAATTGGAAAAATTTTTTTTTAAATTTTAGCGAGGGGTGGTCGTGAAAAATTTTAAAAAATTGGAAAAATTTTTTTTTTAAATTTTAGCGAGGGGTGGTCGTGAAATACTTTAAAAAATTGTAAAAAATTTTTTTTTAATTTTAGCGAGGGGTGGTCGTGAAATACTTTAAAAAATTGTAAAAAATTTTTTTCAAAATTTTAGCGTGGGGAGGTTGTGAAAAATTTTAAAAAATTGGAAAAACTTTTTTTTAAATTTTAGCGAGGGGTGTTCGTAAAATACTTTAAAAAATTGTAAAAAATTTTTTGCAAAATTTAAGCGACGGGTGGTCGTGAAAAATTTTAAAAAATTGTAAAATTTTTTTTTTTAATTTAAGCGAGGGGTGGTCGTGAAATACTTTAAAAAATTGTAAAAAATTTTTTTCAAAATTTTAGCGAGGGGTGGTCGTGAAAAATTTTAAAAAATTGGAGAAATTTTTTTTTTAAATTTTAGCGAGGGGTGGTCGTGAAAAATTTTAAAAAATTGGAAAAATTTTTTTTTTAAATTTTAGCGAGGGGTGGTCGTGAAAAATTTTAAAAAATTGTAAAATTTTTTTTTTTTAATTTTAGCGAGGGGTGGTCGTGAAATACTTTAAAAAATTGTAAAAAATTTTTTTCAAAATTTTAGCGAGGGGTGGTCGTGAAAAATTTTAAAAAATTGGAAAAATTTTTTTTTAAATTTTAGCGAGGGGTTGTCGTGAAAAATTTTAAAAAATTGGAAAAATTTTTTTTTTAAATTTTAGCGAGGGGTGGTCGTGAAAAATTTTAAAAAATTGGAAAATTTTTTTTTTTAATTTTAGCGAGGGGTGGTCGTGAAATACTTTAAAAAATTGTAAAAAATTTTTTGCAAAACTTTATCGAGGGGTGGTCGTGAAATACTTTAAAAAATTATAAAAAATTTTTTTCAAAATTTTAGCGAGGGGTGGTCGTGAAATACTTTAAAAAATTGTAAAAAATTTTTTGCAAAATTTTAGCGAGGGGTGGTCGTGAAAAATTTTAAAAAATTGGAAAAATTTTTTTTTTTAATTTTAGCGAGGGGTGGTCGTGAAATACTTTAAAAAATTGTAAAAAATTTTTTGCAAAATTTTAGCGAGGGGTGGTCGTGAAAAATTTTAAAAAATTGGAAAAATTTTTTTTTTAAATTTTAGCAAGGGGTGGTCGTGAAAAATTTTAAAAAATTGTAAAATTTTTTTTTTTTAATTTTAGCGAGGGGTGGTCGTGAAATACTTTAAAAAATTGTAAAAAATTTTTTTCAAAATTTTAGCGAGGGGTGGTCGTGAAAAATGTAAAAAAATTGGAAAAATTTTTTTTTTAATTTTAGCGAGGGGTGGTCGTGAAATACTTTAAAAAATTGTAAAAAATTTTTTGCAAAATTTTAGCGAGGGGTGGTCGAGAAATACTTTAAAAAATTGTAAAAAATTTTTTTAAAAATTTTAGCGAGGGGTGGTCGTGAAAAATTTTAAAAAATTGGAAAAATTTTTTTTTTAAATTTTAGCGAGGGGTGGTCGTGAAATACTTTCAAAAATTGTAAAAAATTTTTTGCAAAATTTTAGCGAGGGGTGGTCGTGAAAAATTTTAAAAAATTGTAAAATTTTTTTTTTTTAATTTTAGCGAGGGGTGGTCGTGAAAAATTTTAAAAAATTGTAAAAATTTTTTTTTTAAATTTTAGCGAGGGGTGGTCGTGAAAAATTTTAAAAAATTGGAAAATTTTTTTTTTTTAATTTTAGCGAGGGGTGGTCGTAAAATACTTTAAAAAATTGTACAAAATTTTTTGCAAAATTTTAGCGAGGGGGGGTCGTGAAAAATTTTAAAAAATTGGAAAAAATTTTTTTTTTAATTTTAGCGAGGGGTGGTCGTGAAATACTTTAAAAAATTGTAAAAAATTTTTTTCAAAATTTTAGCGAGGGGCGGTCGTGAAAAATTTTAAAAAATTGTAAAATTTTTTTTTTTTAATTTTAGCGAGGGGTGGTCGTGAAAAATTTTAAAAAATTGTAAAAATTTTTTTTTTAAATTTTAGCGAGGGGTGGTCGTGAAAAATTTTAAAAAATTGGAAAATTTTTTTTTTTTAATTTTAGCGAGGGGTGGTCGTAAAATACTTTAAAAAATTGTACAAAATTTTTTGCAAAATTTTAGCGAGGGGTGGTCGTGAAATACTTTAAAAAATTGTAAAAAATTTTTTGCAAAATTTTAGCGAGGGGTGGTCGTGAAAAATTTTAAAAAATTGGAAAAAATTTTTTTTTTAATTTTAGCGAGGGGTGGTCGTAAAATACTTTAAAAAATTGTATAAAATTTTTTGCAAAATTTTAGCGAGGGGGGGTCGTGAAAAATTTTAAAAAATTGGAAAAAATTTTTTTTTTAATTTTAGCGAGGGGTGGTCGTGAAAAATTTTAAAAAATTGGAAAAATTTTTTTTTTTAATTTTAGCGAGGGGGTGTCATGAAATACTTTAAAAAATTGTAAAAAATTTTTTTCAAAATTTTAGCGAGGGGTGGTCGTGAAAAATTTTAAAAAATTGGAAACATTTTTTTTTTAATTTTAGCGAGGGGTGGTCGTGAAATACTTTAAAAAATTGGAAAAATTTTTTTTCAAAATTTTAGCGAGGGGTGGTCGTGAAAAATTTTAAAAAATTGGAAAAATTTTTTTTTTTAATTTTTTCGAGGGGTGGTCGTGAAATACTTTAAAAAATTGTAAAAAATTTTTTACAAAATTTTAGCGAGGGGTGGTCGTGAAATACTTTAAAAAATTGTAAAAAATTTTTTTCAAAATTTTAGCGAGGGGTGGTCGTGAAAAATTTTAAAAAATTGGAAAAATTTTTTTTTTAAATTTTAGCGAGGGGTGGTCGTGAAATACTTTAAAAAATTGTAAAAAATTTTTTTTTTTAATTTTAGCGAGGGGCGGTCGTGAAAAATTTTAAAAAATTGGAAAAATTTTTTTTTTTAATTTTAGCGAGGGGTGGTCGTGAAAAATTTTAAAAAATTTTGAAAAATTTTTTTTTTAATTTTAGCGAGGGGTGGTCGTGAAATACTTTAAAAAATTGTAAAAAATTTTTTTCAAAATTTTAGCGAGGGGTGGTCGTGAAAAATTTTAAAAAATTGGAAAAATTTTTTTTTTATATTTTAGCGAGGGGTGGTCGTGAAATACTTTAAAAAATTGTAAAAAATTTTTTTTTTTAATTTTAGCGAGGGGCGGTCGTGAAAAATTTTAAAAAATTGGAAAAATTTTTTTTTTTAATTTTAGCGAGGGGTGGTCGTGAAAAATTTTAAAAAATTTTGAAAAATTTTTTTTTTAATTTTAGCGAGGGGTGGTCGTGAAATACTTTAAAAAATTGTAAAAAATTTTTTTCAAAATTTTAGCGAGGGGTGGTCGTGAAATACTTTAAAAAATTGTAAAAAATTTTTTGCAAAATATTAGCGAGGGGTGGTCGTGAAAAATTTTAAAAAATTGGAAAAATTTTTTTTTTAAATTTTAGCGAGGGGTGGTCGTGAAAAATTTTAAAAAATTGGAAAAATTTTTTTTTTAATTTTAGCGAGGGGTGGTCGTGAAATACTTTAAAAAATTGTAAAAAATTTTTTGCAAAATTTTAGCGAGGGGTGGTCGTGAAATACTTTAAAAAATTGGAAAAAATTTTTTTCAAAATTTTAGCGAGGGGTGGTCGTGAAAAATTTTAAAAAATTGGAAAAATTTTTTTTTTAAATTTTAGCGAGGGGTGGTCGTGAAATACTTTAAAAAATTGTAAAAAATTTTTTTTTTTAATTTTAGCGAGGGGCGGTCGTGAAAAATTTTAAAAAATTGGAAAAATTTTTTTTTTTAATTTTAGCGAGGGGTGGTCGTGAAAAATTTTAAAAAATTTTGAAAAATTTTTTTTTTAATTTTAGCGAGGGGTGGTCGTGAAATACTTTAAAAAATTGTAAAAAATTTTTTTCAAAATTTTAGCGAGGGGTGGTCGTGAAATACTTTAAAAAATTGTAAAAAATTTTTTTCAAAATTTTAGCGAGGGTTGGTCGTGAAAAATTTTAAAAAATTGGAAAAATTTTTTTTTTAAATTTTAGCGAGGGGTGGTCGTGAAATACTTTAAAAAATTGTAAAAAATTTTTTGCAAAATATTAGCGAGGGGTGGTCGTGAAAAATTTTAAAAAATTGGAAAAATTTTTTTTTTAAATTTTAGCGAGGGGTGGTCGTGAAAAATTTTAAAAAATTGGAAAAATTTTTTTTTTAATTTTAGCGAGGGGTGGTCGTGAAATACTTTAAAAAATTGTAAAAAATTTTTTGCAAAATTTTAGCGAGGGGTGGTCGTGAAATACTTTAAAAAATTGGAAAAATTTTTTTTTTTAATTTTAGCGAGGGGTGGTCATGAAATACTTTAAAAAATTGTAAAAAATTTTTTTCAAAATTTTAGCGAGGGGTGGTCGTGAAAAATTTTAAAAAATTGGAAAAATTTTTTTTTTAATTTTAGCGAGGGGTGGTCGTGAAATACTTTAAAAAATTGTAAAAAATTTTTTGCAAAATTTTAGCGAGGGGTGGTCGTGAAATACTTTAAAAAATTGGAAAAATTTTTTTTTTTAATTTTAGCGATGGGTGGTCATGAAATACTTTAAAAAATTGTAAAAAATTTTTTTCAAAATTTTAGCGAGGGGTGGTCGTGAAATACTTTAAAAAATTGTAAAAATTTTTTTTCAAAATTTTAGCGAGGGTTGGTCGTGAAAAATTTTAAAAAATTGGAAAAATTTTTTTTTTAAATTTTAGCGAGGGGTGGTCGTGAAATACTTTAAAAAATTGTAAAAAATTTTTTGCAAAATATTAGCGAGGGGTGGTCGTGAAAAATTTTAAAAAATTGGAAAAATTTTTTTTTTTAATTTTAGCGTGGGGGGGTCGTGAAAAATTTTAAAAAATTGGAAAAAATTTTTTTTTTAATTTTAGCGAGGGGTGGTCGTGAAAAATTTTAAAAAATTGGAAAAATTTTTTTTTTTAATTTTAGCGAGGGGTGGTCATGAAATACTTTAAAAAATTGTAAAAAATTTTTTTCAAAATTTTAGCGAGGGGTGGTCGTGAAAAATTTTAAAAAATTGGAAACATTTTTTTTTTAATTTTAGCGAGGGGTGGTCGTGAAATACTTTAAAAAATTGGAAAAATTTTTTTTCAAAACTTTAGCGAGGGGTGGTCGTGAAAAATTTTAAAAAATTGGAAAAATTTTTTTTTTAAATTTTAGCGAGGGGTGGTCGTGAAAAATTTTAAAAAATTGGAAACATTTTTTTTTTAAATTTTAGCGAGGGGTGGTCGTGAAAAATTTTAAAAAATTGGAAAATTTTTTTTTTTTAATTTTTTCGAGGGGTGGTCGTGAAATACTTTAAAAAATTGTAAAAAATTTTTTACAAAATTTTAGCGAGGGTTGGTCGTGAAATACTTTAAAAAATTGTAAAAAATTTTTTTCAAAATTTTTGCGAGGGGAGGTCGTGAAAAATTTTAAAAAATTGGAAAAATTTTTTTTTTAAATTTTAGCGAGGGGTGGTCGTGAAAAATTTTAAAAAATTGGAAAAATTTTTTTTTTTAATTTTAGCGAGGGGTGGTCGTGAAAAATTTTAAAAAATTGGAAATTTTTTTTTTTTTAATTTTAGCGAGGGGTGGTCGTAAAATACTTTAAAAAATTGTACAAAATTTTTTGCAAAATTTTAGCGAGGGGTGGTCGTGAAATACTTTAAAAAATTGTAAAAAATTTTTTACAAAATTTTAGCGAGGGGTGGTCGTGAAATACTTTAAAAAATTGTAAAAAATTTTTTTCAAAATTTTAGCGAGGGGTGGTCGTGAAAAATTTTAAAAAATTGGAAAAATTTTTTTTTTTAATTTTAGCGAGGGGTGGTCGTGAAATACTTTAAAAAATTGTAAAAAATTTTTTTCAAAATTTTAGCGAGGGGTGGTCGTGAAAAATTTTAAAAAATTGGAAAATTTTTTTTTTTTAATTTTAGCGAGGGGTGGTCGTGAAATACTTTAAAAAATTGTAAAAAATTTTTTGCAAAATTTTAGCGAGGGGTGGTCGTGAAATACTTTAAAAAATTGTAAAAAATTTTTTTCAAAATTTTAGCGAGGGGTGGTCGTGAAATACTTTAAAAAATTGGAAAAATTTTTTTTCAAAATTTTAGCGAGGGGTGGTCGTGAAAAATTTTAAAAAATTGGAAAAATTTTTTTTTTAAATTTTAGCGAGGGGAGGTCGTGAAAAATTTTAAAAAATTGTAAAATTTTTTTTTTTAATTTTAGCGAGGGGTGGTCGTGAAATACTTTAAAAAATTGTAAAATTTTTTTTTTTTAATTTTAGCGAGGGGTGGTCGTGAAATACTTTAAAAAATTGTAAAAAATTTTTTGCAAAATTTTAGCGAGGAGTGGTCGTGAAATACTTTAAAAAATTGTAAAAAATTTTTTTCAAAATTTTAGCGAGGGGAGGTCGTGAAAAATTTTAAAAAATTGTAAAATTTTTTTTTTTTAATTTTAGCGAGGGGTGGTCGTGAAAAATTTTAAAAAATTGGAAAAATTTTTTTTTTAAATTTTAGCGAGGGGTGGTCGTGAAAAATTTTAAAAAATTGGAAAATTTTTTTTTTTTAATTTTAGCGAGGGGTGGTCGTAAAATACTTTAAAAAATTGTACAAAATTTTTTGCAAAATTTTAGCGAGGGGAGGTCGTGAAAAATTTTAAAAAATTGTAAAATTTTTTTTTTTAATTTTAGCGAGGGGTGGTCGTGAAATACTTTAAAAAATTGTACAATTTTTTTTTTTAATTTTAGCGAGGGGTGGTCGTGAAATACTTTAAAAAATTGTAAAAAATTTTTTGCAAAATTTTAGCGAGGAGTGGTCGTGAAATACTTTAAAAAATTGTAAAAAATTTTTTTCAAAATTTTAGCGAGGGGTGGTCGTGAAAAATTTTAAAAAATTGTAAAATTTTTTTTTTTTAATTTTAGCGAGGGGTGGTCGTGAAAAATTTTAAAAAATTGGAAAAATTTTTTTTTTAAATTTTAGCGAGGGGTGGTCGTGAAAAATTTTAAAAAATTGGAAAATTTTTTTTTTTTAATTTTAGCGAGGGGTGGTCGTAAAATACTTTAAAAAATTGTACAAAATTTTTTGCAAAATTTTAGCGAGGGGAGGTCGTGAAAAATTTTAAAAAATTGTAAAATTTTTTTTTTTAATTTTAGCGAGGGGTGGTCGTGAAATACTTTAAAAAATTGTAAAATTTTTTTTTTTTAATTTTAGCGAGGGGTGGTCGTGAAATACTTTAAAAAATTGTAAAAAATTTTTTGCAAAATTTTAGCAAGGAGTGGTCGTGAAATACTTTAAAAAATTGTAAAAAATTTTTTTCAAAATTTTAGCGAGGGGTGTTCGTGAAAAATTTTAAAAAATTGGAAAAATTTTTTTTTTTAATTTTAGCGAGGGGTGGTCGTGAAATACTTTAAAAAATTGTAAAAAATTTTTTGCAAAATTTTAGCGAGGGGTGGTCGTGAAAAATTTTAAAAAATTGGAAAAATTTTTTTTTTAATTTTAGCGAGGGGTGGTCGTGAATTACTTTAAAAAATTGTAAAAAATTTTTTGCAAAATTTTAGCGAGGGGTGGTCGTGAAATACTTTAAAAAATTGTAAAAAATTTTTTTCAAAATTTTAGCGAGGGGTGGTCGTGAAAAATTTTAAAAAATTGGAAAAATTTTTTTTTTAATTTTAGCGAGGGGTGGTCGTGAAATACTTTAAAAAATTGTAAAAAATTTTTTGCAAAATTTTAGCGAGGGGTGGTCGTGAAATACTTTAAAAAATTGTAAAAAATTTTTTTAAAAATTTTAGCGAGGGGTGGTCGTGAAAAATTTTAAAAAATTGGAAAAATTTTTTTTTTAAATTTTAGCGAGGGGTGGTCGTGAAATACTTTAAAAAATTGTAAAAAATTTTTTGCAAAATTTTAGCGAGGGGTGGTCGTGAAAAATTTTAAAAAATTTGAAAAATTTTTTTTTTTAATTTTAGCGAGGGGTGGTCGTGAAATACTTTAAAAAATTGTAAAAAATTTTTTGCAAAATTTTAGCGAGGGGTGGTCGTGAAAAATTTTAAAAAATTGTAAAAAATTTTTTTCAAATTTTAGAGGTGGGGGTCGTGAAAAATTTTAAAAAATTGGAAATTTTTTTTTTTTTTAATTTAAGCGAGGGGGTCTTGAAAAATTGTAAAAAATTTTTTTGAAAATTTTAGCGAGGTAGGTCGTGAAAAATTTTAGAAAAAATTTGCAAAATTTTAGCGAGGGGTGGTCGTGAAAAATTTTAAAAAATTGTAAAAAATTTTTTTCAATATTTTAGCGAGGGGGGTCGTGAAAAATTGTAAAAAATTTTTTTGAAAATTTTAGCGAGGGGGGTCGTGACAAATTTTAGAAAAAATTTGCAAAATTTTAGCGAGGGGTGGTCGTGAAAAATTTTAGAAAAAATTTGCAAAATTTTAGCGAGGGGTGGTCGTGAAAAATTTTAAAAAATTGTAAAAAATTTTTTTCAAAAATTTAGCGTGGGGGGTCGTGAAAAATTTTAAAAAATTGTAAAAAATTTTTTTCAAAATTTTAGCGTGGGGGGTCGTGAAAAATTTTAAAAAATTGGAAAAATTTTTTTTTTAAATTTTAGCGAGGGTGGTCGTGAAATACTTTAAAAAATTGTAAAAAATTTTTTGCAAAATTTTAGCGAGGGGTGGTCGTGAAAAATTTTAAAAAATTGTAAAAAATTTTTTTCAAATTTTAGCGTGGGGGGTCGTGAAAAATTTTAAAAAATTGTAAAAAATTTTTTGCAAAATTTTAGCGAGGGGTGGTCGTGAAAAATTTTAAAAAATTGTAAAAAATTTTTTTCAAATTTTAGCGTGGGGGGTCGTGAAAAATTTTAAAAAATTGGAAAAATTTTTTTTTTTAATTTTAGCGTGGGGCGGTCGTGAAAAATTTTAAAAAATTGGAAAAATTTTTTTTTAAATTTTAGCGAGGGGTGGTCGTGAAATACTTTAAAAAATTGTAAAAAATTTTTTGCAAAATTTTAGCGAGGGGTGGTCGTGAAAAATTTTAAAAAATTGTAAAAAATTTTTTTCAAATTTTATAGGTGGGGGTCGTGAAAAATTTTAAAAAATTGGAAAAAATTTTTTTTTAAATTTTAGCGAGGGGTGGTCGTGAAAAATTTTAAAAAATTGTAAAAAATTTTTTTCAAATTTTAGCGAGGGTTGGTCGTGAAAAATTTTAAAAAATTGGAAAAATTTTTTTTTTAAATTTTAGCGAGGGGTGGTCGTGAAATACTTTAAAAAATTGTAAAAAATTTTTTGCAAAATATTAGCGAGGGGTGGTCGTGAAAAATTTTAAAAAATTGGAAAAATTTTTTTTTTAAATTTTAGCGAGGGGTGGTCGTGAAAAATTTTAAAAAATTGGAAAAATTTTTTTTTTAATTTTAGCGAGGGGTGGTCGTGAAATACTTTAAAAAATTGTAAAAAATTTTTTGCAAAATTTTAGCGAGGGGTGGTCGTGAAATACTTTAAAAAATTGGAAAAATTTTTTTTTTTAATTTTAGCGAGGGGTGGTCATGAAATACTTTAAAAAATTGTAAAAAATTTTTTTCAAAATTTTAGTGAGGGGTGGTCGTGAAAAATTTTAAAAAATTGGAAAAATTTTTTTTTTAATTTTAGCGAGGGGTGGTCGTGAAATACTTTAAAAAATTGTAAAAAATTTTTTGCAAAATTTTAGCGAGGGGTGGTCGTGAAATACTTTAAAAAATTGGAAAAATTTTTTTTTTTAATTTTAGCGAGGGGTGGTCATGAAATACTTTAAAAAATTGTAAAAAATTTTTTTCAAAATTTTAGCGAGGGGTGGTCGTGAAATACTTTAAAAAATTGTAAAAATTTTTTTTCAAAATTTTAGCGAGGGTTGGTCGTGAAAAATTTTAAAAAATTGGAAAAATTTTTTTTTTAAATTTTAGCGAGGGGTGGTCGTGAAATACTTTAAAAAATTGTAAAAAATTTTTTGCAAAATATTAGCGAGGGGTGGTCGTGAAAAATTTTAAAAAATTGGAAAAATTTTTTTTTTTAATTTTAGCTCGGTGGGGTCGTGAAAAATTTTAAAAAATTGGAAAAATTTTTTTTTTTAATTTTAGCGAGGGGAGGTCGTGAAAAATTTTAAAAAATTGGAAAAATTTTTTTTTTTAATTTTAGCGAGGGGTGGTCATGAAATACTTTAAAAAATTGTAAAAAATTTTTTTCAAAATTTTAGCGAGGGGTGGTCGTGAAAAATTTTAAAAAATTGGAAACATTTTTTTTTTAATTTTAGCGAGGGGTGGTCGTGAAATACTTTAAAAAATTGGAAAAATTTTTTTTCAAAATTTTAGCGAGGGGTGGTCGTGAAAAATTTTAAAAAATTGGAAAAATTTTTTTTTTAAATTTTAGCGAGGGGTGGTCGTGAAAAATTTTAAAAAATTGGAAAAATTTTTTTTTTTAATTTTTTCGAGGGGTGGTCGTGAAATACTTTAAAAAATTGTAAAAAATTTTTTTCAAAATTTTAGCGAGGGGTGGTCGTGAAAAATTTTAAAAAATTGGAAAAATTTTTTTTTTTAATTTTAGCGAGGGGTGGTCGTGAAATACTTTAAAAAATTGTAAAAAATTTTTTTCAAAATTTTAGCGAGGGGTGGTCGTGAAAAATTTTAAAAAATTGGAAAATTTTTTTTTTTTAATTTTAGCGAGGGGTGGTCGTGAAATACTTTAAAAAATTGTAAAAAATTTTTTGCAAAATTTTAGCGAGGGGTGGTCGTGAAATACTTTAAAAAATTGTAAAAAATTTTTTTCAAAATTTTAGCGAGGGGTGGTCGTGAAATACTTTAAAAAATTGGAAAAATTTTTTTTCAAAATTTTAGCGAGGGGTGGTCGTGAAAAATTTTAAAAAATTGGAAAAATTTTTTTTTTTAAATTTTAGCGAGGGGAGGTCGTGAAAAATTTTAAAAAATTGTAAAATTTTTTTTTTAAATTTTAGCGAGGGGTGGTCGTGAAATACTTTAAAAAATTGTAAAATTTTTTTTATTTAATTTTAGCGAGGGGTGGTCGTGAAATACTTTAAAAAATTGTAAAAAATTTTTTGCAAAATTTTAGCGAGGAGTGGTCGTGAAATACTTTAAAAAATTGTAAAAAATTTTTTTCAAAATTTTAGCGTGGGGAGGTCGTGAAAAATTTTAAAAAATTGTAAAATTTTTTTTTTTTAATTTTAGCGAGGGGTGGTCGTGAAAAATTTTAAAAAATTGGAAAAATTTTTTTTTTAAATTTTAGCGAGGGGTGGTCGTGAAAAATTTTAAAAAATTGGAAAATTTTTTTTTTTTAATTTTAGCGAGGGGTGGTCGTAAAATACTTTAAAAAATTGTACAAAATTTTTTGCAAAATTTTAGCGAGGGGAGGTCGTGAAAAATTTTAAAAAATTGTAAAATTTTTTTTTTTAATTTTAGCGAGGGGTGGTCGTGAAATACTTTAAAAAATTGTACAATTTTTTTTTTTTAATTTTAGCGAGGGGTGGTCGTGAAATACTTTAAAAAATTGTAAAAAATTTTTTGCAAAATTTTAGCGAGGAGTGGTCGTGAAATACTTTAAAAAATTGTAAAAAATTTTTTTCAAAATTTTAGCGAGGGGTGGTCGTGAAAAATTTTAAAAAATTGTAAAATTTTTTTTTTTTAATTTTAGCGAGGGGTGGTCGTGAAAAATTTTAAAAAATTGGAAAAATTTTTTTTTTAAATTTTAGCGAGGGGTGGTCGTGAAAAATTTTAAAAAATTGGAAAATTTTTTTTTTTTAATTTTAGCGAGGGGTGGTCGTAAAATACTTTAAAAAATTGTACAAAATTTTTTGCAAAATTTTAGCGAGGGGAGGTCGTGAAAAATTTTAAAAAATTGTAAAATTTTTTTTTTTAATTTTAGCGAGGGGTGGTCGTGAAATACTTTAAAAAATTGTAAAATTTTTTTTTTTTAATTTTAGCGAGGGGTGGTCGTGAAATACTTTAAAAAATTGTAAAAAATTTTTTGCAAAATTTTAGCAAGGAGTGGTCGTGAAATACTTTAAAAAATTGTAAAAAATTTTTTTCAAAATTTTAGCGAGGGGTGGTCGTGAAAAATTTTAAAAAATTGTAAAATTTTTTTTTTTTAATTTTAGCGAGGGGTGGTCGTGAAAAATTTTAAAAAATTGGAAAAATTTTTTTTTTAAATTTTAGCGAGGGGTGTTCGTAAAATACTTTTAAAAATTGTAAAAAATTTTTTGCAAAATTTTAGCGAGGGGTGGTCGTGAAAAATTTTAAAAAATTGTAAAATTTTTTTTTTTTAATTTTAGCGAGGGGTGGTCGTGAAAAATTTTAAAAAATTGGAAAAATTTTTTTTTTAAATTTTAGCGAGGGGTGGTCGTGAAAAATTTTAAAAAATTGGAAAATTTTTTTTTTTTAATTTTAGCGAGGGGTGGTCGTAAAATACTTTAAAAAATTGTACAAAATTTTTTGCAAAATTTTAGCGAGGGGTGGTCGTGAAATACTTTAAAAAATTATAAAAAATTTTTTTCAAAATTTTAGCGAGGGGTGTTCGTGAAAAATTTTAAAAAATTGGAAAAATTTTTTTTTTAAATTTTAGCGAGGGGTGGTCGTGAAATACTTTAAAAAATTGTAAAAAATTTTTTGCAAAATTTTAGCGAGGGGTGGTCGTGAAAAATTTTAAAAAATTGTAAAATTTTTTTTTTTTAATTTTAGCGAGGGGTGGTCGTGAAAAATTTTAAAAAATTGTAAAATTTTTTTTTTTTAATTTTAGCGAGGGGTGGTCGTGAAATACTTTAAAAAATTGTAAAAAATTTTTTTCAAAATTTTAGCAAGGGGTGGTCGTGAAAAATTTTAAAAAATTGGAAAAATTTTTTTTTAAATTTTAGCGAGGGGTGGTCGTGAAAAATTTTAAAAAATTGGAAAAATTTTTTTTTTAAATTTTAGCGAGGGGTGGTCGTGAAATACTTTAAAAAATTGTAAAAAATTTTTTTCAAAATTTTAGCGAGGGGAGGTCGTGAAAAATTTTAAAAAATTGGAAAAACTTTTTTTTAAATTTTAGCGAGGGGTGTTCGTAAAATACTTTAAAAAATTGTAAAAAATTTTTTGCAAAATTTTAGCGAGGGGTGGTCGTGAAAAATTTTAAAAAATTGTAAAATTTTTTTTTTTAATTTTAGCGAGGGTGGTCGTGAAAAATTTTAAAAAATTGGAAAAATTTTTTTTTTAAATTTTAGCAAGGGGTGGTCGTGAAATACTTTAAAAAATTGTAAAAAATTTTTTGCAAAATTTTAGCGAGGGGTGGTCGTGAAAAATTTTAAAAAATTGTAAAATTTTTTTTTTTAATTTAAGCGAGGGGTGGTCGTGAAATACTTTAAAAAATTGTAAAAAATTTTTTTCAAAATTTTAGCGAGGGGTGGTCGTGAAAAATTTTAAAAAATTGGAGAAATTTTTTTTTTAAATTTTAGCGAGGGGTGGTCGTGAAAAATTTTAAAAAATTGGAAAAATTTTTTTTTTTAATTTTAGCGAGGGGTGGTCGTGAAAAATTTTAAAAAATTGTAAAATTTTTTTTTTTTAATTTTAGCGAGGGGTGGTCGTGAAATACTTTAAAAAATTGTAAAAAATTTTTTTCAAAATTTTAGCGAGGGGTGGTCGTGAAAAATTTTAAAAAATTGGAAAAATTTTTTTTTAAATTTTAGCGAGGGGTTGTCGTGAAAAATTTTAAAAAATTGGAAAAATTTTTTTTTTAAATTTTAGCGAGGGGTGGTCGTGAAAAATTTTAAAAAATTGGAAAATTTTTTTTTTTAATTTTAGCGAGGGGTGGTCGTGAAATACTTTAAAAAATTGTAAAAAATTTTTTGCAAAACTTTAGCGAGGGGTGGTCGTGAAATACTTTAAAAAATTATAAAAAATTTTTTTCAAAATTTTAGCGAGGGGTGGTCGTGAAATACTTTAAAAAATTGTAAAAAATTTTTTGCAAAATTTTAGCGAGGGGTGGTCGTGAAAAATTTTAAAAAATTGGAAAAATTTTTTTTTTTAATTTTAGCGAGGGGTGGTCGTGAAATACTTCAAAAAATTGTAAAAAATTTTTTGCAAAATTTTAGCGAGGGGTGGTCGTGAAAAATTTTAAAAAATTGGAAAAATTTTTTTTTTTAATTTTAGCGAGGGGTGGTCGTGAAATACTTTAAAAAATTGTAAAAAATTTTTTTCAAAATTTTAGCGAGGGGTGGTCGTGAAAAATTTTAAAAAATTGGAAAAATTTTTTTTTTAATTTTAGCGAGGGGTGGTCGTGAAATACTTTAAAAAATTGTAAAAAATTTTTTGCAAAATTTTAGCGAGGGGTGGTCGTGAAATACTTTAAAAAATTGTAAAAAATTTTTTTAAAAATTTTAGCGAGGGGTGGTCGTGAAAAATTTTAAAAAATTGGAAAAATTTTTTTTTTAAATTTTAGCGAGGGGTGGTCGTGAAATACTTTAAAAAATTGTAAAAAATTTTTTGCAAAATTTTAGCGAGGGGAGGTCGTGAAAAATTTTAAAAAATTTGAAAAATTTTTTTTTTTAATTTTAGCGAGGGGTGGTCGTGAAATACTTTAAAAAATTGTAAAAAATTTTTTGCAAAATTTTAGCGAGGGGTGGTCGTGAAAAATTTTAAAAAATTGTAAAAAATTTTTTTCAAATTTTAGAGGTGGGGGTCGTGAAAAATTTTAAAAAATTGGAAATTTTTTTTTTTTTTAATTTAAGCGAGGGGGTCTTGAAAAATTGTAAAAAATTTTTTTGAAAATTTTAGCGAGGTAGGTCGTGAAAAATTTTAGAAAAAATTTGCAAAATTTTAGCGAGGGGTGGTCGTGAAAAATTTTAAAAAATTGGAAAAATTTTTTTTTTAAATTTTAGCGAGGGGTGGTCGTGAAAAATTTTAAAAAATTGGAAAATTTTTTTTTTTAATTTTAGCGAGGGGTGGTCGTGAAATACTTTAAAAAATTGTAAAAAATTTTTTGCAAAACTTTAGCGAGGGGTGGTCGTGAAATACTTTAAAAAATTGTAAAAAATTTTTTTGAAAATTTTAGCGAGGGGGGTCGTGACAAATTTTAGAAAAAATTTGCAAAATTTTAGCGAGGGGTGGTCGTGAAAAATTTTAGAAAAAATTTGCAAAATTTTAGCGAGGGGTGGTCGTGAAATACTTTAAAAAATTGTAAAAAATTTTTTTCAAAAATTTAGCGTGGAGTGTCGTGAAAAATTTTAAAAAATTGTAAAAAATTTTTTTCAAAATTTTAGCGTGGGGGGTCGTGAAAAATTTTAAAAAATTGGAAAAATTTTTTTTTTAAATTTTAGCGAGGGTGGTCGTGAAATACTTTAAAAAATTGTAAAAAATTTTTTGCAAAATTTTAGCGACGGGTGGTCGTGAAAAATTTTAAAAAATTGGAAAAATTTTTTTTTAAATTTTAGCGAGGGGTGGTCGTGAAATACTTTAAAAAATTGTAAAAAATTTTTTGCAAAATTTTAGCGAGGGGTGGTCGTGAAAAATTTTAAAAAATTGTAAAAAATTTTTTTCAAATTTTATAGGTGGGGGTCGTGAAAAATTTTAAAAAATTGGAAAAAATTTTTTTTTAAATTTTAGCGAGGGGTGGTCGTGAAAAATTTTAAAAAATTGTAAAAAATTTTTTTCAAATTTTAGCGAGGGGGGTCGTGAAAAATTTTAGAAAAATTTTTTCAAAATATTAGCGAGGGGTGGTCGTGAAAAATTTTAAAAAATTGGAAAAATTTTTTTTTTAATTTTAGCGAGGGGTGGTCGTGAAAAATTTTAAAAAATTGTAAAAAATTTTTTTCAAAATTTTAGCGTGGGGGGTCGTGAAAAATTTTAAAAAATTGTAAAAATTTTTTTTTTAAATTTTAGCGAGGGGTGGTCGTGAAAAATTTTAAAAAATTGTAAAAAATTTTTTGCAAAATTTTAGCGAGGGGTGGTCGTGAAAAATTTTAAAAAATTGTAAAAAATTTTTTTCAAATTTTAGCGTGGGGGGTCGTGAAAAATTTTAGAAAAAATTTGCAAAATTTTAGCGAGGGGTGGTCGTGAAAAATTTTAAAAAAGTGGAAAAATTGTTTTTTAAATTTTAGCGAGGGGTGGTCGTGAAAAATTTTAAAAAATTGTAAAAAATTTTTTTCAAAATTTTAGCGAGGGGTGGTCGTGAAAAATTTTAAAAAATTGGAAAAATTTTTTTTTTTAATTTTAGCGAGGGGTGGTCGTGAAATACTTTAAAAAATTGTAAAAAATTT
Organism: Villa cingulata; assembly: GCA_951394055.1. NCBI lineage: Eukaryota > Metazoa > Arthropoda > Insecta > Diptera > Bombyliidae > Villa > Villa cingulata. Next base: position 28,190,091 of record OX596018.1, read on the forward strand.
TTTGCAAAATTTTAGCGAGGGGTGGTCGTGAAAAATTTTAAAAAATTGTAAAAAATTTTTTTCAAATTTTAGCGTGGGGGGTCGTGAAAAATTTTAAAAAATTGGAAAAATTTTTTTTTTTAATTTTAGCGCGGTGCGGTCGTGAAAAATTTTAAAAAATTGGAAAAATTTTTTTTTAAATTTTAGCGAGGGGTGGTCGTGAAATACTTTAAAAAATTGTAAAAAATTTTTTGCAAAATTTTAGCGAGGGGTGGTCGTGAAAAAGTTTAAAAAATTGTAATAAATTTTTTTCAAAAATTTAGCGTGAGGGGTCGTGAAAAATTTTAGAAAAAATTTGCAAAATTTTAGCGAGGGGTGGTCGTGAAAAATTTTAAAAAATTGTAAAAAATTTTTTTCAAATTTTAGAGGTGGGGGTCGTGAAAAATTTTAAAAAATTGGAAAAATTTTTTTTTTTAATTTTAGCGAGGGGTGGTCGTGAAAAATTTTAAAAAATTGTAAAAAATTTTTTTCAAATTTTAGAGGTGGGGGTCTTGAAAAATTGTAAAAAATTTTTTTGAAAATTTTAGCGAGGGGGGTCGTGAAAAATTTTAGAAAAATTTTTTCAAAATATTAGCGAGGGGTGGTCGTGAAAAATTTTAAAAAATTGGAAAAATTTTTTTTTTTAATTTTAGCGAGGGGTGGTCGTGAAATACTTTAAAAAATTGTAAAAAATTTTTTGCAAAATTTTAGCGAGGGGTGGTCGTGAAAAAGTTTAAAAAATTGTAATAAATTTTTTTCAATATTTTAGCGAGGGGGGTCGTGAAAAATTTTAGAAAAAATTTGCAAAATTTTAGCGAGGGGTGGTCGTGAAAAATTTTAAAAAATTGGAAAATTTTTTTTTTTTAATTTTAGCGAGGGGTGGTCGTGAAATACTTTAAAAAATTGTAAAAAATTTTTTGAAAATTTTAGCGAGGGGTGGTCGTGAAAAATTTTAAAAAATTGGAAAAATTTTTTTTTTTAATTTTAGCGAGGGGTGGTCGTGAAATACTTTAAAAAATTGTAAAAAATTTTTTGCAAAATTTTAGCGAGGGGTGGTCGTGAAAAATTTTAAAAAATTGGAAAAATTTTTTTTTTAATTTTAGCGAGGGGTGGTCGTGAAATACTTTAAAAAATTGTATAAAATTTTTTGCAAAATTTTAGCGAGGGGGGGTCGTGAAAAATTTTAAAAAATTGGAAAAAATTTTTTTTTTAATTTTAGCGAGGGGTGGTCGTGAAAAATTTTAAAAAATTGGAAAAATTTTTTTTTTTAATTTTAGCGAGGGGTGGTCATGAAATACTTTAAAAAATTGTAAAAAATTTTTTTCAAAATTTTAGCGAGGGGTGGTCGTGAAAAATTTTAAAAAATTGGAAACATTTTTTTTTTTAATTTTAGCGAGGGGTGGTCGTGAAATACTTTAAAAAATTGGAAAAATTTTTTTTCAAAATTTTAGCGAGGGGTGGTCGTGAAAAATTTTAAAAAATTGGAAAAATTTTTTTTTTAAATTTTAGCGAGGGGTGGTCGTGAAAAATTTTAAAAAATTGGAAAATTTTTTTTTTTTAATTTTTTCGAGGGGTGGTCGTGAAATACTTTAAAAAATTGTAAAAAATTTTTTGCAAAATTTTAGCGAGGGGTGGTCGTGAAAAATTTTAAAAAATTGTAAAATTTTTTTTTTTAATTTTAGCGAGGGGTGGTCGTGAAAAATTTTAAAAAATTGGAAAAATTTTTTTTTTAAATTTTAGCGAGGGGTGGTCGTGAAAAATTTTAAAAAATTGGAAAATTTTTTTTTTTTAATTTTAGCGAGGGGTGGTCGTAAAATACTTTAAAAAATTGTACAAAATTTTTTGCAAAATTTTAGCGAGGGGAGGTCGTGAAAAATTTTAAAAAATTGTAAAATTTTTTTTTTTAATTTTAGCGAGGGGTGGTCGTGAAATACTTTAAAAAATTGTACAAAATTTTTTGCAAAACTTAAGCGAGGGGTGGTCGTGAAAAATTTTAAAAAATTGTAAAATTTTTTTTTTTTAATTTTAGCGAGGGGTGGTCGTGAAATACTTTAAAAAATTGGAAAAATTTTTTTTTTAAATTTTTGCGAGGGGTGGTCGTGAAAAATTTTAAAAAATTGGAAAAATTTTTTTTTTTAATTTTAGCGAGGGGTGGTCGTGAAATACTTTAAAAAATTGTAAAAAATTTTTTTCAAAATTTTAGCGAGGGGTGGTCGTGAAAAATTTTAAAAAATTGGAAAAATTTTTTTTTTTAATTTTAGCGAGGGGTGGTCGTGAAATACTTTAAAAAATTTGAAAAATTTTGTTTTCTAATTTTAGCGAGGGGTGGTCGTGAAAAATTTTAAAAAATTGGAAAAATTTTTTTTTTAAATTTTTGCGAGGGGTGGTCGTAAAAAATTTTAAAAAATTGGAAAAATTTTTTTTTTAAATTTTAGCGAGGGGTGGTCGTGAAATACTTTAAAAAATTGTACAAAATTTTTTGCAAAACTTAAGCGAGGGGTGGTCGTGAAAAATTTTAAAAAATTGTAAAATTTTTTTTTTTTAATTTTAGCGAGGGGTGGTCGTGAAATACTTTAAAAAATTGGAAAAATTTTTTTTTTTAATTTTTGCGAGGGGTGGTCGTGAAAAATTTTAAAAAATTGGAAAAATTTTTTTTTTTAATTTTAGCGAGGGGTGGTCGTGAAATACTTTAAAAAATTGTAAAAAATTTTTTTCAAAATTTTAGCGAGGGGTGGTCGTGAAAAATTTTAAAAAATTGGAAAAATTTTTTTTTTTAATTTTAGCGAGGGGTGGTCGTGAAATACTTTAAAAAATTTGAAAAATTTTTTTTTCTAATTTTAGCGAGGGGTGGTCGTGAAATACTTTAAAAAATTGGAAAAATTTTTTTTTTAAATTTTTGCGAGGGGTGGTCGTGAAAAATTTTAAAAAATTGGAAAAATTTTTTTTTTTAATTTTAGCGAGGGGTGGTCGTGAAATACTTTAAAAAATTGTAAAAAATTTTTTTCAAAATTTTAGCGAGGGGTGGTCGTGAAAAATTTTAAAAAATTGGAAAAATTTTTTTTTTTAATTTTAGCGAGGGGTGGTCGTGAAATACTTTAAAAAATTGTACAAAATTTTTTGCAAAACTTAAGCGAGGGGTGGTCGTGAAAAATTTTAAAAAATTGTAAAATTTTTTTTTTTTAATTTTAGCGAGGGGTGGTCGTGAAATACTTTAAAAAATTGGAAAAATTTTTTTTTTAAATTTTTGCGAGGGGTGGTCGTGAAAAATTTTAAAAAATTGGAAAAATTTTTTTTCTTAATTTTAGCGAGGGGTGGTCGTGAAATACTTTAAAAAATTGTAAAAAATTTTTTTCAAAATTTTAGCGAGGGGTGGTCGTGAAAAATTTTAAAAAATTGGAAAAATTTTTTTTTTTAATTTTAGCGAGGGGTGGTCGTGAAAAATTTTAAAAAATTGGAAAAATTTTTTTTTTAAATTTTTGCGAGGGGTGGTCGTAAAAAATTTTAAAAAATTGGAAAAATTTTTTTTTTAAATTTTAGCGAGGGGTGGTCGTGAAAAATTTTAAAAAATTGGAAAAATTTTTTTTTTTAATTTTAGCGAGGGGAGGTCGTGAAATACTTTAAAAAATTGTACAAAATTTTTTGCAAAACTTAAGCGAGGGGTGGTCGTGAAAAATTTTAAAAAATTGTAAAATTTTTTTTTTTTAATTTTAGCGAGGGGTGGTCGTGAAATACTTTAAAAAATTGGAAAAATTTTTTTTTTAAATTTTTGCGAGGGGTGGTCGTGAAAAATTTTAAAAAATTGGAAAAATTTTTTTTTTTAATTTTAGCGAGGGGTGGTCGTGAAATACTTTAAAAAATTGGAAAAATTTTTTTTTTAAATTTTTGCGAGGGGTGGTCGTGAAAAATTTTAAAAAATTGGAAAAATTTTTTTTTTTAATTTTAGCGAGCGGTGGTCGTGAAATACTTTAAAAAATTGTAAAAAATTTTTTTCAAAATTTTAGCGAGGGGTGGTCGTGAAAAATTTTAAAAAATTGGAAAAATTTTTTTTTTTAATTTTAGCGAGGGGTGGTCGTGAAATACTTTAAAAAATTTGAAAAATTTTTTTTTCTAATTTTAGCGAGGGGTGGTCGTGAAAAATTTTAAAAAATTGGAAAAATTTTTTTTTTAAATTTTTGCGAGGGGTGGTCGTAAAAAATTTTAAAAAATTGGAAAAATTTTTTTTTTAAATTTTAGCGAGGGGTGGTCGTGAAAAATTTTAAAAAATTGGAAAAATTTTTTTTTTTAATTTTAGCGAGGGGTGGTCGTGAAAAATTTTAAAAAATTGGAAAATTTTTTTTTTTTTAATTTTAGCGAGGGGTGGTCGTGAAATACTTTAAAAAATTGTACAAAATTTTTTGCAAAACTTAAGCGAGGGGTGGTCGTGAAAAATTTTAAAAAATTGTAAAATTTTTTTTTTTTAATTTTAGCGAGGGGTGGTCGTGAAATACTTTAAAAAATTGGAAAAAATTTTTTTTTAAATTTTTGCGAGGGGTAGTCGTGAAAAATTTTAAAAAATTGGAAAAATTTTTTTTTTTAATTTTAGCGAGGGGTGGTCGTGAAATACTTTAAAAAATTGTAAAAAATTTTTTTCAAAATTTTAGCGAGGGGTGGTCGTGAAAAATTTTAAAAAATTGGAAAAATTTTTTTTTTTAATTTTAGCGAGGGGTGGTCGTGAAATACTTTAAAAAATTTGAAAAATTTTTTTTTAAATTTTAGCGAGGGGTGGTCGTGAAAAATTTTAAAAAATTGGAAAAATTTTTTTTTTAAATTTTTGCGAGGGGTGGTCGTAAAAAATTTTAAAAAATTGGAAAAATTTTTTTTTTAAATTTTAGCGAGGGGTGGTCGTGAAAAATTTTAAAAAATTGGAAAAATTTTTTTTTTTAATTTTAGCGAGGGGTGGTCGTGAAATACTTTAAAAAATTGTAAAAAATTTTTTTCAAAATTTTAGCGAGGGGTGGTCGTGAAATACTTTAAAAAATTGTAAAAAATTTTTTTCAAAATTTTAGCGAGGGGTGGTCGTGAAAAATTTTAAAAAATTGGAAAATTTTTTTTTTAAATTTTAGCGAGGGGTGGTCGTGAAAAATTTTAAAAAATTGGAAAAATTTTTTTTTTAAATTTTAGCGAGGGGTGGTCGTGAAAAATTTTAAAAAATTGGAAAATTTTTTTTTTTTAATTTTAGCGAGGGGTGGTCGTGAAATACTTTAAAAAATTGTAAAAAATTTTTTGCAAAATTTTAGCGAGGGGTGGTCGTGAAATACTTTAAAAAATTATAAAAAATTTTTTTTTTAAATTTTAGCGAGGGGTGGTCGTGAAATACTTTAAAAAATTGTAAAAAATTTTTTGCAAAATTTTAGCGAGGGGTGGTCGTGAAAAATTTTAAAAAATTGGAAAAATTTTTTTTTTAAATTTTAGCGAGGGGTGGTCGTGAAATACTTTGAAAAATTGTAAAAAATTTTTTGCAAAATTTTAGCGAGGGGTGGTCGTGAAAAATTTTAAAAAATTGGAAAAATTTTTTTTTTTAATTTTAGCGAGGGGAGGTCGTGAAATACTTTAAAAAATTGTACAAAATTTTTTGCAAAACTTAAGCGAGGGGTGGTCGTGAAAAATTTTAAAAAATTGTAAAATTTTTTTTTTTTAATTTTAGCGAGGGGTGGTCGTGAAATACTTTAAAAAATTGGAAAAATTTTTTTTTTAAATTTTTGCGAGGGGTGGTCGTGAAAAATTTTAAAAAATTGGAAAAATTTTTTTTTTTAATTTTAGCGAGGGGTGGTCGTGAAATACTTTAAAAAATTGGAAAAATTTTTTTTTTAAATTTTTGCGAGGGGTGGTCGTGAAAAATTTTAAAAAATTGGAAAAATTTTTTTTTTTAATTTTAGCGAGCGGTGGTCGTGAAATACTTTAAAAAATTGTAAAAAATTTTTTTCAAAATTTTAGCGAGGGGTGGTCGTGAAAAATTTTAAAAAATTGGAAAAATTTTTTTTTTTAATTTTAGCGAGGGGTGGTCGTGAAATACTTTAAAAAATTTGAAAAATTTTTTTTTCTAATTTTAGCGAGGGGTGGTCGTGAAAAATTTTAAAAAATTGGAAAAATTTTTTTTTTAAATTTTTGCGAGGGGTGGTCGTAAAAAATTTTAAAAAATTGGAAAAATTTTTTTTTTAAATTTTAGCGAGGGGTGGTCGTGAAAAATTTTAAAAAATTGGAAAAATTTTTTTTTTTAATTTTAGCGAGGGGTGGTCGTGAAAAATTTTAAAAAATTGGAAAATTTTTTTTTTTTTAATTTTAGCGAGGGGTGGTCGTGAAATACTTTAAAAAATTGTACAAAATTTTTTGCAAAACTTAAGCGAGGGGTGGTCGTGAAAAATTTTAAAAAATTGTAAAATTTTTTTTTTTTAATTTTAGCGAGGGGTGGTCGTGAAATACTTTAAAAAATTGGAAAAAATTTTTTTTTAAATTTTTGCGAGGGGTAGTCGTGAAAAATTTTAAAAAATTGGAAAAATTTTTTTTTTTAATTTTAGCGAGGGGTGGTCGTGAAATACTTTAAAAAATTGTAAAAAATTTTTTTCAAAATTTTAGCGAGGGGTGGTCGTGAAAAATTTTAAAAAATTGGAAAAATTTTTTTTTTTAATTTTAGCGAGGGGTGGTCGTGAAATACTTTAAAAAATTTGAAAAATTTTTTTTTAAATTTTAGCGAGGGGTGGTCGTGAAAAATTTTAAAAAATTGGAAAAATTTTTTTTTTAAATTTTTGCGAGGGGTGGTCGTAAAAAATTTTAAAAAATTGGAAAAATTTTTTTTTTAAATTTTAGCGAGGGGTGGTCGTGAAAAATTTTAAAAAATTGGAAAAATTTTTTTTTTTAATTTTAGCGAGGGGTGGTCGTGAAATACTTTAAAAAATTGTAAAAAATTTTTTTCAAAATTTTAGCGAGGGGTGGTCGTGAAATACTTTAAAAAATTGTAAAAAATTTTTTTCAAAATTTTAGCGAGGGGTGGTCGTGAAAAATTTTAAAAAATTGGAAAATTTTTTTTTTAAATTTTAGCGAGGGGTGGTCGTGAAAAATTTTAAAAAATTGGAAAAATTTTTTTTTTAAATTTTAGCGAGGGGTGGTCGTGAAAAATTTTAAAAAATTGGAAAATTTTTTTTTTTTAATTTTAGCGAGGGGTGGTCGTGAAATACTTTAAAAAATTGTAAAAAATTTTTTGCAAAATTTTAGCGAGGGGTGGTCGTGAAATACTTTAAAAAATTATAAAAAATTTTTTTTTTAAATTTTAGCGAGGGGTGGTCGTGAAATACTTTAAAAAATTGTAAAAAATTTTTTGCAAAATTTTAGCGAGGGGTGGTCGTGAAAAATTTTAAAAAATTGGAAAAATTTTTTTTTTAAATTTTAGCGAGGGGTGGTCGTGAAATACTTTGAAAAATTGTAAAAAATTTTTTGCAAAATTTTAGCGAGGGGTGGTCGTGAAAAATTTTAAAAAATTGTAAAATTTTTTTTTTTTAATTTTAGCGAGGGGTGGTCGTGAAATACTTTAAAAAATTGTAAAAAATTTTTTTCAAAATTTTAGCGAGGGGTGGTCGTGAAAAATTTTAAAAAATTGTAAAAAATTTTTTTTTTTAATTTTAGCGAGGGGTGGTGGTGAAAAATTTTAAAAAATTGGAAAAATTTTTTTTTTTAATTTTAGCGAGGGGTGGTCGTGAAAAATTTTAAAAAATTGTAAAATTTTTTTTTTTTAATTTTAGCGAGGGGTGGTCGTGAAATACTTTAAAAAATTGTAAAAAATTTTTTTCAAAATTTTAGCGAGGGGTGGTCGTGAAAAATTTTAAAAAATTGGAAAAATTTTTTTTTAAATTTTAGCGAGGGGTGGTCGTGAAAAATTTTAAAAAATTGGAAAAATTTTTTTTTTTAATTTTAGCGAGGGGTGGTCATGAAAAATTTTAAAAAATTGGAAAATTTTTTTTTTTTTAATTTTAGCGAGGGGTGGTCGTGAAATACTTTAAAAAATTGTAAAAAATTTTTTTCAAAATTTTAGCGAGGGGTGGTCGTGAAATACTTTAAAAAATTGTAAAAAATTTTTTTCAAAATTTTAGCGAGGGGTGGTCGTGAAAAATTTTAAAAAATTGGAAAAATTTTTTTTTAAATTTTAGCGAGGGGTGGTCGTGAAAAATTTTAAAAAATTGGAAAAAATTTTTTTTTAAATTTTAGCGAGGGGTGGTCGTGAAAAATTTTAAAAAATTGGAAAATTTTTTTTTTTTAATTTTAGCGAGGGGTGGTCGTGAAATACTTTAAAAAATTGTAAAAAATTTTTTGCAAAACTTTAGCGAGGGGTGGTCGTGAAATACTTTAAAAAATTATAAAAAATTTTTTTCAAAATTTTAGCGAGGGGTGGTCGTGTAATACTTTAAAAAATTGTAAAAAATTTTTTGCAAAATTTTAGCGAGGGGTGGTCGTGAAAAATTTTAAAAAATTGGAAAAATTTTTTTTTTAAATTTTAGCGAGGGGTGGTCGTGAAATACTTTAAAAAATTGTAAAAAATTTTTTTTAAATTTTAGCGAGGGGTAGTCGTGAAAAATTTTAAAAAATTGTAAAATTTTTTTTTTTTAATTTTAGCGAGGGGTGGTCGTGAAATACTTTAAAAAATTGTAAAAAATTTTTTTCAAAATTTTAGCGAGGGGTGGTCGTGAAAAATTTTAAAAAATTGGAAAAATTTTTTTTTTAATTTTAGCGAGGGGTGGTCGTGAAAAATTTTAAAAAATTGGAAAAATTTTTTTTTTAAATTTTAGCGAGGGGTGGTCGTGAAAAATTTTAAAAAATTGGAAAATTTTTTTTTTTTAATTTTAGCGAGGGGTGGTCGTGAAATACTTTAAAAAATTGTAAAAAATTTTTTGCAAAACTTTAGCGAGGGGTGGTCGTGAAATACTTTAAAAAATTATAAAAAATTTTTTTCAAAATTTTAGCGAGGGGTGGTCGTGAAATACTTTAAAAAATTGTAAAAAATTTTTTGCAAAATTTTAGCGAGGGGTGGTCGTGAAAAATTTTAAAAAATTGGAAAAATTTTTTTTTTAAATTTTAGCGAGGGGTGGTCGTGAAATACTTTAAAAAATTGTAAAAAATTTTTTGCAAAATTTTAGCGAGGGGTGGTCGTGAAAAATTTTAAAAAATTGTAAAATTTTTTTTTTTTAATTTTAGCGAGGGGTGGTCGTGAAATACTTTAAAAAATTGTAAAAAATTTTTTTCAAAATTTTAGCGAGGGGTGGTCGTGAAAAATTTTAAAAAATTGGAAAAATTTTTTTTTTAATTTTAGCGAGGGGTGGTCGTGAAAAATTTTAAAAAATTGTAAAAAATTTTTTTTTTTAATTTTAGCGAGGGGTGGTCGTGAAGAAAATTTTTTTTTTTTAATTTTAGCGAGGGGTGGTCGTGAAATACTTTAAAAAATTGTAAAAAATTTTTTGCAAAACTTTAGCGAGGGGTGGTCGTGAAAAATTTTAAAAAATTGTAAAATTTTTTTTTTTTAATTTTAGCGAGGGGTGGTCGTGAAATACTTTAAAAAATTGTAAAAATTTTTTTTTTAAATTTTAGCGAGGGGTGGTCGTGAAAAATTTTAAAAAATTGGAAAATTTTTTTTTTTAATTTTAGCGAGGGGTGTTCTTAAAATACTTTAAAAAATTGTAAAAAATTTTTTGCAAAATTTTAGCGAGGGGTGGTCGTGAAAAATTTTAAAAAATTGTAAAATTTTTTTTTTAATTTTAGCGAGGGGTGGTCGTGAAATACTTTAAAAAATTGTAAAATTTTTCTTTTTTAATTTTAGCGAGGGGTGGTCGTGAAATACTTTAAAAAATTGTAAAAAATTTTTTGCAAAATTTTAGCGAGGGGTGGTCGTGAAAAATTTTAAAAAATTGGAAAAATTTTTTTTTTAAATTTTAGCGAGGGGTGGTCGTGAAATACTTTAAAAAATTGTAAAAAATTTTTTGCAAAATTTTAGCGAGGGGTGGTCGTGAAAAATTTTAAAAAATTGTAAAATTTTTTTTTTTTAATTTTAGCGAGGGGTGGTCGTGAAATACTTTAAAAAATTGTAAAAAATTTTTTTCAAAATTTTAGCGAGGGGTGGTCGTGAAAAATTTTAAAAAATTGTAAAAAATTTTTTTTTTTAATTTTAGCGAGGGGTGGTGGTGAAAAATTTTAAAAAATTGGAAAAATTTTTTTTTTTAATTTTAGCGAGGGGTGGTCGTGAAAAATTTTAAAAAATTGTAAAATTTTTTTTTTTTAATTTTAGCGAGGGGTGGTCGTGAAATACTTTAAAAAATTGTAAAAAATTTTTTTCAAAATTTTAGCGAGGGGTGGTCGTGAAAAATTTTAAAAAATTGGAAAAATTTTTTTTTAAATTTTAGCGAGGGGTGGTCGTGAAAAATTTTAAAAAATTGGAAAAATTTTTTTTTTTAATTTTAGCGAGGGGTGGTCATGAAAAATTTTAAAAAATTGGAAAATTTTTTTTTTTTTAATTTTAGCGAGGGGTGGTCGTGAAATACTTTAAAAAATTGTAAAAAATTTTTTTCAAAATTTTAGCGAGGGGTGGTCGTGAAATACTTTAAAAAATTGTAAAAAATTTTTTTCAAAATTTTAGCGAGGGGTGGTCGTGAAAAATTTTAAAAAATTGGAAAAATTTTTTTTTAAATTTTAGCGAGGGGTGGTCGTGAAAAATTTTAAAAAATTGGAAAAAATTTTTTTTTAAATTTTAGCGAGGGGTGGTCGTGAAAAATTTTAAAAAATTGGAAAATTTTTTTTTTTTAATTTTAGCGAGGGGTGGTCGTGAAATACTTTAAAAAATTGTAAAAAATTTTTTGCAAAACTTTAGCGAGGGGTGGTCGTGAAATACTTTAAAAAATTATAAAAAATTTATTTCAAAATTTTAGCGAGGGGTGGTCGTGTAATACTTTAAAAAATTGTAAAAAATTTTTTGCAAAATTTTAGCGAGGGGTGGTCGTGAAAAATTTTAAAAAATTGGAAAAATTTTTTTTTTAAATTTTAGCGAGGGGTGGTCGTGAAATACTTTAAAAAATTGTAAAAAATTTTTTTTAAATTTTAGCGAGGGGTAGTCGTGAAAAATTTTAAAAAATTGTAAAATTTTTTTTTTTTAATTTTAGCGAGGGGTGGTCGTGAAATACTTTAAAAAATTGTAAAAAATTTTTTTCAAAATTTTAGCGAGGGGTGGTCGTGAAAAATTTTAAAAAATTGGAAAAATTTTTTTTTTAATTTTAGCGAGGGGTGGTCGTGAAAAATTTTAAAAAATTGGAAAAATTTTTTTTTTAAATTTTAGCGAGGGGTGGTCGTGAAAAATTTTAAAAAATTGGAAAATTTTTTTTTTTTAATTTTAGCGAGGGGTGGTCGTGAAATACTTTAAAAAATTGTAAAAAATTTTTTGCAAAACTTTAGCGAGGGGTGGTCGTGAAATACTTTAAAAAATTATAAAAAATTTTTTTCAAAATTTTAGCGAGGGGTGGTCGTGAAATACTTTAAAAAATTGTAAAAAATTTTTTGCAAAATTTTAGCGAGGGGTGGTCGTGAAAAATTTTAAAAAATTGGAAAAATTTTTTTTTTAAATTTTAGCGAGGGGTGGTCGTGAAATACTTTAAAAAATTGTAAAAAATTTTTTGCAAAATTTTAGCGAGGGGTGGTCGTGAAAAATTTTAAAAAATTGTAAAATTTTTTTTTTTTAATTTTAGCGAGGGGTGGTCGTGAAATACTTTAAAAAATTGTAAAAAATTTTTTTCAAAATTTTAGCGAGGGGTGGTCGTGAAAAATTTTAAAAAATTGGAAAAATTTTTTTTTTAATTTTAGCGAGGGGTGGTCGTGAAAAATTTTAAAAAATTGGAAAAATTTTTTTTTTTAATTTTAGCGAGGGGTGGTCGTGAAGAAAATTTTTTTTTTTTAATTTTAGCGAGGGGTGGTCGTGAAATACTTTAAAAAATTGTAAAAAATTTTTTGCAAAACTTTAGCGAGGGGTGGTCGTGAAAAATTTTAAAAAATTGTGAAATTTTTTTTTTTTAATTTTAGCGAGGGGTGGTCGTGAAATACTTTAAAAAATTGTAAAAATTTTTTTTTTAAATTTTAGCGAGGGGTGGTCGTGAAAAATTTTAAAAAATTGGAAAATTTTTTTTTTTAATTTTAGCGAGGGGTGTTCTTAAAATACTTTAAAAAATTGTAAAAAATTTTTTGCAAAATTTTAGCGAGGGGTGGTCGTGAAAAATTTTAAAAAATTGTAAAATTTTTTTTTTAATTTTAGCGAGGGGTGGTCGTGAAATACTTTAAAAAATTGTAAAATTTTTCTTTTTTAATTTTAGCGAGGGGTGGTCGTGAAATACTTTAAAAAATTGTAAAAAATTTTTTGCAAAATTTTAGCGAGGGGTGGTCGTGAAATACTTTAAAAAATTGTAAAAATTTTTTTTCAAAATTTTAGCGAGGGGTGGTCGTGAAAAATTTTAAAAAATTGGAAAAATTTTTTTTTTAAATTTTAGCGAGGGGTGTTCGTAAAATACTTTAAAAAATTGTAAAAAATTTTTTGCAAAATTTTAGCGAGGGGTGGTCGTGAAAAATTTTAAAAAATTGTAAAATTTTTTTTTTTAATTTTAGCGAGGGGTGGTCGTGAAAAATTTTAAAAAATTGGAAAAATTTTTTTTTTAAATTTTAGCGAGGGGTGGTCGTGAAAAATTTTAAAAAATTGGAAAATTTTTTTTTTTTAATTTTAGCGAGGGGTGGTCGTGAAATACTTTAAAAAATTGTAAAAAATTTTTTGCAAAATTTTAGCGAGGGGTGGTCGTGAAATACTTTAAAAAATTGTAAAAAATTTTTTTCAAAATTTTAGCGAGGGGTGGTCGTGAAAAATTTTAAAAAATTGGAAAAATTTTTTTTTTATTTTAGCGAGGGGTGTTCGTAAAATACTTTAAAAAATTGTAAAAAATTTTTTGCAAAATTTTAGCGAGGGGTGGTCGTGAAAAATTTTAAAAAATTGTAAAATTTTTTTTTTTAATTTTAGCGAGGGGTGGTCGTGAAAAATTTTAAAAAATTGGAAAAATTTTTTTTTTAAATTTTAGCGAGGGGTGGTCGTGAAATACTTTAAAAAATTGTAAAAAATTTTTTGCAAAATTTTAGCGAGGGGTGGTCGTGAAAAATTTTAAAAAATTGTAAAATTTTTTTTTTTTAATTTTAGCGAGGGGTGGTCGTGAAATACTTTAAAAAATTGTAAAAAATTTTTTTCAAAATTTTAGCGAGGAGTGGTCGTGAAAAATTTTAAAAAATTGGAAAAATTTTTTTTTTAAATTTTAGCGAGGGGTGGTCGTGAAAAATTTTAAAAAATTGGAAAAATTTTTTTTTTAAATTTTAGCGAGGGGTGGTCGTGAAAAATTTTAAAAAATTGTAAAATTTTTTTTTTTTAATTTTAGCGAGGGGTGGTCGTGAAATACTTTAAAAAATTGTAAAAAATTTTTTTCAAAATTTTAGCGAGGGGTGGTCGTGAAAAATTTTAAAAAATTGGAAAAATTTTTTTTTAAATTTTAGCGAGGGGTGGTCGTGAAAAATTTTAAAAAATTGGAAAAATTTTTTTTTTTAATTTTAGCGAGGGGTGGTCGTGAAAAATTTTAAAAAATTGGAAAATTTTTTTTTTTTAATTTTAGCGAGGGGTGGTCGTGAAATACTTTAAAAAATTGTAAAAAATTTTTTGCAAAACTTTAGCGAGGGGTGGTCGTGAAATACTTTAAAAAATTATAAAAAATTTTTTTCAAAATTTTAGCGAGGGGTGGTCGTGAAATACTTTAAAAAATTGGAAAAATTTTTTTTTTAAATTTTAGCGGGGGGTGGTCGTGAAAAATTTTAAAAAATTGGAAAATTTTTTTTTTTTAATTTTAGCGAGGGGTGGTCGTGAAATACTTTAAAAAATTGTAAAAAATTTTTTGCAAAACTTTAGCGAGGGGTGGTCGTGAAATACTTTAAAAAATTATAAAAAATTTTTTTCAAAATTTTAGCGAGGGGTGGTCGTGAAATACTTTAAAAAATTGTAAAAAATTTTTTGCAAAATTTTAGCGAGGGGTGGTCGTGAAAAATTTTAAAAAATTGGAAAAATTTTTTTTTTAAATTTTAGCGAGGGGTGGTCGTGAAAAATTTTAAAAAATTGGAAAAAATTTTTTTTTAATTTTAGCCAGGGGTGGTCGTGAAATACTTTAAAAAATTGTATAAAATTTTTTGCAAAATTTTAGCGTGGGGGTCGTGAAAAATTTTAAAAAATTGGAAAAATTTTTTTTTTTAATTTTAGCGAGGGGTGGTCGTGAAATACTTTAAAAAATTGTAAAAAATTTTTTTTTAATTTTAGCGAGGGGTGGTCGTGAAATACTTTAAAAAATTGGAAAAATTTTTTTTTTAAATTTTAGCGAGGGGTGGTCGTGAAAAATTTTAAAAAATTGGAAAATTTTTTTTTTTTAATTTTAGCGAGGGGTGGTCGTGAAATACTTTAAAAAATTGTAAAAAATTTTTTGCAAAACTTTAGCGAGGGGTGGTCGTGAAATACTTTAAAAAATTATAAAAAATTTTTTTCAAAATTTTAGCGAGGGGTGGTCGTGAAATACTTTAAAAAATTGTAAAAAATTTTTTGCAAAATTTTAGCGAGGGGTGGTCGTGAAAAATTTTAAAAAATTGGAAAAATTTTTTTTTTAAATTTTAGCGAGGGGTGGTCGTGAAAAATTTTAAAAAATTGGAAAATTTTTTTCTTTTAATTTTTTCGAGGGGTGGTCGTGAAATACTTTAAAAAATTGTAAAAAATTTTTTACAAAATTTTAGCGAGGGGTGGTCGTGAAATACTTTAAAAAATTGTAAAAAATTTTTTTCAAAATTTTTGCGAGGGGTGGTCGTGAAAAATTTTAAAAAATTTTGAAAAATTTTTTTTTTAATTTTAGCGAGGGGTGGTCGTGAAATACTTTAAAAAATTGTAAAAAATTTTTTTCAAAATTTTAGCGAGGGGTGGTCGTGAAATACTTTAAAAAATTGGAAAAATTTTTTTTTAAAATTTTAGCGAGGGGTGGTCGTGAAAAATTTTAAAAAATTGGAAAAATTTTTTTTTTAAATTTTAGCGAGGGGAGGTCGTGAAAAATTTTAAAAAATTGTAAAATTTTTTTTTTAATTTTAGCGAGGGGTGGTCGTGAAATACTTTAAAAAATTGTAAAATTTTTTTTTTTTAATTTTAGCGAGGGGTGGTCGTGAAATACTTTAAAAAATTGTAAAAAATTTTTTGCAAAATTTTAGCGAGGGGTGGTCGTGAAATACTTTAAAAAATTGTAAAAAATTTTTTTCAAAATTTTAGCGAGGGGTGGTCGTGAAAAATTTTAAAAAATTGGAAAAATTTTTTTTTTTAATTTTAGCGAGGGGTGTTCGTAAAATACTTTAAAAAATTGTAAAAAATTTTTTGCAAAATTTTAGCGAGGGGTGGTCGTGAAAAATTTTAAAAAATTGTAAAATTTTTTTTTTTTAATTTTAGCGAGGGTAGGTCGTGAAAAATTTTAAAAAATTGGAAAAATTTTTTTTTTAAATTTTAGCGAGGGGTGGTCGTGAAAAATTTTAAAAAATTGGAAAAATTTTTTTTTTAAATTTTAGCGAGGGGTTTTCGTAAAATACTTTAAAAAATTGTATAAAATTTTTTGCAAAATTTTAGTGAGGGGGGGTCGTGAAAAATTTTAAAAAATTGGAAAAAATTTTTTTTTTAATTTTAGCGAGGGGTGGTCGTGAAAAATTTTAAAAAATTGGAAAAATTTTTTTTTTTAATTTTAGCGAGGGGTGGTCATGAAATACTTTAAAAAATTGTAAAAAATTTTTTTCAAAATTTTAGCGAGGGGAGGTCGTGAAAAATTTTAAAAAATTGGAAACATTTTTTTTTTTAACTTTAGCGAGGGGTGGTCGTGAAATACTTTAAAAAATTGGAAAAATTTTTTTTCAAAATTTTAGCGAGGGGTGGTCGTGAAAAATTTTAAAAAATTAGAAAAATTTTTTTTTTTAATTTTAGCGAGGGGTGGTCGTGAAAAATTTTAAAAAATTGGAAAATTTTTTTTTTTTAATTTTTTCGAGGGGTGGTCGTGAAATACTTTAAAAAATTGTAAAAAATTTTTTACAAAATTTTAGCGAGGGGTGGTCGTGAAATACTTTAAAAAATTGTAAAAAATTTTTTTCAAAATTTTTGCGAGGGGTGGTCGTGAAAAATTTTAAAAAATTGGAAAAATTTTTTTTTTAAATTTTAGCGAGGGGTGGTCGTGAAATACTTTAAAAAATTGTAAAAAATTTTTTTTTTTAATTTTAGCGAGGGGTGGTCGTGAAAAATTTTAAAAAATTGGAGAAATTTTTTTTTTTAATTTTAGCGAGGGGTGGTCGTGAAAAATTTTAAAAAATTTTGAAAAATTTTTTTTTTAATTTTAGCGAGGGGTGGTCGTGAAATACTTTAAAAAATTGTAAAAAATTTTTTTCAAAATTTTAGCGAGGGGTGGTCGTGAAATACTTTAAAAAATTGGAAAAATTTTTTTTTAAAATTTTAGCGAGGGGTGGTCGTGAAAAATTTTAAAAAATTGGAAAAATTTTTTTTTTAAATTTAAGCGAGGGGAGGTCGTGAAAAATTTTAAAAAATTGTAAAATTTTTTTTTTTAATTTTAGCGAGGGGTGGTCGTGAAAAATTTTAAAAAATTGGAAAAATTTTTTTTTTTAATTTTAGCGAGGGGTGGTCGTGAAAAATTTTAAAAAATTGTAAAATTTTTTTTTTTTAATTTTAGCGAGGGGTGGTCGTGAAATACTTTAAAAAATTGTAAAAAATTTTTTGCAAAATTTTAGCGAGGGGTGGTCGTGAAATACTTTAAAAAATTGTAAAAAATTTTTTTCAAAATTTTAGCGAGGGGTGGTCGTGAAAAATTTTAAAAAATTGGAAAAATTTTTTTTTTAAATTTTAGCGAGGGGTGGTCGTGAAAAATTTTAAAAAATTGGAAAAATTTTTTTTTTAAATTTTAGCGAGGGGTGGTCGTGAAAAATTTTAAAAAATTGGAAAAATTTTTTTTTTAAATTTTAGCGAGGGGTGGTCGTGAAATACTTTAAAAAATTGTAAAAAATTTTTTGCAAAATTTTAGCGAGGGGAGGTCGTGAAAAATTTTAAAAAATTGGAAAAATTTTTTTTTTAAATTTTAGCGAGGGGTGGTCGTGAAATACTTTAAAAAATTGTAAAAAATTTTTTTTAAATTTTAGCGAGGGGTGGTCGTGAAAAATTTTAAAAAATTGTAAAATTTTTTTTTTTTAATTTTAGCGAGGGGTGGTCGTGAAATACTTTAAAAAATTGTAAAAAATTTTTTTCAAAATTTTAGCGAGGGGTGGTCGTGAAAAATTTTAAAAAATTGTAAAAAATTTTTTTTTTTAATTTTAGCGAGGGGTGGTGGTGAAAAATTTTAAAAAATTGGAAAAATTTTTTTTTTTAATTTTAGCGAGGGGTGGTCGTGAAAAATTTTAAAAAATTGTAAATTTTTTTTTTTTAATTTTAGCGAGGGGTGGTCGTGAAATACTTTAAAAAATTGTAAAAAATTTTTTTCAAAATTTTAGCGAGGGGTGGTCGTGAAAAATTTTAAAAAATTGGAAAAATTTTTTTTTAAATTTTAGCGAGGGGTGGTCGTGAAAAATTTTAAAAAATTGGAAAAATTTTTTTTTTTAATTTTAGCGAGGGGTGGTCGTGAAAAATTTTAAAAAATTGGAAAATTTTTTTTTTTTTAATTTTAGCGAGGGGTGGTCGTGAAATACTTTAAAAAATTGTAAAAAATTTTTTGCAAAACTTTAGCGAGGGGTGGTCGTGAAAAATTTTAAAAAATTGGAAAATTTTTTTTTTTTAATTTTAGCGAGGGGTGGTCGTGAAATACTTTAAAAAATTGTAAAAAATTTTTTGCAAAACTTTAGCGAGGGGTGGTCGTGAAATACTTTAAAAAATTATAAAAAATTTTTTTCAAAATTTTAGCGAGGGGTGGTCGTGAAATACTTTAAAAAATTGTAAAAAATTTTTTGCAAAATTTTAGCGAGGGGTGGTCGTGAAAAATTTTAAAAAATTGGAAAAATTTTTTTTTTAAATTTTAGCGAGGGGTGGTCGTGAAAAATTTTAAAAAATTGGAAAATTTTTTTCTTTTAATTTTTTCGAGGGGTGGTCGTGAAATACTTTAAAAAATTGTAAAAAATTTTTTACAAAATTTTAGCGAGGGGTGGTCGTGAAATACTTTAAAAAATTGTAAAAAATTTTTTTCAAAATTTTTGCGAGGGGTGGTCGTGAAAAATTTTAAAAAATTTTGAAAAATTTTTTTTTTAATTTTAGCGAGGGGTGGTCGTGAAATACTTTAAAAAATTGTAAAAAATTTTTTTCAAAATTTTAGCGAGGGGTGGTCGTGAAATACTTTAAAAAATTGGAAAAATTTTTTTTTAAAATTTTAGCGAGGGGTGGTCGTGAAAAATTTTAAAAAATTGGAAAAATTTTTTTTTTAAATTTTAGCGAGGGGAGGTCGTGAAAAATTTTAAAAAATTGTAAAATTTTTTTTTTAATTTTAGCGAGGGGTGGTCGTGAAATACTTTAAAAAATTGTAAAATTTTTTTTTTTTAATTTTAGCGAGGGGTGGTCGTGAAATACTTTAAAAAATTGTAAAAAATTTTTTGCAAAATTTTAGCGAGGGGTGGTCGTGAAATACTTTAAAAAATTGTAAAAAATTTTTTTCAAAATTTTAGCGAGGGGTGGTCGTGAAAAATTTTAAAAAATTGGAAAAATTTTTTTTTTAAATTTTAGCGAGGGGTGTTCGTAAAATACTTTAAAAAATTGTAAAAAATTTTTTGCAAAATTTTAGCGAGGGGTGGTCGTGAAAAATTTTAAAAAATTGTAAAATTTTTTTTTTTTAATTTTAGCGAGGGTAGGTCGTGAAAAATTTTAAAAAATTGGAAAAATTTTTTTTTTAAATTTTAGCGAGGGGTGGTCGTGAAAAATTTTAAAAAATTGGAAAAATTTTTTTTTTAAATTTTAGCGAGGGGTTTTCGTAAAATACTTTAAAAAATTGTATAAAATTTTTTGCAAAATTTTAGTGAGGGGGGGTCGTGAAAAATTTTAAAAAATTGGAAAAAATTTTTTTTTTAATTTTAGCGAGGGGTGGTCGTGAAAAATTTTAAAAAATTGGAAAAATTTTTTTTTTTAATTTTAGCGAGGGGTGGTCATGAAATACTTTAAAAAATTGTAAAAAATTTTTTTCAAAATTTTAGCGAGGGGAGGTCGTGAAAAATTTTAAATAATTGGAAACATTTTTTTTTTTAACTTTAGCGAGGGGTGGTCGTGAAATACTTTAAAAAATTGGAAAAATTTTTTTTCAAAATTTTAGCGAGGGGTGGTCGTGAAAAATTTTAAAAAATTAGAAAAATTTTTTTTTTTAATTTTTTCGAGGGGTGGTCGTGAAATACTTTAAAAAATTGTAAAAAATTTTTTACAAAATTTTAGCGAGGGGTGGTCGTGAAATACTTTAAAAAATTGTAAAAAATTTTTTTCAAAATTTTTGCGAGGGGTGGTCGTGAAAAATTTTAAAAAATTGGAAAAATTTTTTTTTTAAATTTTAGCGAGGGGTGGTCGTGAAATACTTTAAAAAATTGTAAAAAATTTTTTTTTTTAATTTTAGCGAGGGGTGGTCGTGAAAAATTTTAAAAAATTGGAGAAATTTTTTTTTTTAATTTTAGCGAGGGGTGGTCGTGAAAAATTTTAAAAAATTTTGAAAAATTTTTTTTTTAATTTTAGCGAGGGGTGGTCGTGAAATACTTTAAAAAATTGTAAAAAATTTTTTTCAAAATTTTAGCGAGGGGTGGTCGTGAAATACTTTAAAAAATTGGAAAAATTTTTTTTTAAAATTTTAGCGAGGGGTGGTCGTGAAAAATTTTAAAAAATTGGAAAAATTTTTTTTTTAAATTTAAGCGAGGGGAGGTCGTGAAAAATTTTAAAAAATTGTAAAATTTTTTTTTTTAATTTTAGCGAGGGGTGGTCGTGAAAAATTTTAAAAAATTGGAAAAATTTTTTTTTTTAATTTTAGCGAGGGGTGGTCGTGAAAAATTTTAAAAAATTGTAAAATTTTTTTTTTTTAATTTTAGCGAGGGGTGGTCGTGAAATACTTTAAAAAATTGTAAAAAATTTTTTGCAAAATTTTAGCGAGGGGTGGTCGTGAAATACTTTAAAAAATTGTAAAAAATTTTTTTCAAAATTTTAGCGAGGGGTGGTCGTGAAAAATTTTAAAAAATTGGAAAAATTTTTTTTTTAAATTTTAGCGAGGGGTGGTCGTGAAAAATTTTAAAAAATTGGAAAAAATTTTTTTTTAAATTTTAGCGAGGGGTGGTCGTGAAAAATTTTAAAAAATTGGAAAAATTTTTTTTTTAAATTTTAGCGAGGGGTGGTCGTGAAATACTTTAAAAAATTGTAAAAAATTTTTTGCAAAATTTTAGCGAGGGGTGGTCGTGAAAAATTTTAAAAAATTGGAAAAATTTTTTTTTTAAATTTTAGCGAGGGGTGGTCGTGAAATACTTTAAAAAATTGTAAAAAATTTTTTGCAAAATTTTAGCGAGGGGTGGTCGTGAAAAATTTTAAAAAATTGTAAAATTTTTTTTTTTTAATTTTAGCGAGGGTAGGTCGTGAAAAATTTTAAAAAATTGGAAAAATTTTTTTTTTAAATTTTAGCGAGGGGTGGTCGTGAAAAATTTTAAAAAATTGGAAAAATTTTTTTTTTAAATTTTAGCGAGGGGTTTTCGTAAAATACTTTAAAAAATTGTATAAAATTTTTTGCAAAATTTTAGTGAGGGGGGGTCGTGAAAAATTTTAAAAAATTGGAAAAAATTTTTTTTTTAATTTTAGCGAGGGGTGGTCGTGAAAAATTTTAAAAAATTGGAAAAATTTTTTTTTTTAATTTTAGCGAGGGGTGGTCATGAAATACTTTAAAAAATTGTAAAAAATTTTTTTCAAAATTTTAGCGAGGGGAGGTCGTGAAAAATTTTAAAAAATTGGAAACATTTTTTTTTTTAACTTTAGCGAGGGGTGGTCGTGAAATACTTTAAAAAATTGGAAAAATTTTTTTTCAAAATTTTAGCGAGGGGTGGTCGTGAAAAATTTTAAAAAATTAGAAAAATTTTTTTTTTTAATTTTAGCGAGGGGTGGTCGTGAAAAATTTTAAAAAATTGGAAAATTTTTTTTTTTTAATTTTTTCGAGGGGTGGTCGTGAAATACTTTAAAAAATTGTAAAAAATTTTTTACAAAATTTTAGCGAGGGGTGGTCGTGAAATACTTTAAAAAATTGTAAAAAATTTTTTTCAAAATTTTTGCGAGGGGTGGTCGTGAAAAATTTTAAAAAATTGGAAAAATTTTTTTTTTTAATTTTAGCGAGGGGTGTTCGTAAAATACTTTAAAAAATTGTAAAAAATTTTTTGCAAAATTTTAGCGAGGGGTGGTCGTGAAAAATTTTAAAAAATTGTAAAATTTTTTTTTTTTAATTTTAGCGAGGGTAGGTCGTGAAAAATTTTAAAAAATTGGAAAAATTTTTTTTTTAAATTTTAGCGAGGGGTGGTCGTGAAAAATTTTAAAAAATTGGAAAAATTTTTTTTTTAAATTTTAGCGAGGGGTTTTCGTAAAATACTTTAAAAAATTGTATAAAATTTTTTTCAAAATTTTAGCGAGGGGTGGTCGTGAAAAATTTTAAAAAATTGGAAAAATTTTTTTTTTTAATTTTAGCGAGGGGTGTTCGTAAAATACTTTAAAAAATTGTAAAAAATTTTTTGCAAAATTTTAGCGAGGGGTGGTCGTGAAAAATTTTAAAAAATTGTAAAATTTTTTTTTTTTAATTTTAGCGAGGGTAGGTCGTGAAAAATTTTAAAAAATTGGAAAAATTTTTTTTTTAAATTTTAGCGAGGGGTGGTCGTGAAAAATTTTAAAAAATTGGAAAAATTTTTTTTTTAAATTTTAGCGAGGGGTTTTCGTAAAATACTTTAAAAAATTGTATAAAATTTTTTGCAAAATTTTAGTGAGGGGGGGTCGTGAAAAATTTTAAAAAATTGGAAAAAATTTTTTTTTTAATTTTAGCGAGGGGTGGTCGTGAAAAATTTTAAAAAATTGGAAAAATTTTTTTTTTTAATTTTAGCGAGGGGTGGTCATGAAATACTTTAAAAAATTGTAAAAAATTTTTTTCAAAATTTTAGCGAGGGGAGGTCGTGAAAAATTTTAAAAAATTGGAAAAATTTTTTTTTTAATTTTAGCGAGGGGTGGTCGTGAAATACTTTAAAAAATTGTAAAATTTTTTTTTTTTAATTTTAGCGAGGGGTGGTCGTGAAATACTTTAAAAAATTGTAAAAAATTTTTTGCAAAATTTTAGCGAGGGGTGGTCGTGAAATACTTTAAAAAATTGTAAAAAATTTTTTTTTAATTTTAGCGAGGGGTGGTCGTGAAATACTTTAAAAAATTGTAAAATTTTTTTTTTTTAATTTTAGCGAGGGGTGGTCGTGAAATACTTTAAAAAATTGTAAAAAATTTTTTTCAAAATTTTAGCGAGGGGTGGTCGTGAAAAATTTTAAAAAATTGGAAAAATTTTTTTTTTAATTTTAGCGAGGGGTGGTCGTGAAATACTTTAAAAAATTGTAAAATTTTTTTTTTTTAATTTTAGCGAGGGGTGGTCGTGAAATACTTTAAAAAATTGTAAAAAATTTTTTGCAAAATTTTAGCGAGGGGTGGTCGTGAAATACTTTAAAAAATTGTAAAAAATTTTTTTCAAAATTTTAGCGAGGGGTGGTCGTGAAAAATTTTAAAAAATTGGAAAAATTTTTTTTTTTAATTTTAGCGAGGGGTGTTCGTAAAATACTTTAAAAAATTGTAAAAAATTTTTTGCAAAATTTTAGCGAGGGGTGGTCGTGAAAAATTTTAAAAAATTGTAAAATTTTTTTTTTTTAATTTTAGCGAGGGTAGGTCGTGAAAAATTTTAAAAAATTGGAAAAATTTTTTTTTTAAATTTTAGCGAGGGGTGGTCGTGAAAAATTTTAAAAAATTGGAAAAATTTTTTTTTTAAATTTTAGCGAGGGGTTTTCGTAAAATACTTTAAAAAATTGTATAAAATTTTTTGCAAAATTTTAGTGAGGGGGGGTCGTGAAAAATTTTAAAAAATTGGAAAAAATTTTTTTTTTAATTTTAGCGAGGGGTGGTCGTGAAAAATTTTAAAAAATTGGAAAAATTTTTTTTTTTAATTTTAGCGAGGGGTGGTCATGAAATACTTTAAAAAATTGTAAAAAATTTTTTTCAAAATTTTAGCGAGGGGAGGTCGTGAAAAATTTTAAAAAATTGGAAACATTTTTTTTTTTAACTTTAGCGAGGGGTGGTCGTGAAATACTTTAAAAAATTGGAAAAATTTTTTTTCAAAATTTTAGCGAGGGGTGGTCGTGAAAAATTTTAAAAAATTAGAAAAATTTTTTTTTTAATTTTAGCGAGGGGTGGTCGTGAAAAATTTTAAAAAATTGGAAAATTTTTTTTTTTTAATTTTTTCGAGGGGTGGTCGTGAAATACTTTAAAAAATTGTAAAAAATTTTTTACAAAATTTTAGCGAGGGGTGGTCGTGAAATACTTTAAAAAATTGTAAAAAATTTTTTTCAAAATTTTTGCGAGGGGTGGTCGTGAAAAATTTTAAAAAATTGGAAAAATTTTTTTTTTAAATTTTAGCGAGGGGTGGTCGTGAAATACTTTAAAAAATTGTAAAAAATTTTTTTTTTTAATTTTAGCGAGGGGTGGTCGTGAAAAATTTTAAAAAATTGGAGAAATTTTTTTTTTTAATTTTAGCGAGGGGTGGTCGTGAAAAATTTTAAAAAATTTTGAAAAATTTTTTTTTTAATTTTAGCGAGGGGTGGTCGTGAAATACTTTAAAAAATTGTAAAAAATTTTTTTCAAAATTTTAGCGAGGGGTGGTCGTGAAATACTTTAAAAAATTGGAAAAATTTTTTTTTAAAATTTTAGCGAGGGGTGGTCGTGAAAAATTTTAAAAAATTGGAAAAATTTTTTTTTTAAATTTAAGCGAGGGGAGGTCGTGAAAAATTTTAAAAAATTGTAAAATTTTTTTTTTTAATTTTAGCGAGGGGTGGTCGTGAAAAATTTTAAAAAATTGGAAAAATTTTTTTTTTTAATTTTAGCGAGGGGTGGTCGTGAAAAATTTTAAAAAATTGTAAAATTTTTTTTTTTTAATTTTAGCGAGGGGTGGTCGTGAAATACTTTAAAAAATTGTAAAAAATTTTTTGCAAAATTTTAGCGAGGGGTGGTCGTGAAATACTTTAAAAAATTGTAAAAAATTTTTTTCAAAATTTTAGCGAGGGGTGGTCGTGAAAAATTTTAAAAAATTGGAAAAATTTTTTTTTTAAATTTTAGCGAGGGGTGGTCGTGAAAAATTTTAAAAAATTGGAAAAATTTTTTTTTTAAATTTTAGCGAGGGGTGGTCGTGAAAAATTTTAAAAAATTGGAAAAATTTTTTTTTTAAATTTTAGCGAGGGGTGGTCGTGAAATACTTTAAAAAATTGTAAAAAATTTTTTGCAAAATTTTAGCGAGGGGAGGTCGTGAAAAATTTTAAAAAATTGGAAAAATTTTTTTTTTAAATTTTAGCGAGGGGTGGTCGTGAAATACTTTAAAAAATTGTAAAAAATTTTTTTTAAATTTTAGCGAGGGGTGGTCGTGAAAAATTTTAAAAAATTGTAAAATTTTTTTTTTTTAATTTTAGCGAGGGGTGGTCGTGAAATACTTTAAAAAATTGTAAAAATTTTTTTTTTAAATTTTAGCGAGGGGTGGTCGTGAAAAATTTTAAAAAATTGTAAAAAATTTTTTTTTTTAATTTTAGCGAGGGGTGGTGGTGAAAAATTTTAAAAAATTGGAAAAATTTTTTTTTTTAATTTTAGCGAGGGGTGGTCGTGAAAAATTTTAAAAAATTGTAAATTTTTTTTTTTTAATTTTAGCGAGGGGTGGTCGTGAAATACTTTAAAAAATTGTAAAAAATTTTTTTCAAAATTTTAGCGAGGGGTGGTCGTGAAAAATTTTAAAAAATTGGAAAAATTTTTTTTTAAATTTTAGCGAGGGGTGGTCGTGAAAAATTTTAAAAAATTGGAAAAATTTTTTTTTTTAATTTTAGCGAGGGGTGGTCGTGAAAAATTTTAAAAAATTGGAAAATTTTTTTTTTTTTAATTTTAGCGAGGGGTGGTCGTGAAATACTTTAAAAAATTGTAAAAAATTTTTTGCAAAACTTTAGCGAGGGGTGGTCGTGAAAAATTTTAAAAAATTGGAAAATTTTTTTTTTTTAATTTTAGCGAGGGGTGGTCGTGAAATACTTTAAAAAATTGTAAAAAATTTTTTGCAAAACTTTAGCGAGGGGTGGTCGTGAAATACTTTAAAAAATTATAAAAAATTTTTTTCAAAATTTTAGCGAGGGGTGGTCGTGAAATACTTTAAAAAATTGTAAAAAATTTTTTGCAAAATTTTAGCGAGGGGTGGTCGTGAAAAATTTTAAAAAATTGGAAAAATTTTTTTTTTAAATTTTAGCGAGGGGTGGTCGTGCAAAATTTTAAAAAATTGGAAAATTTTTTTCTTTTAATTTTTTCGAGGGGTGGTCGTGAAATACTTTAAAAAATTGTAAAAAATTTTTTACAAAATTTTAGCGAGGGGTGGTCGTGAAATACTTTAAAAAATTGTAAAAAATTTTTTTCAAAATTTTTGCGAGGGGTGGTCGTGAAAAATTTTAAAAAATTTTGAAAAATTTTTTTTTTAATTTTAGCGAGGGGTGGTCGTGAAATACTTTAAAAAATTGTAAAAAATTTTTTTCAAAATTTTAGCGAGGGGTGGTCGTGAAATACTTTAAAAAATTGGAAAAATTTTTTTTTAAAATTTTAGCGAGGGGTGGTCGTGAAAAATTTTAAAAAATTGGAAAAATTTTTTTTTTAAATTTTAGCGAGGGGAGGTCGTGAAAAATTTTAAAAAATTGTAAAATTTTTTTTTTAATTTTAGCGAGGGGTGGTCGTGAAATACTTTAAAAAATTGTAAAATTTTTTTTTTTTAATTTTAGCGAGGGGTGGTCGTGAAATACTTTAAAAAATTGTAAAAAATTTTTTGCAAAATTTTAGCGAGGGGTGGTCGTGAAATACTTTAAAAAATTGTAAAAAATTTTTTTCAAAATTTTAGCGAGGGGTGGTCGTGAAAAATTTTAAAAAATTGGAAAAATTTTTTTTTTAAATTTTAGCGAGGGGTGTTCGTAAAATACTTTAAAAAATTGTAAAAAATTTTTTGCAAAATTTTAGCGAGGGGTGGTCGTGAAAAATTTTAAAAAATTGTAAAATTTTTTTTTTTTAATTTTAGCGAGGGTAGGTCGTGAAAAATTTTAAAAAATTGGAAAAATTTTTTTTTTAAATTTTAGCGAGGGGTGGTCGTGAAAAATTTTAAAAAATTGGAAAAATTTTTTTTTTAAATTTTAGCGAGGGGTTTTCGTAAAATACTTTAAAAAATTGTATAAAATTTTTTGCAAAATTTTAGTGAGGGGGGGTCGTGAAAAATTTTAAAAAATTGGAAAAAATTTTTTTTTTAATTTTAGCGAGGGGTGGTCGTGAAAAATTTTAAAAAATTGGAAAAATTTTTTTTTTTAATTTTAGCGAGGGGTGGTCATGAAATACTTTAAAAAATTGTAAAAAATTTTTTTCAAAATTTTAGCGAGGGGAGGTCGTGAAAAATTTTAAAAAATTGGAAACATTTTTTTTTTTAACTTTAGCGAGGGGTGGTCGTGAAATACTTTAAAAAATTGGAAAAATTTTTTTTCAAAATTTTAGCGAGGGGTGGTCGTGAAAAATTTTAAAAAATTAGAAAAATTTTTTTTTTTAATTTTTTCGAGGGGTGGTCGTGAAATACTTTAAAAAATTGTAAAAAATTTTTTACAAAATTTTAGCGAGGGGTGGTCGTGAAATACTTTAAAAAATTGTAAAAAATTTTTTTCAAAATTTTTGCGAGGGGTGGTCGTGAAAAATTTTAAAAAATTGGAAAAATTTTTTTTTTAAATTTTAGCGAGGGGTGGTCGTGAAATACTTTAAAAAATTGTAAAAAATTTTTTTTTTTAATTTTAGCGAGGGGTGGTCGTGAAAAATTTTAAAAAATTGGAGAAATTTTTTTTTTTAATTTTAGCGAGGGGTGGTCGTGAAAAATTTTAAAAAATTTTGAAAAATTTTTTTTTTAATTTTAGCGAGGGGTGGTCGTGAAATACTTTAAAAAATTGTAAAAAATTTTTTTCAAAATTTTAGCGAGGGGTGGTCGTGAAATACTTTAAAAAATTGGAAAAATTTTTTTTTAAAATTTTAGCGAGGGGTGGTCGTGAAAAATTTTAAAAAATTGGAAAAATTTTTTTTTTAAATTTAAGCGAGGGGAGGTCGTGAAAAATTTTAAAAAATTGTAAAATTTTTTTTTTTAATTTTAGCGAGGGGTGGTCGTGAAAAATTTTAAAAAATTGGAAAAATTTTTTTTTTTAATTTTAGCGAGGGGTGGTCGTGAAAAATTTTAAAAAATTGTAAAATTTTTTTTTTTTAATTTTAGCGAGGGGTGGTCGTGAAATACTTTAAAAAATTGTAAAAAATTTTTTGCAAAATTTTAGCGAGGGGTGGTCGTGAAATACTTTAAAAAATTGTAAAAAATTTTTTTCAAAATTTTAGCGAGGGGTGGTCGTGAAAAATTTTAAAAAATTGGAAAAATTTTTTTTTTAAATTTTAGCGAGGGGTGGTCGTGAAAAATTTTAAAAAATTGGAAAAAATTTTTTTTTAAATTTTAGCGAGGGGTGGTCGTGAAAAATTTTAAAAAATTGGAAAAATTTTTTTTTTAAATTTTAGCGAGGGGTGGTCGTGAAATACTTTAAAAAATTGTAAAAAATTTTTTGCAAAATTTTAGCGAGGGGTGGTCGTGAAAAATTTTAAAAAATTGGAAAAATTTTTTTTTTAAATTTTAGCGAGGGGTGGTCGTGAAATACTTTAAAAAATTGTAAAAAATTTTTTTTAAATTTTAGCGAGGGGTGGTCGTGAAAAATTTTAAAAAATTGTAAAATTTTTTTTTTTTAATTTTAGCGAGGGGTGGTCGTGAAATACTTTAAAAAATTGTAAAAAATTTTTTTCAAAATTTTAGCGAGGGGTGGTCGTGAAAAATTTTAAAAAATTGTAAAAAATTTTTTTTTTTAATTTTAGCGAGGGGTGGTGGTGAAAAATTTTAAAAAATTGGAAAAATTTTTTTTTTTAATTTTAGCGAGGGGTGGTCGTGAAAAATTTTAAAAAATTGTAAATTTTTTTTTTTTAATTTTAGCGAGGGGTGGTCGTGAAATACTTTAAAAAATTGTAAAAAATTTTTTTCAAAATTTTAGCGAGGGGTGGTCGTGAAAAATTTTAAAAAATTGGAAAAATTTTTTTTTAAATTTTAGCGAGGGGTGGTCGTGAAAAATTTTAAAAAATTGGAAAAATTTTTTTTTTTAATTTTAGCGAGGGGTGGTCGTGAAAAATTTTAAAAAATTGGAAAATTTTTGTTTTTTTAATTTTAGCGAGGGGTGGTCGTGAAATACTTTAAAAAATTGTAAAAAATTTTTTGCAAAACTTTAGCGAGGGGTGGTCGTGAAAAATTTTAAAAAATTGTAAAATTTTTTTTTTTTAATTTTAGCGAGGGGTGGTCGTGAAATACTTTAAAAAATTGTAAAAAATTTTTTTCAAAATTTTAGCGAGGGGTGGTCGTGAAAAATTTTAAAAAATTGGAAAAATTTTTTTTTAAATTTTAGCGAGGGGTGGTCGTGAAAAATTTTAAAAAAT
Organism: Villa cingulata; assembly: GCA_951394055.1. Classification (NCBI taxonomy): domain Eukaryota; kingdom Metazoa; phylum Arthropoda; class Insecta; order Diptera; family Bombyliidae; genus Villa; species Villa cingulata. Next base: position 28,219,015 of record OX596018.1, read on the forward strand.
TGGAAAAATTTTTTTTTTAAATTTTAGCGAGGGGTGGTCGTGAAAAATTTTAAAAAATTGGAAAATTTTTTTTTTTTAATTTTAGCGAGGGGTGGTCGTGAAATACTTTAAAAAATTGTAAAAAATTTTTTGCAAAACTTTAGCGAGGGGTGGTCGTGAAATACTTTAAAAAATTATAAAAAATTTTTTTCAAAATTTTAGCGAGGGGTGGTCGTGTAATACTTTAAAAAATTGTAAAAAATTTTTTGCAAAATTTTAGCGAGGGGTGGTCGTGAAAAATTTTAAAAAATTGGAAAATTTTTTTTTTTAAATTTTAGCGAGGGGTGGTCGTGAAATACTTTAAAAAATTGTAAAAAATTTTTTTTAAATTTTAGCGAGGGGTGGTCGTGAAAAATTTTAAAAAATTGTAAAATTTTTTTTTTTTAATTTTAGCGAGGGGTGGTCGTAAAATACTTTAAAAAATTGTAAAAAATTTTTTTCAAAATTTTAGCGAGGGGTGGTCGTGAAAAATTTTAAAAAATTGGAAAAATTTTTTTTTTAATTTTAGCGAGGGGTGGTCGTGAAAAATTTTAAAAAATTGGAAAAATTTTTTTTTTAAATTTTAGCGAGGGGTGGTCGTGAAAAAATTGGAAAATTTTTTTTTTTTAATTTTAGCGAGGGGTGGTCGTGAAATACTTTAAAAAATTGTAAAAAATTTTTTGCAAAACTTTAGCGAGGGGTGGTCGTGAAATACTTTAAAAAATTATAAAAAATTTTTTTCAAAATTTTAGCGAGGGGTGGTCGTGAAATACTTTAAAAAATTGTAAAAAATTTTTTGCAAAATTTTAGCGAGGGGTGGTCGTGAAAAATTTTAAAAAATTGGAAAAATTTTTTTTTTAAATTTTAGCGAGGGGTGGTCGTGAAATACTTTAAAAAATTGTAAAAAATTTTTTGCAAAATTTTAGCGAGGGGTGGTCGTGAAAAATTTTAAAAAATTGTAAAATTTTTTTTTTTTAATTTTAGCGAGGGGTGGTCGTGAAATACTTTAAAAAATTGTAAAAAATTTTTTTCAAAATTTTAGCGAGGGGTGGTCGTGAAAAATTTTAAAAAATTGGAAAAATTTTTTTTTTAATTTTAGCGAGGGGTGGTCGTGAAAAATTTTAAAAAATTGGAAAAATTTTTTTTTTTAATTTTAGCGAGGGGTGGTCGTGAAATACTTTAAAAAATTGTAAAAAATTTTTTGCAAAACTTTAGCGAGGGGTGGTCGTGAAAAATTTTAAAAAATTGGAAAAATTTTTTTTTAAATTTTAGCGAGGGGTGGTCGTGAAAAATTTTAAAAAATTGGAAAAATTTTTTTTTTTAATTTTAGCGAGGGGTGGTCGTGAAATACTTTAAAAAATTGTAAAATTTTTCTTTTTTAATTTTAGCGAGGGGTGGTCGTGAAATACTTTAAAAAATTGTAAAAAATTTTTTGCAAAATTTTAGCGAGGGGTGGTCGTGAAATACTTTAAAAAATTGTAAAAAATTTTTTTCAAAATTTTAGCGAGGGGTGGTCGTGAAAAATTTTAAAAAATTGGAAAATTTTTTTTTTTTAATTTTAGCGAGGGGTGTTCTTAAAATACTTTAAAAAATTGTAAAAAATTTTTTGCAAAATTTTAGCGAGGGGTGGTCGTGAAAAATTTTAAAAAATTGTAAAATTTTTTTTTTAATTTTAGCGAGGGGTGGTCGTGAAATACTTTAAAAAATTGTAAAATTTTTCTTTTTTAATTTTAGCGAGGGGTGGTCGTGAAATACTTTAAAAAATTGTAAAAAATTTTTTGCAAAATTTTAGCGAGGGGTGGTCGTGAAATACTTTAAAAAATTGTAAAAAATTTTTTTCAAAATTTTAGCGAGGGGTGATCGTGAAAAATTTTAAAAAATTGGAAAAATTTTTTTTTTAAATTTTAGCGAGGGGTGTTCGTAAAATACTTTAAAAAATTGTAAAAAATTTTTTGCAAAATTTTAGCGAGGGGTGGTCGTGAAAAATTTTAAAAAATTGTAAAATTTTTTTTTTTAATTTTAGCGAGGGGTGGTCGTGAAAAATTTTAAAAAATTGGAAAAATTTTTTTTTTAAATTTAGCGAGGGGTGGTCGTGAAAAATTTTAAAAAATTGGAAAATTTTTTTTTTTTAATTTTAGCGAGGGGTGGTCGTGAAATACTTTAAAAAATTGTAAAAAATTTTTTGCAAAATTTTAGCGAGGGGTGGTCGTGAAATACTTTAAAAAATTGTAAAAAATTTTTTTCAAAATTTTAGCGAGGGGTGGTCGTGAAAAATTTTAAAAAATTGGAAAAATTTTTTTTTTAAATTTTAGCGAGGGGTGTTCGTAAAATACTTTAAAAAATTGTAAAAAATTTTTTGCAAAATTTTAGCGAGGGGTGGTCGTGAAAAATTTTAAAAAATTGTAAAATTTTTTTTTTTAATTTTAGCGAGGGGTGGTCGTGAAAAATTTTAAAAAATTGTAAAATTTTTTTTTTTTAATTTTAGCGAGGGGTGGTCGTAAAATACTTTAAAAAATTGTAAAAAATTTTTTTCAAAATTTTAGCGAGGGGTGGTCGTGAAAAATTTTAAAAAATTGGAAAAATTTTTTTTTTAATTTTAGCGAGGGGTGGTCGTGAAAAATTTTAAAAAATTGGAAAAATTTTTTTTTTAAATTTTAGCGAGGGGTGGTCGTGAAATACTTTAAAAAATTGTAAAAAATTTTTTGCAAAATTTTAGCGAGGGGTGGTCGTGAAATACTTTAAAAAATTGTAAAAAATTTTTTTCAAAATTTTAGCGAGGGGTGGTCGTGAAAAATTTTAAAAAATTGTAAAATTTTTTTTTTTAATTTTAGCGAGGGGTGGTCGTGAAAAATTTTAAAAAATTGGAAAAATTTTTTTTTTTAATTTTAGCGAGGGGTGGTCGTGAAAAAATTGGAAAATTTTTTTTTTTTAATTTTAGCGAGGGGTGGTCGTGAAATACTTTAAAAAATTGTAAAAAATTTTTTGCAAAACTTTAGCGAGGGGTGGTCGTGAAATACTTTAAAAAATTATAAAAAATTTTTTTCAAAATTTTAGCGAGGGGTGGTCGTGAAAAATTTTAAAAAATTGGAAAAATTTTTTTTTTTAATTTTAGCGAGGGGTGGTCGTGAAATACTTTAAAAAATTGTAAAAAATTTTTTGCAAAATTTTAGCGAGGGGTGGTCGTGAAAAATTTTAAAAAATTGTAAAATTTTTTTTTTTTAATTTTAGCGAGGGGTGGTCGTGAAATACTTTAAAAAATTGTAAAAAATTTTTTGCAAAACTTTAGCGAGGGGTGGTCGTGAAATACTTTAAAAAATTATAAAAAATTTTTTTCAAAATTTTAGCGAGGGGTGGTCGTGAAATACTTTAAAAAATTGTAAAAAATTTTTTGCAAAATTTTAGCGAGGGGTGGTCGTGAAAAATTTTAAAAAATTGGAAAAATTTTTTTTTTAAATTTTAGCGAGGGGTGGTCGTGAAATACTTTAAAAAATTGTAAAAAATTTTTTGCAAAATTTTAGCGAGGGGTGGTCGTGAAAAATTTTAAAAAATTGTAAAATTTTTTTTTTTTAATTTTAGCGAGGGGTGGTCGTGAAATACTTTAAAAAATTGTAAAAAATTTTTTTCAAAATTTTAGCGAGGGGTGGTCGTGAAAAATTTTAAAAAATTGGAAAATTTTTTTTTTTAATTTTAGCGAGGGGTGGTCGTGAAAAATTTTAAAAAATTGGAAAAATTTTTTTTTTTAATTTTAGCGAGGGGTGTTCGTGAAATACTTTAAAAAATTGTAAAAAATTTTTTGCAAAACTTTAGCGAGGGGTGGTCGTGAAAAATTTTAAAAAATTGGAAAAATTTTTTTTTAAATTTTAGCGAGGGGTGGTCGTGAAAAATTTTAAAAAATTGGAAAAATTTTTTTTTTTAATTTTAGCGAGGGGTGGTCGTGAAATACTTTAAAAAATTGTAAAATTTTTCTTTTTTAATTTTAGCGAGGGGTGGTCGTGAAATACTTTAAAAAATTGTAAAAAATTTTTTGCAAAATTTTAGCGAGGGGTGGTCGTGAAATACTTTAAAAAATTGTAAAAAATTTTTTTCAAAATTTTAGCGAGGGGTGGTCGTGAAAAATTTTAAAAAATTGGAAAATTTTTTTTTTTTAATTTTAGCGAGGGGTGTTCTTAAAATACTTTAAAAAATTGTAAAAAATTTTTTGCAAAATTTTAGCGAGGGGTGGTCGTGAAAAATTTTAAAAAATTGTAAAATTTTTTTTTTAATTTTAGCGAGGGGTGGTCGTGAAATACTTTAAAAAATTGTAAAATTTTTCTTTTTTAATTTTAGCGAGGGGTGGTCGTGAAATACTTTAAAAAATTGTAAAAAATTTTTTGCAAAATTTTAGCGAGGGGTGGTCGTGAAATACTTTAAAAAATTGTAAAAAATTTTTTTCAAAATTTTAGCGAGGGGTGATCGTGAAAAATTTTAAAAAATTGGAAAAATTTTTTTTTTAAATTTTAGCGAGGGGTGTTCGTAAAATACTTTAAAAAATTGTAAAAAATTGTTTGCAAAATTTTAGCGAGGGGTGGTCGTGAAAAATTTTAAAAAATTGTAAAATTTTTTTTTTTAATTTTAGCGAGGGGTGGTCGTGAAAAATTTTAAAAAATTGGAAAAATTTTTTTTTTAAATTTTAGCGAGGGGTGGTCGTGAAAAATTTTAAAAAATTGGAAAATTTTTTTTTTTTAATTTTAGCGAGGGGTGGTCGTGAAATACTTTAAAAAATTGTAAAAAATTTTTTGCAAAATTTTAGCGAGGGGTGGTCGTGAAATACTTTAAAAAATTGTAAAAAATTTTTTTCAAAATTTTAGCGAGGGGTGGTCGTGAAAAATTTTAAAAAATTGGAAAAATTTTTTTTTTAAATTTTAGCGAGGGGTGTTCGTAAAATACTTTAAAAAATTGTAAAAAATTTTTTGCAAAATTTTAGCGAGGGGTGGTCGTGAAAAATTTTAAAAAATTGTAAAATTTTTTTTTTTAATTTTAGCGAGGGGTGGTCGTGAAAAATTTTAAAAAATTGTAAAATTTTTTTTTTTTTTAATTTTAGCGAGGGGTGGTCGTAAAATACTTTAAAAAATTGTAAAAAATTTTTTTCAAAATTTTAGCGAGGGGTGGTCGTGAAAAATTTTAAAAAATTGGAAAAATTTTTTTTTTTAATTTTAGCGAGGGGTGTTCGTAAAATACTTTAAAAAATTGTAAAAAATTTTTTGCAAAATTTTAGCGAGGGGTGGTCGTGAAAAATTTTAAAAAATTGTAAAATTTTTTTTTTTTAATTTTAGCGAGGGTAGGTCGTGAAAAATTTTAAAAAATTGGAAAAATTTTTTTTTTAAATTTTAGCGAGGGGTGGTCGTGAAAAATTTTAAAAAATTGGAAAAATTTTTTTTTTAAATTTTAGCGAGGGGTTTTCGTAAAATACTTTAAAAAATTGTATAAAATTTTTTGCAAAATTTTAGTGAGGGGGGGTCGTGAAAAATTTTAAAAAATTGGAAAAAATTTTTTTTTTAATTTTAGCGAGGGGTGGTCGTGAAAAATTTTAAAAAATTGGAAAAATTTTTTTTTTTAATTTTAGCGAGGGGTGGTCATGAAATACTTTAAAAAATTGTAAAAAATTTTTTTCAAAATTTTAGCGAGGGGAGGTCGTGAAAAATTTTAAAAAATTGGAAACATTTTTTTTTTTAACTTTAGCGAGGGGTGGTCGTGAAATACTTTAAAAAATTGGAAAAATTTTTTTTCAAAATTTTAGCGAGGGGTGGTCGTGAAAAATTTTAAAAAATTAGAAAAATTTTTTTTTTAATTTTAGCGAGGGGTGGTCGTGAAAAATTTTAAAAAATTGGAAAATTTTTTTTTTTTAATTTTTTCGAGGGGTGGTCGTGAAATACTTTAAAAAATTGTAAAAAATTTTTTACAAAATTTTAGCGAGGGGTGGTCGTGAAATACTTTAAAAAATTGTAAAAAATTTTTTTCAAAATTTTTGCGAGGGGTGGTCGTGAAAAATTTTAAAAAATTGGAAAAATTTTTTTTTTAAATTTTAGCGAGGGGTGGTCGTGAAATACTTTAAAAAATTGTAAAAAATTTTTTTTTTTAATTTTAGCGAGGGGTGGTCGTGAAAAATTTTAAAAAATTGGAGAAATTTTTTTTTTTAATTTTAGCGAGGGGTGGTCGTGAAAAATTTTAAAAAATTTTGAAAAATTTTTTTTTTAATTTTAGCGAGGGGTGGTCGTGAAATACTTTAAAAAATTGTAAAAAATTTTTTTCAAAATTTTAGCGAGGGGTGGTCGTGAAATACTTTAAAAAATTGGAAAAATTTTTTTTTAAAATTTTAGCGAGGGGTGGTCGTGAAAAATTTTAAAAAATTGGAAAAATTTTTTTTTTAAATTTAAGCGAGGGGAGGTCGTGAAAAATTTTAAAAAATTGTAAAATTTTTTTTTTTAATTTTAGCGAGGGGTGGTCGTGAAAAATTTTAAAAAATTGGAAAAATTTTTTTTTTTAATTTTAGCGAGGGGTGGTCGTGAAAAATTTTAAAAAATTGTAAAATTTTTTTTTTTTAATTTTAGCGAGGGGTGGTCGTGAAATACTTTAAAAAATTGTAAAAAATTTTTTGCAAAATTTTAGCGAGGGGTGGTCGTGAAATACTTTAAAAAATTGTAAAAAATTTTTTTCAAAATTTTAGCGAGGGGTGGTCGTGAAAAATTTTAAAAAATTGGAAAAATTTTTTTTTTAAATTTTAGCGAGGGGTGGTCGTGAAAAATTTTAAAAAATTGGAAAAATTTTTTTTTTAAATTTTAGCGAGGGGTGGTCGTGAAAAATTTTAAAAAATTGGAAAAATTTTTTTTTTAAATTTTAGCGAGGGGTGGTCGTGAAATACTTTAAAAAATTGTAAAAAATTTTTTGCAAAATTTTAGCGAGGGGAGGTCGTGAAAAATTTTAAAAAATTGGAAAAATTTTTTTTTTAAATTTTAGCGAGGGGTGGTCGTGAAATACTTTAAAAAATTGTAAAAAATTTTTTTTAAATTTTAGCGAGGGGTGGTCGTGAAAAATTTTAAAAAATTGTAAAATTTTTTTTTTTTAATTTTAGCGAGGGGTGGTCGTGAAATACTTTAAAAAATTGTAAAAATTTTTTTTTTAAATTTTAGCGAGGGGTGGTCGTGAAAAATTTTAAAAAATTGTAAAAAATTTTTTTTTTTAATTTTAGCGAGGGGTGGTGGTGAAAAATTTTAAAAAATTGGAAAAATTTTTTTTTTTAATTTTAGCGAGGGGTGGTCGTGAAAAATTTTAAAAAATTGTAAATTTTTTTTTTTTAATTTTAGCGAGGGGTGGTCGTGAAATACTTTAAAAAATTGTAAAAAATTTTTTTCAAAATTTTAGCGAGGGGTGGTCGTGAAAAATTTTAAAAAATTGGAAAAATTTTTTTTTAAATTTTAGCGAGGGGTGGTCGTGAAAAATTTTAAAAAATTGGAAAAATTTTTTTTTTTAATTTTAGCGAGGGGTGGTCGTGAAAAATTTTAAAAAATTGGAAAATTTTTTTTTTTTTAATTTTAGCGAGGGGTGGTCGTGAAATACTTTAAAAAATTGTAAAAAATTTTTTGCAAAACTTTAGCGAGGGGTGGTCGTGAAAAATTTTAAAAAATTGGAAAATTTTTTTTTTTTAATTTTAGCGAGGGGTGGTCGTGAAATACTTTAAAAAATTGTAAAAAATTTTTTGCAAAACTTTAGCGAGGGGTGGTCGTGAAATACTTTAAAAAATTATAAAAAATTTTTTTCAAAATTTTAGCGAGGGGTGGTCGTGAAATACTTTAAAAAATTGTAAAAAATTTTTTGCAAAATTTTAGCGAGGGGTGGTCGTGAAAAATTTTAAAAAATTGGAAAAATTTTTTTTTTAAATTTTAGCGAGGGGTGGTCGTGCAAAATTTTAAAAAATTGGAAAATTTTTTTCTTTTAATTTTTTCGAGGGGTGGTCGTGAAATACTTTAAAAAATTGTAAAAAATTTTTTACAAAATTTTAGCGAGGGGTGGTCGTGAAATACTTTAAAAAATTGTAAAAAATTTTTTTCAAAATTTTTGCGAGGGGTGGTCGTGAAAAATTTTAAAAAATTTTGAAAAATTTTTTTTTTAATTTTAGCGAGGGGTGGTCGTGAAATACTTTAAAAAATTGTAAAAAATTTTTTTCAAAATTTTAGCGAGGGGTGGTCGTGAAATACTTTAAAAAATTGGAAAAATTTTTTTTTAAAATTTTAGCGAGGGGTGGTCGTGAAAAATTTTAAAAAATTGGAAAAATTTTTTTTTTAAATTTTAGCGAGGGGAGGTCGTGAAAAATTTTAAAAAATTGTAAAATTTTTTTTTTAATTTTAGCGAGGGGTGGTCGTGAAATACTTTAAAAAATTGTAAAATTTTTTTTTTTTAATTTTAGCGAGGGGTGGTCGTGAAATACTTTAAAAAATTGTAAAAAATTTTTTGCAAAATTTTAGCGAGGGGTGGTCGTGAAATACTTTAAAAAATTGTAAAAAATTTTTTTCAAAATTTTAGCGAGGGGTGGTCGTGAAAAATTTTAAAAAATTGGAAAAATTTTTTTTTTAAATTTTAGCGAGGGGTGTTCGTAAAATACTTTAAAAAATTGTAAAAAATTTTTTGCAAAATTTTAGCGAGGGGTGGTCGTGAAAAATTTTAAAAAATTGTAAAATTTTTTTTTTTTAATTTTAGCGAGGGTAGGTCGTGAAAAATTTTAAAAAATTGGAAAAATTTTTTTTTTAAATTTTAGCGAGGGGTGGTCGTGAAAAATTTTAAAAAATTGGAAAAATTTTTTTTTTAAATTTTAGCGAGGGGTTTTCGTAAAATACTTTAAAAAATTGTATAAAATTTTTTGCAAAATTTTAGTGAGGGGGGGTCGTGAAAAATTTTAAAAAATTGGAAAAAATTTTTTTTTTAATTTTAGCGAGGGGTGGTCGTGAAAAATTTTAAAAAATTGGAAAAATTTTTTTTTTTAATTTTAGCGAGGGGTGGTCATGAAATACTTTAAAAAATTGTAAAAAATTTTTTTCAAAATTTTAGCGAGGGGAGGTCGTGAAAAATTTTAAAAAATTGGAAACATTTTTTTTTTTAACTTTAGCGAGGGGTGGTCGTGAAATACTTTAAAAAATTGGAAAAATTTTTTTTCAAAATTTTAGCGAGGGGTGGTCGTGAAAAATTTTAAAAAATTAGAAAAATTTTTTTTTTTAATTTTTTCGAGGGGTGGTCGTGAAATACTTTAAAAAATTGTAAAAAATTTTTTACAAAATTTTAGCGAGGGGTGGTCGTGAAATACTTTAAAAAATTGTAAAAAATTTTTTTCAAAATTTTTGCGAGGGGTGGTCGTGAAAAATTTTAAAAAATTGGAAAAATTTTTTTTTTAAATTTTAGCGAGGGGTGGTCGTGAAATACTTTAAAAAATTGTAAAAAATTTTTTTTTTTAATTTTAGCGAGGGGTGGTCGTGAAAAATTTTAAAAAATTGGAGAAATTTTTTTTTTTAATTTTAGCGAGGGGTGGTCGTGAAAAATTTTAAAAAATTTTGAAAAATTTTTTTTTTAATTTTAGCGAGGGGTGGTCGTGAAATACTTTAAAAAATTGTAAAAAATTTTTTTCAAAATTTTAGCGAGGGGTGGTCGTGAAATACTTTAAAAAATTGGAAAAATTTTTTTTTAAAATTTTAGCGAGGGGTGGTCGTGAAAAATTTTAAAAAATTGGAAAAATTTTTTTTTTAAATTTAAGCGAGGGGAGGTCGTGAAAAATTTTAAAAAATTGTAAAATTTTTTTTTTTAATTTTAGCGAGGGGTGGTCGTGAAAAATTTTAAAAAATTGGAAAAATTTTTTTTTTTAATTTTAGCGAGGGGTGGTCGTGAAAAATTTTAAAAAATTGTAAAATTTTTTTTTTTTAATTTTAGCGAGGGGTGGTCGTGAAATACTTTAAAAAATTGTAAAAAATTTTTTGCAAAATTTTAGCGAGGGGTGGTCGTGAAATACTTTAAAAAATTGTAAAAAATTTTTTTCAAAATTTTAGCGAGGGGTGGTCGTGAAAAATTTTAAAAAATTGGAAAAATTTTTTTTTTAAATTTTAGCGAGGGGTGGTCGTGAAAAATTTTAAAAAATTGGAAAAAATTTTTTTTTAAATTTTAGCGAGGGGTGGTCGTGAAAAATTTTAAAAAATTGGAAAAATTTTTTTTTTAAATTTTAGCGAGGGGTGGTCGTGAAATACTTTAAAAAATTGTAAAAAATTTTTTGCAAAATTTTAGCGAGGGGTGGTCGTGAAAAATTTTAAAAAATTGGAAAAATTTTTTTTTTAAATTTTAGCGAGGGGTGGTCGTGAAATACTTTAAAAAATTGTAAAAAATTTTTTTTAAATTTTAGCGAGGGGTGGTCGTGAAAAATTTTAAAAAATTGTAAAATTTTTTTTTTTTAATTTTAGCGAGGGGTGGTCGTGAAATACTTTAAAAAATTGTAAAAAATTTTTTTCAAAATTTTAGCGAGGGGTGGTCGTGAAAAATTTTAAAAAATTGTAAAAAATTTTTTTTTTTAATTTTAGCGAGGGGTGGTGGTGAAAAATTTTAAAAAATTGGAAAAATTTTTTTTTTTAATTTTAGCGAGGGGTGGTCGTGAAAAATTTTAAAAAATTGTAAATTTTTTTTTTTTAATTTTAGCGAGGGGTGGTCGTGAAATACTTTAAAAAATTGTAAAAAATTTTTTTCAAAATTTTAGCGAGGGGTGGTCGTGAAAAATTTTAAAAAATTGGAAAAATTTTTTTTTAAATTTTAGCGAGGGGTGGTCGTGAAAAATTTTAAAAAATTGGAAAAATTTTTTTTTTTAATTTTAGCGAGGGGTGGTCGTGAAAAATTTTAAAAAATTGGAAAATTTTTGTTTTTTTAATTTTAGCGAGGGGTGGTCGTGAAATACTTTAAAAAATTGTAAAAAATTTTTTGCAAAACTTTAGCGAGGGGTGGTCGTGAAAAATTTTAAAAAATTGTAAAATTTTTTTTTTTTAATTTTAGCGAGGGGTGGTCGTGAAATACTTTAAAAAATTGTAAAAAATTTTTTTCAAAATTTTAGCGAGGGGTGGTCGTGAAAAATTTTAAAAAATTGGAAAAATTTTTTTTTAAATTTTAGCGAGGGGTGGTCGTGAAAAATTTTAAAAAATTGGAAAAATTTTTTTTTTAAATTTTAGCGAGGGGTGGTCGTGAAAAATTTTAAAAAATTGGAAAATTTTTTTTTTTTAATTTTAGCGAGGGGTGGTCGTGAAATACTTTAAAAAATTGTAAAAAATTTTTTGCAAAACTTTAGCGAGGGGTGGTCGTGAAATACTTTAAAAAATTATAAAAAATTTTTTTCAAAATTTTAGCGAGGGGTGGTCGTGTAATACTTTAAAAAATTGTAAAAAATTTTTTGCAAAATTTTAGCGAGGGGTGGTCGTGAAAAATTTTAAAAAATTGGAAAATTTTTTTTTTTAAATTTTAGCGAGGGGTGGTCGTGAAATACTTTAAAAAATTGTAAAAAATTTTTTTTAAATTTTAGCGAGGGGTGGTCGTGAAAAATTTTAAAAAATTGTAAAATTTTTTTTTTTTAATTTTAGCGAGGGGTGGTCGTAAAATACTTTAAAAAATTGTAAAAAATTTTTTTCAAAATTTTAGCGAGGGGTGGTCGTGAAAAATTTTAAAAAATTGGAAAAATTTTTTTTTTAATTTTAGCGAGGGGTGGTCGTGAAAAATTTTAAAAAATTGGAAAAATTTTTTTTTTAAATTTTAGCGAGGGGTGGTCGTGAAAAAATTGGAAAATTTTTTTTTTTTAATTTTAGCGAGGGGTGGTCGTGAAATACTTTAAAAAATTGTAAAAAATTTTTTGCAAAACTTTAGCGAGGGGTGGTCGTGAAATACTTTAAAAAATTATAAAAAATTTTTTTCAAAATTTTAGCGAGGGGTGGTCGTGAAATACTTTAAAAAATTGTAAAAAATTTTTTGCAAAATTTTAGCGAGGGGTGGTCGTGAAAAATTTTAAAAAATTGGAAAAATTTTTTTTTTAAATTTTAGCGAGGGGTGGTCGTGAAATACTTTAAAAAATTGTAAAAAATTTTTTGCAAAATTTTAGCGAGGGGTGGTCGTGAAAAATTTTAAAAAATTGTAAAATTTTTTTTTTTTAATTTTAGCGAGGGGTGGTCGTGAAATACTTTAAAAAATTGTAAAAAATTTTTTTCAAAATTTTAGCGAGGGGTGGTCGTGAAAAATTTTAAAAAATTGGAAAAATTTTTTTTTTAATTTTAGCGAGGGGTGGTCGTGAAAAATTTTAAAAAATTGGAAAAATTTTTTTTTTTAATTTTAGCGAGGGGTGGTCGTGAAATACTTTAAAAAATTGTAAAAAATTTTTTGCAAAACTTTAGCGAGGGGTGGTCGTGAAAAATTTTAAAAAATTGGAAAAATTTTTTTTTAAATTTTAGCGAGGGGTGGTCGTGAAAAATTTTAAAAAATTGGAAAAATTTTTTTTTTTAATTTTAGCGAGGGGTGGTCGTGAAATACTTTAAAAAATTGTAAAATTTTTCTTTTTTAATTTTAGCGAGGGGTGGTCGTGAAATACTTTAAAAAATTGTAAAAAATTTTTTGCAAAATTTTAGCGAGGGGTGGTCGTGAAATACTTTAAAAAATTGTAAAAAATTTTTTTCAAAATTTTAGCGAGGGGTGGTCGTGAAAAATTTTAAAAAATTGGAAAATTTTTTTTTTTTAATTTTAGCGAGGGGTGTTCTTAAAATACTTTAAAAAATTGTAAAAAATTTTTTGCAAAATTTTAGCGAGGGGTGGTCGTGAAAAATTTTAAAAAATTGTAAAATTTTTTTTTTAATTTTAGCGAGGGGTGGTCGTGAAATACTTTAAAAAATTGTAAAATTTTTCTTTTTTAATTTTAGCGAGGGGTGGTCGTGAAATACTTTAAAAAATTGTAAAAAATTTTTTGCAAAATTTTAGCGAGGGGTGGTCGTGAAATACTTTAAAAAATTGTAAAAAATTTTTTTCAAAATTTTAGCGAGGGGTGATCGTGAAAAATTTTAAAAAATTGGAAAAATTTTTTTTTTAAATTTTAGCGAGGGGTGTTCGTAAAATACTTTAAAAAATTGTAAAAAATTTTTTGCAAAATTTTAGCGAGGGGTGGTCGTGAAAAATTTTAAAAAATTGTAAAATTTTTTTTTTTAATTTTAGCGAGGGGTGGTCGTGAAAAATTTTAAAAAATTGGAAAAATTTTTTTTTTAAATTTAGCGAGGGGTGGTCGTGAAAAATTTTAAAAAATTGGAAAATTTTTTTTTTTTAATTTTAGCGAGGGGTGGTCGTGAAATACTTTAAAAAATTGTAAAAAATTTTTTGCAAAATTTTAGCGAGGGGTGGTCGTGAAATACTTTAAAAAATTGTAAAAAATTTTTTTCAAAATTTTAGCGAGGGGTGGTCGTGAAAAATTTTAAAAAATTGGAAAAATTTTTTTTTTAAATTTTAGCGAGGGGTGTTCGTAAAATACTTTAAAAAATTGTAAAAAATTTTTTGCAAAATTTTAGCGAGGGGTGGTCGTGAAAAATTTTAAAAAATTGTAAAATTTTTTTTTTTAATTTTAGCGAGGGGTGGTCGTGAAAAATTTTAAAAAATTGTAAAATTTTTTTTTTTTAATTTTAGCGAGGGGTGGTCGTAAAATACTTTAAAAAATTGTAAAAAATTTTTTTCAAAATTTTAGCGAGGGGTGGTCGTGAAAAATTTTAAAAAATTGGAAAAATTTTTTTTTTAATTTTAGCGAGGGGTGGTCGTGAAAAATTTTAAAAAATTGGAAAAATTTTTTTTTTAAATTTTAGCGAGGGGTGGTCGTGAAATACTTTAAAAAATTGTAAAAAATTTTTTGCAAAATTTTAGCGAGGGGTGGTCGTGAAATACTTTAAAAAATTGTAAAAAATTTTTTTCAAAATTTTAGCGAGGGGTGGTCGTGAAAAATTTTAAAAAATTGTAAAATTTTTTTTTTTAATTTTAGCGAGGGGTGGTCGTGAAAAATTTTAAAAAATTGGAAAAATTTTTTTTTTTAATTTTAGCGAGGGGTGGTCGTGAAAAAATTGGAAAATTTTTTTTTTTTAATTTTAGCGAGGGGTGGTCGTGAAATACTTTAAAAAATTGTAAAAAATTTTTTGCAAAACTTTAGCGAGGGGTGGTCGTGAAATACTTTAAAAAATTATAAAAAATTTTTTTCAAAATTTTAGCGAGGGGTGGTCGTGAAAAATTTTAAAAAATTGGAAAAATTTTTTTTTTTAATTTTAGCGAGGGGTGGTCGTGAAATACTTTAAAAAATTGTAAAAAATTTTTTGCAAAATTTTAGCGAGGGGTGGTCGTGAAAAATTTTAAAAAATTGTAAAATTTTTTTTTTTTAATTTTAGCGAGGGGTGGTCGTGAAATACTTTAAAAAATTGTAAAAAATTTTTTGCAAAACTTTAGCGAGGGGTGGTCGTGAAATACTTTAAAAAATTATAAAAAATTTTTTTCAAAATTTTAGCGAGGGGTGGTCGTGAAATACTTTAAAAAATTGTAAAAAATTTTTTGCAAAATTTTAGCGAGGGGTGGTCGTGAAAAATTTTAAAAAATTGGAAAAATTTTTTTTTTAAATTTTAGCGAGGGGTGGTCGTGAAATACTTTAAAAAATTGTAAAAAATTTTTTGCAAAATTTTAGCGAGGGGTGGTCGTGAAAAATTTTAAAAAATTGTAAAATTTTTTTTTTTTAATTTTAGCGAGGGGTGGTCGTGAAATACTTTAAAAAATTGTAAAAAATTTTTTTCAAAATTTTAGCGAGGGGTGGTCGTGAAAAATTTTAAAAAATTGGAAAATTTTTTTTTTTAATTTTAGCGAGGGGTGGTCGTGAAAAATTTTAAAAAATTGGAAAAATTTTTTTTTTTAATTTTAGCGAGGGGTGTTCGTGAAATACTTTAAAAAATTGTAAAAAATTTTTTGCAAAACTTTAGCGAGGGGTGGTCGTGAAAAATTTTAAAAAATTGGAAAAATTTTTTTTTAAATTTTAGCGAGGGGTGGTCGTGAAAAATTTTAAAAAATTGGAAAAATTTTTTTTTTTAATTTTAGCGAGGGGTGGTCGTGAAATACTTTAAAAAAT
This sequence comes from Villa cingulata, assembly GCA_951394055.1. Lineage (NCBI taxonomy): Eukaryota > Metazoa > Arthropoda > Insecta > Diptera > Bombyliidae > Villa > Villa cingulata. The sequence continues at coordinate 28,234,199 of OX596018.1, forward strand.
TGTAAAATTTTTCTTTTTTAATTTTAGCGAGGGGTGGTCGTGAAATACTTTAAAAAATTGTAAAAAATTTTTTGCAAAATTTTAGCGAGGGGTGGTCGTGAAATACTTTAAAAAATTGTAAAAAATTTTTTTCAAAATTTTAGCGAGGGGTGGTCGTGAAAAATTTTAAAAAATTGGAAAATTTTTTTTTTTTAATTTTAGCGAGGGGTGTTCTTAAAATACTTTAAAAAATTGTAAAAAATTTTTTGCAAAATTTTAGCGAGGGGTGGTCGTGAAAAATTTTAAAAAATTGTAAAATTTTTTTTTTAATTTTAGCGAGGGGTGGTCGTGAAATACTTTAAAAAATTGTAAAATTTTTCTTTTTTAATTTTAGCGAGGGGTGGTCGTGAAATACTTTAAAAAATTGTAAAAAATTTTTTGCAAAATTTTAGCGAGGGGTGGTCGTGAAATACTTTAAAAAATTGTAAAAAATTTTTTTCAAAATTTTAGCGAGGGGTGATCGTGAAAAATTTTAAAAAATTGGAAAAATTTTTTTTTTAAATTTTAGCGAGGGGTGTTCGTAAAATACTTTAAAAAATTGTAAAAAATTGTTTGCAAAATTTTAGCGAGGGGTGGTCGTGAAAAATTTTAAAAAATTGTAAAATTTTTTTTTTTAATTTTAGCGAGGGGTGGTCGTGAAAAATTTTAAAAAATTGGAAAAATTTTTTTTTTAAATTTTAGCGAGGGGTGGTCGTGAAAAATTTTAAAAAATTGGAAAATTTTTTTTTTTTAATTTTAGCGAGGGGTGGTCGTGAAATACTTTAAAAAATTGTAAAAAATTTTTTGCAAAATTTTAGCGAGGGGTGGTCGTGAAATACTTTAAAAAATTGTAAAAAATTTTTTTCAAAATTTTAGCGAGGGGTGGTCGTGAAAAATTTTAAAAAATTGGAAAAATTTTTTTTTTAAATTTTAGCGAGGGGTGTTCGTAAAATACTTTAAAAAATTGTAAAAAATTTTTTGCAAAATTTTAGCGAGGGGTGGTCGTGAAAAATTTTAAAAAATTGTAAAATTTTTTTTTTTAATTTTAGCGAGGGGTGGTCGTGAAAAATTTTAAAAAATTGTAAAATTTTTTTTTTTTTTAATTTTAGCGAGGGGTGGTCGTAAAATACTTTAAAAAATTGTAAAAAATTTTTTTCAAAATTTTAGCGAGGGGTGGTCGTGAAAAATTTTAAAAAATTGGAAAAATTTTTTTTTTAATTTTAGCGAGGGGTGGTCGTGAAAAATTTTAAAAAATTGGAAAAATTTTTTTTTTAAATTTTAGCGAGGGGTGGTCGTGAAAAAATTGGAAAATTTTTTTTTTTTAATTTTAGCGAGGGGTGGTCGTGAAATACTTTAAAAAATTGTAAAAAATTTTTTGCAAAACTTTAGCGAGGGGTGGTCGTGAAATACTTTAAAAAATTATAAAAAATTTTTTTCAAAATTTTAGCGAGGGGTGGTCGTGAAATACTTTAAAAAATTGTAAAAAATTTTTTGCAAAATTTTAGCGAGGGGTGGTCGTGAAAAATTTTAAAAAATTGGAAAAATTTTTTTTTTAAATTTTAGCGAGGGGTGGTCGTGAAATACTTTAAAAAATTGTAAAAAATTTTTTGCAAAATTTTAGCGAGGGGTGGTCGTGAAAAATTTTAAAAAATTGTAAAATTTTTTTTTTTTAATTTTAGCGAGGGGTGGTCGTGAAATACTTTAAAAAATTGTAAAAAATTTTTTTCAAAATTTTAGCGAGGGGTGGTCGTGAAAAATTTTAAAAAATTGGAAAAATTTTTTTTTTAATTTTAGCGAGGGGTGGTCGTGAAAAATTTTAAAAAATTGGAAAAATTTTTTTTTTTAATTTTAGCGAGGGGTGGTCGTGAAATACTTTAAAAAATTGTAAAAAATTTTTTGCAAAACTTTAGCGAGGGGTGGTCGTGAAAAATTTTAAAAAATTGGAAAAATTTTTTTTTAAATTTTAGCGAGGGGTGGTCGTGAAAAATTTTAAAAAATTGGAAAAATTTTTTTTTTTAATTTTAGCGAGGGGTGGTCGTGAAATACTTTAAAAAATTGTAAAATTTTTCTTTTTTAATTTTAGCGAGGGGTGGTCGTGAAATACTTTAAAAAATTGTAAAAAATTTTTTGCAAAATTTTAGCGAGGGGTGGTCGTGAAATACTTTAAAAAATTGTAAAAAATTTTTTTCAAAATTTTAGCGAGGGGTGGTCGTGAAAAATTTTAAAAAATTGGAAAATTTTTTTTTTTTAATTTTAGCGAGGGGTGTTCTTAAAATACTTTAAAAAATTGTAAAAAATTTTTTGCAAAATTTTAGCGAGGGGTGGTCGTGAAAAATTTTAAAAAATTGTAAAATTTTTTTTTTAATTTTAGCGAGGGGTGGTCGTGAAATACTTTAAAAAATTGTAAAATTTTTCTTTTTTAATTTTAGCGAGGGGTGGTCGTGAAATACTTTAAAAAATTGTAAAAAATTTTTTGCAAAATTTTAGCGAGGGGTGGTCGTGAAATACTTTAAAAAATTGTAAAAAATTTTTTTCAAAATTTTAGCGAGGGGTGATCGTGAAAAATTTTAAAAAATTGGAAAAATTTTTTTTTTAAATTTTAGCGAGGGGTGTTCGTAAAATACTTTAAAAAATTGTAAAAAATTTTTTGCAAAATTTTAGCGAGGGGTGGTCGTGAAAAATTTTAAAAAATTGTAAAATTTTTTTTTTTAATTTTAGCGAGGGGTGGTCGTGAAAAATTTTAAAAAATTGGAAAAATTTTTTTTTTAAATTTTAGCGAGGGGTGGTCGTGAAAAATTTTAAAAAATTGGAAAATTTTTTTTTTTTAATTTTAGCGAGGGGTGGTCGTGAAATACTTTAAAAAATTGTAAAAAATTTTTTGCAAAATTTTAGCGAGGGGTGGTCGTGAAATACTTTAAAAAATTGTAAAAAATTTTTTTCAAAATTTTAGCGAGGGGTGGTCGTGAAAAATTTTAAAAAATTGGAAAAATTTTTTTTTTAAATTTTAGCGAGGGGTGTTCGTAAAATACTTTAAAAAATTGTAAAAAATTTTTTGCAAAATTTTAGCGAGGGGTGGTCGTGAAAAATTTTAAAAAATTGTAAAATTTTTTTTTTTAATTTTAGCGAGGGGTGGTCGTGAAAAATTTTAAAAAATTGGAAAAATTTTTTTTTTAAATTTTAGCGAGGGGTGGTCGTGAAATACTTTAAAAAATTGTAAAAAATTTTTTGCAAAATTTTAGCGAGGGGTGGTCGTGAAAAATTTTAAAAAATTGTAAAATTTTTTTTTTTTAATTTTAGCGAGGGGTGGTCGTGAAATACTTTAAAAAATTGTAAAAAATTTTTTTCAAAATTTTAGCGAGGGGTGGTCGTGAAAAATTTTAAAAAATTGGAAAAATTTTTTTTTTAAATTTTAGCGAGGGGTGGTCGTGAAAAATTTTAAAAAATTGGAAAAATTTTTTTTTTAAATTTTAGCGAGGGGTGGTCGTGAAAAATTTTAAAAAATTTTGAAAAATTTTTTTTTTAATTTTAGCGAGGGGTGGTCGTGAAATACTTTAAAAAATTGTAAAAAATTTTTTTCAAAATTTTAGCGAGGGGTGGTCGTGAAATACTTTAAAAAATTGGAAAAATTTTTTTTTAAAATTTTAGCGAGGGGTGGTCGTGAAAAATTTTAAAAAATTGGAAAAATTTTTTTTTTAAATTTAAGCGAGGGGAGGTCGTGAAAAATTTTAAAAAATTGTAAAATTTTTTTTTTTAATTTTAGCGAGGGGTGGTCGTGAATAATTTTAAAAAATTGGAAAAATTTTTTTTTTTAATTTTAGCGAGGGGTGGTCGTGAAATACTTTAAAAAATTGTAAAAAATTTTTTTCAAAATTTTAGCGAGGGGTGGTCGTGAAATACTTTAAAAAATTGGAAAAATTTTTTTTTAAAATTTTAGCGAGGGGTGGTCGTGAAAAATTTTAAAAAATTGGAAAAATTTTTTTTTTAAATTTAAGCGAGGGGAGGTCGTGAAAAATTTTAAAAAATTGTAAAATTTTTTTTTTTTAATTTTAGCGAGGGGTGGTCGTGAAATACTTTAAAAAATTGTAAAAAATTTTTTGCAAAATTTTAGCGAGGGGTGGTCGTGAAATACTTTAAAAAATTGTAAAAAATTTTTTTCAAAATTTTAGCGAGGGGTGGTCGTGAAAAATTTTAAAAAATTGGAAAAATTTTTTTTTTAAATTTTAGCGAGGGGTGGTCGTGAAAAATTTTAAAAAATTGGAAAAATTTTTTTTTTAAATTTTAGCGAGGGGTGGTCGTGAAAAATTTTAAAAAATTGGAAAAATTTTTTTTTTAAATTTTAGCGAGGGTTGGTCTTGAAAAATTTTAAAAAATTGGAAAATTTTTTTTTTTTAATTTTAGCGAGGGGTGGTCGTGAAATACTTTAAAAAATTGTAAAAAATTTTTTGCAAAACTTTAGCGAGGGGTGGTCGTGAAATACTTTAAAAAATTATAAAAAATTTTTTTTTTAAATTTTAGCGAGGGGTGGTCGTGAAATACTTTAAAAAATTGTAAAAAATTTTTTGCAAAATTTTAGCGAGGGGTGGTCGTGAAAAATTTTAAAAAATTGGAAAAATTTTTTTTTTAAATTTTAGCGAGGGGTGGTCGTGAAATACTTTAAAAAATTGTAAAAAATTTTTTGCAAAATTTTAGCGAGGGGTGGTCGTGAAAAATTTTAAAAAATTGTAAAATTTTTTTTTTTTAATTTTAGCGAGGGGTGGTCGTGAAATACTTTAAAAAATTGTAAAAAATTTTTTTCAAAATTTTAGCGAGGGGTGGTCGTGAAAAATTTTAAAAAATTGTAAAAAATTTTTTTTTTTAATTTTAGCGAGGGGTGGTGGTGAAAAATTTTAAAAAATTGGAAAAATTTTTTTTTTTAATTTTAGCGAGGGGTGGTCGTGAAAAATTTTAAAAAATTGTAAATTTTTTTTTTTTAATTTTAGCGAGGGGTGGTCGTGAAATACTTTAAAAAATTGTAAAAAATTTTTTTCAAAATTTTAGCGAGGGGTGGTCGTGAAAAATTTTAAAAAATTGGAAAAATTTTTTTTTAAATTTTAGCGAGGGGTGGTCGTGAAAAATTTTAAAAAATTGGAAAAATTTTTTTTTTTAATTTTAGCGAGGGGTGGTCGTGAAAAATTTTAAAAAATTGGAAAATTTTTTTTTTTTAATTTTAGCGAGGGGTGGTCGTGAAATACTTTAAAAAATTGTAAAAAATTTTTTGCAAAACTTTAGCGAGGGGTGGTCGTGAAATACTTTAAAAAATTATAAAAATTTTTTTTCAAAATTTTAGCGAGGGGTGGTCGTGTAATACTTTAAAAAATTGTAAAAAATTTTTTGCAAAATTTTAGCGAGGGGTGGTCGTGAAAAATTTTAAAAAATTGTAAAATTTTTTTTTTTTAATTTTAGCGAGGGGTGGTCGTGAAATACTTTAAAAAATTGGAAAAATTTTTTTTTTAAATTTTTGCGAGGGGTGGTCGTGAAAAATTTTAAAAAATTGGAAAAATTTTTTTTTTTAATTTTAGCGAGGGGTGGTCGTGAAATACTTTAAAAAATTGGAAAAATTTTTTTTTTAAATTTTTGCGAGGGGTGGTCGTGAAAAATTTTAAAAAATTGGAAAAATTTTTTTTTTTAATTTTAGCGAGCGGTGGTCGTGAAATACTTTAAAAAATTGTAAAAAATTTTTTTCAAAATTTTAGCGAGGGGTGGTCGTGAAAAATTTTAAAAAATTGGAAAAATTTTTTTTTTTAATTTTAGCGAGGGGTGGTCGTGAAATACTTTAAAAAATTTGAAAAATTTTTTTTTCTAATTTTAGCGAGGGGTGGTCGTGAAAAATTTTAAAAAATTGGAAAAATTTTTTTTTTAAATTTTTGCGAGGGGTGGTCGTAAAAAATTTTAAAAAATTGGAAAAATTTTTTTTTTAAATTTTAGCGAGGGGTGGTCGTGAAAAATTTTAAAAAATTGGAAAAATTTTTTTTTTTAATTTTAGCGAGGGGTGGTCGTGAAAAATTTTAAAAAATTGGAAAATTTTTTTTTTTTTAATTTTAGCGAGGGGTGGTCGTGAAATACTTTAAAAAATTGTACAAAATTTTTTGCAAAACTTAAGCGAGGGGTGGTCGTGAAAAATTTTAAAAAATTGTAAAATTTTTTTTTTTTAATTTTAGCGAGGGGTGGTCGTGAAATACTTTAAAAAATTGGAAAAATTTTTTTTTTAAATTTTTGCGAGGGGTGGTCGTGAAAAATTTTAAAAAATTGGAAAAATTTTTTTTTTTAATTTTAGCGAGGGGTGGTCGTGAAATACTTTAAAAAATTGTAAAAAATTTTTTTCAAAATTTTAGCGAGGGGTGGTCGTGAAAAATTTTAAAAAATTGGAAAAATTTTTTTTTTTAATTTTAGCGAGGGGTGGTCGTGAAATACTTTAAAAAATTTGAAAAATTTTTTTTTAAATTTTAGCGAGGGGTGGTCGTGAAAAATTTTAAAAAATTGGAAAAATTTTTTTTTTAAATTTTTGCGAGGGGTGGTCGTAAAAAATTTTAAAAAATTGGAAAAATTTTTTTTTTAAATTTTAGCGAGGGGTGGTCGTGAAAAATTTTAAAAAATTGGAAAAATTTTTTTTTTTAATTTTAGCGAGGGGTGGTCGTGAAATACTTTAAAAAATTGTAAAAAATTTTTTTCAAAATTTTAGCGAGGGGTGGTCGTGAAAAATTTTAAAAAATTGGAAAAATTTTTTTTTTAAATTTTTGCGAGGGGTGGTCGTAAAAAATTTTAAAAAATTGGAAAAATTTTTTTTTTAAATTTTAGCGAGGGGTGGTCGTGAAAAATTTTAAAAAATTGGAAAAATTTTTTTTTTTAATTTTAGCGAGGGGTGGTCGTGAAATACTTTAAAAAATTGTAAAAAATTTTTTTCAAAATTTTAGCGAGGGGTGGTCGTGAAAAATTTTAAAAAATTGGAAAAATTTTTTTTTTAATTTTAGCGAGGGGTGGTCGTGAAAAATTTTAAAAAATTGGAAAAATTTTTTTTTTAAATTTTAGCGAGGGGTGGTCGTGAAAAATTTTAAAAAATTGGAAAAATTTTTTTTTTTAATTTTTTCGAGGGGTGGTCGTGAAATACTTTAAAAAATTGGAAAAATTTTTTTTCAAAATTTTAGCGAGGTGTGGTCGTGAAAAATTTTAAAAAATTGGAAAAATTTTTTTTTTAAATTTTAGCGAGGGGTGGTCGTGAAATACTTTAAAAAATTGGAAAAATTTTTTTTTCTAATTTTAGCGAGGGGTGGTCGTGAAAAATTTTAAAAAATTGGAAAAATTTTTTTTTTAAATTTTTGCGAGGGGTGGTCGTGAAAAATTTTAAAAAATTGGAAAAATTTTTTTTTTAATTTTAGCGAGGGGTGGTTGTGAAATACTTTAAAAAATTGTAAAAAATTTTTTGCAAAATTTTAGCGAGGGGTGGTCGTGAAATACTTTAAAAAATTGTAAAAAATTTTTTTCAAAATTTTAGCGAGGGGTGGTCGTGAAATACTTTAAAAAATTGGAAAAATTTTTTTTCAAAATTTTAGCGAGGAGTGGTCGTGAAAAATTTTAAAAAATTGGAAAAATTTTTTTTTTAATTTTAGCGAGGGGAGGTCGTGAAATACTTTAAAAAATTGGAAAAATTTTTTTTTCTAATTTTAGCGAGGGGTGGTCGTGAAAAATTTTAAAAAATTGGAAAAATTTTTTTTTTAAATTTTTGCGAGGGGTGGTCGTGAAAAATTTTAAAAAATTGGAAAAATTTTTTTTTTAATTTTAGCGAGGGGTGGTCGTGAAATACTTTAAAAAATTGTAAAAAATTTTTTTTTTAATTTTAGCGAGGGGTGGTCGTGTAATACTTTAAAAAATTGTAAAAAATTTTTTGCAAAATTTTAGCGAGGGGTGGTCGTGAAATACTTTAAAAAATTGTAAAAAATTTTTTTCAAAATTTTAGCGAGGGGTGGTCGTGAAAAATTTTAAAAAATTGGAAAAATTTTTTTTTTAATTTTAGCGAGGGGTGGTCGTGAAATACTTTAAAAAATTGGAAAAATTTTTTTTTCTAATTTTAGCGAGGGGTGGTCGTGAAAAATTTTAAGAAATTGGAAAAATTTTTTTTTTAAATTTTTGCGAGGGGTGGTCGTGAAAAATTTTAAAAAATTGGAAAAATTTTTTTTTTAATTTTAGCGAGGGGTGGTCGTGAAAAATTTTAAAAAATTGGAAAAATTTTTTTTTTAAATTTTAGCGAGGGGTGTTCGTAAAATACTTTAAAAAATTGTAAAAAATTTTTTGCAAAATTTTAGCGAGGGGTGGTCGTGAAAAATTTTAAAAAATTGTAAAATTTTTTTTTTTAATTTTAGCGAGGGGTGGTCGTGAAAAATTTTAAAAAATTGGAAAAATTTTTTTTTTAAATTTTAGCGAGGGGTGGTCGTGAAAAATTTTAAAAAATTGGAAAATTTTTTTTTTTTAATTTTAGCGAGGGGTGGTCGTGAAATACTTTAAAAAATTGTAAAAAATTTTTTTCAAAATTTTAGCGAGGGGTGGTCGTGAAAAATTTTAAAAAATTGGAAAAATTTTTTTTTTAAATTTTAGCGAGGGGTGGTCGTGAAAAATTTTAAAAAATTGTAAAATTTTTTTTTTTTAATTTTAGCGAGGGGTGGTCGTGAAATACTTTAAAAAATTGTAAAAAATTTTTTTCAAAATTTTAGCGAGGGGTGGTCGTGAAAAATTTTAAAAAATTGGAAAAATTTTTTTTTAAATTTTAGCGAGGGGTGGTCGTGAAAAATTTTAAAAAATTGGAAAAATTTTTTTTTTTAATTTTAGCGAGGGGTGGTCGTGAAAAATTTTAAAAAATTGGAAAATTTTTTTTTTTTAATTTTAGCGAGGGGTGGTCGTGAAATACTTTAAAAAATTGTAAAAAATTTTTTTCAAAATTTTAGCGAGGGGTGGTCGTGAAAAATTTTAAAAAATTGGAAAAATTTTTTTTTTAATTTTAGCGAGGGGTGGTCGTGTAATACTTTAAAAAATTGTAAAAAATTTTTTGCAAAACTTTAGCGAGGGGTGGTCGTGAAAAATTTTAAAAAATTGTAAAATTTTTTTTTTTTAATTTTAGCGAGGGGTGGTCGTGAAATACTTTAAAAAATTGTAAAATTTTTTTTTTTAAATTTTAGCGAGGGGTGGTCGTGAAAAATTTTAAAAAATTGGAAAATTTTTTTTTTTTAATTTTAGCGAGGGGTGTTCTTAAAATACTTTAAAAAATTGTAAAAAATTTTTTGCAAAATTTTAGCGAGGGGTGGTCGTGAAAAATTTTAAAAAATTGTAAAATTTTTTTTTTAATTTTAGCGAGGGGTGGTCGTGAAATACTTTAAAAAATTGTAAAATTTTTCTTTTTTAATTTTAGCGAGGGGTGGTCGTGAAATACTTTAAAAAATTGTAAAAAATTTTTTGCAAAATTTTAGCGAGGGGTGGTCGTGAAATACTTTAAAAAATTGTAAAAAATTTTTTTCAAAATTTTAGCGAGGGGTGGTCGTGAAAAATTTTAAAAAATTGGAAAAATTTTTTTTTTAATTTTAGCGAGGGGTGTTCGTAAAATACTTTAAAAAATTGTAAAAAATTTTTTGCAAAATTTTAGCGAGGGGTGGTCGTGAAAAATTTTAAAAAATTGTAAAATTTTTTTTTTTAATTTTAGCGAGGGGTGGTCGTGAAAAATTTTAAAAAATTGGAAAAATTTTTTTTTTAAATTTTAGCGAGGGGTGGTCGTGAAAAATTTTAAAAAATTGGAAAATTTTTTTTTTTAATTTTAGCGAGGGGTGGTCGTGAAATACTTTAAAAAATTGTAAAAAATTTTTTGCAAAATTTTAGCGAGGGGTGGTCGTGAAATACTTTAAAAAATTGTAAAAAATTTTTTTCAAAATTTTAGCGAGGGGTGGTCGTGAAAAATTTTAAAAAATTGGAAAAATTTTTTTTTTAAATTTTAGCGAGGGGTGTTCGTAAAATACTTTAAAAAATTGTAAAAAATTTTTTGCAAAATTTTAGCGAGGGGTGGTCGTGAAAAATTTTAAAAAATTGTAAAATTTTTTTTTTTAATTTTAGCGAGGGGTGGTCGTGAAAAATTTTAAAAAATTGGAAAAATTTTTTTTTTAAATTTTAGCGAGGGGTGGTCGTGAAATACTTTAAAAAATTGTAAAAAATTTTTTGCAAAATTTTAGCGAGGGGTGGTCGTGAAAAATTTTAAAAAATTGTAAAATTTTTTTTTTTAATTTTAGCGAGGGGTGGTCGTGAAATACTTTAAAAAATTGTAAAAAATTTTTTTCAAAATTTTAGCGAGGGGTGGTCGTGAAAAATTTTAAAAAATTGGAAAAATTTTTTTTTTAAATTTTAGCGAGGGGTGGTCGTGAAAAATTTTAAAAAATTGGAAAAATTTTTTTTTTAAATTTTAGCGAGGGGTGGTCGTGAAAAATTTTAAAAAATTGTAAAATTTTTTTTTTTTAATTTTAGCGAGGGGTGGTCGTGAAATACTTTAAAAAATTGTAAAAAATTTTTTTTTAAATTTTAGCGAGGGGTGGTCGTGAAAAATTTTAAAAAATTGGAAAATTTTTTTTTTAAATTTTAGCGAGGGGTGGTCGTGAAAAATTTTAAAAAATTGGAAAAATTTTTTTTTTAAATTTTAGCGAGGGGTGGTCGTGAAAAATTTTAAAAAATTGGAAAATTTTTTTTTTTTAATTTTAGCGAGGGGTGGTCGTGAAATACTTTAAAAAATTGTAAAAAATTTTTTGCAAAATTTTAGCGAGGGGTGGTCGTGAAATACTTTAAAAAATTATAAAAAATTTTTTTTTTAAATTTTAGCGAGGGGTGGTCGTGAAATACTTTAAAAAATTGTAAAAAATTTTTTGCAAAATTTTAGCGAGGGGTGGTCGTGAAAAATTTTAAAAAATTGGAAAAATTTTTTTTTTAAATTTTAGCGAGGGGTGGTCGTGAAATACTTTAAAAAATTGTAAAAAATTTTTTGCAAAATTTTAGCGAGGGGTGGTCGTGAAAAATTTTAAAAAATTGTAAAATTTTTTTTTTTTAATTTTAGCGAGGGGTGGTCGTGAAATACTTTAAAAAATTGTAAAAAATTTTTTTCAAAATTTTAGCGAGGGGTGGTCGTGAAAAATTTTAAAAAATTGTAAAAAATTTTTTTTTTTAATTTTAGCGAGGGGTGGTGGTGAAAAATTTTAAAAAATTGGAAAAATTTTTTTTTTTAATTTTAGCGAGGGGTGGTCGTGAAAAATTTTAAAAAATTGTAAAATTTTTTTTTTTTAATTTTAGCGAGGGGTGGTCGTGAAATACTTTAAAAAATTGTAAAAAATTTTTTTCAAAATTTTAGCGAGGGGTGGTCGTGAAAAATTTTAAAAAATTGGAAAAATTTTTTTTTAAATTTTAGCGAGGGGTGGTCGTGAAAAATTTTAAAAAATTGGAAAAATTTTTTTTTTTAATTTTAGCGAGGGGTGGTCATGAAAATTTTTAAAAAATTGGAAAATTTTTTTTTTTTTAATTTTAGCGAGGGGTGGTCGTGAAATACTTTAAAAAATTGTAAAAAATTTTTTTCAAAATTTTAGCGAGGGGTGGTCGTGAAATACTTTAAAAAATTGTAAAAAATTTTTTTCAAAATTTTAGCGAGGGGTGGTCGTGAAAAATTTTAAAAAATTGGAAAAATTTTTTTTTAAATTTTAGCGAGGGGTGGTCGTGAAAAATTTTAAAAAATTGGAAAAAATTTTTTTTTAAATTTTAGCGAGGGGTGGTCGTGAAAAATTTTAAAAAATTGGAAATTTTTTTTTTTTTAATTTTAGCGAGGGGTGGTCGTGAAATACTTTAAAAAATTGTAAAAAATTTTTTGCAAAACTTTAGCGAGGGGTGGTCGTGAAATACTTTAAAAAATTATAAAAAATTTTTTTCAAAATTTTAGCGAGGGGTGGTCGTGTAATACTTTAAAAAATTGTAAAAAATTTTTTGCAAAATTTTAGCGAGGGGTGGTCGTGAAAAATTTTAAAAAATTGGAAAAATTTTTTTTTTAAATTTTAGCGAGGGGTGGTCGTGAAATACTTTAAAAAATTGTAAAAAATTTTTTTTAAATTTTAGCGAGGGGTAGTCGTGAAAAATTTTAAAAAATTGTAAAATTTTTTTTTTTTAATTTTAGCGAGGGGTGGTCGTGAAATACTTTAAAAAATTGTAAAAAATTTTTTTCAAAATTTTAGCGAGGGGTGGTCGTGAAAAATTTTAAAAAATTGGAAAAATTTTTTTTTTAATTTTAGCGAGGGGTGGTCGTGAAAAATTTTAAAAAATTGGAAAAATTTTTTTTTTAAATTTTAGCGAGGGGTGGTCGTGAAAAATTTTAAAAAATTGGAAAATTTTTTTTTTTTAATTTTAGCGAGGGGTGGTCGTGAAATACTTTAAAAAATTGTAAAAAATTTTTTGCAAAACTTTAGCGAGGGGTGGTCGTGAAATACTTTAAAAAATTATAAAAAATTTTTTTCAAAATTTTAGCGAGGGGTGGTCGTGAAATACTTTAAAAAATTGTAAAAAATATTTTGCAAAATTTTAGCGAGGGGTGGTCGTGAAAAATTTTAAAAAATTGGAAAAATTTTTTTTTTAAATTTTAGCGAGGGGTGGTCGTGAAATACTTTAAAAAATTGTAAAAAATTTTTTGCAAAATTTTAGCGAGGGGTGGTCGTGAAAAATTTTAAAAAATTGTAAAATTTTTTTTTTTTAATTTTAGCGAGGGGTGGTCGTGAAATACTTTAAAAAATTGTAAAAAATTTTTTTCAAAATTTTAGCGAGGGGTGGTCGTGAAAAATTTTAAAAAATTGGAAAAATTTTTTTTTTAATTTTAGCGAGGGGTGGTCGTGAAAAATTTTAAAAAATTGGAAAAATTTTTTTTTTTAATTTTAGCGAGGGGTGGTCGTGAAGAAAATTTTTTTTTTTTAATTTTAGCGAGGGGTGGTCGTGAAATACTTTAAAAAATTGTAAAAAATTTTTTGCAAAACTTTAGCGAGGGGTGGTCGTGAAAAATTTTAAAAAATTGTAAAATTTTTTTTTTTTAATTTTAGCGAGGGGTGGTCGTGAAATACTTTAAAAAATTGTAAAAATTTTTTTTTTAAATTTTAGCGAGGGGTGGTCGTGAAAAATTTTAAAAAATTGGAAAATTTTTTTTTTTAATTTTAGCGAGGGGTGTTCTTAAAATACTTTAAAAAATTGTAAAAAATTTTTTGCAAAATTTTAGCGAGGGGTGGTCGTGAAAAATTTTAAAAAATTGTAAAATTTTTTTTTTAATTTTAGCGAGGGGTGGTCGTGAAATACTTTAAAAAATTGTAAAATTTTTCTTTTTTAATTTTAGCGAGGGGTGGTCGTGAAATACTTTAAAAAATTGTAAAAAATTTTTTGCAAAATTTTAGCGAGGGGTGGTCGTGAAATACTTTAAAAAATTGTAAAAATTTTTTTTCAAAATTTTAGCGAGGGGTGGTCGTGAAAAATTTTAAAAAATTGGAAAAATTTTTTTTTTTAATTTTAGCGAGGGGTGTTCGTAAAATACTTTAAAAAATTGTAAAAAATTTTTTGCAAAATTTTAGCGAGGGGTGGTCGTGAAAAATTTTAAAAAATTGTAAAATTTTTTTTTTTAATTTTAGCGAGGGGTGGTCGTGAAAAATTTTAAAAAATTGGAAAAATTTTTTTTTTAAATTTTAGCGAGGGGTGGTCGTGAAAAATTTTAAAAAATTGGAAAATTTTTTTTTTTTAATTTTAGCGAGGGGTGGTCGTGAAATACTTTAAAAAATTGTAAAAAATTTTTTGCAAAATTTTAGCGAGGGGTGGTCGTGAAATACTTTAAAAAATTGTAAAAAATTTTTTTCAAAATTTTAGCGAGGGGTGGTCGTGAAAAATTTTAAAAAATTGGAAAAATTTTTTTTTTAAATTTTAGCGAGGGGTGTTCGTAAAATACTTTAAAAAATTGTAAAAAATTTTTTGCAAAATTTTAGCGAGGGGTGGTCGTGAAAAATTTTAAAAAATTGTAAAATTTTTTTTTTTAATTTTAGCGAGGGGTGGTCGTGAAAAATTTTAAAAAATTGGAAAAATTTTTTTTTTAAATTTTAGCGAGGGGTGGTCGTGAAATACTTTAAAAAATTGTAAAAAATTTTTTGCAAAATTTTAGCGAGGGGTGGTCGTGAAAAATTTTAAAAAATTGTAAAATTTTTTTTTTTTAATTTTAGCGAGGGGTGGTCGTGAAATACTTTAAAAAATTGTAAAAAATTTTTTTCAAAATTTTAGCGAGGAGTGGTCGTGAAAAATTTTAAAAAATTGGAAAAATTTTTTTTTTAAATTTTAGCGAGGGGTGGTCGTGAAAAATTTTAAAAAATTGGAAAAATTTTTTTTTTAAATTTTAGCGAGGGGTGGTCGTGAAAAATTTTAAAAAATTGTAAAATTTTTTTTTTTTAATTTTAGCGAGGGGTGGTCGTGAAATACTTTAAAAAATTGTAAAAAATTTTTTTCAAAATTTTAGCGAGGGGTGGTCGTGAAAAATTTTAAAAAATTGGAAAAATTTTTTTTTAAATTTTAGCGAGGGGTGGTCGTGAAAAATTTTAAAAAATTGGAAAAATTTTTTTTTTTAATTTTAGCGAGGGGTGGTCGTGAAAAATTTTAAAAAATTGGAAAATTTTTTTTTTTTAATTTTAGCGAGGGGTGGTCGTGAAATACTTTAAAAAATTGTAAAAAATTTTTTGCAAAACTTTAGCGAGGGGTGGTCGTGAAATACTTTAAAAAATTATAAAAAATTTTTTTCAAAATTTTAGCGAGGGGTGGTCGTGAAATACTTTAAAAAATTGGAAAAATTTTTTTTTTAAATTTTAGCGGGGGGTGGTCGTGAAAAATTTTAAAAAATTGGAAAATTTTTTTTTTTTAATTTTAGCGAGGGGTGGTCGTGAAATACTTTAAAAAATTGTAAAAAATTTTTTGCAAAACTTTAGCGAGGGGTGGTCGTGAAATACTTTAAAAAATTATAAAAAATTTTTTTCAAAATTTTAGCGAGGGGTGGTCGTGAAATACTTTAAAAAATTATAAAAAATTTTTTGCAAAATTTTAGCGAGGGGTGGTCTTGAAAAATTTTAAAAAATTGGAAAAATTTTTTTTTTAAATTTTAGCGAGGGGTGGTCGTGAAAAATTTTAAAAAATTGGAAAAAATTTTTTTTTAATTTTAGCCAGGGGTGGTCGTGAAATACTTTAAAAAATTGTATAAAATTTTTTGCAAAATTTTAGCGTGGGGGGGTCGTGAAAAATTTTAAAAAATTGGAAAAATTTTTTTTTTTAATTTTAGCGAGGGGTGGTCGTGAAATACTTTAAAAAATTGTAAAAAATTTTTTTTTAATTTTAGCGAGGGGTGGTCGTGAAATACTTTAAAAAATTGGAAAAATTTTTTTTTTAAATTTTAGCGAGGGGTGGTCGTGAAAAATTTTAAAAAATTGGAAAATTTTTTTTTTTTAATTTTAGCGAGGGGTGGTCGTGAAATACTTTAAAAAATTGTAAAAAATTTTTTGCAAAACTTTAGCGAGGGGTGGTCGTGAAATACTTTAAAAAATTATAAAAAATTTTTTTCAAAATTTTAGCGAGGGGTGGTCGTGAAATACTTTAAAAAATTGTAAAAAATTTTTTGCAAAATTTTAGCGAGGGGTGGTCGTGAAAAATTTTAAAAAATTGGAAAAATTTTTTTTTTAAATTTTAGCGAGGGGTGGTCGTGAAAAATTTTAAAAAATTGGAAAATTTTTTTCTTTTAATTTTTTCGAGGGGTGGTCGTGAAATACTTTAAAAAATTGTAAAAAATTTTTTACAAAATTTTAGCGAGGGGTGGTCGTGAAATACTTTAAAAAATTGTAAAAAATTTTTTTCAAAATTTTTGCGAGGGGTGGTCGTGAAAAATTTTAAAAAATTTTGAAAAATTTTTTTTTTAATTTTAGCGAGGGGTGGTCGTGAAATACTTTAAAAAATTGTAAAAAATTTTTTTCAAAATTTTAGCGAGGGGTGGTCGTGAAATACTTTAAAAAATTGGAAAAATTTTTTTTTAAAATTTTAGCGAGGGGTGGTCGTGAAAAATTTTAAAAAATTGGAAAAATTTTTTTTTTAAATTTTAGCGAGGGGAGGTCGTGAAAAATTTTAAAAAATTGTAAAATTTTTTTTTTAATTTTAGCGAGGGGTGGTCGTGAAATACTTTAAAAAATTGTAAAATTTTTTTTTTTTAATTTTAGCGAGGGGTGGTCGTGAAATACTTTAAAAAATTGTAAAAAATTTTTTGCAAAATTTTAGCGAGGGGTGGTCGTGAAATACTTTAAAAAATTGTAAAAAATTTTTTTCAAAATTTTAGCGAGGGGTGGTCGTGAAAAATTTTAAAAAATTGGAAAAATTTTTTTTTTAAATTTTAGCGAGGGGTGTTCGTAAAATACTTTAAAAAATTGTAAAAAATTTTTTGCAAAATTTTAGCGAGGGGTGGTCGTGAAAAATTTTAAAAAATTGTAAAATTTTTTTTTTTTAATTTTAGCGAGGGTAGGTCGTGAAAAATTTTAAAAAATTGGAAAAATTTTTTTTTTAAATTTTAGCGAGGGGTGGTCGTGAAAAATTTTAAAAAATTGGAAAAATTTTTTTTTTAAATTTTAGCGAGGGGTTTTCGTAAAATACTTTAAAAAATTGTATAAAATTTTTTGCAAAATTTTAGTGAGGGGGGGTCGTGAAAAATTTTAAAAAATTGGAAAAAATTTTTTTTTTAATTTTAGCGAGGGGTGGTCGTGAAAAATTTTAAAAAATTGGAAAAATTTTTTTTTTTAATTTTAGCGAGGGGTGGTCGTGAAAAATTTTAAAAAATTGGAAAATTTTTTTTTTTTAATTTTTTCGAGGGGTGGTCGTGAAATACTTTAAAAAATTGTAAAAAATTTTTTACAAAATTTTAGCGAGGGGTGGTCATGAAATACTTTAAAAAATTGTAAAAAATTTTTTTCAAAATTTTAGCGAGGGGAGGTCGTGAAAAATTTTAAAAAATTGGAAACATTTTTTTTTTTAACTTTAGCGAGGGGTGGTCGTGAAATACTTTAAAAAATTGGAAAAATTTTTTTTCAAAATTTTAGCGAGGGGTGGTCGTGAAAAATTTTAAAAAATTAGAAAAATTTTTTTTTTTAATTTTAGCGAGGGGTGGTCGTGAAAAATTTTAAAAAATTGGAAAATTTTTTTTTTTTAATTTTTTCGAGGGGTGGTCGTGAAATACTTTAAAAAATTGTAAAAAATTTTTTACAAAATTTTAGCGAGGGGTGGTCGTGAAATACTTTAAAAAATTGTAAAAAATTTTTTTCAAAATTTTTGCGAGGGGTGGTCGTGAAAAATTTTAAAAAATTGGAAAAATTTTTTTTTTAAATTTTAGCGAGGGGTGGTCGTGAAATACTTTAAAAAATTGTAAAAAATTTTTTTTTTTAATTTTAGCGAGGGGTGGTCGTGAAAAATTTTAAAAAATTGGAGAAATTTTTTTTTTTAATTTTAGCGAGGGGTGGTCGTGAAAAATTTTAAAAAATTTTGAAAAATTTTTTTTTTAATTTTAGCGAGGGGTGGTCGTGAAATACTTTAAAAAATTGTAAAAAATTTTTTTCAAAATTTTAGCGAGGGGTGGTCGTGAAATACTTTAAAAAATTGTAAAAATTTTTTTTTAAAATTTTAGCGAGGGGTGGTCGTGAAAAATTTTAAAAAATTGGAAAAATTTTTTTTTTAAATTTAAGCGAGGGGAGGTCGTGAAAAATTTTAAAAAATTGTAAAATTTTTTTTTTTAATTTTAGCGAGGGGTGGTCGTGAAAAATTTTAAAAAATTGGAAAAATTTTTTTTTTAAATTTTAGCGAGGGGTGGTCTTGAAAAATTTTAAAAAATTGGAAAATTTTTTTTTTTTAATTTTAGCGAGGGGTGGTCGTGAAATACTTTAAAAAATTATAAAAAATTTTTTTTTTAAATTTTAGCGAGGGGTGGTCGTGAAATACTTTAAAAAATTGTAAAAAATTTTTTGCAAAATTTTAGCGAGGGGTGGTCGTGAAAAATTTTAAAAAATTGGAAAAATTTTTTTTTTAAATTTTAGCGAGGGGTGGTCGTGAAATACTTTAAAAAATTGTAAAAAATTTTTTTTAAATTTTAGCGAGGGGTGGTCGTGAAAAATTTTAAAAAATTGTAAAATTTTTTTTTTTTAATTTTAGCGAGGGGTGGTCGTGAAATACTTTAAAAAATTGTAAAAAATTTTTTTCAAAATTTTAGCGAGGGGTGGTCGTGAAAAATTTTAAAAAATTGTAAAAAATTTTTTTTTTTAATTTTAGCGAGGGGTGGTGGTGAAAAATTTTAAAAAATTGGAAAAATTTTTTTTTTTAATTTTAGCGAGGGGTGGTCGTGAAAAATTTTAAAAAATTGTAAATTTTTTTTTTTTAATTTTAGCGAGGGGTGGTCGTGAAATACTTTAAAAAATTGTAAAAAATTTTTTTCAAAATTTTAGCGAGGGGTGGTCGTGAAAAATTTTAAAAAATTGGAAAAATTTTTTTTTAAATTTTAGCGAGGGGTGGTCGTGAAAAATTTTAAAAAATTGGAAAAATTTTTTTTTTTAATTTTAGCGAGGGGTGGTCGTGAAAAATTTTAAAAAATTGGAAAATTTTTTTTTTTTTAATTTTAGCGAGGGGTGGTCGTGAAATACTTTAAAAAATTGTAAAAAATTTTTTGCAAAACTTTAGCGAGGGGTGGTCGTGAAAAATTTTAAAAAATTGTAAAATTTTTTTTTTTTAATTTTAGCGAGGGGTGGTCGTGAAATACTTTAAAAAATTGTAAAAAATTTTTTTCAAAATTTTAGCGAGGGGTGGTCGTGAAAAATTTTAAAAAATTGGAAAAATTTTTTTTTAAATTTTAGCGAGGGGTGGTCGTGAAAAATTTTAAAAAATTGGAAAAATTTTTTTTTTAAATTTTAGCGAGGGGTGGTCGTGAAAAATTTTAAAAAATTGGAAAATTTTTTTTTTTTAATTTTAGCGAGGGGTGGTCGTGAAATACTTTAAAAAATTGTAAAAAATTTTTTGCAAAACTTTAGCGAGGGGTGGTCGTGAAATACTTTAAAAAATTATAAAAAATTTTTTTCAAAATTTTAGCGAGGGGTGGTCGTGTAATACTTTAAAAAATTGTAAAAAATTTTTTGCAAAATTTTAGCGAGGGGTGGACGTGAAAAATTTTAAAAAATTGGAAAATTTTTTTTTTTAAATTTTAGCGAGGGGTGGTCGTGAAATACTTTAAAAAATTGTAAAAAATTTTTTTTAAATTTTAGCGAGGGGTGGTCGTGAAAAATTTTAAAAAATTGTAAAATTTTTTTTTTTTAATTTTAGCGAGGGGTGGTCGTGAAATACTTTAAAAAATTGTAAAAAATTTTTTTCAAAATTTTAGCGAGGGGTGGTCGTGAAAAATTTTAAAAAATTGGAAAAATTTTTTTTTTAATTTTAGCGAGGGGTGGTCGTGAAAAATTTTAAAAAATTGGAAAAATTTTTTTTTTAAATTTTAGCGAGGGGTGGTCGTGAAAAAATTGGAAAATTTTTTTTTTTTAATTTTAGCGAGGGGTGGTCGTGAAATACTTTAAAAAATTGTAAAAAATTTTTTGCAAAACTTTAGCGAGGGGTGGTCGTGCAATACTTTAAAAAATTATAAAAAATTTTTTTCAAAATTTTAGCGAGGGGTGGTCGTGAAATACTTTAAAAAATTGTAAAAAATTTTTTGCAAAATTTTAGCGAGGGGTGGTCGTGAAAAATTTTAAAAAATTGGAAAAATTTTTTTTTTAAATTTTAGCGAGGGGTGGTCGTGAAATACTTTAAAAAATTGTAAAAAATTTTTTGCAAAATTTTAGCGAGGGGTGGTCGTGAAAAATTTTAAAAAATTGTAAAATTTTTTTTTTTTAATTTTAGCGAGGGGTGGTCGTGAAATACTTTAAAAAATTGTAAAAAATTTTTTTCAAAATTTTAGCGAGGGGTGGTCGTGAAAAATTTTAAAAAATTGGAAAAATTTTTTTTTTAATTTTAGCGAGGGGTGGTCGTGAAAAATTTTAAAAAATTGGAAAAATTTTTTTTTTTAATTTTAGCGAGGGGTGGTCGTGAAGAAAATTTTTTTTTTTTAATTTTAGCGAGGGGTGGTCGTGAAATACTTTAAAAAATTGTAAAAAATTTTTTGCAAAACTTTAGCGAGGGGTGGTCGTGAAAAATTTTAAAAAATTGGAAAAATTTTTTTTTAAATTTTAGCGAGGGGTGGTCGTGAAAAATTTTAAAAAATTGGAAAAATTTTTTTTTTTAATTTTAGCGAGGGGTGGTCGTGAAATACTTTAAAAAATTGTAAAATTTTTCTTTTTTAATTTTAGCGAGGGGTGGTCGTGAAATACTTTAAAAAATTGTAAAAAATTTTTTGCAAAATTTTAGCGAGGGGTGGTCGTGAAATACTTTAAAAAATTGTAAAAAATTTTTTTCAAAATTTTAGCGAGGGGTGGTCGTGAAAAATTTTAAAAAATTGGAAAATTTTTTTTTTTAAATTTTAGCGAGGGGTGTTCTTAAAATACTTTAAAAAATTGTAAAAAATTTTTTGCAAAATTTTAGCGAGGGGTGGTCGTGAAAAATTTTAAAAAATTGTAAAATTTTTTTTTTAATTTTAGCGAGGGGTGGTCGTGAAATACTTTAAAAAATTGTAAAATTTTTCTTTTTTAATTTTAGCGAGGGGTGGTCGTGAAATACTTTAAAAAATTGTAAAAAATTTTTTGCAAAATTTTAGCGAGGGGTGGTCGTGAAATACTTTAAAAAATTGTAAAAAATTTTTTTCAAAATTTTAGCGAGGGGTGATCGTGAAAAATTTTAAAAAATTGGAAAAATTTTTTTTTTAAATTTTAGCGAGGGGTGTTCGTAAAATACTTTAAAAAATTGTAAAAAATTTTTTGCAAAATTTTAGCGAGGGGTGGTCGTGAAAAATTTTAAAAAATTGTAAAATTTTTTTTTTTAATTTTAGCGAGGGGTGGTCGTGAAAAATTTTAAAAAATTGGAAAAATTTTTTTTTTAAATTTTAGCGAGGGGTGGTCGTGAAAAATTTTAAAAAATTGGAAAATTTTTTTTTTTTAATTTTAGCGAGGGGTGGTCGTGAAATACTTTAAAAAATTGTAAAAAATTTTTTGCAAAATTTTAGCGAGGGGTGGTCGTGAAATACTTTAAAAAATTGTAAAAAATTTTTTTCAAAATTTTAGCGAGGGGTGGTCGTGAAAAATTTTAAAAAATTGGAAAAATTTTTTTTTTAAATTTTAGCGAGGGGTGGTCGTGAAATACTTTAAAAAATTGTAAAAAATTTTTTGCAAAATTTTAGCGAGGGGTGGTCGTGAAAAATTTTAAAAAATTGTAAAATTTTTTTTTTTTAATTTTAGCGAGGGGTGGTCGTGAAATACTTTAAAAAATTGTAAAAAATTTTTTTCAAAATTTTAGCGAGGGGTGGTCGTGAAAAATTTTAAAAAATTGGAAAAATTTTTTTTTTAAATTTTAGCGAGGGGTGGTCGTGAAAAATTTTAAAAAATTGGAAAAATTTTTTTTTTAAATTTTAGCGAGGGGTGGTCGTGAAAAATTTTAAAAAATTTTGAAAAATTTTTTTTTTAATTTTAGCGAGGGGTGGTCGTGAAATACTTTAAAAAATTGTAAAAAATTTTTTTCAAAATTTTAGCGAGGGGTGGTCGTGAAATACTTTAAAAAATTGGAAAAATTTTTTTTTAAAATTTTAGCGAGGGGTGGTCGTGAAAAATTTTAAAAAATTGGAAAAATTTTTTTTTTAAATTTAAGCGAGGGGAGGTCGTGAAAAATTTTAAAAAATTGTAAAATTTTTTTTTTTAATTTTAGCGAGGGGTGGTCGTGAATAATTTTAAAAAATTGGAAAAATTTTTTTTTTTAATTTTAGCGAGGGGTGGTCGTGAAAAATTTTAAAAAATTGTAAAATTTTTTTTTTTTAATTTTAGCGAGGGGTGGTCGTGAAATACTTTAAAAAATTGTAAAAAATTTTTTGCAAAATTTTAGCGAGGGGTGGTCGTGAAATACTTTAAAAAATTGTAAAAAATTTTTTTCAAAATTTTAGCGAGGGGTGGTCGTGAAAAATTTTAAAAAATTGGAAAAATTTTTTTTTTAAATTTTAGCGAGGGGTGGTCGTGAAAAATTTTAAAAAATTGGAAAAATTTTTTTTTTAAATTTTAGCGAGGGGTGGTCGTGAAAAATTTTAAAAAATTGGAAAAATTTTTTTTTTAAATTTTAGCGAGGGGTGGTCTTGAAAAATTTTAAAAAATTGGAAAATTTTTTTTTTTTAATTTTAGCGTGGGGTGGTCGTGAAATACTTTAAAAAATTGTAAAAAATTTTTTGCAAAACTTTAGCGAGGGGTGGTCGTGAAATACTTTAAAAAATTATAAAAAATTTTTTTTTTAAATTTTAGCGAGGGGTGGTCGTGAAATACTTTAAAAAATTGTAAAAAATTTTTTGCAAAATTTTAGCGAGGGGTGGTCGTGAAAAATTTTAAAAAATTGGAAAAATTTTTTTTTTAAATTTTAGCGAGGGGTGGTCGTGAAATACTTTAAAAAATTGTAAAAAATTTTTTGCAAAATTTTAGCGAGGGGTGGTCGTGAAAAATTTTAAAAAATTGTAAAATTTTTTTTTTTTAATTTTAGCGAGGGGTGGTCGTGAAATACTTTAAAAAATTGTAAAAAATTTTTTTCAAAATTTTAGCGAGGGGTGGTCGTGAAAAATTTTAAAAAATTGTAAAAAATTTTTTTTTTTAATTTTAGCGAGGGGTGGTGGTGAAAAATTTTAAAAAATTGGAAAAATTTTTTTTTTTAATTTTAGCGAGGGGTGGTCGTGAAAAATTTTAAAAAATTGGAAAATTTTTTTTTTTTAATTTTAGCGAGGGGTGGTCGTGAAATACTTTAAAAAATTGTAAAAAATTTTTTGCAAAACTTTAGCGAGGGGTGGTCGTGAAATACTTTAAAAAATTATAAAAAATTTTTTTCAAAATTTTAGCGAGGGGTGGTCGTGTAATACTTTAAAAAATTGTAAAAAATTTTTTGCAAAATTTTAGCGAGGGGTGGTCGTGAAAAATTTTAAAAAATTGTAAAATTTTTTTTTTTTAATTTTAGCGAGGGGTGGTCGTGAAATACTTTAAAAAATTGTAAAAAATTTTTTTCAAAATTTTAGCGAGGGGAGTCGTGAAAAATTTTAAAAAATTGGAAAAATTTTTTTTTAAATTTTAGCGAGGGGTGGTCGTGAAAAATTTTAAAAAATTGGAAAAATTTTTTTTTTAAATTTTAGCGAGGGGTGGTCGTGAAAAATTTTAAAAAATTGGAAAATTTTTTTTTTTTAATTTTAGCGAGGGGTGGTCGTGAAATACTTTAAAAAATTGTAAAAAATTTTTTGCAAAACTTTAGCGAGGGGTGGTCGTGAAATACTTTAAAAAATTATAAAAAATTTTTTTCAAAATTTTAGCGAGGGGTGGTCGTGTAATACTTTAAAAAATTGTAAAAAATTTTTTGCAAAATTTTAGCGAGGGGTGGTCGTGAAAAATTTTAAAAAATTGGAAAATTTTTTTTTTTAAATTTTAGCGAGGGGTGGTCGTGAAATACTTTAAAAAATTGTAAAAAATTTTTTTTAAATTTTAGCGAGGGGTGGTCGTGAAAAATTTTAAAAAATTGTAAAATTTTTTTTTTTTAATTTTAGCGAGGGGTGGTCGTGAAATACTTTAAAAAATTGTAAAAAATTTTTTTCAAAATTTTAGCGAGGGGTGGTCGTGAAATACTTTAAAAAATTGTATAAAATTTTTTGCAAAATTTTAGCGAGGGGTGGTCGTGAAAAATTTTAAAAAATTGGAAAAATTTTTTTTTTAAATTTTAGCGAGGGGTGGTCGTGAAATACTTTAAAAAATTGTATAAAATTTTTTGCAAAATTTTAGCGAGGGGTGGTCGTAAAAAATTTTAAAAAATTGGAAAAATTTTTTTTTTAAATTTTAGCGAGGGGTGGTCGTGAAATACTTTAAAAAATTGTATAAAATTTTTTGCAAAATTTTAGCGAGGGGTGGTCGTGAAAAATTTTAAAAAATTGGAAAAATTTTTTTTTTAAATTTTAGCGAGGGGTGGTCTTGAAAAATTTTAAAAAATTGGAAAATTTTTTTTTTTTAATTTTAGCGAGGGGTGGTCGTGAAATACTTTAAAAAATTGTAAAAAATTTTTTGCAAAACTTTAGCGAGGGGTGGTCGTGAAATACTTTAAAAAATTATAAAAAATTTTTTTTTTAAATTTTAGCGAGGGGTGGTCGTGAAATACTTTAAAAAATTGTAAAAAATTTTTTGCAAAATTTTAGCGAGGGGTGGTCGTGAAAAATTTTAAAAAATTGGAAAAATTTTTTTTTTAAATTTTAGCGAGGGGTGGTCGTGAAATACTTTAAAAAATTGTAAAAAATTTTTTGCAAAATTTTAGCGAGGGGTGGTCGTGAAAAATTTTAAAAAATTGTAAAATTTTTTTTTTTTAATTTTAGCGAGGGGTGGTCGTGAAATACTTTAAAAAATTGTAAAAAATTTTTTTCAAAATTTTAGCGAGGGGTGGTCGTGAAAAATTTTAAAAAATTGTAAAATTTTTTTTTTTAATTTTAGCGAGGGGTGGTCGTGAAAAATTTTAAAAAATTGTAAAATTTTTTTTTTTTAATTTTAGCGAGGGGTGGTCGTGAAATACTTTAAAAAATTGTAAAAAATTTTTTTCAAAATTTTAGCGAGGGGTGGTCGTGAAAAATTTTAAAAAATTGGAAAAATTTTTTTTTTAAATTTTAGCGAGGGGTGGTCGTGAAAAATTTTAAAAAATTGGAAAAATTTTTTTTTTAAATTTTAGCGAGGGGTGGTCGTGAAATACTTTAAAAAATTGTATAAAATTTTTTGCAAAATTTTAGCGAGGGGTGGTCGTGAAAAATTTTAAAAAATTGGAAAAATTTTTTTTTTAAATTTTAGCGAGGGGTGGTCGTGAAAAATTTTAAAAAATTGGAAAAATTTTTTTTTTAAATTTTAGCGAGGGGTGGTCGTGAAATACTTTAAAAAATTGTAAAAAATTTTTTTTAAATTTTAGCGAGGGGTGGTCGTGAAAAATTTTAAAAAATTGTAAAATTTTTTTTTTTTAATTTTAGCGAGGGGTGGTCGTGAAATACTTTAAAAAATTGTAAAAAATTTTTTTCAAAATTTTAGCGAGGGGTGGTCGTGAAAAATTTTAAAAAATTGGAAAAATTTTTTTTTTAATTTTAGCGAGGGGTGGTCGTGAAAAATTTTAAAAAATTGGAAAAATTTTTTTTTTAAATTTTAGCGAGGGGTGGTCGTGAAATACTTTAAAAAATTGTAAAAAATTTTTTGCAAAACTTTAGCGAGGGGTGGTCGTGAAATACTTTAAAAAATTATAAAAAATTTTTTTTTTAAATTTTAGCGAGGGGTGGTCGTGAAATACTTTAAAAAATTGTAAAAATTTTTTTTTTTAATTTTAGCGAGGGGTGGTCGTGAAAAATTTTAAAAAATTGTAAATTTTTTTTTTTTAATTTTAGCGAGGGGTGGTCGTGAAATACTTTAAAAAATTGTAAAAAATTTTTTTCAAAATTTTAGCGAGGGGTGGTCGTGAAAAATTTTAAAAAATTGGAAAATTTTTTTTTTAAATTTTAGCGAGGGGTGGTCGTGAAAAATTTTAAAAAATTGGAAAAATTTTTTTTTTTAATTTTAGCGAGGGGTGGTCGTGAAAAATTTTAAAAAATTGGAAAATTTTTTTTTTTTAATTTTAGCGAGGGGTGGTCGTGAAATACTTTAAAAAATTGTAAAAAATTTTTTTTTTAAATTTTAGCGAGGGGTGGTCGTGAAATACTTTAAAAAATTGTAAAAAATTTTTTGCAAAATTTTAGCGAGGGGTGGTCGTGAAAAATTTTAAAAAATTGGAAAAATTTTTTTTTTAAATTTTAGCGAGGGGTGGTCGTGAAATACTTTAAAAAATTGTAAAAAATTTTTTGCAAAATTTTAGCGAGGGGTGGTCGTGAAAAATTTTAAAAAATTGTAAAATTTTTTTTTTTTAATTTTAGCGAGGGGTGGTCGTGAAATACTTTAAAAAATTGTAAAAAATTTTTTTCAAAATTTTAGCGAGGGGTGGTCGTGAAAAATTTTAAAATATTGTAAAAAATTTTTTTTTTTAATTTTAGCGAGGGGTGGTGGTGAAAAATTTTAAAAAATTGGAAAAATTTTTTTTTTTAATTTTAGCGAGGGGTGGTCGTGAAAAATTTTAAAAAATTGTAAATTTTTTTTTTTTAATTTTAGCGAGGGGTGGTCGTGAAATACTTTAAAAAATTGTAAAAAATTTTTTTCAAAATTTTAGCGAGGGGTGGTCGTGAAAAATTTTAAAAAATTGGAAAAATTTTTTTTTAAATTTTAGCGAGGGGTGGTCGTGAAAAATTTTAAAAAATTGGAAAAATTTTTTTTTTTAATTTTAGCGAGGGGTGGTCGTGAAAAATTTTAAAAAATTGGAAAATTTTTTTTTTTTAATTTTAGCGAGGGGTGGTCGTGAAATACTTTAAAAAATTGTAAAAAATTTTTTGCAAAACTTTAGCGAGGGGTGGTCGTGAAATACTTTAAAAAATTATAAAAAATTTTTTTCAAAATTTTAGCGAGGGGTGGTCGTGTAATACTTTAAAAAATTGTAAAAAATTTTTTGCAAAATTTTAGCGAGGGGTGGTCGTGAAAAATTTTAAAAAATTGGAAAATTTTTTTTTTTAAATTTTAGCGAGGGGTGGTCGTGAAATACTTTAAAAAATTGTAAAAAATTTTTTTTAAATTTTAGCGAGGGGTGGTCGTGAAAAATTTTAAAAAATTGTAAAATTTTTTTTTTTTAATTTTAGCGAGGGGTGGTCGTGAAATACTTTAAAAAATTGTAAAAAATTTTTTTCAAAATTTTAGCGAGGGGTGGTCGTGAAAAATTTTAAAAAATTGGAAAAATTTTTTTTTTAATTTTAGCGAGGGGTGGTCGTGAAAAATTTTAAAAAATTGGAAAAATTTTTTTTTTAAATTTTAGCGAGGGGTGGTCGTGAAAAAATCGGAAAAATTTTTTTTTTTAATTTTAGCGAGGGGTGGTCGTGAAATACTTTAAAAAATTGTAAAAAATTTTTTGCAAAACTTTAGCGAGGGGTGGTCGTGAAATACTTTAAAAAATTATAAAAAATTTTTTTCAAAATTTTAGCGAGGGGTGGTCGTGAAATACTTTAAAAAATTGTAAAAAATTTTTTGCAAAATTTTAGCGAGGGGTGGTCGTGAAAAATTTTAAAAAATTGGAAAAATTTTTTTTTTAAATTTTAGCGAGGGGTGGTCGTGAAATACTTTAAAAAATTGTAAAAAATTTTTTGCAAAATTTTAGCGAGGGGTGGTCGTGAAAAATTTTAAAAAATTGTAAAATTTTTTTTTTTTAATTTTAGCGAGGGGTGGTCGTGAAATACTTTAAAAAATTGTAAAAAATTTTTTTCAAAATTTTAGCGAGGGGTGGTCGTGAAAAATTTTAAAAAATTGGAAAAATTTTTTTTTTAATTTTAGCGAGGGGTGGTCGTGAAAAATTTTAAAAAATTGGAAAAATTTTTTTTTTTAATTTTAGCGAGGGGTGGTCGTGAAAAATTTTAAAAAATTGGAAAATTTTTTTTTTTTAATTTTAGCGAGGGGTGGTCGTGAAATACTTTAAAAAATTGTAAAAAATTTTTTGCAAAATTTTAGCGAAGGGTGGTCGTGAAATACTTTAAAAAATTGTAAAAAATTTTTTTCAAAATTTTAGCGAGGGGTGGTCGTGAAAAATTTTAAAAAATTGGAAAAATTTTTTTTTTAAATTTTAGCGAGGGGTGTTCGTAAAATACTTTAAAAAATTGTAAAAAATTTTTTGCAAAATTTTAGCGAGAGGTGGTCGTGAAAAATTTTAAAAAATTGTAAAATTTTTTTTTTTAATTTTAGCGAGGGGTGGTCGTGAAAAATTTTAAAAAATTGGAAAAATTTTTTTTTTAAATTTTAGCGAGGGGTGGTCGTGAAATACTTTAAAAAATTGTAAAAAATTTTTTGCAAAATTTTAGCGAGGGGTGGTCGTGAAAAATTTTAAAAAATTGTAAAATTTTTTTTTTTTAATTTTAGCGAGGGGTGGTCGTGAAATACTTTAAAAAATTGTAAAAAATTTTTTTCAAAATTTTAGCGAGGGGTGGTCGTGAAAAATTTTAAAAAATTGGAAAAATTTTTTTTTTAAACTTTAGCGAGGGGTGGTCGTGAAAAATTTTAAAAAATTGGAAAAATTTTTTTTTTAAATTTTAGCGAGGGGTGGTCGTGAAAAATTTTAAAAAATTGGAAAATTTTTTTTTTTTAATTTTAGCGAGGGGTGGTCGTGAAATACTTTAAAAAATTGTAAAAAATTTTTTGCAAAACTTTAGCGAGGGGTGGTCGTGAAAAATTTTAAAAAATTGGAAAAATTTTTTTTTAAATTTTAGCGAGGGGTGGTCGTGAAAAATTTTAAAAAATTGGAAAAATTTTTTTTTAAATTTTAGCGAGGGGTGGTCGTGAAAAATTTTAAAAAATTGGAAAATTTTTTTTTTTTAATTTTAGCGAGGGGTGGTCGTAAAATACTTTAAAAAATTGTACAAAATTTTTTGCAAAATTTTAGCGAGGGGTGGTCGTGAAATACTTTAAAAAATTGTAAAAAATTTTTTGCAAAATTTTAGCGAGGGGTGGTCGTGAAAAATTTTAAAAAATTGGAAAAATTTTTTTTTTTAATTTTAGCGAGGGGTGGTCGTGAAAAATTTTAAAAAATTGGAAAATTTTTTTTTTTTAATTTTAGCGAGGGGTGGTCGTGAAATACTTTAAAAAATTGTAAAAAATTTTTTGCAAAACTTTAGCGAGGGGTGGTCGTGAAATACTTTAAAAAATTATAAAAAATTTTTTTCAAAATTTTAGCGAGGGGTGGTCGTGTAATACTTTAAAAAATTGTAAAAAATTTTTTGCAAAATTTTAGCGAGGGGTGGTCGTGAAAAATTTTAAAAAATTGGAAAAATTTTTTTTTTAAATTTTAGCGAGGGGTGGTCGTGAAATACTTTAAAAAATTGTAAAAAATTTTTTGCAAAATTTTAGCGAGGGGTGGTCGTGAAAAATTTTAAAAAATTGTAAAATTTTTTTTTTTTAATTTTAGCGAGGGGTGTTCGTAAAATACTTTAAAAAATTGTAAAAAATTTTTTGCAAAATTTTAGCGAGGGGTGGTCGTGAAAAATTTTAAAAAATTGTAAAATTTTTTTTTTTAATTTTAGCGAGGGGTGGTCGTGAAAAATTTTAAAAAATTGGAAAAATTTTTTTTTTAAATTTTAGCGAGGGGTGGTCGTGAAATACTTTAAAAAATTGTAAAAAATTTTTTGCAAAATTTTAGCGAGGGGTGGTCGTGAAAAATTTTAAAAAATTGTAAAATTTTTTTTTTTAATTTTAGCGAGGGGTGGTCGTGAAATACTTTAAAAAATTGTAAAAAATTTTTTGCAAAATTTTAGCGAGGGGTGGTCGTGAAATACTTTAAAAAATTGTAAAAAATTTTTTTCAAAATTTTAGCGAGGGTATGGTCGTGAAAAATTTTAAAAAATTGGAAAAATTTTTTTTTTAAATTTTAGCGAGGGGTGTTCGTAAAATACTTTAAAAAATTGTAAAAAATTTTTTGCAAAATTTTAGCGAGGGGTGGTCGTGAAAAATTTTAAAAAATTGTAAAATTTTTTTTTTTTAATTTTAGCGAGGGGTGGTCGTGAAAAATTTTAAAAAATTGGAAAAATTTTTTTTTTAAATTTTAGCGAGGGGTGGTCGTGAAAAATTTTAAAAAATTGAAAATTTTTTTTTTTTAATTTTAGCGAGGGGTGGTCGTAAAATACTTTAAAAAATTGTACAAAATTTTTTGCAAAATTTTAGCGAGGGGTGGTCGTGAAATACTTTAAAAAATTGTAAAAAATTTTTTTCAAAATTTTAGCGAGGGGTGGTCGTGAAAAATTTTAAAAAATTGGAAAAATTTTTTTTTTAAATTTTAGCGAGGGGTGTTCGTGAAAAATTTTAAAAAATTGGAAAAATTTTTTTTTTAATTTTAGCAAGGGGTGGTCGTGAAATACTTTAAAAAATTGTAAAAAATTTTTTGCAAAACTTTAGCTAGGGGTGGTCGTGAAAAATTTTAAAAAATTGTAAAATTTTTTTTTTTTAATTTTAGCGAGGGGTGGTCGTGAAATACTTTAAAAAATTGTAAAAATTTTTTTTTAAATTTTAGCGAGGGGTGGTCGTGAAAAATTTTAAAAAATTGGAAACATTTTTTTTTTTAATTTTAGCGAGGGGTGGTCGTGAAATACTTTAAAAAATTGTAAAAAATTTTTTGCAAAATTTTAGCGAGGGGTGGTCGTGAAAAATTTTAAAAAATTGTAAAATTTTTTTTTTTTAATTTTAGCGAGGGGTGGTCGTGAAAAATTTTAAAAAATTGGAAAAATTTTTTTTTTAAATTTTAGCGAGGGGTGGTCGTGAAAAATTTTAAAAAATTGAAAATTTTTTTTTTTTAATTTTAGCGAGGGGTGGTCGTAAAATACTTTAAAAAATTGTACAAAATTTTTTGCAAAATTTTAGCGAGGGGTGGTCGTGAAATACTTTAAAAAATTGTAAAAAATTTTTTGCAAAATTTTAGCGAGGGGTGGTCGTGAAAAATTTTAAAAAATTGTAAAATTTTTTTTTTTTAATTTTAGCGAGGGGTGGTCGCGAAATACTTTAAAAAATTGTAAAAAATTTTTTTCAAAATTTTAGCGAGGGGTGGTCGTGAAAAATTTTAAAAAATTGTAAAATATTTTTTTTTTAAATTTTAGCGAGGGGTGGTCGTGAAAAATTTTAAAAAATTGGAAAAATTTTTTTTTTTAATTTTAGCGAGGGGTGGTCGTGAAAAATTTTAAAAAATTGTAAATTTTTTTTTTTTAATTTTAGCGAGGGGTGGTCGTGAAATACTTTAAAAAATTGTAAAAAATTTTTTTCAAAATTTTAGCGAGGGGTGGTCGTGAAAAATTTTAAAAAATTGGAAAAATTTTTTTTTAAATTTTAGCGAGGGGTGGTCGTGAAAAATTTTAAAAAATTGGAAAAATTTTTTTTTTTAATTTTAGCGAGGGGTGGTCGTGAAAAATTTTAAAAAATTGGAAAATTTTTTTTTTTTAATTTTAGCGAGGGGTGGTCGTGAAATACTTTAAAAAATTGTAAAAAATTTTTTGCAAAACTTTAGCGAGGGGTGGTCGTGAAATACTTTAAAAAATTATAAAAAATTTTTTTCAAAATTTTAGCGAGGGGTGGTCGTGTAATACTTTAAAAAATTGTAAAAAATTTTTTGCAAAATTTTAGCGAGGGGTGGTCGTGAAAAATTTTAAAAAATTGGAAAATTTTTTTTTTTAAATTTTAGCGAGGGGTGGTCGTGAAATACTTTAAAAAATTGTAAAAAATTTTTTTTAAATTTTAGCGAGGGGTGGTCGTGAAAAATTTTAAAAAATTGTAAAATTTTTTTTTTTTAATTTTAGCGAGGGGTGGTCGTGAAATACTTTAAAAAATTGTAAAAAATTTTTTTCAAAATTTTAGCGAGGGGTGGTCGTGAAAAATTTTAAAAAATTGGAAAAATTTTTTTTTTAATTTTAGCGAGGGGTGGTCGTGAAAAATTTTAAAAAATTGGAAAAATTTTTTTTTTAAATTTTAGCGAGGGGTGGTCGTGAAATACTTTAAAAAATTGTAAAAAATTTTTTGCAAAATTTTAGCGAGGGGTGGTCGTGAAAAATTTTAAAAAATTGGAAAAATTTTTTTTTTAAATTTTAGCGAGGGGTGGTCGTGAAATACTTTAAAAAATTGTAAAAAATTTTTTGCAAAATTTTAGCGAGGGGTGGTCGTGAAAAATTTTAAAAAATTGTAAAATTTTTTTTTTTTAATTTTAGCGAGGGGTGGTCGTGAAATACTTTAAAAAATTGTAAAAAATTTTTTTCAAAATTTTAGCGAGGGGTGGTCGTGAAAAATTTTAAAAAATTGGAAAAATTTTTTTTTTAATTTTAGCGAGGGGTGGTCGTGAAAAATTTTAAAAAATTGGAAAAATTTTTTTTTTTAATTTTAGCGAGGGGTGGTCGTGAAAAATTTTAAAAAATTGGAAAATTTTTTTTTTTTAATTTTAGCGAGGGGTGGTCGTGAAATACTTTAAAAAATTGTAAAAAATTTTTTGCAAAATTTTAGCGAGGGGTGGTCGTGAAATACTTTAAAAAATTGTAAAAAATTTTTTTCAAAATTTTAGCGAGGGGTGGTCGTGAAAAATTTTAAAAAATTGGAAAAATTTTTTTTTTAAATTTTAGCGAGGGGTGTTCGTAAAATACTTTAAAAAATTGTAAAAAATTTTTTGCAAAATTTTAGCGAGGGGTGGTCGTGAAAAATTTTAAAAAATTGTAAAATTTTTTTTTTTAATTTTAGCGAGGGGTGGACGTGAAAAATTTTAAAAAATTGGAAAAATTTTTTTTTTAAATTTTAGCGAGGGGTGGTCGTGAAATACTTTAAAAAATTGTAAAAAATTTTTTGCAAAATTTTAGCGAGGGGTGGTCGTGAAAAATTTTAAAAAATTGTAAAATTTTTTTTTTTTAATTTTAGCGAGGGGTGGTCGTGAAATACTTTAAAAAATTGTAAAAAATTTTTTTCAAAATTTTAGCGAGGGGTGGTCGTGAAAAATTTTAAAAAATTGGAAAAATTTTTTTTTTAAATTTTAGCGAGGGGTGGTCGTGAAAAATTTTAAAAAATTGGAAAAATTTTTTTTTTAAATTTTAGCGAGGGGTGGTCGTGAAAAATTTTAAAAAATTGGAAAATTTTTTTTTTTTAATTTTAGCGAGGGGTGGTCGTGAAATACTTTAAAAAATTGTAAAAAATTTTTTGCAAAACTTTAGCGAGGGGTGGTCGTGAAAAATTTTAAAAAATTGGAAAAATTTTTTTTTAAATTTTAGCGAGGGGTGGTCGTGAAAAATTTTAAAAAATTGGAAAAATTTTTTTTTAAATTTTAGCGAGGGGTGGTCGTGAAAAATTTTAAAAAATTGGAAAATTTTTTTTTTTTAATTTTAGCGAGGGGTTGTCGTAAAATACTTTAAAAAATTGTACAAAATTTTTTGCAAAATTTTAGCGAGGGGTGGTCGTGAAATACTTTAAAAAATTGTAAAAAATTTTTTGCAAAATTTTAGCGAGGGGTGGTCGTGAAAAATTTTAAAAAATTGGAAAAATTTTTTTTTTTAATTTTAGCGAGGGGTGGTCGTGAAAAATTTTAAAAAATTGGAAAATTTTTTTTTTTTAATTTTAGCGAGGGGTGGTCGTGAAATACTTTAAAAAATTGTAAAAAATTTTTTGCAAAACTTTAGCGAGGGGTGGTCGTGAAATACTTTAAAAAATTATAAAAAATTTTTTTCAAAATTTTAGCGAGGGGTGGTCGTGTAATACTTTAAAAAATTGTAAAAAATTTTTTGCAAAATTTTAGCGAGGGGTGGTCGTGAAAAATTTTAAAAAATTGGAAACATTTTTTTTTTAAATTTTAGCGAGGGGTGGTCGTGAAATACTTTAAAAAATTGTAAAAAATTTTTTGCAAAATTTTAGCGAGGGGTGGTCGTGAAAAATTTTAAAAAATTGTAAAATTTTTTTTTTTTAATTTTAGCGAGGGGTGTTCGTAAAATACTTTAAAAAATTGTAAAAAATTTTTTGCAAAATTTTAGCGAGGGGTGGTCGTGAAAAATTTTAAAAAATTGTAAAATTTTTTTTTTTAATTTTAGCGAGGGGTGGTCGTGAAAAATTTTAAAAAATTGGAAAAATTTTTTTTTTAAATTTTAGCGAGGGGTGGTCGTGAAATACTTTAAAAAATTGTAAAAAATTTTTTGCAAAATTTTAGCGAGGGGTGGTCGTGAAAAATTTTAAAAAATTGTAAAATTTTTTTTTTAATTTTAGCGAGGGGTGGTCGTGAAATACTTTAAAAAATTGTAAAAAATTTTTTGCAAAATTTTAGCGAGGGGTGGTCGTGAAATACTTTAAAAAATTGTAAAAAATTTTTTTCAAAATTTTAGCGAGGGTATGGTCGTGAAAAATTTTAAAAAATTGGAAAAATTTTTTTTTTAAATTTTAGCGAGGGGTGTTCGTAAAATACTTTAAAAAATTGTAAAAAATTTTTTGCAAAATTTTAGCGAGGGGTGGTCGTGAAAAATTTTAAAAAATTGTAAAATTTTTTTTTTTTAATTTTAGCGAGGGGTGGTCGTGAAAAATTTTAAAAAATTGGAAAAATTTTTTTTTTAAATTTTAGCGAGGGGTGGTCGTGAAAAATTTTAAAAAATTGTAAAAAATTTTTTGCAAAATTTTAGCGAGGGGTGGTCGTGAAAAATTTTAAAAAATTGGAAAAATTTTTTTTTTTAATTTTAGCGAGGGGTGGTCGTGAAAAATTTTAAAAAATTGTAAAAAATTTTTTGCAAAATTTTAGCGAGGGGTGGTCGCGAAATACTTTAAAAAATTGTAAAAAATTTTTTTCAAAATTTTAGCGAGGGGTGGTCGTGAAAAATTTTAAAAAATTGTAAAATATTTTTTTTTTAAATTTTAGCGAGGGGTGGTCGTGAAAAATTTTAAAAAATTGGAAAAATTTTTTTTTTTAATTTTAGCGAGGGGTGGTCGTGAAAAATTTTAAAAAATTGTAAATTTTTTTTTTTTAATTTTAGCGAGGGGTGGTCGTGAAATACTTTAAAAAATTGTAAAAAATTTTTTTCAAAATTTTAGCGAGGGTATGGTCGTGAAAAATTTTAAAAAATTGGAAAAATTTTTTTTTTAAATTTTAGCGAGGGGTGTTCGTAAAATACTTTAAAAAATTGGAAAAATTTTTTTTTTAAATTTTAGCGAGGGGTGGTCGTGAAAAATTTTAAAAAATTGGAAAATTTTTTTTTTTTAATTTTAGCGAGGGGTGGTCGTGAAATACTTTAAAAAATTGTAAAAAATTTTTTGCAAAACTTTAGCGAGGGGTGGTCGTGAAAAATTTTAAAAAATTGGAAAAATTTTTTTTTAAATTTTAGCGAGGGGTGGTCGTGAAAAATTTTAAAAAATTGGAAAAATTTTTTTTTAAATTTTAGCGAGGGGTGGTCGTGAAAAATTTTAAAAAATTGGAAAATTTTTTTTTTTTAATTTTAGCGAGGGGTTGTCGTAAAATACTTTAAAAAATTGTACAAAATTTTTTGCAAAATTTTAGCGAGGGGTGGTCGTGAAATACTTTAAAAAATTGTAAAAAATTTTTTGCAAAATTTTAGCGAGGGGTGGTCGTGAAAAATTTTAAAAAATTGGAAAAATTTTTTTTTTTAATTTTAGCGAGGGGTGGTCGTGAAAAATTTTAAAAAATTGGAAAATTTTTTTTTTTTAATTTTAGCGAGGGGTGGTCGTGAAATACTTTAAAAAATTGTAAAAAATTTTTTGCAAAACTTTAGCGAGGGGTGGTCGTGAAATACTTTAAAAAATTATAAAAAATTTTTTTCAAAATTTTAGCGAGGGGTGGTCGTGTAATACTTTAAAAAATTGTAAAAAATTTTTTGCAAAATTTTAGCGAGGGGTGGTCGTGAAAAATTTTAAAAAATTGGAAACATTTTTTTTTTAAATTTTAGCGAGGGGTGGTCGTGAAATACTTTAAAAAATTGTAAAAAATTTTTTGCAAAATTTTAGCGAGGGGTGGTCGTGAAAAATTTTAAAAAATTGTAAAATTTTTTTTTTTTAATTTTAGCGAGGGGTGTTCGTAAAATACTTTAAAAAATTGTAAAAAATTTTTTGCAAAATTTTAGCGAGGGGTGGTCGTGAAAAATTTTAAAAAATTGTAAAATTTTTTTTTTTAATTTTAGCGAGGGGTGGTCGTGAAAAATTTTAAAAAATTGGAAAAATTTGTTTTTTAAATTTTAGCGAGGGGTGGTCGTGAAATACTTTAAAAAATTGTAAAAAATTTTTTGCAAAATTTTAGCGAGGGGTGGTCGTGAAAAATTTTAAAAAATTGTAAAATTTTTTTTTTAATTTTAGCGAGGGGTGGTCGTGAAATACTTTAAAAAATTGTAAAAAATTTTTTGCAAAATTTTAGCGAGGGGTGGTCGTGAAATACTTTAAAAAATTGTAAAAAATTTTTTTCAAAATTTTAGCGAGGGTATGGTCGTGAAAAATTTTAAAAAATTGGAAAAATTTTTTTTTTAAATTTTAGCGAGGGGTGTTCGTAAAATACTTTAAAAAATTGTAAAAAATTTTTTGCAAAATTTTAGCGAGGGGTGGTCGTGAAAAATTTTAAAAAATTGTAAAATTTTTTTTTTTTAATTTTAGCGAGGGGTGGTCGTGAAAAATTTTAAAAAATTGGAAAAATTTTTTTTTTAAATTTTAGCGAGGGGTGGTCGTGAAAAATTTTAAAAAATTGTAAAAAATTTTTTGCAAAATTTTAGCGAGGGGTGGTCGTGAAAAATTTTAAAAAATTGGAAAAATTTTTTTTTTTAATTTTAGCGAGGGGTGGTCGTGAAAAATTTTAAAAAATTGTAAAAAATTTTTTGCAAAATTTTAGCGAGGGGTGGTCGCGAAATACTTTAAAAAATTGTAAAAAATTTTTTTCAAAATTTTAGCGAGGGGTGGTCGTGAAAAATTTTAAAAAATTGTAAAATATTTTTTTTTTAAATTTTAGCGAGGGGTGGTCGTGAAAAATTTTAAAAAATTGGAAAAATTTTTTTTTTTAATTTTAGCGAGGGGTGGTCGTGAAAAATTTTAAAAAATTGTAAATTTTTTTTTTTTAATTTTAGCGAGGGGTGGTCGTGAAATACTTTAAAAAATTGTAAAAAATTTTTTTCAAAATTTTAGCGAGGGTATGGTCGTGAAAAATTTTAAAAAATTGGAAAAATTTTTTTTTTAAATTTTAGCGAGGGGTGTTCGTAAAATACTTTAAAAAATTGTAAAAAATTTTTTGCAAAATTTTAGCGAGGGGTGGTCGTGAAAAATTTTAAAAAATTGTAAAATTTTTTTTTTTTAATTTTAGCGAGGGGTGGTCGTGAAAAATTTTAAAAAATTGGAAAAATTTTTTTTTTAAATTTTAGCGAGGGGTGGTCGTGAAAAATTTTAAAAAATTGTAAAAAATTTTTTGCAAAATTTTAGCGAGGGGTGGTCGCGAAATACTTTAAAAAATTGTAAAAAATTTTTTTCAAAATTTTAGCGAGGGGTGGTCGTGAAAAATTTTAAAAAATTGTAAAATATTTTTTTTTTAAATTTTAGCGAGGGGTGGTCGTGAAAAATTTTAAAAAATTGGAAAAATTTTTTTTTTTAATTTTAGCGAGGGGTGGTCGTGAAAAATTTTAAAAAATTGTAAATTTTTTTTTTTTAATTTTAGCGAGGGGTGGTCGTGAAATACTTTAAAAAATTGTAAAAAATTTTTTTCAAAATTTTAGCGAGGGGTGGTCGTGAAAAATTTTAAAAAATTGGAAAAATTTTTTTTTAAATTTTAGCGAGGGGTGGTCGTGAAAAATTTTAAAAAATTGGAAAAATTTTTTTTTTTAATTTTAGCGAGGGGTGGTCGTGAAAAATTTTAAAAAATTGGAAAATTTTTTTTTTTTAATTTTAGCGAGGGGTGGTCGTGAAATACTTTAAAAAATTGTAAAAAATTTTTTGCAAAACTTTAGCGAGGGGTGGTCGTGAAATACTTTAAAAAATTATAAAAAATTTTTTTCAAAATTTTAGCGAGGGGTGGTCGTGTAATACTTTAAAAAATTGTAAAAAATTTTTTGCAAAATTTTAGCGAGGGGTGGTCGTGAAAAATTTTAAAAAATTGGAAAATTTTTTTTTTTAAATTTTAGCGAGGGGTGGTCGTGAAATACTTTAAAAAATTGTAAAAAATTTTTTTCAAAATTTTAGCGAGGGGTGGTCGTGAAAAATTTTAAAAAATTGTAAAATTTTTTTTTTTTAATTTTAGCGAGGGGTGGTCGTGAAATACTTTAAAAAATTGTAAAAAATTTTTTTCAAAATTTTAGCGAGGGGTGGTCGTGAAAAATTTTAAAAAATTGGAAAAATTTTTTTTTTAATTTTAGCGAGGGGTGGTCGTGAAAAATTTTAAAAAATTGGAAAAATTTTTTTTTTAAATTTTAGCGAGGGGTGGTCGTGAAATACTTTAAAAAATTGTAAAAAATTTTTTGCAAAATTTTAGCGAGGGGTGGTCGTGAAAAATTTTAAAAAATTGGAAAAATTTATTTTTTAAATTTTAGCGAGGGGTGGTCGTGAAATACTTTAAAAAATTGTAAAAAATTTTTTGCAAAATTTTAGCGAGGGGTGGTCGTGAAAAATTTTAAAAAATTGTAAAATTTTTTTTTTTTAATTTTAGCGAGGGGTGGTCGTGAAATACTTTAAAAAATTGTAAAAAATTTTTTTCAAAATTTTAGCGAGGGGTGGTCGTGAAAAATTTTAAAAAATTGGAAAAATTTTTTTTTTAATTTTAGCGAGGGGTGGTCGTGAAAAATTTTAAAAAATTGGAAAATTTTTTTTTTTTAATTTTAGCGAGGGGTGGTCGTGAAAAATTTTAAAAAATTGGAAAATTTTTTTTTTTTAATTTTAGCGAGGGGTGGTCGTGAAATACTTTAAAAAATTGTAAAAAATTTTTTGCAAAATTTTAGCGAGGGGTGGTCGTGAAATACTTTAAAAAATTGTAAAAAATTTTTTTCAAAATTTTAGCGAGGGGTGGTCGTGAAAAATTTTAAAAAATTGGAAAAATTTTTTTTTTAAATTTTAGCGAGGGGTGTTCGTAAAATACTATAAAAAATTGTAAAAAATTTTTTGCAAAATTTTAGCGAGGGGTGGTCGTGAAAAATTTTAAAAAATTGTAAAATTTTTTTTTTTAATTTTAGCGAGGGGTGGTCGTGAAAAATTTTAAAAAATTGGAAAAATTTTTTTTTTAAATTTTAGCGAGGGGTGGTCGTGAAATACTTTAAAAAATTGTAAAAAATTTTTTGCAAAATTTTAGCGAGGGGTGGTCGTGAAAAATTTTAAAAAATTGTAAAATTTTTTTTTTTTAATTTTAGCGAGGGGTGGTCGTGAAATACTTTAAAAAATTGTAAAAAATTTTTTTCAAAATTTTAGCGAGGGGTGGTCGTGAAAAATTTTAAAAAATTGGAAAAATTTTTTTTTTAAATTTTAGCGAGGGGTGGTCGTGAAAAATTTTAAAAAATTGGAAAAATTTTTTTTTTAAATTTTAGCGAGGGGTGGTCGTGAAAAATTTTAAAAAATTGGAAAATTTTTTTTTTTTAATTTTAGCGAGGGGTGGTCGTGAAATACTTTAAAAAATTGTAAAAAATTTTTTGCAAAACTTTAGCGAGGGGTGGTCGTGAAAAATTTTAAAAAATTGGAAAAATTTTTTTTTAAATTTTAGCGAGGGGTGGTCGTGAAAAATTTTAAAAAATTGGAAAAATTTTTTTTTAAATTTTAGCGAGGGGTGGTCGTGAAAAATTTTAAAAAATTGGAAAATTTTTTTTTTTTAATTTTAGCGAGGGGTTGTCGTAAAATACTTTAAAAAATTGTACAAAATTTTTTGCAAAATTTTAGCGAGGGGTGGTCGTGAAATACTTTAAAAAATTGTAAAAAATTTTTTGCAAAATTTTAGCGAGGGGTGGTCGTGAAAAATTTTAAAAAATTGGAAAAATTTTTTTTTTTAATTTTAGCGAGGGGTGGTCGTGAAAAATTTTAAAAAATTGGAAAATTTTTTTTTTTTAATTTTAGCGAGGGGTGGTCGTGAAATACTTTAAAAAATTGTAAAAAATTTTTTGCAAAACTTTAGCGAGGGGTGGTCGTGAAATACTTTAAAAAATTATAAAAAATTTTTTTCAAAATTTTAGCGAGGGGTGGTCGTGTAATACTTTAAAAAATTGTAAAAAATTTTTTGCAAAATTTTAGCGAGGGATGGTCGTGAAAAATTTTAAAAAATTGGAAAAATTTTTTTTTTAAATTTTAGCGAGGGGTGGTCGTGAAATACTTTAAAAAATTGTAAAAAATTTTTTGCAAAATTTTAGCGAGGGGTGGTCGTGAAAAATTTTAAAAAATTGTAAAATTTTTTTTTTTTAATTTTAGCGAGGGGTGTTCGTAAAATACTTTAAAAAATTGTAAAAAATTTTTTGCAAAATTTTAGCGAGGGGTGGTCGTGAAAAATTTTAAAAAATTGTAAAATTTTTTTTTTTAATTTTAGCGAGGGGTGGTCGTGAAAAATTTTAAAAAATTGGAAAAATTTTTTTTTTAAATTTTAGCGAGGGGTGGTCGTGAAATACTTTAAAAAATTGTAAAAAATTTTTTGCAAAATTTTAGCGAGGGGTGGTCGTGAAAAATTTTAAAAAATTGTAAAATTTTTTTTTTAATTTTAGCGAGGGGTGGTCGTGAAATACTTTAAAAAATTGTAAAAAATTTTTTGCAAAATTTTAGCGAGGGGTGGTCGTGAAATACTTTAAAAAATTGTAAAAAATTTTTTTCAAAATTTTAGCGAGGGTATGGTCGTGAAAAATTTTAAAAAATTGGAAAAATTTTTTTTTTAAATTTTAGCGAGGGGTGTTCGTAAAATACTTTAAAAAATTGTAAAAAATTTTTTGCAAAATTTTAGCGAGGGGTGGTCGTGAAAAATTTTAAAAAATTGTAAAATTTTTTTTTTTTAATTTTAGCGAGGGGTGGTCGTGAAAAATTTTAAAAAATTGGAAAAATTTTTTTTTTAAATTTTAGCGAGGGGTGGTCGTGAAAAATTTTAAAAAATTGAAAATTTTTTTTTTTTAATTTTAGCGAGGGGTGGTCGTAAAATACTTTAAAAAATTGTACAAAATTTTTTGCAAAATTTTAGCGAGGGGTGGTCGTGAAATACTTTAAAAAATTGTAAAAAATTTTTTTCAAAATTTTAGCGAGGGGTGGTCGTGAAAAATTTTAAAAAATTGGAAAAATTTTTTTTTTAAATTTTAGCGAGGGGTGTTCGTGAAAAATTTTAAAAAATTGGAAAAATTTTTTTTTTAATTTTAGCAAGGGGTGGTCGTGAAATACTTTAAAAAATTGTAAAAAATTTTTTGCAAAACTTTAGCTAGGGGTGGTCGTGAAAAATTTTAAAAAATTGTAAAATTTTTTTTTTTTAATTTTAGCGAGGGGTGGTCGTGAAATACTTTAAAAAATTGTAAAAATTTTTTTTTTAAATTTTAGCGAGGGGTGGTCGTGAAAAATTTTAAAAAATTGGAAACATTTTTTTTTTTAATTTTAGCGAGGGGTGGTCGTGAAATACTTTAAAAAATTGTAAAAAATTTTTTGCAAAATTTTAGCGATGGGTGGTCGTGAAAAATTTCAAAAAATTGTAAAATTTTTTTTTTTTAATTTTAGCGAGGGGTGGTCGTGAAAAATTTTAAAAAATTGGAAAAATTTTTTTTTTAAATTTTAGCGAGGGGTGGTCGTGAAAAATTTTAAAAAATTGAACATTTTTTTTTTTTAATTTTAGCGAGGGGTGGTCGTAAAATACTTTAAAAAATTGTACAAAATTTTTTGCAAAATTTTAGCGAGGGGTGGTCGTGAAATACTTTAAAAAATTGTAAAAAATTTTTTGCAAAATTTTAGCGAGGGGTGGTCGTGAAAAATTTTAAAAAATTGTAAAATTTTTTTTTTTTAATTTTAGCGAGGGGTGGTCGCGAAATACTTTAAAAAATTGTAAAAAATTTTTTTCAAAATTTTAGCGAGGGGTGGTCGTGAAAAATTTTAAAAAATTGTAAAATATTTTTTTTTTAAATTTTAGCGAGGGGTGGTCGTGAAAAATTTTAAAAAATTGGAAAAATTTTTTTTTTAAATTTTAGCGAGGGGTGGTCGTGAAAAATTTTAAAAAATTGTAAAATTTTTTTTTTTTAATTTTAGCGAGGGGTGGTCGTGAAATACTTTAAAAAATTGTAAAAAATTTTTTTCAAAATTTTAGCGAGGGGAGGTCGTGAAAAATTTTAAAAAATTGGAAAAATTTTTTTTTTTAATTTTAGCGAGGGGTGGTCGTGAAAAATTTTAAAAAATTGGAAAAATTTTTTTTTTAATTTTAGCGAGGGGTGGTCGTGAAATACTTTAAAAAATTGTAAAAAATTTTTTGCAAAACTTTAGCTAGGGGTGGTCGTGAAAAATTTTAAAAAATTGTAAAATTTTTTTTTTTAATTTTAGCGAGGGGTGGTCGTGAAATACTTTAAAAAATTGTAAAATTTTTTTTTCAAAATTTTAGCGAGGGGAGGTCGTGAAAAATTTTAAAAAATTGGAAAAATTTTTTTTTTTAATTTTAGCGAGGGGTGGTCGTGAAAAATTTTAAAAAATTGGAAAATTTTTTTTTTTAATTTTAGCGAGGGGTGGTCGTGAAATACTTTAAAAAATTGTAAAATTTTTTTTTTTAATTTTAGCGAGGGGTGGTCGTGAAATACTTTAAAAAATTGTAAAAAATTTTTTGCAAAATTTTAGCGAGGGGTGGTCGTGAAATACTTTAAAAAATTGTAAAAAATTTTTTTCAAAATTTTAGCGAGGGTATGGTCGTGAAAAATTTTAAAAAATTGGAAAAATTTTATTTTTAAATTTTAGCGAGGGGTGTTCGTAAAATACTTTAAAAAATTGTAAAAAATTTTTTGCAAAATTTTAGCGAGGGGTGGTCGTGAAAAATTTTAAAAAATTGTAAAATTTTTTTTTTTAATTTTAGCGAGGGGTGGTCGTGAAAAATTTTAAAAAATTGGAAAAATTTTTTTTTTAAATTTTAGCGAGGGGTGGTCGTGAAAAATTTTAAAAAATTGAAAATTTTTTTTTTTTAATTTTAGCGAGGGGTGGTCGTAAAATACTTTAAAAAATTGTAAAAAATTTTTTTCAAAATTTTAGCGAGGGGTGGTCGTGAAAAATTTTAAAAAATTGGAAAAATTTTTTTTTTAAATTTTAGCGAGGGGTGTTCGTGAAAAATTTTAAAAAATTGGAAAAATTTTTTTTTTAATTTTAGCAAGGGGTGGTCGTGAAATACTTTAAAAAATTGTAAAAAATTTTTTGCAAAATTTTAGCGAGGGGTGGTCGTGAAAAATTTTAAAAAATTGGAAAAATTTTTTTTTTAATTTTAGCGAGGGGTGGTCGTGAAAAATTTTAAAAAATTGAAAATTTTTTTTTTTTAATTTTAGCGAGGGGTGGTCGTGAAATACTTTAAAAAATTGTAAAAAATTTTTTTCAAAATTTTAGCGAGGGGTGGTCGTGAAAAATTTTAAAAAATTGGAAAAATTTTTTTTTTAAATTTTAGCGAGGGGTGTTCGTGAAAAATTTTAAAAAATTGGAAAAATTTTTTTTTTAATTTTAGCAAGGGGTGGTCGTGAAATACTTTAAAAAATTGTAAAAAATTTTTTGCAAAACTTTAGCTAGGGGCGGTCGTGAAAAATTTTAAAAAATTGTAAAATTTTTTTTTTTTAATTTTAGCGAGGGGTGGTCGTGAAATACTTTAAAAAATTGTAAAAATTTTTTTTTTAAATTTTAGCGAGGGGTGGTCGTGAAAAATTTTAAAAAATTGGAAATTTTTTTTTTTTAATTTTAGCGAGGGGTGGTCGTAAAATACTTTAAAAAATTGTACAAAATTTTTTGCAAAATTTTAGCGAGGGGTGGTCGTGAAATACTTTAAAAAATTGTAAAAAATTTTTTGCAAAATTTTAGCGAGGGGTGGTCGTGAAAAATTTTAAAAAATTGTAAAATTTTTTTTTTTTAATTTTAGCGAGGGGTGGTCGCGAAATACTTTAAAAAATTGTAAAAAATTTTTTTCAAAATTTTAGCGAGGGGTGGTCGTGAAAAATTTTAAAAAATTGTAAAATATTTTTTTTTTAAATTTTAGCGAGGGGTGGTCGTGAAAAATTTTAAAAAATTGGAAAAATTTTTTTTTTAAATTTTAGCGAGGGGTGGTCGTGAAAAATTTTAAAAAATTGTAAAATTTTTTTTTTTTAATTTTAGCGAGGGGTGGTCGTGAAATACTTTAAAAAATTGTAAAAAATTTTTTTCAAAATTTTAGCGAGGGGAGGTCGTGAAAAATTTTAAAAAATTGGA
Organism: Villa cingulata; assembly: GCA_951394055.1. Classification (NCBI taxonomy): domain Eukaryota; kingdom Metazoa; phylum Arthropoda; class Insecta; order Diptera; family Bombyliidae; genus Villa; species Villa cingulata. Next base: position 28,278,421 of record OX596018.1, read on the forward strand.
AAAATTTTTTTTTTAATTTTAGCGAGGGGTGGTCGTGAAAAATTTTAAAAAATTGGAAAAATTTTTTTTTTAATTTTAGCGAGGGGTGGTCGTGAAAAATTTTAAAAAATTGTAAAATTTTTTTTTTTTAATTTTAGCGAGGGGTGGTCGTGAAAAATTTTAAAAAATTGGAAAAATTTTTTTTTTAAATTTTAGCGAGGGGTGGTCGTGAAAAATTTTAAAAAATTGAAAATTTTTTTTTTTTAATTTTAGCGAGGGGTGGTCGTAAAATACTTTAAAAAATTGTACAAAATTTTTTGCAAAATTTTAGCGAGGGGTGGTCGTGAAATACTTTAAAAAATTGTAAAAAATTTTTTTCAAAATTTTAGCGAGGGGTGTTCGTGAAAAATTTTAAAAAATTGGAAAAATTTTTTTTTTAATTTTAGCAAGGGGTGGTCGTGAAATACTTTAAAAAATTGTAAAAAATTTTTTGCAAAACTTTAGCTAGGGGTGGTCGTGAAAAATTTTAAAAAATTGTAAAATTTTTTTTTTTTAATTTTAGCGAGGGGTGGTCGTGAAATACTTTAAAAAATTGTAAAAATTTTTTTTTTAAATTTTAGCGAGGGGTGGTCGTGAAAAATTTTAAAAAATTGGAAACATTTTTTTTTTTAATTTTAGCGAGGGGTGGTCGTGAAATACTTTAAAAAATTGTAAAAAATTTTTTGCAAAATTTTAGCGAGGGGTGGTCGTGAAAAATTTTAAAAAATTGTAAAATTTTTTTTTTTTAATTTTAGCGAGGGGTGGTCGTGAAAAATTTTAAAAAATTGGAAAAATTTTTTTTTTAAATTTTAGCGAGGGGTGGTCGTGAAAAATTTTAAAAAATTGAAAATTTTTTTTTTTTAATTTTAGCGAGGGGTGGTCGTAAAATACTTTAAAAAATTGTACAAAATTTTTTGCAAAATTTTAGCGAGGGGTGGTCGTGAAATACTTTAAAAAATTGTAAAAAATTTTTTGCAAAATTTTAGCGAGGGGTGGTCGTGAAAAATTTTAAAAAATTGTAAAATTTTTTTTTTTTAATTTTAGCGAGGGGTGGTCGTGAAATACTTTAAAAAATTGTAAAAAATTTTTTTCAAAATTTTAGCGAGGGGTGGTCGTGAAAAATTTTAAAAAATTGTAAAATATTTTTTTTTTAATTTTAGCGAGGGGTGGTCGTGAAAAATTTTAAAAAATTGGAAAAATTTTTTTTTTAAATTTTAGCGAGGGGTGGTCGTGAAAAATTTTAAAAAATTGTAAAATTTTTTTTTTTTAATTTTAGCGAGGGGTGGTCGTGAAATACTTTAAAAAATTGTAAAAAATTTTTTTCAAAATTTTAGCGAGGGGAGGTCGTGAAAAATTTTAAAAAATTGGAAAAATTTTTTTTTTTAATTTTAGCGAGGGGTGGTCGTGAAAAATTTTAAAAAATTGGAAAAATTTTTTTTTTAATTTTAGCGAGGGGTGGTCGTGAAATACTTTAAAAAATTGTAAAAATTTTTTTTTTAAATTTTAGCGAGGGGTGGTCGTGAAAAATTTTAAAAAATTGGAAACATTTTTTTTTTTAATTTTAGCGAGGGGTGGTCGTGAAATACTTTAAAAAATTGTAAAAAATTTTTTGCAAAATTTTAGCGAGGGGTGGTCGTGAAAAATTTTAAAAAATTGTAAAATTTTTTTTTTTTAATTTTAGCGAGGGGTGGTCGTGAAATACTTTAAAAAATTGTAAAAATTTTTTTTTTAAATTTTAGCGAGGGGTGGTCGTGAAAAATTTTAAAAAATTGTAAAATTTTTTTTTTTAAATTTTAGCGAGGGGTGTTCGTAAAATACTTTAAAAAATTGTAAAAAATTTTTTGCAAAATTTTAGCGAGGGGTGGTCGTGAAAAATTTTAAAAAATTGTAAAATTTTTTTTTTTTAATTTTAGCGAGGGGTGGTCGTGAAAAATTTTAAAAAATTGGAAAAATTTTTTTTTTAAATTTTAGCGAGGGGTGGTCGTGAAAAATTTTAAAAAATTGAAAATTTTTTTTTTTTAATTTTAGCGAGGGGTGGTCGTAAAATACTTTAAAAAATTGTACAAAATTTTTTGCAAAATTTTAGCGAGGGGTGGTCGTGAAATACTTTAAAAAATTGTAAAAAATTTTTTTCAAAATTTTAGCGAGGGGTGTTCGTGAAAAATTTTAAAAAATTGGAAAAATTTTTTTTTTAATTTTAGCAAGGGGTGGTCGTGAAATACTTTAAAAAATTGTAAAAAATTTTTTGCAAAACTTTAGCTAGGGGTGGTCGTGAAAAATTTTAAAAAATTGTAAAATTTTTTTTTTTTAATTTTAGCGAGGGGTGGTCGTGAAATACTTTAAAAAATTGTAAAAATTTTTTTTTTAAATTTTAGCGAGGGGTGGTCGTGAAAAATTTTAAAAAATTGGAAACATTTTTTTTTTTAATTTTAGCGAGGGGTGGTCGTGAAATACTTTAAAAAATTGTAAAAAATTTTTTGCAAAATTTTAGCGAGGGGTGGTCGTGAAAAATTTTAAAAAATTGTAAAATTTTTTTTTTTTAATTTTAGCGAGGGGTGGTCGTGAAAAATTTTAAAAAATTGTAAAATTTTTTTTTTTTAATTTTAGCGAGGGGTGGTCGTGAAAAATTTTAAAAAATTGGAAAATTTTTTTTTTTTAATTTTAGCGAGGGGTGGTCGTAAAATACTTTAAAAAATTGTACAAAATTTTTTGCAAAATTTTAGCGAGGGGTGGTCGTGAAATACTTTCAAAAATTGTAAAAAATTTTTTGCAAAATTTTAGCGAGGGGTGGTCGTGAAAAATTTTAAAAAATTGTAAAATTTTTTTTTTTAATTTTAGCGAGGGGTGGTCGTGAAATACTTTAAAAAATTGTAAAAAATTTTTTTCAAAATTTTAGCGAGGGGTGGTCGTGAAAAATTTTAAAAAATTGTAAAATATTTTTTTTTTTAATTTTAGCGAGGGGTGGTCGTGAAAAATTTTAAAAAATTGGAAAAATTTTTTTTTTAAATTTTAGCGAGGGGTGGTCGTGAAAAATTTTAAAAAATTGTAAAATTTTTTTTTTTTAATTTTAGCGAGGGGTGGTCGTGAAATACTTTAAAAAATTGTAAAAAATTTTTTTCAAAATTTTAGCGAGGGGAGGTCGTGAAAAATTTTAAAAAATTGGAAAAATTTTTTTTTTTAATTTTAGCGAGGGGTGGTCGTGAAAAATTTTAAAAAATTGGAAAAATTTTTTTTTTAATTTTAGCGAGGGGTGGTCGTGAAATACTTTAAAAAATTGTAAAAAATTTTTTGCAAAACTTTAGCTAGGGGTGGTCGTGAAAAATTTTAAAAAATTGTAAAATTTTTTTTTTTTAATTTTAGCGAGGGGTGGTCGTGAAATACTTTAAAAAATTGTAAAAATTTTTTTTTTAAATTTTAGCGAGGGGTGGTCGTGAAAAATTTTAAAAAATTGGAAAATTTTTTTTTTTAATTTTAGCGAGGGGTGTTCTTAAAATACTTTAAAAAATTGTAAAAATTTTTTTTTTAAATTTTAGCGAGGGGTGGTCGTGAAAAATTTTAAAAAATTGTAAAATTTTTTTTTTTAATTTTAGCGAGGGGTGGTCGTGAAATACTTTAAAAAATTGTAAAATTTTTTTTTTTTAATTTTAGCGAGGGGTGTTCGTAAAATACTTTAAAAAATTGTAAAAAATTTTTTGCAAAATTTTAGCGAGGGGTGGTCGCGAAATACTTTAAAAAATTGTAAAAAATTTTTTTCAAAATTTTAGCGAGGGGTGGTCGTGAAAAATTTTAAAAAATTGTAAAATATTTTTTTTTTAAATTTTAGCGAGGGGTGGTCGTGAAAAATTTTAAAAAATTGGAAAAATTTTTTTTTTTAATTTTAGCGAGGGGTGGTCGTGAAAAATTTTAAAAAATTGTAAAATTTTTTTTTTTTAATTTTAGCGAGGGGTGGTCGTGAAATACTTTAAAAAATTGTAAAAAATTTTTTTCAAAATTTTAGCGAGGGGAGGTCGTGAAAAATTTTAAAAAATTGGAAAAATTTTTTTTTTTAATTTTAGCGAGGGGTGGTCGTGAAAAATTTTAAAAAATTGGAAAAATTTTTTTTTTAATTTTAGCGAGGGGTGGTCGTGAAATACTTTAAAAAATTGTAAAAAATTTTTTGCAAAACTTTAGCTAGGGGTGGTCGTGAAAAATTTTAAAAAATTGTAAAATTTTTTTTTTTAATTTTAGCGAGGGGTGGTCGTGAAATACTTTAAAAAATTGTAAAATTTTTTTTTCAAAATTTTAGCGCCGTGAGGTCGTGAAAAATTTTAAAAAATTGGAAAAATTTTTTTTTTTAATTTTAGCGAGGGGTGGTCGTGAAAAATTTTAAAAAATTGGAAAATTTTTTTTTTTAATTTTAGCGAGGGGTGGTCGTGAAATACTTTAAAAAATTGTAAAATTTTTTTTTTTAATTTTAGCGAGGGGTGGTCGTGAAATACTTTAAAAAATTGTAAAAAATTTTTTGCAAAATTTTAGCGAGGGGTGGTCGTGAAATACTTTAAAAAATTGTAAAAAATTTTTTTCAAAATTTTAGCGAGGGTATGGTCGTGAAAAATTTTAAAAAATTGGAAAAATTTTTTTTTTAAATTTTAGCGAGGGGTGTTCGTAAAATACTTTAAAAAATTGTAAAAAATTTTTTGCAAAATTTTAGCGAGGGGTGGTCGTGAAAAATTTTAAAAAATTGTAAAATTTTTTTTTTTTAATTTTAGCGAGGGGTGGTCGTGAAAAATTTTAAAAAATTGGAAAAATTTTTTTTTTAAATTTTAGCGAGGGGTGGTCGTGAAAAATTTTAAAAAATTGAAAATTTTTTTTTTTTAATTTTAGCGAGGGGTGGTCGTAAAATACTTTAAAAAATTGTACAAAATTTTTTGCAAAATTTTAGCGAGGGGTGGTCGTGAAATACTTTAAAAAATTGTAAAAAATTTTTTTCAAAATTTTAGCGAGGGGTGGTCGTGAAAAATTTTAAAAAATTGGAAAAATTTTTTTTTTAAATTTTAGCGAGGGGTGTTCGTGAAAAATTTTAAAAAATTGGAAAAATTTTTTTTTTAATTTTAGCAAGGGGTGGTCGTGAAATACTTTAAAAAATTGTAAAAAATTTTTTGCAAAACTTTAGCTAGGGGTGGTCGTGAAAAATTTTAAAAAATTGTAAAATTTTTTTTTTTTAATTTTAGCGAGGGGTGGTCGTGAAATACTTTAAAAAATTGTAAAAATTTTTTTTTTAAATTTTAGCGAGGGGTGGTCGTGAAAAATTTTAAAAAATTGGAAATTTTTTTTTTTTAATTTTAGCGAGGGGTGGTCGTAAAATACTTTAAAAAATTGTACAAAATTTTTTGCAAAATTTTAGCGAGGGGTGGTCGTGAAATACTTTAAAAAATTGTAAAAAATTTTTTGCAAAATTTTAGCGAGGGGTGGTCGTGAAAAATTTTAAAAAATTGTAAAATTTTTTTTTTTTAATTTTAGCGAGGGGTGGTCGCGAAATACTTTAAAAAATTGTAAAAAATTTTTTTCAAAATTTTAGCGAGGGGTGGTCGTGAAAAATTTTAAAAAATTGTAAAATATTTTTTTTTTAAATTTTAGCGAGGGGTGGTCGTGAAAAATTTTAAAAAATTGGAAAAATTTTTTTTTTAAATTTTAGCGTGGGGTGGTCGTGAAAAATTTTAAAAAATTGTAAAATTTTTTTTTTTTAATTTTAGCGAGGGGTGGTCGTGAAATACTTTAAAAAATTGTAAAAAATTTTTTTCAAAATTTTAGCGAGGGGAGGTCGTGAAAAATTTTAAAAAATTGGAAAAATTTTTTTTTTTAATTTTAGCGAGGGGTGGTCGTGAAAAATTTTAAAAAATTGGAAAAATTTTTTTTTTAATTTTAGCGAGGGGTGGTCGTGAAATACTTTAAAAAATTGTAAAAAATTTTTTGCAAAACTTTAGCTAGGGGTGGTCGTGAAAAATTTTAAAAAATTGTAAAATTTTTTTTTTTTAATTTTAGCGAGGGGTGGTCGTGAAATACTTTAAAAAATTGTAAAAATTTTTTTTTTAAATTTTAGCGAGGGGTGGTCGTGAAAAATTTTAAAAAATTGGAAAATTTTTTTTTTTAATTTTAGCGAGGGGTGTTCTTAAAATACTTTAAAAAATTGTAAAAATTTTTTTTTTAAATTTTAGCGAGGGGTGGTCGTGAAAAATTTTAAAAAATTGTAAAATTTTTTTTTTTAATTTTAGCGAGGGGTGGTCGTGAAATACTTTAAAAAATTGTAAAATTTTTTTTTTTTAATTTTAGCGAGGGGTGTTCGTAAAATACTTTAAAAAATTGTAAAAAATTTTTTGCAAAATTTTAGCGAGGGGTGGTCGTGAAAAATTTTAAAAAATTGTAAAATTTTTTTTTTTTAATTTTAGCGAGGGGTGGTCGTGAAATACTTTAAAAAATTGTAAAAAATTTTTTGCAAAATTTTAGCGAGGGGTGGTCGTGAAATACTTTAAAAAATTGTAAAAAATTTTTTTCAAAATTTTAGCGAGGGTATGGTCGTGAAAAATTTTAAAAAATTGGAAAAATTTTTTTTTTAAATTTTAGCGAGGGGTGTTCGTAAAATACTTTAAAAAATTGTAAAAAAATTTTTGCAAAATTTTAGCGAGGGGTGGTCGTGAAAAATTTTAAAAAATTTTGAAAAATTTTTTTTTTAATTTTAGCGAGGGGTGGTCGTGAAATACTTTAAAAAATTGTAAAAAATTTTTTTCAAAATTTTAGCGAGGGGTGGTCGTGAAATACTTTAAAAAATTGGAAAAATTTTTTTTCAAAATTTTAGCGAGGGGTGGTCGTGAAAAATTTTAAAAAATTGGAAAAATTTTTTTTCAAAATTTTAGCGAGGGGTGGTCGTGAAAAATTTTAAAAAATTGGAAAAATTTTTTTTTTAAATTTTAGCGAGGGGAGGTCGTGAAAAATTTTAAAAAATTGTAAAATTTTTTTTTTTAATTTTAGCGAGGGGTGGTCGTGAAATACTTTAAAAAATTGTAAAATTTTTTTTTTTAATTTTAGCGAGGGGTGGTCGTGAAATACTTTAAAAAATTGTAAAAAATTTTTTGCAAAATTTTAGCGAGGGGTGGTCGTGAAAAATTTTAAAAAATTGTAAAATTTTTTTTTTTTAATTTTAGCGAGGGGTGGTCGTGAAATACTTTAAAAAATTGTAAAAAATTTTTTGCAAAATTTTAGCGAGGGGTGGTCGTGAAATACTTTAAAAAATTGTAAAAAATTTTTTTCAAAATTTTAGCGAGGGTATGGTCGTGAAAAATTTTAAAAAATTGGAAAAATTTTTTTTTTAAATTTTAGCGAGGGGTGTTCGTAAAATACTTTAAAAAATTGTAAAAAAATTTTTGCAAAATTTTAGCGAGGGGTGGTCGTGAAAAATTTTAAAAAATTTTGAAAAATTTTTTTTTTAATTTTAGCGAGGGGTGGTCGTGAAATACTTTAAAAAATTGTAAAAAATTTTTTTCAAAATTTTAGCGAGGGGTGGTCGTGAAATACTTTAAAAAATTGGAAAAATTTTTTTTCAAAATTTTAGCGAGGGGTGGTCGTGAAAAATTTTAAAAAATTGGAAAAATTTTTTTTCAAAATTTTAGCGAGGGGTGGTCGTGAAAAATTTTAAAAAATTGGAAAAATTTTTTTTTTAAATTTTAGCGAGGGGAGGTCGTGAAAAATTTTAAAAAATTGTAAAATTTTTTTTTTTAATTTTAGCGAGGGGTGGTCGTGAAATACTTTAAAAAATTGTAAAATTTTTTTTTTTAATTTTAGCGAGGGGTGGTCGTGAAATACTTTAAAAAATTGTAAAAAATTTTTTGCAAAATTTTAGCGAGGGGTGGTCGTGAAATACTTTAAAAAATTGTAAAAAATTTTTTTCAAAATTTTAGCGAGGGTATGGTCGTGAAAAATTTTAAAAAATTGGAAAAATTTTTTTTTTAAATTTTAGCGAGGGGTGTTCGTAAAATACTTTAAAAAATTGTAAAAAATTTTTTGCAAAATTTTAGCGAGGGGTGGTCGTGAAAAATTTTAAAAAATTGTAAAATTTTTTTTTTTTAATTTTAGCGAGGGGTGGTCGTGAAAAATTTTAAAAAATTGGAAAAATTTTTTTTTTAAATTTTAGCGAGGGGTGGTCGTGAAAAATTTTAAAAAATTGAAAATTTTTTTTTTTTAATTTTAGCGAGGGGTGGTCGTAAAATACTTTAAAAAATTGTACAAAATTTTTTGCAAAATTTTAGCGAGGGGTGGTCGTGAAATACTTTAAAAAATTGTAAAAAATTTTTTTCAAAATTTTAGCGAGGGGTGTTCGTGAAAAATTTTAAAAAATTGGAAAAATTTTTTTTTTAATTTTAGCAAGGGGTGGTCGTGAAATACTTTAAAAAATTGTAAAAAATTTTTTGCAAAACTTTAGCTAGGGGTGGTCGTGAAAAATTTTAAAAAATTATAAAATTTTTTTTTTTTAATTTTAGCGAGGGGTGGTCGTGAAATACTTTAAAAAATTGTAAAAATTTTTTTTTTAAATTTTAGCGAGGGGTGGTCGTGAAAAATTTTAAAAAATTGGAAACATTTTTTTTTTTAATTTTAGCGAGGGGTGGTCGTGAAATACTTTAAAAAATTGTAAAAAATTTTTTGCAAAATTTTAGCGAGGGGTGGTCGTGAAAAATTTTAAAAAATTGTAAAATTTTTTTTTTTTAATTTTAGCGAGGGGTGGTCGTGAAAAATTTTAAAAAATTGGAAAAATTTTTTTTTTAAATTTTAGCGAGGGGTGGTCGTGAAAAATTTTAAAAAATTGAAAATTTTTTTTTTTTAATTTTAGCGAGGGGTGGTCGTAAAATACTTTAAAAAATTGTACAAAATTTTTTGCAAAATTTTAGCGAGGGGTGGTCGTGAAATACTTTAAAAAATTGTAAAAAATTTTTTGCAAAATTTTAGCGAGGGGTGGTCGTGAAAAATTTTAAAAAATTGTAAAATTTTTTTTTTTTAATTTTAACGAGGGGTGGTCGTGAAATACTTTAAAAAATTGTAAAAAATTTTTTTCAAAATTTTAGCGAGGGGTGGTCGTGAAAAATTTTAAAAAATTGTAAAATATTTTTTTTTTAAATTTTAGCGAGGGGTGGTCGTGAAAAATTTTAAAAAATTGGAAAAATTTTTTTTTTAAATTTTAGCGAGGGGAGGTCGTGAAAAATTTTAAAAAATTGTAAAATTTTTTTTTTTTAATTTTAGCGAGGGGTGGTCGTGAAATACTTTAAAAAATTGTAAAAAATTTTTTTCAAAATTTTAGCGAGGGGAGGTCGTGAAAAATTTTAAAAAATTGGAAAAATTTTTTTTTTAATTTTAGCGAGGGGTGGTCGTGAAATACTTTAAAAAATTGTAAAAAATTTTTTGCAAAACTTTAGCTAGGGGTGGTCGTGAAAAATTTTAAAAAATTGTAAAATTTTTTTTTTTTAATTTTAGCGAGGGGTGGTCGTGAAATACTTTAAAAAATTGTAAAAATTTTTTTTTTAAATTTTAGCGAGGGGTGGTCGTGAAAAATTTTAAAAAATTGGAAAATTTTTTTTTTTAATTTTAGCGAGGGGTGTTCTTAAAATACTTTAAAAAATTGTAAAAATTTTTTTTTTAAATTTTAGCGAGGGGTGGTCGTGAAAAATTTTAAAAAATTGTAAAATTTTTTTTTTTAATTTTAGCGAGGGGTGGTCGTGAAATACTTTAAAAAATTGTAAAATTTTTTTTTTTTAATTTTAGCGAGGGGTGTTCGTAAAATACTTTAAAAAATTGTAAAAAATTTTTTGCAAAATTTTAGCGAGGGGTGGTCGTGAAAAATTTTAAAAAATTGTAAAATTTTTTTTTTTTAATTTTAGCGAGGGGTGGTCGTGAAATACTTTAAAAAATTGTAAAAAATTTTTTGCAAAATTTTAGCGAGGGGTGGTCGTGAAATACTTTAAAAAATTGTAAAAAATTTTTTTCAAAATTTTAGCGAGGGGTGGTCGTGAAAAATTTTAAAAAATTGGAAAAATTTTTTTTTTAAATTTTAGCGAGGGGTGTTCGTAAAATACTTTAAAAAATTGTAAAAAATTTTTTGCAAAATTTTAGCGAGGGGTGGTCGTGAAAAATTTTAAAAAATTATAAAATTTTTTTTTTAATTTTAGCGAGGGGTGGTCGTGAAAAATTTTAAAAAATTGGAAAAATTTTTTTTTTAAATTTTAGCGAGGGGTGGTCGTGAAATACTTTAAAAAATTGTGAAAAATTTTTTGCAAAATTTTAGCGAGGGGTGGTCGTGAAAAATTTTAAAAAATTGTAAAATTTTTTTTTTTAATTTTAGCGAGGGGTGATCGTGAAATACTTTAAAAAATTGTAAAAAATTTTTTGCAAAATTTTAGCGATGGGTGGTCGTGAAAAATTTTAAAAAATTGGAAAAATTTTTTTTTTAAATTTTAGCAAGGGGTGGTCGTGAAAAATTTTAAAAAATTGTAAAATTTTTTTTTTTTAATTTTAGCGAGGGGTGGTCGTGAAATACTTTAAAAAATTGTAAAAAATTTTTTTCAAAATTTTAGCGAGGGGTGGTCGTGAAAAATTTTAAAAAATTGGAAAAATTTTTTTTTTAATTTTAGCGAGGGGTGGTCGTGAAATACTTTAAAAAATTGTAAAAAATTTTTTGCAAAATTTTAGCGAGGGGTGGTCGTGAAATACTTTAAAAAATTGTAAAAAATTTTTTTAAAAATTTTAGCGAGGGGTGGTCGTGAAAAATTTTAAAAAATTGGAAAAATTTTTTTTTTTAATTTTAGCGAGGGGTGGTCGTGAAATACTTTAAAAAATTGGAAAAATTTTTTTTTCTAATTTTAGCGAGGGGTGGTCGTGAAATACTTTAAAAAATTGTAAAAAATTTTTTTCAAAATTTTAGCGAGGGGTGGTCGTGAAAAATTTTAAAAAATTGGAAAAATTTTTTTTTTTAATTTTAGCGAGGGGTGGTCGTGAAATACTTTAAAAAATTGGAAAAATTTTTTTTTCTAATTTTAGCGAGGGGTGGTCGTGAAAAATTTTAAAAAATTGGAAAAATTTTTTTTTTAAATTTTTGCGAGGGGTGGTCGTGAAAAATTTTAAAAAATTGGAAAAATTTTTTTTTTAAATTTTAGCGAGGGGTGGTCGTGAAAAATTTTAAAAAATTGGAAAAATTTTTTTTTTTAATTTTAGCGAGGGGTGGTCGTGAAATACTTTAAAAAATTGTAAAAAATTTTTTGCAAAATTTTAGCGAGGGGTGGTCGTGAAAAATTTTAAAAAATTGTAAAATTTTTTTTTTTTAATTTTAGCGAGGGGTGGTCGTGAAAAATTTTAAAAAATTGGAAAAATTTTTTTTTTAAATTTTAGCGAGGGGTGGTCGTGAAAAATTTTAAAAAATTGAAAATTTTTTTTTTTTAATTTTAGCGAGGGGTGGTCGTAAAATACTTTAAAAAATTGTACAAAATTTTTTGCAAAATTTTAGCGAGGGGTGGTCGTGAAATACTTTAAAAAATTGTAAAAAATTTTTTGCAAAATTTTAGCGAGGGGTGGTCGTGAAAAATTTTAAAAAATTGTAAAATTTTTTTTTTTTAATTTTAACGAGGGGTGGTCGTGAAATACTTTAAAAAATTGTAAAAAATTTTTTTCAAAATTTTAGCGAGGGGTGGTCGTGAAAAATTTTAAAAAATTGTAAAATATTTTTTTTTTAAATTTTAGCGAGGGGTGGTCGTGAAAAATTTTAAAAAATTGGAAAAATTTTTTTTTTAAATTTTAGCGAGGGGTGGTCGTGAAAAATTTTAAAAAATTGTAAAATTTTTTTTTTTTAATTTTAGCGAGGGGTGGTCGTGAAATACTTTAAAAAATTGTAAAAAATTTTTTTCAAAATTTTAGCGAGGGGAGGTCGTGAAAAATTTTAAAAAATTGGAAAAATTTTTTTTTTTAATTTTAGCGAGGGGTGGTCGTGAAAAATTTTAAAAAATTGGAAAATTTTTTTTTTTAATTTTAGCGAGGGGTGGTCGTGAAATACTTTAAAAAATTGTAAAAAATTTTTTGCAAAACTTTAGCTAGGGGTGGCCGTGAAAAATTTTAAAAAATTGTAAAATTTTTTTTTTTTAATTTTAGCGAGGGGTGGTCGTGAAATACTTTAAAAAATTGTAAAAATTTTTTTTTTAAATTTTAGCGAGGGGTGGTCGTGAAAAATTTTAAAAAATTGGAAAATTTTTTTTTTTAATTTTAGCGAGGGGTGTTCTTAAAATACTTTAAAAAATTGTAAAAATTTTTTTTTTAAATTTTAGCGAGGGGTGGTCGTGAAAAATTTTAAAAAATTGTAAAATTTTTTTTTTTAATTTTAGCGAGGGGTGGTCGTGAAATACTTTAAAAAATTGTAAAATTTTTTTTTTTTAATTTTAGCGAGGGGTGTTCGTAAAATACTTTAAAAAATTGTAAAAAATTTTTTGCAAAATTTTAGCGAGGGGTGGTCGTGAAAAATTTTAAAAAATTGTAAAATTTTTTTTTTTTAATTTTAGCGAGGGGTGGTCGTGAAATACTTTAAAAAATTGTAAAAAATTTTTTGCAAAATTTTAGCGAGGGGTGGTCGTGAAATACTTTAAAAAATTGTAAAAAATTTTTTTCAAAATTTTAGCGAGGGGTGGTCGTGAAAAATTTTAAAAAATTGGAAAAATTTTTTTTTTAAATTTTAGCGAGGGGTGTTCGTAAAATACTTTAAAAAATTGTAAAAAATTTTTTGCAAAATTTTAGCGAGGGGTGGTCGTGAAAAATTTTAAAAAATTATAAAATTTTTTTTTTAATTTTAGCGAGGGGTGGTCGTGAAAAATTTTAAAAAATTGGAAAAATTTTTTTTTTAAATTTTAGCGAGGGGTGGTCGTGAAATACTTTAAAAAATTGTGAAAAATTTTTTGCAAAATTTTAGCGAGGGGTGGTCGTGAAAAATTTTAAAAAATTGTAAAATTTTTTTTTTTAATTTTAGCGAGGGGTGATCGTGAAATACTTTAAAAAATTGTAAAAATTTTTTGCAAAATTTTAGCGATGGGAGGTCGTGAAAAATTTTAAAAAATTGGAAAAATTTTTTTTTTAAATTTTAGCAAGGGGTGGTCGTGAAAAATTTTAAAAAATTGTAAAATTTTTTTTTTTTAATTTTAGCGAGGGGTGGTCGTGAAATACTTTAAAAAATTGTAAAAAATTTTTTTCAAAATTTTAGCGAGGGGTGGTCGTGAAAAATTTTAAAAAATTGGAAAAATTTTTTTTTTAAATTTTAGCGAGGGGTGGTCGTGAAATACTTTAAAAAATTGTAAAAAATTTTTTGCAAAATTTTAGCGAGGGGTGGTCGTGAAATACTTTAAAAAATTGTAAAAAATTTTTTTAAAAATTTTAGCGAGGGGTGGTCGTGAAAAATTTTAAAAAATTGGAAAAATTTTTTTTTTTAATTTTAGCGAGGGGTGGTCGTGAAATACTTTAAAAAATTGGAAAAATTTTTTTTTCTAATTTTAGCGAGGGGTGGTCGTGAAATACTTTAAAAAATTGTAAAAAATTTTTTTCAAAATTTTAGCGAGGGGTGGTCGTGAAAAATTTTAAAAAATTGGAAAAATTTTTTTTTTTTAATTTTAGCGAGGGGTGGTCGTGAAATACTTTAAAAAATTGGAAAAATTTTTTTTTCTAATTTTAGCGAGGGGTGGTCGTGAAAAATTTTAAAAAATTGGAAAAATTTTTTTTTTAATTTTAGCGAGGGGTGGTCGTGAAATACTTTAAAAAATTGTAAAAAATTTTTTGCAAAATTTTAGCGAGGGGTGGTCGTGAAATACTTTAAAAAATTGTAAAAAATTTTTTTCAAAATTTTAGCGAGGGGTGGTCGTGAAATACTTTAAAAAATTGGAAAAATTTTTTTTCAAAATTTTAGCGAGGGGTGGTCGTGAAAAATTTTAAAAAATTGGAAAAATTTTTTTTTTAAATTTTAGCGAGGGGTGGTCGTGAAAAATTTTAAAAAATTGGAAAAATTTTTTTTTTAATTTTAGCAAGGGGTGGTCGTGAAATACTTTAAAAAATTGTAAAAAATTTTTTGCAAAACTTTAGCTAGGGGTGGTCGTGAAAAATTTTAAAAAATTGTAAAATTTTTTTTTTTTAATTTTAGCGAGGGGTGGTCGTGAAATACTTTAAAAAATTGTAAAAATTTTTTTTTTAAATTTTAGCGAGGGGTGGTCGTGAAAAATTTTAAAAAATTGGAAAAATTTTTTTTTTAATTTTAGCAAGGGGTGGTCGTGAAAAATTTTAAAAAATTGAAAATTTTTTTTTATTAATTTTAGCGAGGGGTGGTCGTAAAATACTTTAAAAAATTGTACAAAATTTTTTGCAAAATTTTAGCGAGGGGTGGTCGTGAAATACTTTAAAAAATTGGAAAAATTTTTTTTTCTAATTTTAGCGAGGGGTGGTCGTGAAAAATTTTAAAAAATTGGAAAAATTTTTTTTTTAAATTTTTGCGAGGGGTGGTCGTGAAAAATTTTAAAAAATTGGAAAAATTTTTTTTTTAATTTTAGCGAGGGGTGGTCGTGAAATACTTTAAAAAATTGTAAAAAATTTTTTGCAAAATTTTAGCGAGGGGTGGTCGTGAAATACTTTAAAAAATTGTAAAAAATTTTTTTCAAAATTTTAGCGAGGGGTGGTCGTGAAATACTTTAAAAAATTGGAAAAATTTTTTTTCAAAATTTTAGCGAGGGGTGGTCGTGAAAAATTTTAAAAAATTGGAAAAATTTTTTTTTTAAATTTTAGCGAGGGGTGGTCGTGAAAAATTTTAAAAAATTGGAAAAATTTTTTTTTTAATTTTAGCAAGGGGTGGTCGTGAAATACTTTAAAAAATTGTAAAAAATTTTTTGCAAAACTTTAGCTAGGGGTGGTCGTGAAAAATTTTAAAAAATTGTAAAATTTTTTTTTTTTAATTTTAGCGAGGGGTGGTCGTGAAATACTTTAAAAAATTGTAAAAATTTTTTTTTTAAATTTTAGCGAGGGGTGGTCGTGAAAAATTTTAAAAAATTGGAAAAATTTTTTTTTTAATTTTAGCAAGGGGTGGTCGTGAAAAATTTTAAAAAATTGAAAATTTTTTTTTATTAATTTTAGCGAGGGGTGGTCGTAAAATACTTTAAAAAATTGTACAAAATTTTTTGCAAAATTTTAGCGAGGGGTGGTCGTGAAATACTTTAAAAAATTGTAAAAAATTTTTTGCAAAATTTTAGCGAGGGGTGGTCGTGAAAAATTTTAAAAAATTGGAAACATTTTTTTTTTTAATTTTAGCGAGGGGTGGTCGTGAAATACTTTAAAAAATTGTAAAAAATTTTTTGCAAAATTTTAGCGAGGGGTGGTCGTGAAAAATTTTAAAAAATTGAAAATTTTTTTTTATTAATTTTAGCGAGGGGTGGTCGTAAAATACTTTAAAAAATTGTACAAAATTTTTTGCAAAATTTTAGCGAGGGGTGGTCGTGAAATACTTTAAAAAATTGTAAAAAATTTTTTGCAAAATTTTAGCGAGGGGTGGTCGTGAAAAATTTTAAAAAATTGTAAAATTTTTTTTTTTTAATTTTAGCGAGGGGTGGTCGTGAAATACTTTAAAAAATTGTAAAAAATTTTTTTCAAAATTTTAGCGAGGGGTGGTCGTGAAAAATTTTAAAAAATTGTAAAATATTTTTTTTTTTAATTTTAGCGAGGGGTGGTCGTGAAAAATTTTAAAAAATTGGAAAAATTTTTTTTTTAAATTTTAGCGAGGGGTGGTCGTGAAAAATTTTAAAAAATTGTAAAATTTTTTTTTTTTAATTTTAGCGAGGGGTGGTCGTGAAATACTTTAAAAAATTGTAAAAAATTTTTTTCAAAATTTTAGCGAGGGGAGGTCGTGAAAAATTTTAAAAAATTGGAAAAATTTTTTTTTTTAATTTTAGCGAGGGGTGGTCGTGAAAAATTTTAAAAAATTGGAAAAATTTTTTTTTTAATTTTAGCGAGGGGTGGTCGTGAAATACTTTAAAAAATTGTAAAAAATTTTTTGCAAAACTTTAGCTAGGGGTGGTCGTGAAAAATTTTAAAAAATTGTAAAATTTTTTTTTTTTAATTTTAGCGAGGGGTGGTCGTGAAATACTTTAAAAAATTGGAAAAATTTTTTTTTTAAATTTTAGCGAGGGGTGGTCGTGAAAAATTTTAAAAAATTGTAAAATTTTTTTTTTTTAATTTTAGCGAGGGGTGGTCGTGAAATACTTTAAAAAATTGTAAAAAATTTTTTTCAAAATTTTAGCGAGGGGAGGTCGTGAAAAATTTTAAAAAATTGTAAAATATTTTTTTTTTAAATTTTAGCGAGGGGTGGTCGTGAAAAATTTTAAAAAATTGGAAAAATTTTTTTTTTTAATTTTAGCGAGGGGTGGTCGTGAAAAATTTTAAAAAATTGTAAAATTTTTTTTTTTTAATTTTAGCGAGGGGTGGTCGTGAAATACTTTAAAAAATTGTAAAAAATTTTTTTCAAAATTTTAGCGAGGGGAGGTCGTGAAAAATTTTAAAAAATTGGAAAAATTTTTTTTTTTAATTTTAGCGAGGGGTGGTCGTGAAAAATTTTAAAAAATTGGAAAAATTTTTTTTTTTAATTTTAGCGAGGGGTGGTCGTGAAATACTTTAAAAAATTGTAAAAAATTTTTTGCAAAACTTTAGCTAGGGGTGGTCGTGAAAAATTTTAAAAAATTGTAAAATTTTTTTTTTTAATTTTAGCGAGGGGTGGTCGTGAAATACTTTAAAAAATTGTAAAATTTTTTTTTCAAAATTTTAGCGAGGGGAGGTCGTGAAAAATTTTAAAAAATTGGAAAAATTTTTTTTTTTAATTTTAGCGAGGGGTGGTCGTGAAAAATTTTAAAAAATTGGAAAATTTTTTTTTTTAATTTTAGCGAGGGGTGGTCGTGAAATACTTTAAAAAATTGTAAAATTTTTTTTTTTAATTTTAGCGAGGGGTGGTCGTGAAATACTTTAAAAAATTGTAAAAAATTTTTTGCAAAATTTTAGCGAGGGGTGGTCGTGAAATACTTTAAAAAATTGTAAAAAATTTTTTTCAAAATTTTAGCGAGGGTATGGTCGTGAAAAATTTTAAAAAATTGGAAAAATTTTTTTTTTAAATTTTAGCGAGGGGTGTTCGTAAAATACTTTAAAAAATTGTAAAAAATTTTTTGCAAAATTTTAGCGAGGGGTGGTCGTGAAAAATTTTAAAAAATTGTAAAATTTTTTTTTTTTAATTTTAGCGAGGGGTGGTCGTGAAAAATTTTAAAAAATTGGAAAAATTTTTTTTTTAAATTTTAGCGAGGGGTGGTCGTGAAAAATTTTAAAAAATTGAAAATTTTTTTTTTTTAATTTTAGCGAGGGGTGGTCGTAAAATACTTTAAAAAATTGTACAAAATTTTTTGCAAAATTTTAGCGAGGGGTGGTCGTGAAATACTTTAAAAAATTGTAAAAAATTTTTTTCAAAATTTTAGCGAGGGGTGGTCGTGAAAAATTTTAAAAAATTGGAAAAATTTTTTTTTTTAATTTTAGCGAGGGGTGATCGTGAAATACTTTAAAAAATTGTAAAAAATTTTTTGCAAAATTTTAGCGATGGGTGGTCGTGAAAAATTTTAAAAAATTGGAAAAATTTTTTTTTTTAATTTTAGCGAGGGGTGGTCGTGAAATACTTTAAAAAATTGTAAAAAATTTTTTTCAAAATTTTAGCGAGGGGTGGTCGTGAAAAATTTTAAAAAATTGGAAAAATTTTTTTTTTTAATTTTAGCGAGGGGTGATCGTGAAATACTTTAAAAAATTGTAAAAAATTTTTTTCAAAATTTTAGCGAGGGGAGGTCGTGAAAAATTTTAAAAAATTGTAAAATATTTTTTTTTTAAATTTTAGCGAGGGGTGGTCGTGAAAAATTTTAAAAAATTGGAAAAATTTTTTTTTTTAATTTTAGCGAGGGGTGGTCGTGAAAAATTTTAAAAAATTGTAAAATTTTTTTTTTTTAATTTTAGCGAGGGGTGGTCGTGAAATACTTTAAAAAATTGTAAAAAATTTTTTTCAAAATTTTAGCGAGGGGAGGTCGTGAAAAATTTTAAAAAATTGGAAAAATTTTTTTTTTTAATTTTAGCGAGGGGTGGTCGTGAAAAATTTTAAAAAATTGGAAAAATTTTTTTTTTTAATTTTAGCGAGGGGTGGTCGTGAAATACTTTAAAAAATTGTAAAAAATTTTTTGCAAAACTTTAGCTAGGGGTGGTCGTGAAAAATTTTAAAAAATTGTAAAATTTTTTTTTTTAATTTTAGCGAGGGGTGGTCGTGAAATACTTTAAAAAATTGTAAAATTTTTTTTTCAAAATTTTAGCGAGGGGAGGTCGTGAAAAATTTTAAAAAATTGGAAAAATTTTTTTTTTTAATTTTAGCGAGGGGTGGTCGTGAAAAATTTTAAAAAATTGGAAAATTTTTTTTTTTAATTTTAGCGAGGGGTGGTCGTGAAATACTTTAAAAAATTGTAAAATTTTTTTTTTTAATTTTAGCGAGGGGTGGTCGTGAAATACTTTAAAAAATTGTAAAAAATTTTTTGCAAAATTTTAGCGAGGGGTGGTCGTGAAATACTTTAAAAAATTGTAAAAAATTTTTTTCAAAATTTTAGCGAGGGTATGGTCGTGAAAAATTTTAAAAAATTGGAAAAATTTTTTTTTTAAATTTTAGCGAGGGGTGTTCGTAAAATACTTTAAAAAATTGTAAAAAATTTTTTGCAAAATTTTAGCGAGGGGTGGTCGTGAAAAATTTTAAAAAATTGTAAAATTTTTTTTTTTTAATTTTAGCGAGGGGTGGTCGTGAAAAATTTTAAAAAATTGGAAAAATTTTTTTTTTAAATTTTAGCGAGGGGTGGTCGTGAAAAATTTTAAAAAATTGAAAATTTTTTTTTTTTAATTTTAGCGAGGGGTGGTCGTAAAATACTTTAAAAAATTGTACAAAATTTTTTGCAAAATTTTAGCGAGGGGTGGTCGTGAAATACTTTAAAAAATTGTAAAAAATTTTTTTCAAAATTTTAGCGAGGGGTGGTCGTGAAAAATTTTAAAAAATTGGAAAAATTTTTTTTTTTAATTTTAGCGAGGGGTGATCGTGAAATACTTTAAAAAATTGTAAAAAATTTTTTGCAAAATTTTAGCGATGGGTGGTCGTGAAAAATTTTAAAAAATTGGAAAAATTTTTTTTTTTAATTTTAGCGAGGGGTGGTCGTGAAATACTTTAAAAAATTGTAAAAAATTTTTTTCAAAATTTTAGCGAGGGGTGGTCGTGAAAAATTTTAAAAAATTGGAAAAATTTTTTTTTTTAATTTTAGCGAGGGGTGATCGTGAAATACTTTAAAAAATTGTAAAAAATTTTTTGCAAAATTTTAGCGATGGGTGGTCGTGAAAAATTTTAAAAAATTGGAAAAATTTTTTTTTTAAATTTTAGCAAGGGGTGGTCGTGAAAAATTTTAAAAAATTGGAAAAATTTTTTTTTTAATTTTAGCGAGGGGTGGTCGTGAAATACTTTAAAAAATTGTAAAAAATTTTTTGCAAAATTTTAGCGAGGGGTGGTCGTGAAATACTTTAAAAAATTGTAAAAAATTTTTTTAAAAATTTTAGCGAGGGGTGGTCGTGAAAAATTTTAAAAAATTGGAAAAATTTTTTTTTTAATTTTAGCGAGGGGTGGTCGTGAAATACTTTAAAAAATTGTATAAAATTTTTTGCAAAATTTTAGCGAGGGGGGGTCGTGAAAAATTTTAAAAAATTGGAAAATTTTTTTTTTTTAATTTTAGCGAGGGGTGGTCGTGAAATACTTTAAAAAATTGTAAAAAATTTTTTTCAAAATTTTAGCGAGGGGTGGTCGTGAAAAATTTTAAAAAATTGGAAAAATTTTTTTTTTTAATTTTAGCGAGGGGTGGTCGTGAAAAATTTTAAAAAATTGGAAAATTTTTTTTTTTAATTTTAGCGAGGGGTGGTCGTGAAATACTTTAAAAAATTGTAAAATTTTTTTTTTTAATTTTAGCGAGGGGTGGTCGTGAAATACTTTAAAAAATTGTAAAAAATTTTTTTCAAAATTTTAGCGAGGGGTGGTCGTGAAAAATTTTAAAAAATTGGAAAAATTTTTTTTTTTAATTTTAGCGAGGGGTGATCGTGAAATACTTTAAAAAATTGTAAAAAATTTTTTGCAAAATTTTAGCGATGGGTGGTCGTGAAAAATTTTAAAAAATTGGAAAATTTTTTTTTTTAATTTTAGCGAGGGGTGGTCGTGAAATACTTTAAAAAATTGTAAAATTTTTTTTTTTAATTTTAGCGAGGGGTGGTCGTGAAATACTTTAAAAAATTGTAAAAAATTTTTTTCAAAATTTTAGCGAGGGGTGGTCGTGAAAAATTTTAAAAAATTGGAAAAATTTTTTTTTTTAATTTTAGCGAGGGGTGATCGTGAAATACTTTAAAAAATTGTAAAAAATTTTTTGCAAAATTTTAGCGAGGGGAGGTCGTGAAAAATTTTAAAAAATTGTAAAATTTTTTTTTTTTAATTTTAGCGAGGGGTGGTCGTGAAAAATTTTAAAAAATTGGAAAAATTTTTTTTTTAAATTTTAGCGAGGGGTGGTCGTGAAAAATTTTAAAAAATTGAAAATTTTTTTTTTTTAATTTTAGCGAGGGGTGGTCGTAAAATACTTTAAAAAATTGTACAAAATTTTTTGCAAAATTTTAGCGAGGGGTGGTCGTGAAATACTTTAAAAAATTGTAAAAAATTTTTTTCAAAATTTTAGCGAGGGGTGGTCGTGAAAAATTTTAAAAAATTGGAAAAATTTTTTTTTTAAATTTTAGCGAGGGGTGTTCGTGAAAAATTTTAAAAAATTGGAAAAATTTTTTTTTTAATTTTAGCAAGGGGTGGTCGTGAAATACTTTAAAAAATTGTAAAAAATTTTTTGCAAAACTTTAGCTAGGGGTGGTCGTGAAAAATTTTAAAAAATTGTAAAATTTTTTTTTTTTAATTTTAGCGAGGGGTGGTCGTGAAATACTTTAAAAAATTGTAAAAAATTTTTTTCAAAATTTTAGCGAGGGGTGGTCGTGAAAAATTTTAAAAAATTGGAAAAATTTTTTTTTTTAATTTTAGCGAGGGGTGGTCGTGAAAAATTTTAAAAAATTGTAAAATTTTTTTTTTTAATTTTAGCGAGGGGTGGTCGTGAAATACTTTAAAAAATTGTAAAATTTTTTTTTTTAATTTTAGCGAGGGGTGGTCGTGAAATACTTTAAAAAATTGTAAAAAATTTTTTTCAAAATTTTAGCGAGGGGTGGTCGTGAAAAATTTTAAAAAATTGGAAAAATTTTTTTTTTTAATTTTAGCGAGGGGTGATCGTGAAATACTTTAAAAAATTGTAAAAAATTTTTTGCAAAATTTTAGCGATGGGTGGTCGTGAAAAATTTTAAAAAATTGGAAAAATTTTTTTTTTAAATTTTAGCAAGGGGTGGTCGTGAAAAATTTTAAAAAATTGTAAAATTTTTTTTTTTTAATTTTAGCGAGGGGTGGTCGTGAAATACTTTAAAAAATTGTAAAAAATTTTTTTCAAAATTTTAGCGAGGGGTGGTCGTGAAAAATTTTAAAAAATTGGAAAAATTTTTTTTTTAATTTTAGCGAGGGGTGGTCGTGAAATATTTTAAAAAATTGTAAAAAATTTTTTGCAAAATTTTAGCGAGGGGTGGTCGTGAAATACTTTAAAAAATTGTAAAAAATTTTTTTAAAAATTTTAGCGAGGGGTGGTCGTGAAAAATTTTAAAAAATTGGAAAAATTTTTTTTTTTAATTTTAGCGAGGGGTGGTCGTGAAATACTTTAAAAAATTGGAAAAATTTTTTTTTCTAATTTTAGCGAGGGGTGGTCGTGAAATACTTTAAAAAATTGTAAAAAATTTTTTTCAAAATTTTAGCGAGGGGTGGTCGTGAAAAATTTTAAAAAATTGGAAAAATTTTTTTTTTTTAATTTTAGCGAGGGGTGGTCGTGAAATACTTTAAAAAATTGGAAAAATTTTTTTTTCTAATTTTAGCGAGGGGTGGTCGTGAAAAATTTTAAAAAATTGGAAAAATTTTTTTTTTAAATTTTTGCGAGGGGTGGTCGTGAAAAATTTTAAAAAATTGTAAAATTTTTTTTTTTTAATTTTAGCGAGGGGTGGTCGTGAAATACTTTAAAAAATTGTAAAAAATTTTTTGCAAAATTTTAGCGAGGGGTGGTCGTGAAATACTTTAAAAAATTGTAAAAAATTTTTTTAAAAATTTTAGCGAGGGGTGGTCGTGAAAAATTTTAAAAAATTGGAAAAACTTTTTTTTTTAATTTTAGCGAGGGGTGGTCGTGAAATACTTTAAAAAATTGGAAAAATTTTTTTTTCTAATTTTAGCGAGGGGTGGTCATGAAATACTTTAAAAAATTGTAAAAAATCTTTTGCAAACTTTTAGCGAGGGGTGGTCGTGAAAAATTTTAAAAAATTGGAAAAATTTTTTTTTTAATTTTAGCGAGGGGTGGTCGTGAAATACTTTAAAAAATTGTATAAAATTTTTTGCAAAATTTTAGCGAGGGGGGGTCGTGAAAAATTTTAAAAAATTGGAAAAAATTTTTTTTTAAATTTTAGCGAGGGGTGGTCGTGAAAAATTTTAAAAAATTGGAAAAATTTTTTTTTTTAATTTTAGCGAGGGGTGGTCATGAAATACTTTAAAAAATTGTAAAAAATTTTTTTCAAAATTTTAGCGAGGGGTGGTCGTGAAAAATTTTAAAAAATTGGAAAAATTTTTTTTTTTAATTTTAGCGAGGGGTGGTCGTGAAATACTTTAAAAAATTGTAAAAAATTTTTTGCAAAATTTTAGCGAGGGGTGGTCGTGAAATACTTTAAAAAATTGTAAAAAATGTTTTTCAAAATTTTAGCGAGGGGTGGTCGTGAAAAATTTTAAAAAATTGGAAAATTTTTTTTTTTAATTTTAGCGAGGGGTGGTCGTGAAATACTTTAAAAAATTGTAAAATTTTTTTTTCAAAATTTTAGCGAGGGGAGGTCGTGAAAAATTTTAAAAAATTGGAAAAATTTTTTTTTTTAATTTTAGCGAGGGGTGGTCGTGAAAAATTTTAAAAAATTGGAAAATTTTTTTTTTAATTTTAGCGAGGGGTGGTCGTGAAATACTTTAAAAAATTGTAAAATTTTTTTTTTTAATTTTAGCGAGGGGTGGTCGTGAAATACTTTAAAAAATTGTAAAAAATTTTTTGCAAAATTTTAGCGAGGGGTGGTCGTGAAATACTTTAAAAAATTGTAAAAAATTTTTTTCAAAATTTTAGCGAGGGTATGGTCGTGAAAAATTTTAAAAAATTGGAAAAATTTTTTTTTTAAATTTTAGCGAGGGGTGTTCGTAAAATACTTTAAAAAATTGTAAAAAATTTTTTGCAAAATTTTAGCGAGGGGTGGTCGTGAAAAATTTTAAAAAATTGTAAAATTTTTTTTTTTTAATTTTAGCGAGGGGTGGTCGTGAAAAATTTTAAAAAATTGGAAAAATTTTTTTTTTAAATTTTAGCGAGGGGTGGTCGTGAAAAATTTTAAAAAATTGAAAATTTTTTTTTTTTAATTTTAGCGAGGGGTGGTCGTAAAATACTTTAAAAAATTGTACAAAATTTTTTGCAAAATTTTAGCGAGGGGTGGTCGTGAAATACTTTAAAAAATTGTAAAAAATTTTTTTCAAAATTTTAGCGAGGGGTGGTCGTGAAAAATTTTAAAAAATTGGAAAAATTTTTTTTTTTAATTTTAGCGAGGGGTGATCGTGAAATACTTTAAAAAATTGTAAAAAATTTTTTGCAAAATTTTAGCGATGGGTGGTCGTGAAAAATTTTAAAAAATTGGAAAAATTTTTTTTTTTAATTTTAGCGAGGGGTGGTCGTGAAATACTTTAAAAAATTGTAAAAAATTTTTTTCAAAATTTTAGCGAGGGGTGGTCGTGAAAAATTTTAAAAAATTGGAAAAATTTTTTTTTTTAATTTTAGCGAGGGGTGATCGTGAAATACTTTAAAAAATTGTAAAAAATTTTTTGCAAAATTTTAGCGATGGGTGGTCGTGAAAAATTTTAAAAAATTGGAAAAATTTTTTTTTTAAATTTTAGCAAGGGGTGGTCGTGAAAAATTTTAAAAAATTGTAAAATTTTTTTTTTTTAATTTTAGCGAGGGGTGGTCGTGAAATACTTTAAAAAATTGTAAAAAATTTTTTTCAAAATTTTAGCGAGGGGTGGTCGTGAAAAATTTTAAAAAATTGGAAAAATTTTTTTTTTAATTTTAGCGAGGGGTGGTCGTGAAATACTTTAAAAAATTGTAAAAAATTTTTTGCAAAATTTTAGCGAGGGGTGGTCGTGAAATACTTTAAAAAATTGTAAAAAATTTTTTTAAAAATTTTAGCGAGGGGTGGTCGTGAAAAATTTTAAAAAATTGGAAAAATTTTTTTTTTAATTTTAGCGAGGGGTGGTCGTGAAATACTTTAAAAAATTGTATAAAATTTTTTGCAAAATTTTAGCGAGGGGGGGTCGTGAAAAATTTTAAAAAATTGGAAAATTTTTTTTTTTTAATTTTAGCGAGGGGTGGTCGTGAAATACTTTAAAAAATTGTAAAAAATTTTTTTCAAAATTTTAGCGAGGGGTGGTCGTGAAAAATTTTAAAAAATTGGAAAAATTTTTTTTTTTAATTTTAGCGAGGGGTGGTCGTGAAAAATTTTAAAAAATTGGAAAATTTTTTTTTTTAATTTTAGCGAGGGGTGGTCGTGAAATACTTTAAAAAATTGTAAAATTTTTTTTTTTAATTTTAGCGAGGGGTGGTCGTGAAATACTTTAAAAAATTGTAAAAAATTTTTTTCAAAATTTTAGCGAGGGGTGGTCGTGAAAAATTTTAAAAAATTGGAAAAATTTTTTTTTTTAATTTTAGCGAGGGGTGATCGTGAAATACTTTAAAAAATTGTAAAAAATTTTTTGCAAAATTTTAGCGATGGGTGGTCGTGAAAAATTTTAAAAAATTGGAAAATTTTTTTTTTTAATTTTAGCGAGGGGTGGTCGTGAAATACTTTAAAAAATTGTAAAATTTTTTTTTTTAATTTTAGCGAGGGGTGGTCGTGAAATACTTTAAAAAATTGTAAAAAATTTTTTTCAAAATTTTAGCGAGGGGTGGTCGTGAAAAATTTTAAAAAATTGGAAAAATTTTTTTTTTTAATTTTAGCGAGGGGTGATCGTGAAATACTTTAAAAAATTGTAAAAAATTTTTTGCAAAATTTTAGCGAGGGGTGGTCGTGAAAAATTTTAAAAAATTGTAAAATTTTTTTTTTTTAATTTTAGCGAGGGGTGGTCGTGAAAAATTTTAAAAAATTGGAAAAATTTTTTTTTTAAATTTTAGCGAGGGGAGGTCGTGAAAAATTTTAAAAAATTGAAAATTTTTTTTTTTTAATTTTAGCGAGGGGTGGTCGTAAAATACTTTAAAAAATTGTACAAAATTTTTTGCAAAATTTTAGCGAGGGGTGGTCGTGAAATACTTTAAAAAATTGTAAAAAATTTTTTTCAAAATTTTAGCGAGGGGTGGTCGTGAAAAATTTTAAAAAATTGGAAAAATTTTTTTTTTAAATTTTAGCGAGGGGTGTTCGTGAAAAATTTTAAAAAATTGGAAAAATTTTTTTTTTAATTTTAGCAAGGGGTGGTCGTGAAATACTTTAAAAAATTGTAAAAAATTTTTTGCAAAACTTTAGCTAGGGGTGGTCGGGAAAAATTTTAAAAAATTGTAAAATTTTTTTTTTTTAATTTTAGCGAGGGGTGGTCGTGAAATACTTTAAAAAATTGTAAAAAATTTTTTTCAAAATTTTAGCGAGGGGTGGTCGTGAAAAATTTTAAAAAATTGGAAAAATTTTTTTTTTTAATTTTAGCGAGGGGTGGTCGTGAAAAATTTTAAAAAATTGGAAAATTTTTTTTTTTAATTTTAGCGAGGGGTGGTCGTGAAATACTTTAAAAAATTGTAAAATTTTTTTTTTTAATTTTAGCGAGGGGTGGTCGTGAAATACTTTAAAAAATTGTAAAAAATTTTTTTCAAAATTTTAGCGAGGGGTGGTCGTGAAAAATTTTAAAAAATTGGAAAAATTTTTTTTTTTAATTTTAGCGAGGGGTGATCGTGAAATACTTTAAAAAATTGTAAAAAATTTTTTGCAAAATTTTAGCGATGGGTGGTCGTGAAAAATTTTAAAAAATTGGAAAAATTTTTTTTTTAAATTTTAGCAAGGGGTGGTCGTGAAAAATTTTAAAAAATTGTAAAATTTTTTTTTTTTAATTTTAGCGAGGGGTGGTCGTGAAATACTTTAAAAAATTGTAAAAAATTTTTTTCAAAATTTTAGCGAGGGGTGGTCGTGAAAAATTTTAAAAAATTGGAAAAATTTTTTTTTTAATTTTAGCGAGGGGTGGTCGTGAAATACTTTAAAAAATTGTAAAAAATTTTTTGCAAAATTTTAGCGAGGGGTGGTCGTGAAATACTTTAAAAAATTGGAAAAATTTTTTTTTTTAATTTTAGCGAGGGGTGGTCGTGAAATACTTTAAAAAATTGGAAAAATTTTTTTTTCTAATTTTAGCGAGGGGTGGTCGTGAAATACTTTAAAAAATTGTAAAAAATTTTTTTCAAAATTTTAGCGAGGGGTGGTCGTGAAAAATTTTAAAAAATTGGAAAAATTTTTTTTTTTTAATTTTAGCGAGGGGTGGTCGTGAAATACTTTAAAAAATTGGAAAAATTTTTTTTTCTAATTTTAGCGAGGGGTGGTCGTGAAAAATTTTAAAAAATTGGAAAAATTTTTTTTTTAAATTTTTGCGAGGGGTGGTCGTGAAAAATTTTAAAAAATTGGAAAAATTTTTTTTTTAAATTTTAGCGAGGGGTGGTCGTGAAAAATTTTAAAAAATTGGAAAAATTTTTTTTTTTAATTTTAGCGAGGGGTGGTCGTGAAAAATTTTAAAAAATTGGAAAAATTTTTTTTTTAATTTTAGCGAGGGGTGGTCGTGAAATACTTTAAAAAATTGTAAAATTTTTTTTTTTTAATTTTAGCGAGGGGTGGTCGTGAAATACTTTAAAAAATTGTAAAAAATTTTTTGCAAAATTTTAGCGAGGGGTGGTCGTGAAATACTTTAAAAAATTGTAAAAAATTTTTTTAAAAATTTTAGCGAGGGGTGGTCGTGAAAAATTTTAAAAAATTGGAAAAACTTTTTTTTTTAATTTTAGCGAGGGGTGGTCGTGAAATACTTTAAAAAATTGGAAAAATTTTTTTTTCTAATTTTAGCGAGGGGTGGTCATGAAATACTTTAAAAAATTGTAAAAAATCTTTTGCAAACTTTTAGCGAGGGGTGGTCGTGAAAAATTTTAAAAAATTGGAAAAATTTTTTTTTTAATTTTAGCGAGGGGTGGTCGTGAAATACTTTAAAAAATTGTATAAAATTTTTTGCAAAATTTTAGCGAGGGGGGGTCGTGAAAAATTTTAAAAAATTGGAAAAAATTTTTTTTTAAATTTTAGCGAGGGGTGGTCGTGAAAAATTTTAAAAAATTGGAAAAATTTTTTTTTTTAATTTTAGCGAGGGGTGGTCATGAAATACTTTAAAAAATTGTAAAAAATTTTTTTCAAAATTTTAGCGAGGGGTGGTCGTGAAAAATTTTAAAAAATTGGAAAAATTTTTTTTTTTAATTTTAGCGAGGGGTGGTCGTGAAATACTTTAAAAAATTGTAAAAAATTTTTTGCAAAATTTTAGCGAGGGGTGGTCGTGAAATACTTTAAAAAATTGTAAAAAATGTTTTTCAAAATTTTAGCGAGGGGTGGTCGTGAAAAATTTTAAAAAATTGGAAAATTTTTTTTTTTAATTTTAGCGAGGGGTGGTCGTGAAATACTTTAAAAAATTGTAAAAAATTTTTTTCAAAATTTTAGCGAGGGGTGGTCGTGAAAAATTTTAAAAAATTGGAAAAATTTTTTTTTTTTAATTTTAGCGAGGGGTGGTCGTGAAATACTTTAAAAAATTGGAAAAATTTTTTTTTTAATTTTAGCGAGGGGTGGTCGTGAAATACTTTAAAAAATTGGAAAAATTTTTTTTTCTAATTTTAGCGAGGGGTGGTCGTGAAAAATTTTAAAAAATTGGAAAAATTTTTTTTTTAAATTTTTGCGAGGGGTGGTCGTGAAAAATTTTAAAAAATTGGAAAAATTTTTTTTTTAAATTTTAGCGAGGGGTGGTCGTGAAAAATTTTAAAAAATTGAAAATTTTTTTTTTTTAATTTTAGCGAGGGGTGGTCGTAAAATACTTTAAAAAATTGTACAAAATTTTTTGCAAAATTTTAGCGAGGGGTGGTCGTGAAATACTTTAAAAAATTGTAAAAAATTTTTTTCAAAATTTTAGCGAGGGGTGTTCGTGAAAAATTTTAAAAAATTGGAAAAATTTTTTTTTTAATTTTAGCAAGGGGTGGTCGTGAAATACTTTAAAAAATTGTAAAAAATTTTTTGCAAAACTTTAGCTAGGGGTGGTCGTGAAAAATTTTAAAAAATTGTAAAATTTTTTTTTTTTAATTTTAGCGAGGGGTGGTCGTGAAATACTTTAAAAAATTGTAAAAATTTTTTTTTTAAATTTTAGCGAGGGGTGGTCGTGAAAAATTTTAAAAAATTGGAAACATTTTTTTTTTTAATTTTAGCGAGGGGTGGTCGTGAAATACTTTAAAAAATTGTAAAAAATTTTTTGCAAAATTTTAGCGAGGGGTGGTCGTGAAAAATTTTAAAAAATTGTAAATTTTTTTTTTTTTAATTTTAGCGAGGGGTGGTCGTGAAAAATTTTAAAAAATTGGAAAAATTTTTTTTTTAAATTTTAGCGAGGGGTGGTCGTGAAAAATTTTAAAAAATTGAAAATTTTTTTTTTTTAATTTTAGCGAGGGGTGGTCGTAAAATACTTTAAAAAATTGTACAAAATTTTTTGCAAAATTTTAGCGAGGGGTGGTCGTGAAATACTTTAAAAAATTGTAAAAAATTTTTTGCAAAATTTTAGCGAGGGGTGGTCGTGAAAAATTTTAAAAAATTGTAAAATTTTTTTTTTTTAATTTTAGCGAGGGGTGGTCGTGAAATACTTTAAAAAATTGTAAAAAATTTTTTTCAAAATTTTAGCGAGGGGTGGTCGTGAAAAATTTTAAAAAATTGTAAAATATTTTTTTTTTTAATTTTAGCGAGGGGTGGTCGTGAAAAATTTTAAAAAATTGGAAAAATTTTTTTTTTAAATTTTAGCGAGGGGTGGTCGTGAAAAATTTTAAAAAATTGTAAAATTTTTTTTTTTTAATTTTAGCGAGGGGTGGTCGTGAAATACTTTAAAAAATTGTAAAAAATTTTTTTCAAAATTTTAGCGAGGGGAGGTCGTGAAAAATTTTAAAAAATTGGAAAAATTTTTTTTTTTAATTTTAGCGAGGGGTGGTCGTGAAAAATTTTAAAAAATTGGAAAAATTTTTTTTTTAATTTTAGCGAGGGGTGGTCGTGAAATACTTTAAAAAATTGTAAAAAATTTTTTGCAAAACTTTAGCTAGGGGTGGTCGTGAAAAATTTTAAAAAATTGTAAAATTTTTTTTTTTTAATTTTAGCGAGGGGTGGTCGTGAAATACTTTAAAAAATTGTAAAAATTTTTTTTTTAAATTTTAGCGAGGGGTGGTCGTGAAAAATTTTAAAAAATTGGAAAATTTTTTTTTTTAATTTTAGCGAGGGGTGTTCTTAAAATACTTTAAAAAATTGTAAAAATTTTTTTTTTAAATTTTAGCGAGGGGTGGTCGTGAAAAATTTTAAAAAATTGTAAAATTTTTTTTTTTAATTTTAGCGAGGGGTGGTCGTGAAATACTTTAAAAAATTGTAAAATTTTTTTTTTTTAATTTTAGCGAGGGGTGTTCGTAAAATACTTTAAAAAATTGTAAAAAATTTTTTGCAAAATTTTAGCGAGGGGTGGTCGCGAAATACTTTAAAAAATTGTAAAAAATTTTTTTCAAAATTTTAGCGAGGGGTGGTCGTGAAAAATTTTAAAAAATTGTAAAATATTTTTTTTTTAAATTTTAGCGAGGGGTGGTCGTGAAAAATTTTAAAAAATTGGAAAAATTTTTTTTTTTAATTTTAGCGAGGGGTGGTCGTGAAAAATTTTAAAAAATTGTAAAATTTTTTTTTTTTAATTTTAGCGAGGGGTGGTCGTGAAATACTTTAAAAAATTGTAAAAAATTTTTTTCAAAATTTTAGCGAGGGGAGGTCGTGAAAAATTTTAAAAAATTGGAAAAATTTTTTTTTTTAATTTTAGCGAGGGGTGGTCGTGAAAAATTTTAAAAAATTGGAAAAATTTTTTTTTTAATTTTAGCGAGGGGTGGTCGTGAAATACTTTAAAAAATTGTAAAAAATTTTTTGCAAAACTTTAGCTAGGGGTGGTCGTGAAAAATTTTAAAAAATTGTAAAATTTTTTTTTTTAATTTTAGCGAGGGGTGGTCGTGAAATACTTTAAAAAATTGTAAAATTTTTTTTTCAAAATTTTAGCGAGGGGAGGTCGTGAAAAATTTTAAAAAATTGGAAAAATTTTTTTTTTTAATTTTAGCGAGGGGTGGTCGTGAAAAATTTTAAAAAATTGGAAAATTTTTTTTTTTAATTTTAGCGAGGGGTGGTCGTGAAATACTTTAAAAAATTGTAAAATTTTTTTTTTTAATTTTAGCGAGGGGTGGTCGTGAAATACTTTAAAAAATTGTAAAAAATTTTTTGCAAAATTTTAGCGAGGGGTGGTCGTGAAATACTTTAAAAAATTGTAAAAAATTTTTTTCAAAATTTTAGCGAGGGTATGGTCGTGAAAAATTTTAAAAAATTGGAAAAATTTTTTTTTTAAATTTTAGCGAGGGGTGTTCGTAAAATACTTTAAAAAATTGTAAAAAATTTTTTGCAAAATTTTAGCGAGGGGTGGTCGTGAAAAATTTTAAAAAATTGTAAAATTTTTTTTTTTTAATTTTAGCGAGGGGTGGTCGTGAAAAATTTTAAAAAATTGGAAAAATTTTTTTTTTAAATTTTAGCGAGGGGTGGTCGTGAAAAATTTTAAAAAATTGAAAATTTTTTTTTTTTAATTTTAGCGAGGGGTGGTCGTAAAATACTTTAAAAAATTGTACAAAATTTTTTGCAAAATTTTAGCGAGGGGTGGTCGTGAAATACTTTAAAAAATTGTAAAAAATTTTTTTCAAAATTTTAGCGAGGGGTGGTCGTGAAAAATTTTAAAAAATTGGAAAAATTTTTTTTTTAAATTTTAGCGAGGGGTGGTCGTAAAATACTTTAAAAAATTGTACAAAATTTTTTGCAAAATTTTAGCGAGGGGTGGTCGTGAAATACTTTAAAAAATTGTAAAAAATTTTTTGCAAAATTTTAGCGAGGGGTGGTCGTGAAAAATTTTAAAAAATTGTAAAATTTTTTTTTTTTAATTTTAGCGAGGGGTGGTCGCGAAATACTTTAAAAAATTGTAAAAAATTTTTTTCAAAATTTTAGCGAGGGGTGGTCGTGAAAAATTTTAAAAAATTGTAAAATATTTTTTTTTTAAATTTTAGCGAGGGGTGGTCGTGAAAAATTTTAAAAAATTGGAAAAATTTTTTTTTTAAATTTTAGCGTGGGGTGGTCGTGAAAAATTTTAAAAAATTGTAAAATTTTTTTTTTTTAATTTTAGCGAGGGGTGGTCGTGAAATACTTTAAAAAATTGTAAAAAATTTTTTTCAAAATTTTAGCGAGGGGAGGTCGTGAAAAATTTTAAAAAATTGGAAAAATTTTTTTTTTTAATTTTAGCGAGGGGTGGTCGTGAAATACTTTAAAAAATTGTAAAAAATGTTTTTCAAAATTTTAGCGAGGGGTGGTCGTGAAAAATTTTAAAAAATTGGAAAATTTTTTTTTTTAATTTTAGCGAGGGGTGGTCGTGAAATACTTTAAAAAATTGTAAAAAATTTTTTTCAAAATTTTAGCGAGGGGTGTTCGTGAAAAATTTTAAAAAATTGGAAAAATTTTTTTTTTAATTTTAGCGAGGGGTGGTCGTGAAATACTTTAAAAAATTGTAAAAAATTTTTTGCAAAATTTTAGCGAGGGGTGGTCGTGAAATACTTTAAAAAATTGTAAAAAATGTTTTTCAAAATTTTAGCGAGGGGTGGTCGTGAAAAATTTTAAAAAATTGGAAAATTTTTTTTTTTAATTTTAGCGAGGGGTGGTCGTGAAATACTTTAAAAAATTGTAAAAAATTTTTTTCAAAATTTTAGCGAGGGGTGGTCGTGAAAAATTTTAAAAAATTGGAAAAATTTTTTTTTTTTAATTTTAGCGAGGGGTGGTCGTGAAATACTTTAAAAAATTGGAAAAATTTTTTTTTTAATTTTAGCGAGGGGTGGTCGTGAAATACTTTAAAAAATTGGAAAAATTTTTTTTTCTAATTTTAGCGAGGGGTGGTCGTGAAAAATTTTAAAAAATTGGAAAAATTTTTTTTTTAAATTTTTGCGAGGGGTGGTCGTGAAAAATTTTAAAAAATTGGAAAAATTTTTTTTTTAAATTTTAGCGAGGGGTGGTCGTGAAAAATTTTAAAAAATTGAAAATTTTTTTTTTTTAATTTTAGCGAGGGGTGGTCGTAAAATACTTTAAAAAATTGTACAAAATTTTTTGCAAAATTTTAGCGAGGGGTGGTCGTGAAATACTTTAAAAAATTGTAAAAAATTTTTTTCAAAATTTTAGCGAGGGGTGTTCGTGAAAAATTTTAAAAAATTGGAAAAATTTTTTTTTTAATTTTAGCAAGGGGTGGTCGTGAAATACTTTAAAAAATTGTAAAAAATTTTTTGCAAAACTTTAGCTAGGGGTGGTCGTGAAAAATTTTAAAAAATTGTAAAATTTTTTTTTTTTAATTTTAGCGAGGGGTGGTCGTGAAATACTTTAAAAAATTGTAAAAATTTTTTTTTTAAATTTTAGCGAGGGGTGGTCGTGAAAAATTTTAAAAAATTGGAAACATTTTTTTTTTTAATTTTAGCGAGGGGTGGTCGTGAAATACTTTAAAAAATTGTAAAAAATTTTTTTCAAAATTTTAGCGAGGGGTGGTCGTGAAAAATTTTAAAAAATTGTAAAATATTTGTTTTTTTAATTTTAGCGAGGGGTGGTCGTGAAAAATTTTAAAAAATTGGAAAAATTTTTTTTTTAAATTTTAGCGAGGGGTGGTCGTGAAAAATTTTAAAAAATTGTAAAATTTTTTTTTTTTAATTTTAGCGAGGGGTGGTCGTGAAATACTTTAAAAAATTGTAAAAAATTTTTTTCAAAATTTTAGCGAGGGGAGGTCGTGAAAAATTTTAAAAAATTGGAAAAATTTTTTTTTTTAATTTTAGCGAGGGGTGGTCGTGAAAAATTTTAAAAAATTGGAAAAATTTTTTTTTTAATTTTAGCGAGGGGTGGTCGTGAAATACTTTAAAAAATTGTAAAAAATTTTTTGCAAAACTTTAGCTAGGGGTGGTCGTGAAAAAATTTAAAAAATTGTAAAATTTTTTTTTTTTAATTTTAGCGAGGGGTGGTCGTGAAATACTTTAAAAAATTGTAAAAATTTTTTTTTTAAATTTTAGCGAGGGGTGGTCGTGAAAAATTTTAAAAAATTGGAAAATTTTTTTTTTTAATTTTAGCGAGGGGTGTTCTTAAAATACTTTAAAAAATTGTAAAAATTTTTTTTTTAAATTTTAGCGAGGGGTGGTCGTGAAAAATTTTAAAAAATTGTAAAATTTTTTTTTTTAATTTTAGCGAGGGGTGGTCGTGAAATACTTTAAAAAATTGTAAAATTTTTTTTTTTTAATTTTAGCGAGGGGTGTTCGTAAAATACTTTAAAAAATTGTAAAAAATTTTTTGCAAAATTTTAGCGAGGGGTGGTCGCGAAATACTTTAAAAAATTGTAAAAAATTTTTTTCAAAATTTTAGCGAGGGGTGGTCGTGAAAAATTTTAAAAAATTGTAAAATATTTTTTTTCAAAATTTTAGCGAGGGGTGGTCGTGAAAAATTTTAAAAAATTGGAAAAATTTTTTTTTTTAATTTTAGCGAGGGGTGGTCGTGAAAAATTTTAAAAAATTGTAAAATTTTTTTTTTTTAATTTTAGCGAGGGGTGGTCGTGAAATACTTTAAAAAATTGTAAAAAATTTTTTTCAAAATTTTAGCGAGGGGAGGTCGTGAAAAATTTTAAAAAATTGGAAAAATTTTTTTTTTTAATTTTAGCGAGGGGTGGTCGTGAAAAATTTTAAAAAATTGGAAAAATTTTTTTTTTAATTTTAGCGAGGGGTGGTCGTGAAATACTTTAAAAAATTGTAAAAAATTTTTTGCAAAACTTTAGCTAGGGGTGGTCGTGAAAAATTTTAAAAAATTGTAAAATTTTTTTTTTTAATTTTAGCGAGGGGTGGTCGTGAAATACTTTAAAAAATTGTAAAATTTTTTTTTCAAAATTTTAGCGAGGGGAGGTCGTGAAAAATTTTAAAAAATTGGAAAAATTTTTTTTTTTAATTTTAGCGAGGGGTGGTCGTGAAAAATTTTAAAAAATTGGAAAATTTTTTTTTTTAATTTTAGCGAGCGGTGGTCGTGAAATACTTTAAAAAATTGTAAAATTTTTTTTTTTAATTTTAGCGAGGGGTGGTCGTGAAATACTTTAAAAAATTGTAAAAAATTTTTTGCAAAATTTTAGCGAGGGGTGGTCGTGAAATACTTTAAAAAATTGTAAAAAATTTTTTTCAAAATTTTAGCGAGGGTATGGTCGTGAAAAATTTTAAAAAATTGGAAAAATTTTTTTTTTAAATTTTAGCGAGGGGTGTTCGTAAAATACTTTAAAAAATTGTAAAAAATTTTTTGCAAAATTTTAGCGAGGGGTGGTCGTGAAAAATTTTAAAAAATTGTAAAATTTTTTTTTTTTAATTTTAGCGAGGGGTGGTCGTGAAAAATTTTAAAAAATTGGAAAAATTTTTTTTTTAAATTTTAGCGAGGGGTGGTCGTGAAAAATTTTAAAAAATTGAAAATTTTTTTTTTTTAATTTTAGCGAGGGGTGGTCGTAAAATACTTTAAAAAATTGTACAAAATTTTTTGCAAAATTTTAGCGAGGGGTGGTCGTGAAATACTTTAAAAAATTGTAAAAAATTTTTTTCAAAATTTTAGCGAGGGGTGGTCGTGAAAAATTTTAAAAAATTGGAAAAATTTTTTTTTTAAATTTTAGCGAGGGGTGTTCGTGAAAAATTTTAAAAAATTGGAAAAATTTTTTTTTTAATTTTAGCAAGGGGTGGTCGTGAAATACTTTAAAAAATTGTAAAAAATTTTTTGCAAAACTTTAGCTAGGGGTGGTCGTGAAAAATTTTAAAAAATTGTAAAATTTTTTTTTTTTAATTTTAGCGAGGGGTGGTCGTGAAATACTTTAAAAAATTGTAAAAATTTTTTTTTTAAATTTTAGCGAGGGGTGGTCGTGAAAAATTTTAAAAAATTGGAAATTTTTTTTTTTTAATTTTAGCGAGGGGTGGTCGTAAAATACTTTAAAAAATTGTACAAAATTTTTTGCAAAATTTTAGCGAGGGGTGGTCGTGAAATACTTTAAAAAATTGTAAAAAATTTTTTGCAAAATTTTAGCGAGGGGTGGTCGTGAAAAATTTTAAAAAATTGTAAAATTTTTTTTTTTTAATTTTAGCGAGGGGTGGTCGCGAAATACTTTAAAAAATTGTAAAAAATTTTTTTCAAAATTTTAGCGAGGGGTGGTCGTGAAAAATTTTAAAAAATTGTAAAATATTTTTTTTTTAAATTTTAGCGAGGGGTGGTCGTGAAAAATTTTAAAAAATTGGAAAAA
This sequence comes from Villa cingulata, assembly GCA_951394055.1. Classification (NCBI taxonomy): domain Eukaryota; kingdom Metazoa; phylum Arthropoda; class Insecta; order Diptera; family Bombyliidae; genus Villa; species Villa cingulata. The sequence goes on from OX596018.1 coordinate 28,314,350, forward strand.
TTTTTTTTTTAAATTTTAGCGTGGGGTGGTCGTGAAAAATTTTAAAAAATTGTAAAATTTTTTTTTTTTAATTTTAGCGAGGGGTGGTCGTGAAATACTTTAAAAAATTGTAAAAAATTTTTTTCAAAATTTTAGCGAGGGGAGGTCGTGAAAAATTTTAAAAAATTGGAAAAATTTTTTTTTTTAATTTTAGCGAGGGGTGGTCGTGAAATACTTTAAAAAATTGTAAAAAATGTTTTTCAAAATTTTAGCGAGGGGTGGTCGTGAAAAATTTTAAAAAATTGGAAAATTTTTTTTTTTAATTTTAGCGAGGGGTGGTCGTGAAATACTTTAAAAAATTGTAAAAAATTTTTTTCAAAATTTTAGCGAGGGGTGTTCGTGAAAAATTTTAAAAAATTGGAAAAATTTTTTTTTTAATTTTAGCAAGGGGTGGTCGTGAAATACTTTAAAAAATTGTAAAAAATTTTTTGCAAAACTTTAGCTAGGGGTGGTCGTGAAAAATTTTAAAAAATTGTAAAATTTTTTTTTTTTAATTTTAGCGAGGGGTGGTCGTGAAATACTTTAAAAAATTGTAAAAATTTTTTTTTTAAATTTTAGCGAGGGGTGGTCGTGAAAAATTTTAAAAAATTGGAAATTTTTTTTTTTTAATTTTAGCGAGGGGTGGTCGTAAAATACTTTAAAAAATTGTACAAAATTTTTTGCAAAATTTTAGCGAGGGGTGGTCGTGAAATACTTTAAAAAATTGTAAAAAATTTTTTGCAAAATTTTAGCGAGGGGTGGTCGTGAAAAATTTTAAAAAATTGTAAAATTTTTTTTTTTTAATTTTAGCGAGGGGTGGTCGCGAAATACTTTAAAAAATTGTAAAAAATTTTTTTCAAAATTTTAGCGAGGGGTGGTCGTGAAAAATTTTAAAAAATTGTAAAATATTTTTTTTTTAAATTTTAGCGAGGGGTGGTCGTGAAAAATTTTAAAAAATTGGAAAAATTTTTTTTTTAAATTTTAGCGTGGGGTGGTCGTGAAAAATTTTAAAAAATTGTAAAATTTTTTTTTTTTAATTTTAGCGAGGGGTGGTCGTGAAATACTTTAAAAAATTGTAAAAAATTTTTTTCAAAATTTTAGCGAGGGGAGGTCGTGAAAAATTTTAAAAAATTGGAAAAATTTTTTTTTTTAATTTTAGCGAGGGGTGGTCGTGAAATACTTTAAAAAATTGTAAAAAATGTTTTTCAAAATTTTAGCGAGGGGTGGTCGTGAAAAATTTTAAAAAATTGGAAAATTTTTTTTTTTAATTTTAGCGAGGGGTGGTCGTGAAATACTTTAACAAATTGTAAAAAATTTTTTTCAAAATTTTAGCGAGGGGTGGTCGTGAAAAATTTTAAAAAATTGGAAAAATTTTTTTTTTTTAATTTTAGCGAGGGGTGGTCGTGAAATACTTTAAAAAATTGGAAAAATTTTTTTTTTAATTTTAGCGAGGGGTGGTCGTGAAATACTTTAAAAAATTGGAAAAATTTTTTTTTCTAATTTTAGCGAGGGGTGGTCGTGAAAAATTTTAAAAAATTGGAAAAATTTTTTTTTTAAATTTTTGCGAGGGGTGGTCGTGAAAAATTTTAAAAAATTGGAAAAATTTTTTTTTTAATTTTAGCGAGGGGTGGTCGTGAAATACTTTAAAAAATTGTAAAAAATTTTTTGCAAAATTTTAGCGAGGGGTGGTCGTGAAATACTTTAAAAAATTGTAAAAAATTTTTTTCAAAATTTTAGCGAGGGGTGGTCGTGAAATACTTTAAAAAATTGGAAAAATTTTTTTTCAAAATTTTAGCGAGGGGTGGTCGTGAAATACTTTAAAAAATTGTAAAAAATCTTTTGCAAACTTTTAGCGAGGGGTGGTCGTGAAAAATTTTAAAAAATTGGAAAAATTTTTTTTTTTAATTTTAGCGAGGGGTGGTCGTGAAATACTTTAAAAAATTGTATAAAATTTTTTGCAAAATTTTAGCGAGGGGGGGTCGTGAAAAATTTTAAAAAATTGGAAAAAATTTTTTTTTAAATTTTAGCGAGGGGTGGTCGTGAAAAATTTTAAAAAATTGGAAAAATTTTTTTTTTTAATTTTAGCGAGGGGTGGTCATGAAATACTTTAAAAAATTGTAAAAAATTTTTTTCAAAATTTTAGCGAGGGGTGGTCGTGAAAAATTTTAAAAAATTTGAAAAATTTTTTTTTTTAATTTTAGCGAGGGGTGGTCGTGAAATACTTTAAAAAATTGGAAAAATTTTTTTTCAAAATTTTAGCGAGGGGTGGTCGTGAAAAATTTTAAAAAATTGGAAAAATTTTTTTTTTAAATTTTAGCGAGGGGTGGTCGTGAAAAATTTTAAAAAATTGGAAAAATTTTTTTTTTTAATTTTTTCGAGGGGTGGTCGTGAAATACTTTAAAAAATTGGAAAAATTTTTTTTTTTAATTTTAGCGAGGGGTGGTCGTGAAATACTTTAAAAAATTGTAAAAAATTTTTTTCAAAATTTTAGCGAGGGGTGGTCGTGAAAAATTTTAAAAAATTGGAAAAATTTTTTTTTTAAATTTTAGCGAGGGGTGTTCGTAAAATACTTTAAAAAATTGTAAAAAATTTTTTGCAAAATTTTAGCGAGGGGTGGTCGTGAAAAATTTTAAAAAATTGTAAAATTTTTTTTTTTTAATTTTAGCGAGGGGTGGTCGTGAAAAATTTTAAAAAATTGGAAAAATTTTTTTTTTAAATTTTAGCGAGGGGTGGTCGTGAAAAATTTTAAAAAATTGGAAAATTTTTTTTTTTAATTTTAGCGAGGGGTGGTCGTAAAATACTTTAAAAAATTGTACAAAATTTTTTGCAAAATTTTAGCGAGGGGTGGTCGTGAAAAATTTTAAAAAATTGGAAAAATTTTTTTTTTAAATTTTAGCGAGGGGTGGTCGTGAAATACTTTAAAAAATTGAAAAAATTTTATGCAAAATTTTAGCGAGGGGTGGTCGTGAAAAATTTTAAAAAATTGTAAAATTTTTTTTTTTTAATTTTAGCGAGGGGTGGTCGTGAAATACTTTAAAAAATTGTAAAAAATTTTTTTCAAAATTTTAGCGAGGGGTGGTCGTGAAAAATTTTAAAAAATTGTAAAAAATTTTTTTTTTTAATTTTAGCGAGGGGTGGTGGTGAAAAATTTTAAAAAATTGGAAAATTTTTTTTTTTAAATTTTAGCGAGGGGTGGTCGTGAAAAATTTTAAAAAATTGTAAAATTTTTTTTTTTTAATTTTAGCGAGGGGTGGTCGTGAAATACTTTAAAAAATTGTAAAAAATTTTTTTCAAAATTTTAGCGAGGGGTGGTCGTGAAAAATTTTAAAAAATTGGAAAAATTTTTTTTTAAATTTTAGCGAGGGGTGGTCGTGAAAAATTTTAAAAAATTGGAAAAATTTTTTTTTTTAATTTTAGCGAGGGGTGGTCGTGAAAAATTTTAAAAAATTGGAAAATTTTTTTTTTTTAATTTTAGCGAGGGGTGGTCGTGAAATACTTTAAAAAATTGTAAAAAATTTTTTGCAAAACTTTAGCGAGGGGTGGTCGTGAAAAATTTTAAAAAATTGTAAAATTTTTTTTTTTTAATTTTAGCGAGGGGTGGTCGTGAAATACTTTAAAAAATTGTAAAAATTTTTTTTTTAAATTTTAGCGAGGGGTGGTCGTGAAAAATTTTAAAAAATTGGAAAATTTTTTTTTTTTAATTTTAGCGAGGGGTGTTCTTAAAATACTTTAAAAAATTGTAAAAAATTTTTTGCAAAATTTTAGCGAGGGGTGGTCGTGAAAAATTTTAAAAAATTGTAAAATTTTTTTTTTAATTTTAGCGAGGGGTGGTCGTGAAATACTTTAAAAAATTGTAAAATTTTTCTTTTTTAATTTTAGCGAGGGGTGTTCTTAAAATACTTTAAAAAATTGTAAAAAATTTTTTGCAAAATTTTAGCGAGGGGTGGTCGTGAAAAATTTTAAAAAATTGTAAAATTTTTTTTTTAATTTTAGCGAGGGGTGGTCGTGAAATACTTTAAAAAATTGTAAAATTTTTCTTTTTTAATTTTAGCGAGGGGTGGTCGTGAAATACTTTAAAAAATTGTAAAAAATTTTTTGCAAAATTTTAGCGAGGGGTGGTCGTGAAATACTTTAAAAAATTGTAAAAAATTTTTTTTTAAATTTTAGCGAGGGGTGGTCGTGAAAAATTTTAAAAAATTGGAAAATTTTTTTTTTTTAATTTTAGCGAGGGGTGGTCGTGAAATACTTTAAAAAATTGTAAAAAATTTTTTGCAAAATTTTAGCGAGGGGTGGTCGTGAAATACTTTAAAAAATTGTAAAAAATTTTTTGCAAAACTTTAGCTAGGGGTGGTCGTGAAAAATTTTAAAAAATTGTAAAATTTTTTTTTTTAATTTTAGCGAGGGGTGGTCGTGAAATACTTTAAAAAATTGTAAAATTTTTTTTTCAAAATTTTAGCGAGGGGAGGTCGTGAAAAATTTTAAAAAATTGGAAAAATTTTTTTTTTTAATTTTAGCGAGGGGTGGTCGTGAAAAATTTTAAAAAATTGGAAAATTTTTTTTTTTAATTTTAGCGAGGGGTGGTCGTGAAATACTTTAAAAAATTGTAAAATTTTTTTTTTTAATTTTAGCGAGGGGTGGTCGTGAAATACTTTAAAAAATTGTAAAAAATTTTTTTCAAAATTTTAGCGAGGGGTGGTCGTGAAAAATTTTAAAAAATTGTAAAAAATTTTTTGCAAAATTTTAGCGAGGGGTGGTCGTGAAAAATTTTAAAAAATTGTAAAATTTTTTTTTTTAATTTTAACGAGGGGTGGTCGTGAAAAATTTTAAAAAATTGGAAAAATTTTTTTTTTAAATTTTAGCTAGGGGTGGTCGTGAAAAATTTTAAAAAATTGGAAAATTTTTTTTTTTTAATTTTAGCGAGGGGTGGTCGTGAAATACTTTAAAAAATTGTAAAATTTTTCTTTTTTAATTTTAGCGAGGGGTGGTCGTGAAATACTTTAAAAAATTGTAAAAAATTTTTTGCAAAATTTTAGCGAGGGGTGGTCGTGAAATACTTTAAAAAATTGTAAAAAATTTTTTTCAAAATTTTAGCGAGGGGTGGTCGTGAAAAATTTTAAAAAATTGGAAAAATTTTTTTTTTAAATTTTAGCGAGGGGTGTTCGTAAAATACTTTAAAAAATTGTAAAAAATTTTTTGCAAAATTTTAGCGAGGGGTGGTCGTGAAAAATTTTAAAAAATTGTAAAATTTTTTTTTTTAATTTTAACGAGGGGTGGTCGTGAAAAATTTTAAAAAATTGGAAAAATTTTTTTTTTAAATTTTAGCGAGGGGTGGTCGTGAAAAATTTTAAAAAATTGGAAAATTTTTTTTTTTTAATTTTAGCGAGGGGTGGTCGTGAAATACTTTAAAAAATTGTAAAAAATTTTTTGCAAAATTTTAGCGAGGGGTGGTCGTGAAAAATTTTAAAAAATTGAAAATTTTTTTTTTTTAATTTTAGCGAGGGGTGGTCGTAAAATACTTTAAAAAATTGTACAAAATTTTTTGCAAAATTTTAGCGAGGGGTGGTCGTGAAATACTTTAAAAAATTGTAAAAAATTTTTTTCAAAATTTTAGCGAGGGGTGGTCGTGAAAAATTTTAAAAAATTGGAAAAATTTTTTTTTTAAATTTTAGCGAGGGGTGTTCGTGAAAAATTTTAAAAAATTGGAAAAATTTTTTTTTTAATTTTAGCAAGGGGTGGTCGTGAAATACTTTAAAAAATTGTAAAAAATTTTTTGCAAAACTTTAGCTAGGGGTGGTCGTGAAAAATTTTAAAAAATTGTAAAATTTTTTTTTTTTAATTTTAGCGAGGGGTGGTCGTGAAATACTTTAAAAAATTGTAAAAATTTTTTTTTTAAATTTTAGCGAGGGGTGGTCGTGAAAAATTTTAAAAAATTGGAAATTTTTTTTTTTTAATTTTAGCGAGGGGTGGTCGTAAAATACTTTAAAAAATTGTACAAAATTTTTTGCAAAATTTTAGCGAGGGGTGGTCGTGAAATACTTTAAAAAATTGTAAAAAATTTTTTGCAAAATTTTAGCGAGGGGTGGTCGTGAAAAATTTTAAAAAATTGTAAAATTTTTTTTTTTTAATTTTAGCGAGGGGTGGTCGCGAAATACTTTAAAAAATTGTAAAAAATTTTTTTCAAAATTTTAGCGAGGGGTGGTCGTGAAAAATTTTAAAAAATTGTAAAATATTTTTTTTTTAAATTTTAGCGAGGGGTGGTCGTGAAAAATTTTAAAAAATTGGAAAAATTTTTTTTTTAAATTTTAGCGTGGGGTGGTCGTGAAAAATTTTAAAAAATTGTAAAATTTTTTTTTTTTAATTTTAGCGAGGGGTGGTCGTGAAATACTTTAAAAAATTGTAAAAAATTTTTTTCAAAATTTTAGCGAGGGGAGGTCGTGAAAAATTTTAAAAAATTGGAAAAATTTTTTTTTTTAATTTTAGCGAGGGGTGGTCGTGAAATACTTTAAAAAATTGTAAAAAATGTTTTTCAAAATTTTAGCGAGGGGTGGTCGTGAAAAATTTTAAAAAATTGGAAAATTTTTTTTTTTAATTTTAGCGAGGGGTGGTCGTGAAATACTTTAAAAAATTGTAAAAAATTTTTTTCAAAATTTTAGCGAGGGGTGGTCGTGAAAAATTTTAAAAAATTGGAAAAATTTTTTTTTTTTAATTTTAGCGAGGGGTGGTCGTGAAATACTTTAAAAAATTGGAAAATTTTTTTTTTTAATTTTAGCGAGGGGTGGTCGTGAAATACTTTAAAAAATTGGAAAAATTTTTTTTTCTAATTTTAGCGAGGGGTGGTCGTGAAAAATTTTAAAAAATTGGAAAAATTTTTTTTTTAAATTTTAGCGAGGGGTGGTCGTGAAAAATTTTAAAAAATTGGAAAAATTTTTTTTTTAATTTTAGCGAGGGGTGGTCGTGAAATACTTTAAAAAATTGTAAAAAATTTTTTGCAAAATTTTAGCGAGGGGTGGTCGTGAAATACTTTAAAAAATTGTAAAAAATTTTTTTCAAAATTTTAGCGAGGGGTGGTCGTGAAATACTTTAAAAAATTGGAAAAATTTTTTTTCAAAATTTTAGCGAGGGGTGGTCGTGAAATACTTTAAAAAATTGTAAAAAATCTTTTGCAAACTTTTAGCGAGGGGTGGTCGTGAAAAATTTTAAAAAATTGGAAAAATTTTTTTTTTTAATTTTAGCGAGGGGTGGTCGTGAAATACTTTAAAAAATTGTATAAAATTTTTTGCAAAATTTTAGCGAGGGGGGGTCGTGAAAAATTTTAAAAAATTGGAAAAAATTTTTTTTTAAATTTTAGCGAGGGTTGGTCGTGAAAAATTTTAAAAAATTGGAAAAATTTTTTTTTTTAATTTTAGCGAGGGGTGGTCATGAAATACTTTAAAAAATTGTAAAAAATTTTTTTCAAAATTTTAGCGAGGGGTGGTCGTGAAAAATTTTAAAAAATTTGAAAAATTTTTTTTTTTAATTTTAGCGAGGGGTGGTCGTGAAATACTTTAAAAAATTGGAAAAATTTTTTTTCAAAATTTTAGCGAGGGGTGGTCGTGAAAAATTTTAAAAAATTGGAAAAATTTTTTTTTTAAATTTTAGCGAGGGGTGGTCGTGAAAAATTTTAAAAAATTGGAAAAATTTTTTTTTTTAATTTTTTCGAGGGGTGGTCGTGAAATACTTTAAAAAATTGGAAAAATTTTTTTTTTAAATTTTAGCGAGGGGTGGTCGTGAAATACTTTAAAAAATTGTAAAAAATTTTTTTCAAAATTTTAGCGAGGGGTGGTCGTGAAAAATTTTAAAAAATTGGAAAAATTTTTTTTTTAAATTTTAGCGAGGGGTGTTCGTAAAATACTTTAAAAAATTGTAAAAAATTTTTTGCAAAATTTTAGCGAGGGGTGGTCGTGAAAAATTTTAAAAAATTGTAAAATTTTTTTTTTTTAATTTTAGCGAGGGGTGGTCGTGAAAAATTTTAAAAAATTGGAAAAATTTTTTTTTTAAATTTTAGCGAGGGGTGGTCGTGAAAAATTTTAAAAAATTGGAAAATTTTTTTTTTTAATTTTAGCGAGGGGTGGTCGTAAAATACTTTAAAAAATTGTACAAAATTTTTTGCAAAATTTTAGCGAGGGGTGGTCGTGAAAAATTTTAAAAAATTGGAAAAATTTTTTTTTTAAATTTTAGCGAGGGGTGGTCGTGAAATACTTTAAAAAATTGAAAAAATTTTATGCAAAATTTTAGCGAGGGGTGGTCGTGAAAAATTTTAAAAAATTGTAAAATTTTTTTTTTTTAATTTTAGCGAGGGGTGGTCGTGAAATACTTTAAAAAATTGTAAAAAATTTTTTTCAAAATTTTAGCGAGGGGTGGTCGTGAAAAATTTTAAAAAATTGTAAAAAATTTTTTTTTTTAATTTTAGCGAGGGGTGGTGGTGAAAAATTTTAAAAAATTGGAAAATTTTTTTTTTTAAATTTTAGCGAGGGGTGGTCGTGAAAAATTTTAAAAAATTGTAAAATTTTTTTTTTTTAATTTTAGCGAGGGGTGGTCGTGAAATACTTTAAAAAATTGTAAAAAATTTTTTTCAAAATTTTAGCGAGGGGTGGTCGTGAAAAATTTTAAAAAATTGGAAAAATTTTTTTTTAAATTTTAGCGAGGGGTGGTCGTGAAAAATTTTAAAAAATTGGAAAAATTTTTTTTTTTAATTTTAGCGAGGGGTGGTCGTGAAAAATTTTAAAAAATTGGAAAATTTTTTTTTTTTAATTTTAGCGAGGGGTGGTCGTGAAATACTTTAAAAAATTGGAAAATTTTTTTTTTTTAATTTTAGCGAGGGGTGTTCTTAAAATACTTTAAAAAATTGTAAAAAATTTTTTGCAAAATTTTAGCGAGGGGTGGTCGTGAAAAATTTTAAAAAATTGTAAAATTTTTTTTTTAATTTTAGCGAGGGGTGGTCGTGAAATACTTTAAAAAATTGTAAAATTTTTTTTTTTTAATTTTAGCGAGGGGTGGTCGTGAAATACTTTAAAAAATTGTAAAAATTTTTTTTTTAAATTTTAGCGAGGGGTGGTCGTGAAAAATTTTAAAAAATTGGAAAATTTTTTTTTTTTAATTTTAGCGAGGGGTGTTCTTAAAATACTTTAAAAAATTGTAAAAAATTTTTTGCAAAATTTTAGCGAGGGGTGGTCGTGAAAAATTTTAAAAAATTGTAAAATTTTTTTTTTAATTTTAGCGAGGGGTGGTCGTGAAATACTTTAAAAAATTGTAAAATTTTTCTTTTTTAATTTTAGCGAGGGGTGGTCGTGAAATACTTTAAAAAATTGTAAAAAATTTTTTGCAAAATTTTAGCGAGGGGTGGTGGTGAAAAATTTTAAAAAATTGGAAAATTTTTTTTTTTTAATTTTAGCGAGGGGTGGTCGTGAAAAATTTTAAAAAATTGTAAAATTTTTTTTTTTTAATTTTAGCGAGGGGTGGTCGTGAAATACTTTAAAAAATTGTAAAAAATTTTTTTCAAAATTTTAGCGAGGGGTGGTCGTGAAAAATTTTAAAAAATTGGAAAAATTTTTTTTTAAATTTTAGCGAGGGGTGGTCGTGAAAAATTTTAAAAAATTGGAAAAATTTTTTTTTTTAATTTTAGCGAGGGGTGGTCGTGAAAAATTTTAAAAAATTGGAAAATTTTTTTTTTTTAATTTTAGCGAGGGGTGGTCGTGAAATACTTTAAAAAATTGGAAAATTTTTTTTTTTTAATTTTAGCGAGGGGTGTTCTTAAAATACTTTAAAAAATTGTAAAAAATTTTTTGCAAAATTTTAGCGAGGGGTGGTCGTGAAAAATTTTAAAAAATTGTAAAATTTTTTTTTTAATTTTAGCGAGGGGTGGTCGTGAAATACTTTAAAAAATTGTAAAATTTTTCTTTTTTAATTTTAGCGAGGGGTGGTCGTGAAATACTTTAAAAAATTGTAAAAAATTTTTTGCAAAATTTTAGCGAGGGGTGGTCGTGAAATACTTTAAAAAATTGTAAAAAATTTTTTTCAAAATTTTAGCGAGGGGTGGTCGTGAAAAATTTTAAAAAATTGGAAAAATTTTTTTTTTAAATTTTAGCGAGGGGTGTTCGTAAAATACTTTAAAAAATTGTAAAAAATTTTTTGCAAAATTTTAGCGAGGGGTGGTCGTGAAAAATTTTAAAAAATTGTAAAATTTTTTTTTTTAATTTTAACGAGGGGTGGTCGTGAAAAATTTTAAAAAATTGGAAAAATTTTTTTTTTAAATTTTAGCGAGGGGTGTTCTTAAAATACTTTAAAAAATTGTAAAAAATTTTTTGCAAAATTTTAGCGAGGGGTGGTCGTGAAAAATTTTAAAAAATTGTAAAATTTTTTTTTTAATTTTAGCGAGGGGTGGTCGTGAAATACTTTAAAAAATTGGAAAATTTTTTTTTTTTAATTTTAGCGAGGGGTGGTCGTGAAATACTTTAAAAAATTGTAAAAAATTTTTTGCAAAATTTTAGCGAGGGGTGGTCGTGAAATACTTTAAAAAATTGTAAAAAATTTTTTGCAAAACTTTAGCTAGGGGTGGTCGTGAAAAATTTTAAAAAATTGTAAAATTTTTTTTTTTAATTTTAGCGAGGGGTGGTCGTGAAATACTTTAAAAAATTGAAAAATTTTTTTTTTTAATTTTAGCGAGGGGTGGTCGTGAAATACTTTAAAAAATTGTAAAATTTTTTTTTTTAATTTTAGCGAGGGGTGGTCGTGAAATACTTTAAAAAATTGTAAAAAATTTTTTTCAAAATTTTAGCGAGGGGTGGTCGTGAAAAATTTTAAAAAATTGTAAAATTTTTTTTTTTTAATTTTAGCGAGGGGTGGTCGTGAAATACTTTAAAAAATTGTAAAAAATTTTTTTCAAAATTTTAGCGAGGGGTGGTCGTGAAAAATTTTAAAAAATTGTAAAAAATTTTTTTTTTTAATTTTAGCGAGGGGTGGTGGTGAAAAATTTTAAAAAATTGGAAAATTTTTTTTTTTAAATTTTAGCGAGGGGTGGTCGTGAAAAATTTTAAAAAATTGTAAAATTTTTTTTTTTTAATTTTAGCGAGGGGTGGTCGTGAAATACTTTAAAAAATTGTAAAAAATTTTTTTCAAAATTTTAGCGAGGGGTGGTCGTGAAAAATTTTAAAAAATTGGAAAAATTTTTTTTTAAATTTTAGCGAGGGGTGGTCGTGAAAAATTTTAAAAAATTGGAAAAATTTTTTTTTTTAATTTTAGCGAGGGGTGGTCGTGAAAAATTTTAAAAAATTGGAAAATTTTTTTTTTTTAATTTTAGCGAGGGGTGGTCGTGAAATACTTTAAAAAATTGTAAAAAATTTTTTGCAAAACTTTAGCGAGGGGTGGTCGTGAAAAATTTTAAAAAATTGTAAAATTTTTTTTTTTTAATTTTAGCGAGGGGTGGTCGTGAAATACTTTAAAAAATTGTAAAAATTTTTTTTTTAAATTTTAGCGAGGGGTGGTCGTGAAAAATTTTAAAAAATTGGAAAATTTTTTTTTTTTAATTTTAGCGAGGGGTGTTCTTAAAATACTTTAAAAAATTGTAAAAAATTTTTTGCAAAATTTTAGCGAGGGGTGGTCGTGAAAAATTTTAAAAAATTGTAAAATTTTTTTTTTAATTTTAGCGAGGGGTGGTCGTGAAATACTTTAAAAAATTGTAAAATTTTTCTTTTTTAATTTTAGCGAGGGGTGGTCGTGAAATACTTTAAAAAATTGTAAAAAATTTTTTGCAAAATTTTAGCGAGGGGTGGTCGTGAAATACTTTAAAAAATTGTAAAAAATTTTTTTCAAAATTTTAGCGAGGGGTGGTCGTGAAAAATTTTAAAAAATTGGAAAAATTTTTTTTTTAAATTTTAGCGAGGGGTGTTCGTAAAATACTTTAAAAAATTGTAAAAAATTTTTTGCAAAATTTTAGCGAGGGGTGGTCGTGAAAAATTTTAAAAAATTGTAAAATTTTTTTTTTTAATTTTAACGAGGGGTGGTCGTGAAAAATTTTAAAAAATTGGAAAAATTTTTTTTTTAAATTTTAGCGAGGGGTGGTCGTGAAAAATTTTAAAAAATTGGAAAATTTTTTTTTTTTAATTTTAGCGAGGGGTGGTCGTGAAATACTTTAAAAAATTGTAAAAAATTTTTTGCAAAATTTTAGCGAGGGGTGGTCGTGAAATACTTTAAAAAATTGTAAAAAATTTTTTGCAAAATTTTAGCGAGGGGTGGTCGTGAAAAATTTTAAAAAATTGTAAAATTTTTTTTTTTAATTTTAGGGAGGGGTGGTCGTGAAAAATTTTAAAAAATTGGAAAATTTTTTTTTTAATTTTAGCGATGGGTGGTCGTGAAAAATTTTAAAAAATTGGAAAATTTTTTTTTTTTAATTTTAGCGAGGGGTGGTCGTGAAATACTTTAAAAAATTGTAAAAAATTTTTTGCAAAATTTTAGCGAGGGGTGGTCGTGAAATACTTTAAAAAATTGAAAAAAATTTTTTTCAAAATTTTAGCGAGGGGTGGTCGTGAAAAATTTTAAAAAATTGGAAAAATTTTTTTTTTAAATTTTAGCGAGGGGTGGTCGTGAAATACTTTAAAAAATTGGAAAAATTTTTTTTTTAAATTTTAGCGAGGGGTGGTCGTGAAATACTTTAAAAAATTGTAAAAAATTTTTTGCAAAATTTTAGCGAGGGGTGGTCGTGAAAAATTTTAAAAAATTGTAAAATTTTTTTTTTTAATTTTAGCGAGGGGTGGTCGTGAAATACTTTAAAAAATTGTAAATAATTTTTTTCAAAATTTTAGCGAGGGGTGGTCGTGAAAAATTTTAAAAAATTGGAAAAATTTTTTTTTTAAATTTTAGCGAGGGGTGGTCGTGAAAAATTTTAAAAAATTGGAAAAATTTTTTTTTTAAATTTTAGCGAGGGGTGGTCGTGAAAAATTTTAAAAAATTGTAAAATTTTTTTTTTTTAATTTTAGCGAGGGGTGGACGTGAAATACTTTAAAAATTTGTAAAAAATTTTTTTCAAAATTTTAGCGAGGGGTGGTCGTGAAAAATTTTAAAAAATTGGAAAAATTTTTTTTTAAATTTTGGCGAGGGGTGGTCGTGAAAAATTTTAAAAAATTGGAAAATTTTTTTTTTTTAATTTTAGCGAGGGGTGGTCGTGAAATACTTTAAAAAATTGTAAAAAATTTTTTGCAAAACTTTAGCGAGGGGTGGTCGTGAAATACTTTAAAAAATTATAAAAAATTTTTTTCAAAATTTTAGCGAGGGGTGGTCGTGAAATACTTTAAAAAATTGTAAAAAATTTTTTGCAAAATTTTAGCGAGGGGTGGTCGTGAAAAATTTTAAAAAATTGGAAAAATTTTTTTTTTAAATTTTAGCGAGGGGTGGTCGTGAAAAATTTTAAAAAATTGGAAAAATTTTTTTTTTAATTTTAGCGAGGGGTGGTCGTGAAATACTTTAAAAAATTGTAAAAAATTTTTTGCAAAATTTTAGCGAGGGGTGGTCGTGAAATACTTTAAAAAATTGTAAAAAATTTTTTTCAAAATTTTAGCGAGGGGTGGTCGTGAAATACTTTAAAAAATTGGAAAAATTTTTTTTCAAAATTTTAGCGAGGGGTGGTCGTGAAAAATTTTAAAAAATTGGAAAAATTTTTTTTTTTAATTTTAGCGAGGGGTGGTCGTGAAAAATTTTAAAAAATTGGAAAAATTTTTTTTTTTAATTTTAGCGAGGGGTGGTCGTGAAATACTTTAAAAAATTGTAAAAAATTTTTTGCAAAATTTTAGCGAGGGGTGGTCGTGAAAAATTTTAAAAAATTGGAAAAATTTTTTTTTTTAATTTTAGCGAGGGGTGGTCGTGAAATACTTTAAAAAATTGTATAAAATTTTTTGCAAAATTTTAGCGAGGGGGGGTCTTGAAAAATTTTAAAAAATTGGAAAAAATTTTTTTTTTAATTTTAGCGAGGGGTGGTCGTGAAAAATTTTAAAAAATTGGAAAAATTTTTTTTTTTAATTTTAGCGAGGGGTGGTCATGAAATACTTTAAAAAATTGTAAAAAATTTTTTTCAAAATTTTAGCGAGGGGTGGTCGTGATAAATTTTAAAAAATTGGAAAAATTTTTTTTTTTAATTTTAGCGAGGGGTGGTCGTGAAAAATTTTAAAAAATTGGAAAAATTTTTTTTTTTAATTTTAGCGAGGGGTGGTCGTGAAATACTTTAAAAAATTGTAAAAAATTTTTTGCAAAATTTTAGCGAGGGGTGGTCGTGATAAATTTTAAAAAATTGGAAAAATTTTTTTTTTTAATTTTAGCGAGGGGTGGTCGTGAAAAATTTTAAAAAATTGGGAAAATTTTTTTTTTTAATTTTAGCGAGGGGTGGTCGTGAAATACTTTAAAAAATTGTAAAAAATTTTTTGCAAAATTTTAGCGAGGGGTGGTCGTGAAAAATTTTAAAAAATTGGAAAAATTTTTTTTTTTAATTTTAGCGAGGGGTGGTCATGAAATACTTTAAAAAATTGTAAAAATTTTTTTCAAAATTTTAGCGAGGGGTGGTCGTGAAAAATTTTAAAAAATTGGAAAAATTTTTTTTTTTAATTTTAGCGAGGGGTGGTCGTGAAAAATTTTAAAAAATTGGAAAATTTTTTTTTTTTAATTTTTTCGATGGGTGGTCGTGAAATACTTTCAAAAATTGGAAAAATTTTTTTTCAAAATTTTAGCGAGGGGTGGTCGTGAAAAATTTTAAAAAATTGGAAAAATTTTTTTTTTAAATTTTAGCGAGGGGTGGTCGTGATTAATTTTAAAAAATTGGAAAAATTTTTTTTTTTAATTTTTTCGAGGGGTGGTCGTGAAATACTTTAAAAAATTGTAAAAAATTTTTTACAAAATTTTAGCGAGGGGTGGTCGTGAAATACTTTAAAAAATTGTAAAAAATTTTTTGCAAAATATTAGCGAGGGGTGGTCGTGAAAAATTTTAAAAAATTGGAAAAATTTTTTTTTTAAATTTTAGCGAGGGGTGGTCGTGAAAAATTTTAAAAAATTGGAAAAATTTTTTTTTTAATTTTAGCGAGGGGTGGTCGTGAAAAACTTTAAAAAATTGTAAAAAATTTTTTGCAAAATTTTAGCGAGGGGTGGTCGTGAAATACTTTAAAAAATTGTAAAAAATTTTGTTCAAAATTTTAGCGAGGGGTGGTCGTGAAATACTTTAAAAAATTGGAAAAATTTTTTTTCAAAATTTTAGCGAGGGGTGGTCGTGAAAAATTTTAAAAAATTGGAAAAATTTTTTTTTTTAATTTTAGCGAGGGGTGGTCGTGAAAAATTTTAAAAAATTGGAAAAATTTTTTTTTTAATTTTAGCGAGGGGTGGTCGTGAAATACTTTAAAAAATTGTATAAAATTTTTTGCAAAATTTTAGCGTGGGGGGGTCGTGAAATACTTTAAAAAATTGTAAAAAATTTTTTGCAAAATATTAGCGAGGGGTGGTCGTGAAAAATTTTAAAAAATTGGAAAAATTTTTTTTTTAAATTTTAGCGAGGGGTGGTCGTGAAAAATTTTAAAAAATTGTAAAATTTTTTTTTTTAATTTTAGCGAGGGGTGGTCGTGAAAAATTTTAAAAAATTGGAAAATTTTTTTTTTTTAATTTTAGCGAGGGGTGGTCGTGAAAAATTTTAAAAAATTGGAAAATTTTTTTTTTTTAATTTTAGCGAGGGGTGGTCGTGAAATACTTTAAAAAATTGTAAAAAATTTTTTTCAAAATTTTAGCGAGGGGTGGTCGTGAAATACTTTAAAAAATTGGAAAAATTTTTTTTCAAAATTTTAGCGAGGGGAGGTCGTGAAAAATTTTAAAAAATTGGAAAAATTTTTTTTTTTAATTTTAGCGAGGGGTGGTCGTGAAAAATTTTAAAAAATTGGAAAAATTTTTTTTTTTAATTTTAGCGAGGGGTGGTCGTGAAATACTTTAAAAAATTGTAAAAAATTTTTTGCAAAATTTTAGCGAGGGGTGGTCGTGAAAAATTTTAAAAAATTGGAAAAATTTTTTTTTTTAATTTTAGCGAGGGGTGGTCGTGAAATACTTTAAAAAATTGTATAAAATTTTTTGCAAAATTTTAGCGAGGGGGGGTCTTGAAAAATTTTAAAAAATTGGAAAAAATTTTTTTTTTAATTTTAGCGAGGGGTGGTCGTGAAAAATTTTAAAAAATTGGAAAAATTTTTTTTTTTAATTTTAGCGAGGGGTGGTCATGAAATACTTTAAAAAATTGTAAAAAATTTTTTTCAAAATTTTAGCGAGGGGTGGTCGTGAAAAATTTTAAAAAATTGGAAAAATTTTTTTTTTTAATTTTAGCGAGGGGTGGTCGTGAAAAATTTTAAAAAATTGGAAAATTTTTTTTTTTAATTTTAGCGAGGGGTGGTCGTGAAATACTTTAAAAAATTGTAAAATTTTTTTTTTTAATTTTAGCGAGGGGTGGTCGTGAAATACTTTAAAAAATTGTAAAAAATTTTTTTCAAAATTTTAGCGAGGGGTGGTCGTGAAAAATTTTAAAAAATTGTAAAAAATTTTTTGCAAAATTTTAGCGAGGGGTGGTCGTGAAAAATTTTAAAAAATTGTAAAATTTTTTTTTTTAATTTTAACGAGGGGTGGTCGTGAAAAATTTTAAAAAATTGGAAAAATTTTTTTTTTAAATTTTAGCGAGGGGTGGTCGTGAAAAATTTTAAAAAATTGGAAAATTTTTTTTTTTTAATTTTAGCGAGGGGTGGTCGTGAAATACTTTAAAAAATTGTAAAATTTTTCTTTTTTAATTTTAGCGAGGGGTGGTCGTGAAATACTTTAAAAAATTGTAAAAAATTTTTTGCAAAATTTTAGCGAGGGGTGGTCGTGAAATACTTTAAAAAATTGTAAAAAATTTTTTTCAAAATTTTAGCGAGGGGTGGTCGTGAAAAATTTTAAAAAATTGGAAAAATTTTTTTTTTAAATTTTAGCGAGGGGTGTTCGTAAAATACTTTAAAAAATTGTAAAAAATTTTTTGCAAAATTTTAGCGAGGGGTGGTCGTGAAAAATTTTAAAAAATTGTAAAATTTTTTTTTTTAATTTTAACGAGGGGTGGTCGTGAAAAATTTTAAAAAATTGGAAAAATTTTTTTTTTAAATTTTAGCGAGGGGCGGTCGTGAAAAATTTTAAAAAATTGGAAAATTTTTTTTTTTTAATTTTAGCGAGGGGTGGTCGTGAAATACTTTAAAAAATTGTAAAAAATTTTTTGCAAAATTTTAGCGAGGGGTGGTCGTGAAAAATTTTAAAAAATTGAAAATTTTTTTTTTTTAATTTTAGCGAGGGGTGGTCGTAAAATACTTTAAAAAATTGTACAAAATTTTTTGCAAAATTTTAGCGAGGGGTGGTCGTGAAATACTTTAAAAAATTGTAAAAAATTTTTTTCAAAATTTTAGCGAGGGGTGGTCGTGAAAAATTTTAAAAAATTGGAAAAATTTTTTTTTTAAATTTTAGCGAGGGGTGTTCGTGAAAAATTTTAAAAAATTGGAAAAATTTTTTTTTTAATTTTAGCAAGGGGTGGTCGTGAAATACTTTAAAAAATTGTAAAAAATTTTTTGCAAAACTTTAGCTAGGGGTGGTCGTGAAAAATTTTAAAAAATTGTAAAATTTTGTTTTTTTAATTTTAGCGAGGGGTGGTCGTGAAATACTTTAAAAAATTGTAAAAATTT
This sequence comes from Villa cingulata, assembly GCA_951394055.1. Lineage (NCBI taxonomy): Eukaryota > Metazoa > Arthropoda > Insecta > Diptera > Bombyliidae > Villa > Villa cingulata. Next base: position 28,332,106 of record OX596018.1, read on the forward strand.
TTTTTTTAAATTTTAGCGAGGGGTGGTCGTGAAAAATTTTAAAAAATTGGAAATTTTTTTTTTTTAATTTTAGCGAGGGGTGGTCGTAAAATACTTTAAAAAATTGTACAAAATTTTTTGCAAAATTTTAGCGAGGGGTGGTCGTGAAATACTTTAAAAAATTGTAAAAAATTTTTTGCAAAATTTTAGCGAGGGGTGGTCGTGAAAAATTTTAAAAAATTGTAAAATTTTTTTTTTTTAATTTTAGCGAGGGGTGGTCGCGAAATACTTTAAAAAATTGTAAAAAATTTTTTTCAAAATTTTAGCGAGGGGTGGTCGTGAAAAATTTTAAAAAATTGTAAAATATTTTTTTTTTAAATTTTAGCGAGGGGTGGTCGTGAAAAATTTTAAAAAATTGGAAAAATTTTTTTTTTAAATTTTAGCGTGGGGTGGTCGTGAAAAATTTTAAAAAATTGTAAAATTTTTTTTTTTTAATTTTAGCGAGGGGTGGTCGTGAAATACTTTAAAAAATTGTAAAAAATTTTTTTCAAAATTTTAGCGAGGGGAGGTCGTGAAAAATTTTAAAAAATTGGAAAAATTTTTTTTTTTAATTTTAGCGAGGGGTGGTCGTGAAATACTTTAAAAAATTGTAAAAAATGTTTTTCAAAATTTTAGCGAGGGGTGGTCGTGAAAAATTTTAAAAAATTGGAAAATTTTTTTTTTTAATTTTAGCGAGGGGTGGTCGTGAAATACTTTAAAAAATTGTAAAAAATTTTTTTCAAAATTTTAGCGAGGGGTGGTCGTGAAAAATTTTAAAAAATTGGAAAAATTTTTTTTTTTTAATTTTAGCGAGGGGTGGTCGTGAAATACTTTAAAAAATTGGAAAAATTTTTTTTTTAATTTTAGCGAGGGGTGGTCGTGAAATACTTTAAAAAATTGGAAAAATTTTTTTTTCTAATTTTAGCGAGGGGTGGTCGTGAAAAATTTTAAAAAATTGGAAAAATTTTTTTTTTAAATTTTAGCGAGGGGTGGTCGTGAAAAATTTTAAAAAATTGGAAAAATTTTTTTTTTTAATTTTTTCGAGGGGTGGTCGTGAAATACTTTAAAAAATTGGAAAAATTTTTTTTTTAAATTTTAGCGAGGGGTGGTCGTGAAATACTTTAAAAAATTGTAAAAAATTTTTTGCAAAATTTTAGCGAGGGGTGGTCGTGAAAAATTTTAAAAAATTGGAAAATTTTTTTTTTTAATTTTAGCGAGGGGTGGTCGTGAAATACTTTAAAAAATTGTAAAAAATTTTTTTCAAAATTTTAGCGAGGGGTGGTCGTGAAAAATTTTAAAAAATTGGAAAAATTTTTTTTTTTTAATTTTAGCGAGGGGTGGTCGTGAAATACTTTAAAAAATTGGAAAAATTTTTTTTTTAATTTTAGCGAGGGGTGGTCGTGAAATACTTTAAAAAATTGGAAAAATTTTTTTTTCTAATTTTAGCGAGGGGTGGTCGTGAAAAATTTTAAAAAATTGGAAAAATTTTTTTTTTAATTTTAGCGAGGGGTGGTCGTGAAATACTTTAAAAAATTGTATAAAATTTTTTGCAAAATTTTAGCGAGGGGGGGTCGTGAAAAATTTTAAAAAATTGGAAAAAATTTTTTTTTAAATTTTAGCGAGGGTTGGTCGTGAAAAATTTTAAAAAATTGGAAAAATTTTTTTTTTTAATTTTAGCGAGGGGTGGTCATGAAATACTTTAAAAAATTGTAAAAAATTTTTTTCAAAATTTTAGCGAGGGGTGGTCGTGAAAAATTTTAAAAAATTTGAAAAATTTTTTTTTTTAATTTTAGCGAGGGGTGGTCGTGAAATACTTTAAAAAATTGGAAAAATTTTTTTTCAAAATTTTAGCGAGGGGTGGTCGTGAAAAATTTTAAAAAATTGGAAAAATTTTTTTTTTAAATTTTAGCGAGGGGTGGTCGTGAAAAATTTTAAAAAATTGGAAAAATTTTTTTTTTTAATTTTTTCGAGGGGTGGTCGTGAAATACTTTAAAAAATTGGAAAAATTTTTTTTTTAAATTTTAGCGAGGGGTGGTCGTGAAATACTTTAAAAAATTGTAAAAAATTTTTTGCAAAATTTTAGCGAGGGGTGGTCGTGAAAAATTTTAAAAAATTGTAAAATTTTTTTTTTTTAATTTTAGCGAGGGGTGGTCGTGAAAAATTTTAAAAAATTGGAAAAATTTTTTTTTTAAATTTTAGCGAGGGGTGGTCGTGAAAAATTTTAAAAAATTGGAAAATTTTTTTTTTTAATTTTAGCGAGGGGTGGTCGTAAAATACTTTAAAAAATTGTACAAAATTTTTTGCAAAATTTTAGCGAGGGGTGGTCGTGAAAAATTTTAAAAAATTGGAAAAATTTTTTTTTTAAATTTTAGCGAGGGGTGGTCGTGAAATACTTTAAAAAATTGAAAAAATTTTATGCAAAATTTTAGCGAGGGGTGGTCGTGAAAAATTTTAAAAAATTGTAAAATTTTTTTTTTTTAATTTTAGCGAGGGGTGGTCGTGAAATACTTTAAAAAATTGTAAAAAATTTTTTTCAAAATTTTAGCGAGGGGTGGTCGTGAAAAATTTTAAAAAATTGTAAAAAATTTTTTTTTTTAATTTTAGCGAGGGGTGGTGGTGAAAAATTTTAAAAAATTGGAAAATTTTTTTTTTTAAATTTTAGCGAGGGGTGGTCGTGAAAAATTTTAAAAAATTGTAAAATTTTTTTTTTTTAATTTTAGCGAGGGGTGGTCGTGAAATACTTTAAAAAATTGAAAAAATTTTTTTCAAAATTTTAGCGAGGGGTGGTCGTGAAAAATTTTAAAAAATTGGAAAAATTTTTTTTTAAATTTTAGCGAGGGGTGGTCGTGAAAAATTTTAAAAAATTGGAAAAATTTTTTTTTTTAATTTTAGCGAGGGGTGGTCGTGAAAAATTTTAAAAAATTGGAAAATTTTTTTTTTTTAATTTTAGCGAGGGGTGGTCGTGAAATACTTTAAAAAATTGGAAAATTTTTTTTTTTTAATTTTAGCGAGGGGTGTTCTTAAAATACTTTAAAAAATTGTAAAAAATTTTTTGCAAAATTTTAGCGAGGGGTGGTCGTGAAAAATTTTAAAAAATTGTAAAATTTTTTTTTTAATTTTAGCGAGGGGTGGTCGTGAAATACTTTAAAAAATTGTAAAATTTTTTTTTTTTAATTTTAGCGAGGGGTGGTCGTGAAATACTTTAAAAAATTGTAAAAATTTTTTTTTTAAATTTTAGCGAGGGGTGGTCGTGAAAAATTTTAAAAAATTGGAAAATTTTTTTTTTTTAATTTTAGCGAGGGGTGTTCTTAAAATACTTTAAAAAATTGTAAAAAATTTTTTGCAAAATTTTAGCGAGGGGTGGTCGTGAAAAATTTTAAAAAATTGTAAAATTTTTTTTTTAATTTTAGCGAGGGGTGGTCGTGAAATACTTTAAAAAATTGTAAAATTTTTCTTTTTTAATTTTAGCGAGGGGTGGTCGTGAAATACTTTAAAAAATTGTAAAAAATTTTTTTTTTTAATTTTAGCGAGGGGTGGTGGTGAAAAATTTTAAAAAATTGGAAAATTTTTTTTTTTTAATTTTAGCGAGGGGTGGTCGTGAAAAATTTTAAAAAATTGTAAAATTTTTTTTTTTTAATTTTAGCGAGGGGTGGTCGTGAAATACTTTAAAAAATTGTAAAAAATTTTTTTCAAAATTTTAGCGAGGGGTGGTCGTGAAAAATTTTAAAAAATTGGAAAAATTTTTTTTTAAATTTTAGCGAGGGGTGGTCGTGAAAAATTTTAAAAAATTGGAAAAATTTTTTTTTTTAATTTTAGCGAGGGGTGGTCGTGAAAAATTTTAAAAAATTGGAAAATTTTTTTTTTTTAATTTTAGCGAGGGGTGGTCGTGAAATACTTTAAAAAATTGGAAAATTTTTTTTTTTTAATTTTAGCGAGGGGTGTTCTTAAAATACTTTAAAAAATTGTAAAAAATTTTTTGCAAAATTTTAGCGAGGGGTGGTCGTGAAAAATTTTAAAAAATTGTAAAATTTTTTTTTTAATTTTAGCGAGGGGTGGTCGTGAAATACTTTAAAAAATTGTAAAATTTTTCTTTTTTAATTTTAGCGAGGGGTGGTCGTGAAATACTTTAAAAAATTGTAAAAAATTTTTTGCAAAATTTTAGCGAGGGGTGGTCGTGAAATACTTTAAAAAATTGTAAAAAATTTTTTTCAAAATTTTAGCGAGGGGTGGTCGTGAAAAATTTTAAAAAATTGGAAAAATTTTTTTTTTAAATTTTAGCGAGGGGTGTTCGTAAAATACTTTAAAAAATTGTAAAAAATTTTTTGCAAAATTTTAGCGAGGGGTGGTCGTGAAAAATTTTAAAAAATTGTAAAATTTTTTTTTTTAATTTTAACGAGGGGTGGTCGTGAAAAATTTTAAAAAATTGGAAAAATTTTTTTTTTAAATTTTAGCGAGGGGTGGTCGTGAAAAATTTTAAAAAATTGGAAAATTTTTTTTTTTTAATTTTAGCGAGGGGTGGTCGTGAAATACTTTAAAAAATTGTAAAAAATTTTTTGCAAAATTTTAGCGAGGGGTGGTCGTGAAATACTTTAAAAAATTGTAAAAAATTTTTTGCAAAACTTTAGCTAGGGGTGGTCGTGAAAAATTTTAAAAAATTGTAAAATTTTTTTTTTTAATTTTAGCGAGGGGTGGTCGTGAAATACTTTAAAAAATTGGAAAATTTTTTTTTTTAATTTTAGCGAGGGGTGGTCGTGAAATACTTTAAAAAATTGTAAATTTTTTTTTTTTAATTTTAGCGAGGGGTGGTCGTGAAATACTTTAAAAAATTGTAAAAAATTTTTTTCAAAATTTTAGCGAGGGGTGGTCGTGAAAAATTTTAAAAAATTGTAAAATTTTTTTTTTTTAATTTTAGCGAGGGGTGGTCGTGAAATACTTTAAAAAATTGTAAAAAATTTTTTTCAAAATTTTAGCGAGGGGTGGTCGTGAAAAATTTTAAAAAATTGTAAAAAATTTTTTTTTTTAATTTTAGCGAGGGGTGGTGGTGAAAAATTTTAAAAAATTGGAAAATTTTTTTTTTTAAATTTTAGCGAGGGGTGGTCGTGAAAAATTTTAAAAAATTGTAAAATTTTTTTTTTTTAATTTTAGCGAGGGGTGGTCGTGAAATACTTTAAAAAATTGTAAAAAATTTTTTTCAAAATTTTAGCGAGGGGTGGTCGTGAAAAATTTTAAAAAATTGGAAAAATTTTTTTTTAAATTTTAGCGAGGGGTGGTCGTGAAAAATTTTAAAAAATTGGAAAAATTTTTTTTTTTAATTTTAGCGAGGGGTGGTCGTGAAAAATTTTAAAAAATTGGAAAATTTTTTTTTTTTAATTTTAGCGAGGGGTGGTCGTGAAATACTTTAAAAAATTGTAAAAAATTTTTTGCAAAACTTTAGCGAGGGGTGGTCGTGAAAAATTTTAAAAAATTGTAAAATTTTTTTTTTTTAATTTTAGCGAGGGGTGGTCGTGAAATACTTTAAAAAATTGTAAAAATTTTTTTTTTAAATTTTAGCGAGGGGTGGTCGTGAAAAATTTTAAAAAATTGGAAAATTTTTTTTTTTTAATTTTAGCGAGGGGTGTTCTTAAAATACTTTAAAAAATTGTAAAAAATTTTTTGCAAAATTTTAGCGAGGGGTGGTCGTGAAAAATTTTAAAAAATTGTAAAATTTTTTTTTTAATTTTAGCGAGGGGTGGTCGTGAAATACTTTAAAAAATTGTAAAATTTTTCTTTTTTAATTTTAGCGAGGGGTGGTCGTGAAATACTTTAAAAAATTGTAAAAAATTTTTTGCAAAATTTTAGCGAGGGGTGGTCGTGAAATACTTTAAAAAATTGTAAAAAATTTTTTTCAAAATTTTAGCGAGGGGTGGTCGTGAAAAATTTTAAAAAATTGGAAAAATTTTTTTTTTAAATTTTAGCGAGGGGTGTTCGTAAAATACTTTAAAAAATTGTAAAAAATTTTTTGCAAAATTTTAGCGAGGGGTGGTCGTGAAAAATATTAAAAAATTGTAAAATTTTTTTTTTTAATTTTAACGAGGGGTGGTCGTGAAAAATTTTAAAAAATTGGAAAAATTTTTTTTTTAAATTTTAGCGAGGGGTGGTCGTGAAAAATTTTAAAAAATTGGAAAATTTTTTTTTTTTAATTTTAGCGAGGGGTGGTCGTGAAATACTTTAAAAAATTGTAAAAAATTTTTTGCAAAATTTTAGCGAGGGGTGGTCGTGAAATACTTTAAAAAATTGTAAAAAATTTTTTGCAAAATTTTAGCGAGGGGTGGTCGTGAAAAATTTTAAAAAATTGTAAAATTTTTTTTTTTAATTTTAGGGAGGGGTGGTCGTGAAAAATTTTAAAAAATTGGAAAAATTTTTTTTTTAAATTTTAGCGATGGGTGGTCGTGAAAAATTTTAAAAAATTGGAAAATTTTTTTTTTTTAATTTTAGCGAGGGGTGGTCGTGAAATACTTTAAAAAATTGTAAAAAATTTTTTGCAAAATTTTAGCGAGGGGTGGTCGTGAAATACTTTAAAAAATTTGAAAAAATTTTTTTTCAAAATTTTAGCGAGGGTTGGTCGTGAAAAATTTTAAAAAATTGGAAAAATTTTTTTTTTAAATTTTAGCGAGGGGTGGTCGTGAAATACTTTAAAAAATTGGAAAAATTTTTTTTTTAAATTTTAGCGAGGGGTGGTCGTGAAATACTTTAAAAAATTGTAAAAAATTTTTTGCAAAATTTTAGCGAGGGGTGGTTGTGAAAAATTTTAAAAAATTGTAAAATTTTTTTTTTTTAATTTTAGCGAGGGGTGGTCGTGAAATACTTTAAAAAATTGTAAATAATTTTTTTCAAAATTTTAGCGAGGGGTGGTCGTGAAAAATTTTAAAAAATTGGAAAAATTTTTTTTTTAAATTTTAGCGAGGGGTGGTCGTGAAAAATTTTAAAAAATTGGAAAAATTTTTTTTTTAAATTTTAGCGAGGGGTGGTCGTGAAAAATTTTAAAAAATTGTAAAATTTTTTTTTTTTAATTTTAGCGAGGGGTGGACGTGAAATACTTTAAAAATTTGTAAAAAATTTTTTTCAAAATTTTAGCGAGGGGTGGTCGTGAAAAATTTTAAAAAATTGGAAAAATTTTTTTTTAAATTTTGGCGAGGGGTGGTCGTGAAAAATTTTAAAAAATTGGAAAATTTTTTTTTTTTAATTTTAGCGAGGGGTGGTCGTGAAATACTTTAAAAAATTGTAAAAAATTTTTTGCAAAACTTTAGCGAGGGGTGGTCGTGAAATACTTTAAAAAATTATAAAAAATTTTTTTCAAAATTTTAGCGAGGGGTGGTCGTGAAATACTTTAAAAAATTGTAAAAAATTTTTTGCAAAATTTTAGCGAGGGGTGGTCGTGAAAAATTTTAAAAAATTGGAAAAATTTTTTTTTTAAATTTTAGCGAGGGGTGGTCGTGAAAAATTTTAAAAAATTGGAAAAATTTTTTTTTTAATTTTAGCGAGGGGTGGTCGTGAAATACTTTAAAAAATTGTAAAAAATTTTTTGCAAAATTTTAGCGAGGGGTGGTCGTGAAATACTTTAAAAAATTGTAAAAAATTTTTTTCAAAATTTTAGCGAGGGGTGGTCGTGAAATACTTTAAAAAATTGGAAAAATTTTTTTTCAAAATTTTAGCGAGGGGTGGTCGTGAAAAATTTTAAAAAATTGGAAAAATTTTTTTTTTTAATTTTAGCGAGGGGTGGTCGTGAAAAATTTTAAAAAATTGGAAAAATTTTTTTTTTTAATTTTAGCGAGGGGTGGTCGTGAAATACTTTAAAAAATTGTAAAAAATTTTTTGCAAAATTTTAGCGAGGGGTGGTCGTGAAAAATTTTAAAAAATTGGAAAAATTTTTTTTTTTAATTTTAGCGAGGGGTGGTCGTGAAATACTTTAAAAATTGTATAAAATTTTTTGCAAAATTTTAGCGAGGGGGGGTCTTGAAAAATTTTAAAAAATTGGAAAAAATTTTTTTTTTAATTTTAGCGAGGGGTGGTCGTGAAAAATTTTAAAAAATTGGAAAAATTTTTTTTTTTAATTTTAGCGAGGGGTGGTCATGAAATACTTTAAAAAATTGTAAAAAATTTTTTTCAAAATTTTAGCGAGGGGTGGTCGTGATAAATTTTAAAAAATTGGAAAAATTTTTTTTTTTAATTTTAGCGAGGGGTGGTCGTGAAAAATTTTAAAAAATTGGAAAAATTTTTTTTTTTAATTTTAGCGAGGGGTGGTCGTGAAATACTTTAAAAAATTGTAAAAAATTTTTTGCAAAATTTTAGCGAGGGGTGGTCGTGATAAATTTTAAAAAATTGGAAAAATTTTTTTTTTTAATTTTAGCGAGGGGTGGTCGTGAAAAATTTTAAAAAATTGGGAAAATTTTTTTTTTTAATTTTAGCGAGGGGTGGTCGTGAAATACTTTAAAAAATTGTAAAAAATTTTTTGCAAAATTTTAGCGAGGGGTGGTCGTGAAAAATTTTAAAAAATTGTAAAATTTTTTTTTTTAATTTTAGGGAGGGGTGGTCGTGAAAAATTTTAAAAAATTGGAAAAATTTTTTTTTTAAATTTTAGCGATGGGTGGTCGTGAAAAATTTTAAAAAATTGGAAAATTTTTTTTTTTTAATTTTAGCGAGGGGTGGTCGTGAAATACTTTAAAAAATTGTAAAAAATTTTTTGCAAAATTTTAGCGAGGGGTGGTCGTGAAATACTTTAAAAAATTGAAAAAAATTTTTTTCAAAATTTTAGCGAGGGGTGGTCGTGAAAAATTTTAAAAAATTGGAAAAATTTTTTTTTTAAATTTTAGCGAGGGGTGGTCGTGAAATACTTTAAAAAATTGGAAAAATTTTTTTTTTAAATTTTAGCGAGGGGTGGTCGTGAAATACTTTAAAAAATTGTAAAAAATTTTTTGCAAAATTTTAGCGAGGGGTGGTTGTGAAAAATTTTAAAAAATTGTAAAATTTTTTTTTTTTAATTTTAGCGAGGGGTGGTCGTGAAATACTTTAAAAAATTGTAAATAATTTTTTTCAAAATTTTAGCGAGGGGTGGTCGTGAAAAATTTTAAAAAATTGGAAAAATTTTTTTTTTAAATTTTAGCGAGGGGTGGTCGTGAAAAATTTTAAAAAATTGGAAAAATTTTTTTTTTAAATTTTAGCGAGGGGTGGTCGTGAAAAATTTTAAAAAATTGTAAAATTTTTTTTTTTTAATTTTAGCGAGGGGTGGACGTGAAATACTTTAAAAATTTGTAAAAAATTTTTTTCAAAATTTTAGCGAGGGGTGGTCGTGAAAAATTTTAAAAAATTGGAAAAATTTTTTTTTAAATTTTGGCGAGGGGTGGTCGTGAAAAATTTTAAAAAATTGGAAAATTTTTTTTTTTTAATTTTAGCGAGGGGTGGTCGTGAAATACTTTAAAAAATTGTAAAAAATTTTTTGCAAAACTTTAGCGAGGGGTGGTCGTGAAATACTTTAAAAAATTATAAAAAATTTTTTTCAAAATTTTAGCGAGGGGTGGTCGTGAAATACTTTAAAAAATTGTAAAAAATTTTTTGCAAAATTTTAGCGAGGGGTGGTCGTGAAAAATTTTAAAAAATTGGAAAAATTTTTTTTTTAAATTTTAGCGAGGGGTGGTCGTGAAAAATTTTAAAAAATTGGAAAAATTTTTTTTTTAATTTTAGCGAGGGGTGGTCGTGAAATACTTTAAAAAATTGTAAAAAATTTTTTGCAAAATTTTAGCGAGGGGTGGTCGTGAAATACTTTAAAAAATTGTAAAAAATTTTTTTCAAAATTTTAGCGAGGGGTGGTCGTGAAATACTTTAAAAAATTGGAAAAATTTTTTTTCAAAATTTTAGCGAGGGGTGGTCGTGAAAAATTTTAAAAAATTGGAAAAATTTTTTTTTTTAATTTTAGCGAGGGGTGGTCGTGAAAAATTTTAAAAAATTGGAAAAATTTTTTTTTTTAATTTTAGCGAGGGGTGGTCGTGAAATACTTTAAAAAATTGTAAAAAATTTTTTGCAAAATTTTAGCGAGGGGTGGTCGTGAAAAATTTTAAAAAATTGGAAAAATTTTTTTTTTTAATTTTAGCGAGGGGTGGTCGTGAAATACTTTAAAAATTGTATAAAATTTTTTGCAAAATTTTAGCGAGGGGGGGTCTTGAAAAATTTTAAAAAATTGGAAAAAATTTTTTTTTTAATTTTAGCGAGGGGTGGTCGTGAAAAATTTTAAAAAATTGGAAAAATTTTTTTTTTTAATTTTAGCGAGGGGTGGTCATGAAATACTTTAAAAAATTGTAAAAAATTTTTTTCAAAATTTTAGCGAGGGGTGGTCGTGATAAATTTTAAAAAATTGGAAAAATTTTTTTTTTTAATTTTAGCGAGGGGTGGTCGTGAAAAATTTTAAAAAATTGGAAAAATTTTTTTTTTTAATTTTAGCGAGGGGTGGTCGTGAAATACTTTAAAAAATTGTAAAAAATTTTTTGCAAAATTTTAGCGAGGGGTGGTCGTGATAAATTTTAAAAAATTGGAAAAATTTTTTTTTTTAATTTTAGCGAGGGGTGGTCGTGAAAAATTTTAAAAAATTGGGAAAATTTTTTTTTTTAATTTTAGCGAGGGGTGGTCGTGAAATACTTTAAAAAATTGTAAAAAATTTTTTGCAAAATTTTAGCGAGGGGTGGTCGTGAAAAATTTTAAAAAATTGGAAAAATTTTTTTTTTTAATTTTAGCGAGGGGTGGTCATGAAATACTTTAAAAAATTGTAAAAATTTTTTTCAAAATTTTAGCGAGGGGTGGTCGTGAAAAATTTTAAAAAATTGGAAAAATTTTTTTTTTTAATTTTAGCGAGGGGTGGTCGTGAAAAATTTTAAAAAATTGGAAAATTTTTTTTTTTTAATTTTTTCGATGGGTGGTCGTGAAATACTTTCAAAAATTGGAAAAATTTTTTTTCAAAATTTTAGCGAGGGGTGGTCGTGAAAAATTTTAAAAAATTGGAAAAATTTTTTTTTTAAATTTTAGCGAGGGGTGGTCGTGATTAATTTTAAAAAATTGGAAAAATTTTTTTTTTTAATTTTTTCGAGGGGTGGTCGTGAAATACTTTAAAAAATTGTAAAAAATTTTTTACAAAATTTTAGCGAGGGGTGGTCGTGAAATACTTTAAAAAATTGTAAAAAATTTTTTGCAAAATATTAGCGAGGGGTGGTCGTGAAAAATTTTAAAAAATTGGAAAAATTTTTTTTTTAAATTTTAGCGAGGGGTGGTCGTGAAAAATTTTAAAAAATTGGAAAAATTTTTTTTTTAATTTTAGCGAGGGGTGGTCGTGAAAAACTTTAAAAAATTGTAAAAAATTTTTTGCAAAATTTTAGCGAGGGGTGGTCGTGAAATACTTTAAAAAATTGTAAAAAATTTTGTTCAAAATTTTAGCGAGGGGTGGTCGTGAAATACTTTAAAAAATTGGAAAAATTTTTTTTCAAAATTTTAGCGAGGGGTGGTCGTGAAAAATTTTAAAAAATTGGAAAAATTTTTTTTTTTAATTTTAGCGAGGGGTGGTCGTGAAAAATTTTAAAAAATTGGAAAAATTTTTTTTTTTAATTTTAGCGAGGGGTGGTCGTGAAATACTTTAAAAAATTGTATAAAATTTTTTGCAAAATTTTAGCGTGGGGGGGTCGTGAAATACTTTAAAAAATTGTAAAAAATTTTTTGCAAAATATTAGCGAGGGGTGGTCGTGAAAAATTTTAAAAAATTGGAAAAATTTTTTTTTTAAATTTTAGCGAGGGGTGGTCGTGAAATACTTTAAAAAATTGTAAAAAATTTTTTGCAAAATTTTAGCGAGGGGTGGTCGTGAAATACTTTAAAAAATTGAAAAAAATTTTTTTCAAAATTTTAGCGAGGGGTGGTCGTGAAAAATTTTAAAAAATTGGAAAAATTTTTTTTTTAAATTTTAGCGAGGGGTGGTCGTGAAATACTTTAAAAAATTGGAAAAATTTTTTTTTTAAATTTTAGCGAGGGGTGGTCGTGAAATACTTTAAAAAATTGTAAAAAATTTTTTGCAAAATTTTAGCGAGGGGTGGTCGTGAAAAATTTTAAAAAATTGTAAAATTTTTTTTTTTTAATTTTAGCGAGGGGTGGTCGTGAAATACTTTAAAAAATTGTAAATAATTTTTTTCAAAATTTTAGCGAGGGGTGGTCGTGAAAAATTTTAAAAAATTGGAAAAATTTTTTTTTTAAATTTTAGCGAGGGGTGGTCGTGAAAAATTTTAAAAAATTGGAAAAATTTTTTTTTTTAATTTTAGCGAGGGGTGGTCGTGAAAAATTTTAAAAAATTGGAAAAATTTTTTTTTTAAATTTTAGCGAGGGGTGGTCGTGAAAAATTTTAAAAAATTGGAAAATTTTTTTTTTTTAATTTTAGCGAGGGGTGGTCGTGAAATACTTTAAAAAATTGTAAAAAATTTTTTGCAAAATTTTAGCGAGGGGTGGTCGTGAAATACTTTAAAAAATTGAAAAAAATTTTTTTCAAAATTTTAGCGAGGGGTGGTCGTGAAAAATTTTAAAAAATTGGAAAAATTTTTTTTTTAAATTTTAGCGAGGGGTGGTCGTGAAATACTTTAAAAAATTGGAAAAATTTTTTTTTTAAATTTTAGCGAGGGGTGGTCGTGAAATACTTTAAAAAATTGTAAAAAATTTTTTGCAAAATTTTAGCGAGGGGTGGTCGTGAAAAATTTTAAAAAATTGTAAAATTTTTTTTTTTTAATTTTAGCGAGGGGTGGTCGTGAAATACTTTAAAAAATTGTAAATAATTTTTTTCAAAATTTTAGCGAGGGGTGGTCGTGAAAAATTTTAAAAAATTGGAAAAATTTTTTTTTTAAATTTTAGCGAGGGGTGGTCGTGAAAAATTTTAAAAAATTGGAAAAATTTTTTTTTTAAATTTTAGCGAGGGGTGGTCGTGAAAAATTTTAAAAAATTGTAAAATTTTTTTTTTTTAATTTTAGCGAGGGGGGTCGTGAAATACTTTAAAAATTTGTAAAAAATTTTTTTCAAAATTTTAGCGAGGGGTGGTCGTGAAAAATTTTAAAAAATTGGAAAAATTTTTTTTTAAATTTTGGCGAGGGGTGGTCGTGAAAAATTTTAAAAAATTGGAAAATTTTTTTTTTTTAATTTTAGCGAGGGGTGGTCGTGAAATACTTTAAAAAATTGTAAAAAATTTTTTGCAAAACTTTAGCGAGGGGTGGTCGTGAAATACTTTAAAAAATTATAAAAAATTTTTTTCAAAATTTTAGCGAGGGGTGGTCGTGAAATACTTTAAAAAATTGTAAAAAATTTTTTGCAAAATTTTAGCGAGGGGTGGTCGTGAAAAATTTTAAAAAATTGGAAAAATTTTTTTTTTAAATTTTAGCGAGGGGTGGTCGTGAAAAATTTTAAAAAATTGGAAAAATTTTTTTTTTAATTTTAGCGAGGGGTGGTCGTGAAATACTTTAAAAAATTGTAAAAAATTTTTTGCAAAATTTTAGCGAGGGGTGGTCGTGAAATACTTTAAAAAATTGTAAAAAATTTTTTTCAAAATTTTAGCGAGGGGTGGTCGTGAAATACTTTAAAAAATTGGAAAAATTTTTTTTCAAAATTTTAGCGAGGGGTGGTCGTGAAAAATTTTAAAAAATTGGAAAAATTTTTTTTTTTAATTTTAGCGAGGGGTGGTCGTGAAAAATTTTAAAAAATTGGAAAAATTTTTTTTTTTAATTTTAGCGAGGGGTGGTCGTGAAATACTTTAAAAAATTGTAAAAAATTTTTTGCAAAATTTTAGCGAGGGGTGGTCGTGAAAAATTTTAAAAAATTGGAAAAATTTTTTTTTTTAATTTTAGCGAGGGGTGGTCGTGAAATACTTTAAAAAATTGTATAAAATTTTTTGCAAAATTTTAGCGAGGGGTGGTCGTGAAAAATTTTAAAAAATTGGAAAAATTTTTTTTTTTAATTTTAGCGAGGGGTGGTCATGAAATACTTTAAAAAATTGTAAAAAATTTTTTTCAAAATTTTAGCGAGGGGTGGTCGTGATAAATTTTAAAAAATTGGAAAAATTTTTTTTTTTAATTTTAGCGAGGGGTGGTCGTGAAAAATTTTAAAAAATTGGAAAATTTTTTTTTTTAATTTTAGCGAGGGGTGGTCGTGAAATACTTTAAAAAATTGTAAAAAATTTTTTGCAAAATTTTAGCGAGGGGTGGTCGTGATAAATTTTAAAAAATTGGAAAAATTTTTTTTTTTAATTTTAGCGAGGGGTGGTCGTGAAAAATTTTAAAAAATTGGGAAAATTTTTTTTTTTAATTTTAGCGAGGGGTGGTCGTGAAATACTTTAAAAAATTGTAAAAAATTTTTTGCAAAATTTTAGCGAGGGGTGGTCGTGAAAAATTTTAAAAAATTGGAAAAATTTTTTTTTTTAATTTTAGCGAGGGGTGGTCATGAAATACTTTAAAAAATTGTAAAAAATTTTTTTCAAAATTTTAGCGAGGGGTGGTCGTGAAAAATTTTAAAAAATTGGAAAATTTTTTTTTTTTAATTTTTTCGAGGGGTGGTCGTGAAATACTTTCAAAAATTGGAAAAATTTTTTTTCAAAATTTTAGCGAGGGGTGGTCGTGAAAAATTTTAAAAAATTGGAAAAATTTTTTTTTTAAATTTTAGCGAGGGGTGGTCGTGATTAATTTTAAAAAATTGGAAAAATTTTTTTTTTTAATTTTAGCGAGGGGTGGTCGTGAAATACTTTAAAAAATTGTATAAAATTTTTTGCAAAATTTTAGCATGGTGGGGTCGTGAAAAATTTTAAAAAATTGGAAAAAATTTTTTTTTTAATTTTAGCGAGGGGAGGTCGTGAAAAATTTTAAAAAATTGGAAAAATTTTTTTTTTTAATTTTAGCGAGGGGTGGTCATGAAATACTTTAAAAAATTGTAAAAAATTTTTTACAAAATTTTAGCGAGGGGTGGTCGTGAAATACTTTAAAAAATTGTAAAAAATTTTTTGCAAAATATTAGCGAGGGGTGGTCGTGAAAAATTTTAAAAAATTGGAAAAATTTTTTTTTTAAATTTTAGCGAGGGGTGGTCGTGAAAAATTTTAAAAAATTGGAAAAATTTTTTTTTTAATTTTAGCGAGGGGTGGTCGTGAAAAACTTTAAAAAATTGTAAAAAATTTTTTGCAAAATTTTAGCGAGGGGTGGTCGTGAAATACTTTAAAAAATTGTAAAAAATTTTTTTCAAAATTTTAGCGAGGGGTGGTCGTGAAATACTTTAAAAAATTGGAAAAATTTTTTTTCAAAATTTTAGCGAGGGGTGGTCGTGAAAAATTTTAAAAAATTGGAAAAATTTTTTTTTTTAATTTTAGCGAGGGGTGGTCGTGAAAAATTTTAAAAAATTGGAAAAATTTTTTTTTTTAATTTTAGCGAGGGGTGGTCGTGAAATACTTTAAAAAATTGTATAAAATTTTTTGCAAAATTTTAGCATGGGGGGGTCGTGAAAAATTTTAAAAAATTGTAAAATTTTTTTTTTTTAATTTTAGCGAGGGGTGGTCGTGAAATACTTTAAAAAATTGTAAAAAATTTTTTTCAAAATTTTAGCGAGGGGGGGTCTTGAAAAATTTTAAAAAATTGGAAAAAATTTTTTTTTTAATTTTAGCGAGGGGTGGTCGTGAAAAATTTTAAAAAATTGGAAAAATTTTTTTTTTTAATTTTTTCGAGGGGTGGTCGTGAAATACTTTAAAAAATTGTAAAAAATTTTTTACAAAATTTTAGCGAGGGGTGGTCGTGAAATACTTTAAAAAATTGTAAAAAATTTTTTGCAAAATATTAGCGAGGGGTGGTCGTGAAATACTTTAAAAAATTGTAAAAAATTTTTTTCAAAATTTTAGCGAGGGGTGGTCGTGAAATACTTTAAAAAATTGGAAAAATTTTTTTGCAAAATTTTAGCGAGGGGTGGTCGTGAAAAATTTTAAAAAATTGGAAAAATTTTTTTTTTTAATTTTAGCGAGGGGTGGTCGTGAAAAATTTTAAAAAATTGGAAAAATTTTTTTTTTTAATTTTAGCGAGGGGTGGTCGTGAAATACTTTAAAAAATTGTAAAAAATTTTTTGCAAAATTTTAGCGAGGGGTGGTCGTGAAAAATTTTAAAAAATTGGAAAAATTTTTTTTTTTAATTTTAGCGAGGGGTGGTCGTGAAATACTTTAAAAAATTGTATAAAATTTTTTGCAAAATTTTAGCGAGGGGGGGTCTTGAAAAATTTTAAAAAATTGGAAAAAATTTTTTTTTTAATTTTAGCGAGGGGTGGTCGTGAAAAATTTTAAAAAATTGGAAAAATTTTTTTTTTTAATTTTAGCGAGGGGTGGTCATGAAATACTTTAAAAAATTGTAAAAAATTTTTTTCAAAATTTTAGCGAGGGGTGGTCGTGATAAATTTTAAAAAATTGGAAAAATTTTTTTTTTTAATTTTAGCGAGGGGTGGTCGTGAAAAATTTTAAAAAATTGGAAAAATTTTTTTTTTTAATTTTAGCGAGGGGTGGTCGTGAAATACTTTAAAAAATTGTAAAAAATTTTTTGCAAAATTTTAGCGAGGGGTGGTCGTGATAAATTTTAAAAAATTGGAAAAATTTTTTTTTTTAATTTTAGCGAGGGGTGGTCGTGAAAAATTTTAAAAAATTGGGAAAATTTTTTTTTTTAATTTTAGCGAGGGGTGGTCGTGAAATACTTTAAAAAATTGTAAAAAATTTTTTGCAAAATTTTAGCGAGGGGTGGTCGTGAAAAATTTTAAAAAATTGGAAAAATTTTTTTTTTTAATTTTAGCGAGGGGTGGTCATGAAATACTTTAAAAAATTGTAAAAATTTTTTTCAAAATTTTAGCGAGGGGTGGTCGTGAAAAATTTTAAAAAATTGGAAAAATTTTTTTTTTTAATTTTAGCGAGGGGTTGGTCGTGAAAAATTTTAAAAAATTGGAAAATTTTTTTTTTTTAATTTTTTCGATGGGTGGTCGTGAAATACTTTCAAAAATTGGAAAAATTTTTTTTCAAAATTTTAGCGAGGGGTGGTCGTGAAAAATTTTAAAAAATTGGAAAAATTTTTTTTTTAAATTTTAGCGAGGGGTGGTCGTGATTAATTTTAAAAAATTGGAAAAATTTTTTTTTTTAATTTTTTCGAGGGGTGGTCGTGAAATACTTTAAAAAATTGTAAAAAATTTTTTACAAAATTTTAGCGAGGGGTGGTCGTGAAATACTTTAAAAAATTGTAAAAAATTTTTTGCAAAATATTAGCGAGGGGTGGTCGTGAAAAATTTTAAAAAATTGGAAAAATTTTTTTTTTAAATTTTAGCGAGGGGTGGTCGTGAAAAATTTTAAAAAATTGGAAAAATTTTTTTTTTAATTTTAGCGAGGGGTGGTCGTGAAAAACTTTAAAAAATTGTAAAAAATTTTTTGCAAAATTTTAGCGAGGGGTGGTCGTGAAATACTTTAAAAAATTGTAAAAAATTTTGTTCAAAATTTTAGCGAGGGGTGGTCGTGAAATACTTTAAAAAATTGGAAAAATTTTTTTTCAAAATTTTAGCGAGGGGTGGTCGTGAAAAATTTTAAAAAATTGGAAAAATTTTTTTTTTTAATTTTAGCGAGGGGTGGTCGTGAAAAATTTTAAAAAATTGGAAAAATTTTTTTTTTTAATTTTAGCGAGGGGTGGTCGTGAAATACTTTAAAAAATTGTATAAAATTTTTTGCAAAATTTTAGCGTGGGGGGGTCGTGAAATACTTTAAAAAATTGTAAAAAATTTTTTGCAAAATATTAGCGAGGGGTGGTCGTGAAAAATTTTAAAAAATTGGAAAAATTTTTTTTTTAAATTTTAGCGAGGGGTGGTCGTGAAAAATTTTAAAAAATTGTAAAATTTTTTTTTTTAATTTTAGCGAGGGGTGGTCGTGAAAAATTTTAAAAAATTGGAAAAATTTTTTTTTTAAATTTTAGCGAGGGGTGGTCGTGAAAAATTTTAAAAAATTGGAAAATTTTTTTTTTTTAATTTTAGCGAGGGGTGGTCGTGAAATACTTTAAAAAATTGTAAAAAATTTTTTGCAAAATTTTAGCGAGGGGTGGTCGTGAAATACTTTAAAAAATTGAAAAAAATTTTTTTCAAAATTTTAGCGAGGGGTGGTCGTGAAAAATTTTAAAAAATTGGAAAAATTTTTTTTTTAAATTTTAGCGAGGGGTGGTCGTGAAATACTTTAAAAAATTGGAAAAATTTTTATTTTAAATTTTAGCGAGGGGTGGTCGTGAAATACTTTAAAAAATTGTAAAAAATTTTTTGCAAAATTTTAGCGAGGGGTGGTCGTGAAAAATTTTAAAAAATTGTAAAATTTTTTTTTTTTAATTTTAGCGAGGGGTGGTCGTGAAATACTTTAAAAAATTGTAAATAATTTTTTTCAAAATTTTAGCGAGGGGTGGTCGTGAAAAATTTTAAAAAATTGGAAAAATTTTTTTTTTAAATTTTAGCGAGGGGTGGTCGTGAAAAATTTTAAAAAATTGGAAAAATTTTTTTTTTAAATTTTAGCGAGGGGTGGTCGTGAAAAATTTTAAAAAATTGTAAAATTTTTTTTTTTTAATTTTAGCGAGGGGTGGTCGTGAAATACTTTAAAAATTTGTAAAAAATTTTTTTCAAAATTTTAGCGAGGGGTGGTCGTGAAAAATTTTAAAAAATTGGAAAAATTTTTTTTTAAATTTTGGCGAGGGGTGGTCGTGAAAAATTTTAAAAAATTGGAAAATTTTTTTTTTTTAATTTTAGCGAGGGGTGGTCGTGAAATACTTTAAAAAATTGTAAAAAATTTTTTGCAAAACTTTAGCGAGGGGTGGTCGTGAAATACTTTAAAAAATTATAAAAAATTTTTTTCAAAATTTTAGCGAGGGGTGGTCGTGAAATACTTTAAAAAATTGTAAAAAATTTTTTGCAAAATTTTAGCGAGGGGTGGTCGTGAAAAATTTTAAAAAATTGGAAAAATTTTTTTTTTAAATTTTAGCGAGGGGTGGTCGTGAAAAATTTTAAAAAATTGGAAAAATTTTTTTTTTAATTTTAGCGAGGGGTGGTCGTGAAATACTTTAAAAAATTGTAAAAAATTTTTTGCAAAATTTTAGCGAGGGGTGGTCGTGAAATACTTTAAAAAATTGTAAAAAATTTTTTTCAAAATTTTAGCGAGGGGTGGTCGTGAAATACTTTAAAAAATTGGAAAAATTTTTTTTCAAAATTTTAGCGAGGGGTGGTCGTGAAAAATTTTAAAAAATTGGAAAAATTTTTTTTTTTAATTTTAGCGAGGGGTGGTCGTGAAAAATTTTAAAAAATTGGAAAAATTTTTTTTTTTAATTTTAGCGAGGGGTGGTCGTGAAATACTTTAAAAAATTGTAAAAAATTTTTTGCAAAATTTTAGCGAGGGGTGGTCGTGAAAAATTTTAAAAAATTGGAAAAATTTTTTTTTTTAATTTTAGCGAGGGGTGGTCGTGAAATACTTTAAAAAATTGTATAAAATTTTTTGCAAAATTTTAGCGAGGGGTGGTCGTGAAAAATTTTAAAAAATTGGAAAAATTTTTTTTTTTAATTTTAGCGAGGGGTGGTCATGAAATACTTTAAAAAATTGTAAAAATTTTTTTCAAAATTTTAGCGAGGGGTGGTCGTGATAAATTTTAAAAAATTGGAAAAATTTTTTTTTTTAATTTTAGCGAGGGGTGGTCGTGAAAAATTTTAAAAAATTGGAAAAATTTTTTTTTTTAATTTTAGCGAGGGGTGGTCGTGAAATACTTTAAAAAATTGTAAAAAATTTTTTGCAAAATTTTAGCGAGGGGTGGTCGTGATAAATTTTAAAAAATTGGAAAAATTTTTTTTTTTAATTTTAGCGAGGGGTGGTCGTGAAAAATTTTAAAAAATTGGGAAAATTTTTTTTTTTAATTTTAGCGAGGGGTGGTCGTGAAATACTTTAAAAAATTGTAAAAAATTTTTTGCAAAATTTTAGCGAGGGGTGGTCGTGAAAAATTTTAAAAAATTGGAAAAATTTTTTTTTTTAATTTTAGCGAGGGGTGGTCATGAAATACTTTAAAAAATTGTAAAAAATTTTTTTCAAAATTTTAGCGAGGGGTGGTCGTGAAAAATTTTAAAAAATTGGAAAATTTTTTTTTTTTAATTTTTTCGAGGGGTGGTCGTGAAATACTTTCAAAAATTGGAAAAATTTTTTTTCAAAATTTTAGCGAGGGGTGGTCGTGAAAAATTTTAAAAAATTGGAAAAATTTTTTTTTTAAATTTTAGCGAGGGTGGTCGTGATTAATTTTAAAAAATTGGAAAAATTTTTTTTTTTAATTTTAGCGAGGGGTGGTCGTGAAATACTTTAAAAAATTGTATAAAATTTTTTGCAAAATTTTAGCATGGGGGGGTCGTGAAAAATTTTAAAAAATTGGAAAAAATTTTTTTTTTAATTTTAGCGAGGGGAGGTCGTGAAAAATTTTAAAAAATTGGAAAAATTTTTTTTTTTAATTTTAGCGAGGGGTGGTCATGAAATACTTTAAAAAATTGTAAAAAATTTTTTACAAAATTTTAGCGAGGGGTGGTCGTGAAATACTTTAAAAAATTGTAAAAAATTTTTTGCAAAATATTAGCGAGGGGTGGTCGTGAAAAATTTTAAAAAATTGGAAAAATTTTTTTTTTAAATTTTAGCGAGGGGTGGTCGTGAAAAATTTTAAAAAATTGGAAAAATTTTTTTTTTAATTTTAGCGAGGGGTGGTCGTGAAAAACTTTAAAAAATTGTAAAAAATTTTTTGCAAAATTTTAGCGAGGGGTGGTCGTGAAATACTTTAAAAAATTGTAAAAAATTTTTTTCAAAATTTTAGCGAGGGGTGGTCGTGAAATACTTTAAAAAATTGGAAAAATTTTTTTTCAAAATTTTAGCGAGGGGTGGTCGTGAAAAATTTTAAAAAATTGGAAAAATTTTTTTTTTTAATTTTAGCGAGGGGTGGTCGTGAAAAATTTTAAAAAATTGGAAAAATTTTTTTTTTTAATTTTAGCGAGGGGTGGTCGTGAAATACTTTAAAAAATTGTATAAAATTTTTTGCAAAATTTTAGCATGGGGGGGTCGTGAAAAATTTTAAAAAATTGTAAAATTTTTTTTTTTTAATTTTAGCGAGGGGTGGTCGTGAAATACTTTAAAAAATTGTAAAAAATTTTTTTCAAAATTTTAGCGAGGGGGGGTCTTGAAAAATTTTAAAAAATTGGAAAAAATTTTTTTTTTAATTTTAGCGAGGGGTGGTCGTGAAAAATTTTAAAAAATTGGAAAAATTTTTTTTTTTAATTTTTTCGAGGGGTGGTCGTGAAATACTTTAAAAAATTGTAAAAAATTTTTTACAAAATTTTAGCGTGGGGTGGTCGTGAAATACTTTAAAAAATTGTAAAAAATTTTTTGCAAAATATTAGCGAGGGGTGGTCGTGAAATACTTTAAAAAATTGTAAAAAATTTTTTTCAAAATTTTAGCGAGGGGTGGTCGTGAAAAATTTTAAAAAATTGGAAAAATTTTTTTCAAAATTTTAGCGAGGGGTGGTCGTGAAAAATTTTAAAAAATTGGAAAAATTTTTTTTTTTAATTTTAGCGAGGGGTGGTCGTGAAAAATTTTAAAAAATTGGAAAATTTTTTTTTTTTAATTTTTTCGATGGGTGGTCGTGAAATACTTTCAAAAATTGGAAAAATTTTTTTTCAAAATTTTAGCGAGGGGTGGTCGTGAAAAATTTTAAAAAATTGGAAAAATTTTTTTTTTAAATTTTAGCGAGGGGTGGTCGTGATTAATTTTAAAAAATTGGAAAAATTTTTTTTTTTAATTTTTTCGAGGGGTGGTCGTGAAATACTTTAAAAAATTGTAAAAAATTTTTTACAAAATTTTAGCGAGGGGTGGTCGTGAAATACTTTAAAAAATTGTAAAAAATTTTTTGCAAAATATTAGCGAGGGGTGGTCGTGAAAAATTTTAAAAAATTGGAAAAATTTTTTTTTTAAATTTTAGCGAGGGGTGGTCGTGAAAAATTTTAAAAAATTGGAAAAATTTTTTTTTTAATTTTAGCGAGGGGTGGTCGTGAAAAACTTTAAAAAATTGTAAAAAATTTTTTGCAAAATTTTAGCGAGGGGTGGTCGTGAAATACTTTAAAAAATTGTAAAAAATTTTGTTCAAAATTTTAGCGAGGGGTGGTCGTGAAATACTTTAAAAAATTGGAAAAATTTTTTTTCAAAATTTTAGCGAGGGGTGGTCGTGAAAAATTTTAAAAAATTGGAAAAATTTTTTTTTTTAATTTTAGCGAGGGGTGGTCGTGAAAAATTTTAAAAAATTGGAAAAATTTTTTTTTTTAATTTTAGCGAGGGGTGGTCGTGAAATACTTTAAAAAATTGTATAAAATTTTTTGCAAAATTTTAGCGTGGGGGGGTCGTGAAATACTTTAAAAAATTGTAAAAAATTTTTTGCAAAATATTAGCGAGGGGTGGTCGTGAAAAATTTTAAAAAATTGGAAAAATTTTTTTTTTAAATTTTAGCGAGGGGTGGTCGTGAAAAATTTTAAAAAATTGTAAAATTTTTTTTTTTAATTTTAGCGAGGGGTGGTCGTGAAAAATTTTAAAAAATTGGAAAAATTTTTTTTTTAAATTTTAGCGAGGGGTGGTCGTGAAAAATTTTAAAAAATTGGAAAATTTTTTTTTTTTAATTTTAGCGAGGGGTGGTCGTGAAATACTTTAAAAAATTGTAAAAAATTTTTTGCAAAATTTTAGCGAGGGGTGGTCGTGAAATACTTTAAAAAATTGAAAAAAATTTTTTTCAAAATTTTAGCGAGGGGTGGTCGTGAAAAATTTTAAAAAATTGGAAAAATTTTTTTTTTAAATTTTAGCGAGGGGTGGTCGTGAAATACTTTAAAAAATTGGAAAAATTTTTTTTTTAAATTTTAGCGAGGGGTGGTCGTGAAATACTTTAAAAAATTGTAAAAAATTTTTTGCAAAATTTTAGCGAGGGGTGGTCGTGAAAAATTTTAAAAAATTGTAAAATTTTTTTTTTTTAATTTTAGCGAGGGGTGGTCGTGAAATACTTTAAAAAATTGTAAATAATTTTTTTCAAAATTTTAGCGAGGGGTGGTCGTGAAAAATTTTAAAAAATTGGAAAAATTTTTTTTTTAAATTTTAGCGAGGGGTGGTCGAGAAAAATTTTAAAAAATTGGAAAAATTTTTTTTTTAAATTTTAGCGAGGGGTGGTCGTGAAAAATTTTAAAAAATTGTAAAATTTTTTTTTTTTAATTTTAGCGAGGGGTGGTCGTGAAATACTTTAAAAATTTGTAAAAAATTTTTTTCAAAATTTTAGCGAGGGGTGGTCGTGAAAAATTTTAAAAAATTGGAAAAATTTTTTTTTAAATTTTGGCGAGGGGTGGTCGTGAAAAATTTTAAAAAATTGGAAAATTTTTTTTTTTTAATTTTAGCGAGGGGTGGTCGTGAAATACTTTAAAAAATTGTAAAAAATTTTTTGCAAAACTTTAGCGAGGGGTGGTCGTGAAATACTTTAAAAAATTATAAAAAATTTTTTTCAAAATTTTAGCGAGGGGTGGTCGTGAAATACTTTAAAAAATTGTAAAAAATTTTTTGCAAAATTTTAGCGAGGGGTGGTCGTGAAAAATTTTAAAAAATTGGAAAAATTTTTTTTTTAAATTTTAGCGAGGGGTGGTCGTGAAAAATTTTAAAAAATTGGAAAAATTTTTTTTTTAATTTTAGCGAGGGGTGGTCGTGAAATACTTTAAAAAATTGTAAAAAATTTTTTGCAAAATTTTAGCGAGGGGTGGTCGTGAAATACTTTAAAAAATTGTAAAAAATTTTTTTCAAAATTTTAGCGAGGGGTGGTCGTGAAATACTTTAAAAAATTGGAAAAATTTTTTTTCAAAATTTTAGCGAGGGGTGGTCGTGAAAAATTTTAAAAAATTGGAAAAATTTTTTTTTTTAATTTTAGCGAGGGGTGGTCGTGAAAAATTTTAAAAAATTGGAAAAATTTTTTTTTTTAATTTTAGCGAGGGGTGGTCGTGAAATACTTTAAAAAATTGTAAAAAATTTTTTGCAAAATTTTAGCGAGGGGTGGTCGTGAAAAATTTTAAAAAATTGGAAAAATTTTTTTTTTTAATTTTAGCGAGGGGTGGTCGTGAAATACTTTAAAAAATTGTATAAAATTTTTTGCAAAATTTTAGCGAGGGGTGGTCGTGAAAAATTTTAAAAAATTGGAAAAATTTTTTTTTTTAATTTTAGCGAGGGGTGGTCATGAAATACTTTAAAAAATTGTAAAAAATTTTTTTCAAAATTTTAGCGAGGGGTGGTCGTGATAAATTTTAAAAAATTGGAAAAATTTTTTTTTTTAATTTTAGCGAGGGGTGGTCGTGAAAAATTTTAAAAAATTGGAAAAATTTTTTTTTTTAATTTTAGCGAGGGGTGGTCGTGAAATACTTTAAAAAATTGTAAAAAATTTTTTGCAAAATTTTAGCGAGGGGTGGTCGTGATAAATTTTAAAAAATTGGAAAAATTTTTTTTTTTAATTTTAGCGAGGGGTGGTCGTGAAAAATTTTAAAAAATTGGGAAAATTTTTTTTT
Source organism: Villa cingulata (assembly GCA_951394055.1). NCBI lineage: Eukaryota > Metazoa > Arthropoda > Insecta > Diptera > Bombyliidae > Villa > Villa cingulata. The sequence continues at coordinate 28,356,775 of OX596018.1, forward strand.
TTAATTTTAGCGAGGGGTGGTCGTGAAATACTTTAAAAAATTGTAAAAAATTTTTTGCAAAATTTTAGCGAGGGGTGGTCGTGAAAAATTTTAAAAAATTGGAAAAATTTTTTTTTTTAATTTTAGCGAGGGGTGGTCATGAAATACTTTAAAAAATTGTAAAAAATTTTTTTCAAAATTTTAGCGAGGGGTGGTCGTGAAAAATTTTAAAAAATTGGAAAATTTTTTTTTTTTAATTTTTTCGAGGGGTGGTCGTGAAATACTTTCAAAAATTGGAAAAATTTTTTTTCAAAATTTTAGCGAGGGGTGGTCGTGAAAAATTTTAAAAAATTGGAAAAATTTTTTTTTTAAATTTTAGCGAGGGGTGGTCGTGATTAATTTTAAAAAATTGGAAAAATTTTTTTTTTTAATTTTAGCGAGGGGTGGTCGTGAAATACTTTAAAAAATTGTATAAAATTTTTTGCAAAATTTTAGCATGGGGGGGTCGTGAAAAATTTTAAAAAATTGGAAAAAATTTTTTTTTTAATTTTAGCGAGGGGAGGTCGTGAAAAATTTTAAAAAATTGGAAAAATTTTTTTTTTTAATTTTAGCGAGGGGTGGTCATGAAATACTTTAAAAAATTGTAAAAAATTTTTTACAAAATTTTAGCGAGGGGTGGTCGTGAAATACTTTAAAAAATTGTAAAAAATTTTTTGCAAAATATTAGCGAGGGGTGGTCGTGAAAAATTTTAAAAAATTGGAAAAATTTTTTTTTTAAATTTTAGCGAGGGGTGGTCGTGAAAAATTTTAAAAAATTGGAAAAATTTTTTTTTTAATTTTAGCGAGGGGTGGTCGTGAAAAACTTTAAAAAATTGTAAAAAATTTTTTGCAAAATTTTAGCGAGGGGTGGTCGTGAAATACTTTAAAAAATTGTAAAAAATTTTTTTCAAAATTTTAGCGAGGGGTGGTCGTGAAATACTTTAAAAAATTGGAAAAATTTTTTTTCAAAATTTTAGCGAGGGGTGGTCGTGAAAAATTTTAAAAAATTGGAAAAATTTTTTTTTTTAATTTTAGCGAGGGGTGGTCGTGAAAAATTTTAAAAAATTGGAAAAATTTTTTTTTTTAATTTTAGCGAGGGGTGGTCGTGAAATACTTTAAAAAATTGTATAAAATTTTTTGCAAAATTTTAGCATGGGGGGGTCGTGAAAAATTTTAAAAAATTGTAAAATTTTTTTTTTTTAATTTTAGCGAGGGGTGGTCGTGAAATACTTTAAAAAATTGTAAAAAATTTTTTTCAAAATTTTAGCGAGGGGGGGTCTTGAAAAATTTTAAAAAATTGGAAAAAATTTTTTTTTTAATTTTAGCGAGGGGTGGTCGTGAAAAATTTTAAAAAATTGGAAAAATTTTTTTTTTTAATTTTTTCGAGGGGTGGTCGTGAAATACTTTAAAAAATTGTAAAAAATTTTTTACAAAATTTTAGCGAGGGGTGGTCGTGAAATACTTTAAAAAATTGTAAAAAATTTTTTGCAAAATATTAGCGAGGGGTGGTCGTGAAATACTTTAAAAAATTGTAAAAAATTTTTTTCAAAATTTTAGCGAGGGGTGGTCGTGAAAAATTTTAAAAAATTGGAATAATTTTTTTTTTTAATTTTAGCGAGGGGTGGTCGTGAAAAATTTTAAAAAATTGGAAAAATTTTTTTTTTTAATTTTAGCGAGGGGTGGTCGTGAAATACTTTAAAAAATTGTATAAAATTTTTTTCAAAATTTTAGCGAGGGGTGGTCGTGAAAAATTTTAAAAAATTGTAAAATTTTTTTTTTTTAATTTTAGCGAGGGGTGGTCGTGAAAAATTTTAAAAAATTGTAAAATTTTTTTTTTTTAATTTTAGCGAGGGGTGGTCGTGAAATACTTTAAAAAATTGTAAAAAATTTTTTTCAAAATTTTAGCGAGGGGTGGTCGTGAAAAATTTTAAAAAATTGGAAAAATTTTTTTTTTAATTTTAGCGAGGGGTGGTCGTGAAAAATTTTAAAAAATTGGAAAAATTTTTTTTTTTAATTTTAGCGAGGGGTGGTCGTGAAAAATTTTAAAAAATTGGAAAATTTTTTTTTTTTAATTTTAGCGAGGGGTGGTCGTGAAATACTTTAAAAAATTGTAAAAAATTTTTTGGAAAATTTTAGCGAGGGGTGGTCGTGAAATACTTTAAAAAATTGTAAAAAATTTTTTTCAAAATTTTAGCGAGGGGTGGTCGTGAAAAATTTTAAAAAATTGGAAAAATTTTTTTTTTAAATTTTAGCGAGGGGTGTTCGTAAAATACTTTAAAAAATTGTAAAAAATTTTTTTTTTAAATTTTAGCGAGGGGTGGTCGTGAAATACTTTAAAAAATTGTAAAAAATTTTTTGCAAAATTTTAGCGAGGGGTGGTCGTGAAAAATTTTAAAAAATTGTAAAATTTTTTTTTTTTAATTTTAGCGAGGGGTGGTCGTGAAATACTTTAAAAAATTGTAAATAATTTTTTTCAAAATTTTAGCGAGGGGTGGTCGTGAAAAATTTTAAAAAATTGGAAAAATTTTTTTTTTAAATTTTAGCGAGGGGTGGTCGTGAAAAATTTTAAAAAATTGGAAAAATTTTTTTTTTAAATTTTAGCGAGGGGTGGTCGTGAAAAATTTTAAAAAATTGTAAAATTTTTTTTTTTTAATTTTAGCGAGGGGTGGTCGTGAAATACTTTAAAAATTTGTAAAAAATTTTTTTCAAAATTTTAGCGAGGGGTGGTCGTGAAAAATTTTAAAAAATTGGAAAAATTTTTTTTTAAATTTTGGCGAGGGGTGGTCGTGAAAAATTTTAAAAAATTGGAAAATTTTTTTTTTTTAATTTTAGCGAGGGGTGGTCGTGAAATACTTTAAAAAATTGTAAAAAATTTTTTGCAAAACTTTAGCGAGGGGTGGTCGTGAAATACTTTAAAAAATTATAAAAAATTTTTTTCAAAATTTTAGCGAGGGGTGGTCGTGAAATACTTTAAAAAATTGTAAAAAATTTTTTGCAAAATTTTAGCGAGGGGTGGTCGTGAAAAATTTTAAAAAATTGGAAAAATTTTTTTTTTAAATTTTAGCGAGGGGTGGTCGTGAAAAATTTTAAAAAATTGGAAAAATTTTTTTTTTAATTTTAGCGAGGGGTGGTCGTGAAATACTTTAAAAAATTGTAAAAAATTTTTTGCAAAATTTTAGCGAGGGGTGGTCGTGAAATACTTTAAAAAATTGTAAAAAATTTTTTTCAAAATTTTAGCGAGGGGTGGTCGTGAAATACTTTAAAAAATTGGAAAAATTTTTTTTCAAAATTTTAGCGAGGGGTGGTCGTGAAAAATTTTAAAAAATTGGAAAAATTTTTTTTTTTAATTTTAGCGAGGGGTGGTCGTGAAAAATTTTAAAAAATTGGAAAAATTTTTTTTTTTAATTTTAGCGAGGGGTGGTCGTGAAATACTTTAAAAAATTGTAAAAAATTTTTTGCAAAATTTTAGCGAGGGGTGGTCGTGAAAAATTTTAAAAAATTGGAAAATTTTTTTTTTTTAATTTTAGCGAGGGGTGGTCGTGAAATACTTTAAAAAATTGTATAAAATTTTTTGCAAAATTTTAGCGAGGGGTGGTCGTGAAAAATTTTAAAAAATTGGAAAAATTTTTTTTTTTAATTTTAGCGAGGGGTGGTCATGAAATACTTTAAAAAATTGTAAAAAATTTTTTTCAAAATTTTAGCGAGGGGTGGTCGTGATAAATTTTAAAAAATTGGAAAAATTTTTTTTTTTAATTTTAGCGAGGGGTGGTCGTGAAAAATTTTAAAAAATTGGAAAAATTTTTTTTTTTAATTTTAGCGAGGGGTGGTCGTGAAATACTTTAAAAAATTGTAAAAAATTTTTTGCAAAATTTTAGCGAGGGGTGGTCGTGATAAATTTTAAAAAATTGGAAAAATTTTTTTTTTTAATTTTAGCGAGGGGTGGTCGTGAAAAATTTTAAAAAATTGGGAAAATTTTTTTTTTTAATTTTAGCGAGGGGTGGTCGTGAAATACTTTAAAAAATTGTAAAAAATTTTTTGCAAAATTTTAGCGAGGGGTGGTCGTGAAAAATTTTAAAAAATTGGAAAAATTTTTTTTTTAATTTTAGCGAGGGGTGGTCATGAAATACTTTAAAAAATTGTAAAAAATTTTTTTCAAAATTTTAGCGAGGGGTGGTCGTGAAAAATTTTAAAAAATTGGAAAATTTTTTTTTTTTAATTTTTTCGAGGGGTGGTCGTGAAATACTTTCAAAAATTGGAAAAATTTTTTTTCAAAATTTTAGCGAGGGGTGGTCGTGAAAAATTTTAAAAAATTGGAAAAATTTTTTTTTTAAATTTTAGCGAGGGGTGGTCGTGATTAATTTTAAAAAATTGGAAAAATTTTTTTTTTTAATTTTAGCGAGGGGTGGTCGTGAAATACTTTAAAAAATTGTATAAAATTTTTTGCAAAATTTTAGCATGGGGGGGTCGTGAAAAATTTTAAAAAATTGGAAAAAATTTTTTTTTTAATTTTAGCGAGGGGAGGTCGTGAAAAATTTTAAAAAATTGGAAAAATTTTTTTTTTTAATTTTAGCGAGGGGTGGTCATGAAATACTTTAAAAAATTGTAAAAAATTTTTTACAAAATTTTAGCGAGGGGTGGTCGTGAAATACTTTAAAAAATTGTAAAAAATTTTTTGCAAAATATTAGCGAGGGGTGGTCGTGAAAAATTTTAAAAAATTGGAAAAATTTTTTTTTTAAATTTTAGCGAGGGGTGGTCGTGAAAAATTTTAAAAAATTGGAAAAATTTTTTTTTTAATTTTAGCGAGGGGTGGTCGTGAAAAACTTTAAAAAATTGTAAAAAATTTTTTGCAAAATTTTAGCGAGGGGTGGTCGTGAAATACTTTAAAAAATTGTAAAAAATTTTTTTCAAAATTTTAGCGAGGGGTGGTCGTGAAATACTTTAAAAAATTGGAAAAATTTTTTTTCAAAATTTTAGCGAGGGGTGGTCGTGAAAAATTTTAAAAAATTGGAAAAATTTTTTTTTTTAATTTTAGCGAGGGGTGGTCGTGAAAAATTTTAAAAAATTGGAAAAATTTTTTTTTTTAATTTTAGCGAGGGGTGGTCGTGAAATACTTTAAAAAATTGTATAAAATTTTTTGCAAAATTTTAGCATGGGGGGGTCGTGAAAAATTTTAAAAAATTGTAAAATTTTTTTTTTTTAATTTTAGCGAGGGGTGGTCGTGAAATACTTTAAAAAATTGTAAAAAATTTTTTTCAAAATTTTAGCGAGGGGGGGTCTTGAAAAATTTTAAAAAATTGGAAAAAATTTTTTTTTTAATTTTAGCGAGGGGTGGTCGTGAAAAATTTTAAAAAATTGGAAAAATTTTTTTTTTTAATTTTTTCGAGGGGTGGTCGTGAAATACTTTAAAAAATTGTAAAAAATTTTTTACAAAATTTTAGCGAGGGGTGGTCGTGAAATACTTTAAAAAATTGTAAAAAATTTTTTGCAAAATATTAGCGAGGGGTGGTCGTGAAATACTTTAAAAAATTGTAAAAAATTTTTTTCAAAATTTTAGCGAGGGGTGGTCGTGAAATACTTTAAAAAATTGGAAAAATTTTTTTGCAAAATTTTAGCGAGGGGTGGTCGTGAAAAATTTTAAAAAATTGGAAAAATTTTTTTTTTTAATTTTAGCGAGGGGTGGTCGTGAAAAATTTTAAAAAATTGGAAAAATTTTTTTTTTTAATTTTAGCGAGGGGTGGTCGTGAAATACTTTAAAAAATTGTAAAAAATTTTTTGCAAAATTTTAGCGAGGGGTGGTCGTGAAAAATTTTAAAAAATTGGAAAAATTTTTTTTTTTAATTTTAGCGAGGGGTGGTCGTGAAATACTTTAAAAAATTGTATAAAATTTTTTGCAAAATTTTAGCGAGGGGGGGTCTTGAAAAATTTTAAAAAATTGGAAAAAATTTTTTTTTTAATTTTAGCGAGGGGTGGTCGTGAAAAATTTTAAAAAATTGGAAAAATTTTTTTTTTTAATTTTAGCGAGGGGTGGTCATGAAATACTTTAAAAAATTGTAAAAAATTTTTTTCAAAATTTTAGCGAGGGGTGGTCGTGATAAATTTTAAAAAATTGGAAAAATTTTTTTTTTTAATTTTAGCGAGGGGTGGTCGTGAAAAATTTTAAAAAATTGGAAAAATTTTTTTTTTTAATTTTAGCGAGGGGTGGTCGTGAAATACTTTAAAAAATTGTAAAAAATTTTTTGCAAAATTTTAGCGAGGGGTGGTCGTGATAAATTTTAAAAAATTGGAAAAATTTTTTTTTTTAATTTTAGCGAGGGGTGGTCGTGAAAAATTTTAAAAAATTGGGAAAATTTTTTTTTTTAATTTTAGCGAGGGGTGGTCGTGAAATACTTTAAAAAATTGTAAAAAATTTTTTGCAAAATTTTAGCGAGGGGTGGTCGTGAAAAATTTTAAAAAATTGGAAAAATTTTTTTTTTAAATTTTAGCGAGGGGTGGTCGTGAAAAATTTTAAAAAATTGGAAAAATTTTTTTTTTAATTTTAGCGAGGGGTGGTCGTGAAATACTTTAAAAAATTGTAAAAAATTTTTTGCAAAACTTTAGCGAGGGGTGGTCGTGAAATACTTTAAAAAATTATAAAAAATTTTTTTCAAAATTTTAGCGAGGGGTGGTCGTGAAATACTTTAAAAAATTGTAAAAAATTTTTTGCAAAATTTTAGCGAGGGGTGGTCGTGAAAAATTTTAAAAAATTGGAAAAATTTTTTTTTTAAATTTTAGCGAGGGGTGGTCGTGAAAAATTTTAAAAAATTGGAAAAATTTTTTTTTTAATTTTAGCGAGGGGTGGTCGTGAAATACTTTAAAAAATTGTAAAAAATTTTTTGCAAAATTTTAGCGAGGGGTGGTCGTGAAATACTTTAAAAAATTGTAAAAAATTTTTTTCAAAATTTTAGCGAGGGGTGGTCGTGAAATACTTTAAAAAATTGGAAAAATTTTTTTTCAAAATTTTAGCGAGGGGTGGTCGTGAAAAATTTTAAAAAATTGGAAAAATTTTTTTTTTTAATTTTAGCGAGGGGTGGTCGTGAAAAATTTTAAAAAATTGGAAAAATTTTTTTTTTTAATTTTAGCGAGGGGTGGTCGTGAAATACTTTAAAAAATTGTAAAAAATTTTTTGCAAAATTTTAGCGAGGGGTGGTCGTGAAAAATTTTAAAAAATTGGAAAAATTTTTTTTTTTAATTTTAGCGAGGGGTGGTCGTGAAATACTTTAAAAAATTGTATAAAATTTTTTGCAAAATTTTAGCGAGGGGTGGTCGTGAAAAATTTTAAAAAATTGGAAAAATTTTTTTTTTTAATTTTAGCGAGGGGTGGTCATGAAATACTTTAAAAAATTGTAAAAAATTTTTTTCAAAATTTTAGCGAGGGGTGGTCGTGATAAATTTTAAAAAATTGGAAAAATTTTTTTTTTTAATTTTAGCGAGGGGTGGTCGTGAAAAATTTTAAAAAATTGGAAAAATTTTTTTTTTTAATTTTAGCGAGGGGTGGTCGTGAAATACTTTAAAAAATTGTAAAAAATTTTTTGCAAAATTTTAGCGAGGGGTGGTCGTGATAAATTTTAAAAAATTGGAAAAATTTTTTTTTTTAATTTTAGCGAGGGGTGGTCGTGAAAAATTTTAAAAAATTGGGAAAATTTTTTTTTTTAATTTTAGCGAGGGGTGGTCGTGAAATACTTTAAAAAATTGTAAAAAATTTTTTGCAAAATTTTAGCGAGGGGTGGTCGTGAAAAATTTTAAAAAATTGGAAAAATTTTTTTTTTTAATTTTAGCGAGGGGTGGTCATGAAATACTTTAAAAAATTGTAAAAAATTTTTTTCAAAATTTTAGCGAGGGGTGGTCGTGAAAAATTTTAAAAAATTGGAAAATTTTTTTTTTTTAATTTTTTCGAGGGGTGGTCGTGAAATACTTTCAAAAATTGGAAAAATTTTTTTTCAAAATTTTAGCGAGGGGTGGTCGTGAAAAATTTTAAAAAATTGGAAAAATTTTTTTTTTAAATTTTAGCGAGGGGTGGTCGTGATTAATTTTAAAAAATTGGAAAAATTTTTTTTTTTAATTTTAGCGAGGGGTGGTCGTGAAATACTTTAAAAAATTGTATAAAATTTTTTGCAAAATTTTAGCATGGGGGGGTCGTGAAAAATTTTAAAAAATTGGAAAAAATTTTTTTTTTAATTTTAGCGAGGGGAGGTCGTGAAAAATTTTAAAAAATTGGAAAAATTTTTTTTTTTAATTTTAGCGAGGGGTGGTCATGAAATACTTTAAAAAATTGTAAAAAATTTTTTACAAAATTTTAGCGAGGGGTGGTCGTGAAATACTTTAAAAAATTGTAAAAAATTTTTTGCAAAATATTAGCGAGGGGTGGTCGTGAAAAATTTTAAAAAATTGGAAAAATTTTTTTTTTAAATTTTAGCGAGGGGTGGTCGTGAAAAATTTTAAAAAATTGGAAAAATTTTTTTTTTAATTTTAGCGAGGGGTGGTCGTGAAAAACTTTAAAAAATTGTAAAAAATTTTTTGCAAAATTTTAGCGAGGGGTGGTCGTGAAATACTTTAAAAAATTGTAAAAAATTTTTTTCAAAATTTTAGCGAGGGGTGGTCGTGAAATACTTTAAAAAATTGGAAAAATTTTTTTTCAAAATTTTAGCGAGGGGTGGTCGTGAAAAATTTTAAAAAATTGGAAAAATTTTTTTTTTTAATTTTAGCGAGGGGTGGTCGTGAAAAATTTTAAAAAATTGGAAAAATTTTTTTTTTTAATTTTAGCGAGGGGTGGTCGTGAAATACTTTAAAAAATTGTATAAAATTTTTTGCAAAATTTTAGCATGGGGGGGTCGTGAAAAATTTTAAAAAATTGTAAAATTTTTTTTTTTTAATTTTAGCGAGGGGTGGTCGTGAAATACTTTAAAAAATTGTAAAAAATTTTTTTCAAAATTTTAGCGAGGGGGGGTCTTGAAAAATTTTAAAAAATTGGAAAAAATTTTTTTTTTAATTTTAGCGAGGGGTGGTCGTGAAAAATTTTAAAAAATTGGAAAAATTTTTTTTTTTAATTTTTTCGAGGGGTGGTCGTGAAATACTTTAAAAAATTGTAAAAAATTTTTTACAAAATTTTAGCGAGGGGTGGTCGTGAAATACTTTAAAAAATTGTAAAAAATTTTTTGCAAAATATTAGCGAGGGGTGGTCGTGAAATACTTTAAAAAATTGTAAAAAATTTTTTTCAAAATTTTAGCGAGGGGTGGTCGTGAAAAATTTTAAAAAATTGGAATAATTTTTTTTTTTAATTTTAGCGAGGGGTGGTCGTGAAAAATTTTAAAAAATTGGAAAAATTTTTTTTTTTAATTTTAGCGAGGGGTGGTCGTGAAATACTTTAAAAAATTGTATAAAATTTTTTTCAAAATTTTAGCGAGGGGTGGTCGTGAAAAATTTTAAAAAATTGTAAAATTTTTTTTTTTTAATTTTAGCGAGGGGTGGTCGTGAAAAATTTTAAAAAATTGTAAAATTTTTTTTTTTTAATTTTAGCGAGGGGTGGTCGTGAAATACTTTAAAAAATTGTAAAAAATTTTTTTCAAAATTTTAGCGAGGGGTGGTCGTGAAAAATTTTAAAAAATTGGAAAAATTTTTTTTTTAATTTTAGCGAGGGGTGGTCGTGAAAAATTTTAAAAAATTGGAAAAATTTTTTTTTTTAATTTTAGCGAGGGGTGGTCGTGAAAAATTTTAAAAAATTGAAAAATTTTTTTTTTTTAATTTTAGCGAGGGGTGGTCGTGAAATACTTTAAAAAATTGTAAAAAATTTTTTGGAAAATTTTAGCGAGGGGTGGTCGTGAAATACTTTAAAAAATTGTAAAAAATTTTTTTCAAAATTTTAGCGAGGGGTGGTCGTGAAAAATTTTAAAAAATTGGAAAAATTTTTTTTTTAAATTTTAGCGAGGGGTGTTCGTAAAATACTTTAAAAAATTGTAAAAAATTTTTTTTTTAAATTTTAGCGAGGGGTGGTCGTGAAATACTTTAAAAAATTGTAAAAAATTTTTTGCAAAATTTTAGCGAGGGGTGGTCGTGAAAAATTTTAAAAAATTGTAAAATTTTTTTTTTTTAATTTTAGCGAGGGGTGGTCGTGAAATACTTTAAAAAATTGTAAATAATTTTTTTCAAAATTTTAGCGAGGGGTGGTCGTGAAAAATTTTAAAAAATTGGAAAAATTTTTTTTTTAAATTTTAGCGAGGGGTGGTCGTGAAAAATTTTAAAAAATTGGAAAAATTTTTTTTTTAAATTTTAGCGAGGGGTGGTCGTGAAAAATTTTAAAAAATTGTAAAATTTTTTTTTTTTAATTTTAGCGAGGGGTGGTCGTGAAATACTTTAAAAATTTGTAAAAAATTTTTTTCAAAATTTTAGCGAGGGGTGGTCGTGAAAAATTTTAAAAAATTGGAAAAATTTTTTTTTAAATTTTGGCGAGGGGTGGTCGTGAAAAATTTTAAAAAATTGGAAAATTTTTTTTTTTTAATTTTAGCGAGGGGTGGTCGTGAAATACTTTAAAAAATTGTAAAAAATTTTTTGCAAAACTTTAGCGAGGGGTGGTCGTGAAATACTTTAAAAAATTATAAAAAATTTTTTTCAAAATTTTAGCGAGGGGTGGTCGTGAAATACTTTAAAAAATTGTAAAAAATTTTTTGCAAAATTTTAGCGAGGGGTGGTCGTGAAAAATTTTAAAAAATTGGAAAAATTTTTTTTTTAAATTTTAGCGAGGGGTGGTCGTGAAAAATTTTAAAAAATTGGAAAAATTTTTTTTTTAATTTTAGCGAGGGGTGGTCGTGAAATACTTTAAAAAATTGTAAAAAATTTTTTGCAAAATTTTAGCGAGGGGTGGTCGTGAAATACTTTAAAAAATTGTAAAAAATTTTTTTCAAAATTTTAGCGAGGGGTGGTCGTGAAATACTTTAAAAAATTGGAAAAATTTTTTTTCAAAATTTTAGCGAGGGGTGGTCGTGAAAAATTTTAAAAAATTGGAAAAATTTTTTTTTTTAATTTTAGCGAGGGGTGGTCGTGAAAAATTTTAAAAAATTGGAAAAATTTTTTTTTTTAATTTTAGCGAGGGGTGGTCGTGAAATACTTTAAAAAATTGTAAAAAATTTTTTGCAAAATTTTAGCGAGGGGTGGTCGTGAAAAATTTTAAAAAATTGGAAAATTTTTTTTTTTTAATTTTAGCGAGGGGTGGTCGTGAAATACTTTAAAAAATTGTATAAAATTTTTTGCAAAATTTTAGCGAGGGGTGGTCGTGAAAAATTTTAAAAAATTGGAAAAATTTTTTTTTTTAATTTTAGCGAGGGGTGGTCATGAAATACTTTAAAAAATTGTAAAAAATTTTTTTCAAAATTTTAGCGAGGGGTGGTCGTGATAAATTTTAAAAAATTGGAAAAATTTTTTTTTTTAATTTTAGCGAGGGGTGGTCGTGAAAAATTTTAAAAAATTGGAAAAATTTTTTTTTTTAATTTTAGCGAGGGGTGGTCGTGAAATACTTTAAAAAATTGTAAAAAATTTTTTGCAAAATTTTAGCGAGGGGTGGTCGTGATAAATTTTAAAAAATTGGAAAAATTTTTTTTTTTAATTTTAGCGAGGGGTGGTCGTGAAAAATTTTAAAAAATTGGGAAAATTTTTTTTTTTAATTTTAGCGAGGGGTGGTCGTGAAATACTTTAAAAAATTGTAAAAAATTTTTTGCAAAATTTTAGCGAGGGGTGGTCGTGAAAAATTTTAAAAAATTGGAAAAATTTTTTTTTTTAATTTTAGCGAGGGGTGGTCATGAAATACTTTAAAAAATTGTAAAAAATTTTTTTCAAAATTTTAGCGAGGGGTGGTCGTGAAAAATTTTAAAAAATTGGAAAATTTTTTTTTTTTAATTTTTTCGAGGGGTGGTCGTGAAATACTTTCAAAAATTGGAAAAATTTTTTTTCAAAATTTTAGCGAGGGGTGGTCGTGAAAAATTTTAAAAAATTGGAAAAATTTTTTTTTTAAATTTTAGCGAGGGGTGGTCGTGATTAATTTTAAAAAATTGGAAAAATTTTTTTTTTTAATTTTAGCGAGGGGTGGTCGTGAAATACTTTAAAAAATTGTATAAAATTTTTTGCAAAATTTTAGCATGGGGGGGTCGTGAAAAATTTTAAAAAATTGGAAAAAATTTTTTTTTTAATTTTAGCGAGGGGAGGTCGTGAAAAATTTTAAAAAATTGGAAAAATTTTTTTTTTTAATTTTAGCGAGGGGTGGTCATGAAATACTTTAAAAAATTGTAAAAAATTTTTTACAAAATTTTAGCGAGGGGTGGTCGTGAAATACTTTAAAAAATTGTAAAAAATTTTTTGCAAAATATTAGCGAGGGGTGGTCGTGAAAAATTTTAAAAAATTGGAAAAATTTTTTTTTTAAATTTTAGCGAGGGGTGGTCGTGAAAAATTTTAAAAAATTGGAAAAATTTTTTTTTTAATTTTAGCGAGGGGTGGTCGTGAAAAACTTTAAAAAATTGTAAAAAATTTTTTGCAAAATTTTAGCGAGGGGTGGTCGTGAAATACTTTAAAAAATTGTAAAAAATTTTTTTCAAAATTTTAGCGAGGGGTGGTCATGAAATACTTTAAAAAATTGTAAAAAATTTTTTTCAAAATTTTAGCGAGGGGTGGTCGTGATAAATTTTAAAAAATTGGAAAAATTTTTTTTTTTAATTTTAGCGAGGGGTGGTCGTGAAATACTTTAAAAAATTGTATAAAATTTTTTGCAAAATTTTAGCATGGGGGGGTCGTGAAAAATTTTAAAAAATTGTAAAATTTTTTTTTTTTAATTTTAGCGAGGGGTGGTCGTGAAATACTTTAAAAAATTGTAAAAAATTTTTTTCAAAATTTTAGCGAGGGGGGGTCTTGAAAAATTTTAAAAAATTGGAAAAAATTTTTTTTTTAATTTTAGCGAGGGGTGGTCGTGAAAAATTTTAAAAAATTGGAAAAATTTTTTTTTTTAATTTTTTCGAGGGGTGGTCGTGAAATACTTTAAAAAATTGTAAAAAATTTTTTACAAAATTTTAGCGAGGGGTGGTCGTGAAATACTTTAAAAAATTGTAAAAAATTTTTTGCAAAATATTAGCGAGGGGTGGTCGTGAAATACTTTAAAAAATTGTAAAAAATTTTTTTCAAAATTTTAGCGAGGGGTGGTCGTGAAATACTTTAAAAAATTGGAAAAATTTTTTTGCAAAATTTTAGCGAGGGGTGGTCGTGAAAAATTTTAAAAAATTGGAAAAATTTTTTTTTTTAATTTTAGCGAGGGGTGGTCGTGAAAAATTTTAAAAAATTGGAAAAATTTTTTTTTTTAATTTTAGCGAGGGGTGGTCGTGAAATACTTTAAAAAATTGTAAAAAATTTTTTGCAAAATTTTAGCGAGGGGTGGTCGTGAAAAATTTTAAAAAATTGGAAAAATTTTTTTTTTTAATTTTAGCGAGGGGTGGTCGTGAAATACTTTAAAAAATTGTATAAAATTTTTTGCAAAATTTTAGCGAGGGGGGGTCTTGAAAAATTTTAAAAAATTGGAAAAAATTTTTTTTTTAATTTTAGCGAGGGGTGGTCGTGAAAAATTTTAAAAAATTGGAAAAATTTTTTTTTTTAATTTTAGCGAGGGGTGGTCATGAAATACTTTAAAAAATTGTAAAAAATTTTTTTCAAAATTTTAGCGAGGGGTGGTCGTGATAAATTTTAAAAAATTGGAAAAATTTTTTTTTTTAATTTTAGCGAGGGGTGGTCGTGAAAAATTTTAAAAAATTGGAAAAATTTTTTTTTTTAATTTTAGCGAGGGGTGGTCGTGAAATACTTTAAAAAATTGTAAAAAATTTTTTGCAAAATTTTAGCGAGGGGTGGTCGTGATAAATTTTAAAAAATTGGAAAAATTTTTTTTTTTAATTTTAGCGAGGGGTGGTCGTGAAAAATTTTAAAAAATTGGGAAAATTTTTTTTTTTAATTTTAGCGAGGGGTGGTCGTGAAATACTTTAAAAAATTGTAAAAAATTTTTTGCAAAATTTTAGCGAGGGGTGGTCGTGAAAAATTTTAAAAAATTGGAAAAATTTTTTTTTTTAATTTTAGCGAGGGGTGGTCATGAAATACTTTAAAAAATTGTAAAAATTTTTTTCAAAATTTTAGCGAGGGGTGGTCGTGAAAAATTTTAAAAAATTGGAAAAATTTTTTTTTTTAATTTTAGCGAGGGGTGGTCGTGAAAAATTTTAAAAAATTGGAAAATTTTTTTTTTTTAATTTTTTCGATGGGTGGTCGTGAAATACTTTCAAAAATTGGAAAAATTTTTTTTCAAAATTTTAGCGAGGGGTGGTCGTGAAAAATTTTAAAAAATTGGAAAAATTTTTTTTTTAAATTTTAGCGAGGGGTGGTCGTGATTAATTTTAAAAAATTGGAAAAATTTTTTTTTTTAATTTTTTCGAGGGGTGGTCGTGAAATACTTTAAAAAATTGTAAAAAATTTTTTACAAAATTTTAGCGAGGGGTGGTCGTGAAATACTTTAAAAAATTGTAAAAAATTTTTTGCAAAATATTAGCGAGGGGTGGTCGTGAAAAATTTTAAAAAATTGGAAAAATTTTTTTTTTAAATTTTAGCGAGGGGTGGTCGTGAAAAATTTTAAAAAATTGGAAAAATTTTTTTTTTAATTTTAGCGAGGGGTGGTCGTGAAAAACTTTAAAAAATTGTAAAAAATTTTTTGCAAAATTTTAGCGAGGGGTGGTCGTGAAATACTTTAAAAAATTGTAAAAAATTTTGTTCAAAATTTTAGCGAGGGGTGGTCGTGAAATACTTTAAAAAATTGGAAAAATTTTTTTTCAAAATTTTAGCGAGGGGTGGTCGTGAAAAATTTTAAAAAATTGGAAAAATTTTTTTTTTTAATTTTAGCGAGGGGTGGTCGTGAAAAATTTTAAAAAATTGGAAAATTTTTTTTTTTTAATTTTAGCGAGGGGTGGTCGTGAAATACTTTAAAAAATTGTATAAAATTTTTTGCAAAATTTTAGCGTGGGGGGGTCGTGAAATACTTTAAAAAATTGTAAAAAATTTTTTGCAAAATATTAGCGAGGGGTGGTCGTGAAAAATTTTAAAAAATTGGAAAAATTTTTTTTTTAAATTTTAGCGAGGGGTGGTCGTGAAAAATTTTAAAAAATTGTAAAATTTTTTTTTTTAATTTTAGCGAGGGGTGGTCGTGAAAAATTTTAAAAAATTGGAAAAATTTTTTTTTTAAATTTTAGCGAGGGGTGGTCGTGAAAAATTTTAAAAAATTGGAAAATTTTTTTTTTTTAATTTTAGCGAGGGGTGGTCGTGAAATACTTTAAAAAATTGTAAAAAATTTTTTGCAAAATTTTAGCGAGGGGTGGTCGTGAAATACTTTAAAAAATTGAAAAAAATTTTTTTCAAAATTTTAGCGAGGGGTGGTCGTGAAAAATTTTAAAAAATTGGAAAAATTTTTTTTTTAAATTTTAGCGAGGGGTGGTCGTGAAATACTTTAAAAAATTGGAAAAATTTTTTTTTTAAATTTTAGCGAGGGGTGGTCGTGAAATACTTTAAAAAATTGTAAAAAATTTTTTGCAAAACTTTAGCGAGGGGTGGTCGTGAAATACTTTAAAAAATTATAAAAAATTTTTTTCAAAATTTTAGCGAGGGGTGGTCGTGATAAATTTTAAAAAATTGGAAAAATTTTTTTTTTTAATTTTAGCGAGGGGTGGTCGTGAAAAATTTTAAAAAATTGGGAAAATTTTTTTTTTTAATTTTAGCGAGG
This sequence comes from Villa cingulata, assembly GCA_951394055.1. NCBI lineage: Eukaryota > Metazoa > Arthropoda > Insecta > Diptera > Bombyliidae > Villa > Villa cingulata. Next base: position 28,372,610 of record OX596018.1, read on the forward strand.
GGTGGTCGTGAAATACTTTAAAAAATTGTAAAAAATTTTTTGCAAAATTTTAGCGAGGGGTGGTCGTGAAAAATTTTAAAAAATTGGAAAAATTTTTTTTTTTAATTTTAGCGAGGGGTGGTCATGAAATACTTTAAAAAATTGTAAAAAATTTTTTTCAAAATTTTAGCGAGGGGTGGTCGTGAAAAATTTTAAAAAATTGGAAAATTTTTTTTTTTTAATTTTTTCGAGGGGTGGTCGTGAAATACTTTCAAAAATTGGAAAAATTTTTTTTCAAAATTTTAGCGAGGGGTGGTCGTGAAAAATTTTAAAAAATTGGAAAAATTTTTTTTTTAAATTTTAGAGAGGGGTGGTCGTGATTAATTTTAAAAAATTGGAAAAATTTTTTTTTTTAATTTTAGCGAGGGGTGGTCGTGAAATACTTTAAAAAATTGTATAAAATTTTTTGCAAAATTTTAGCATGGGGGGGTCGTGAAAAATTTTAAAAAATTGGAAAAAATTTTTTTTTTAATTTTAGCGAGGGGAGGTCGTGAAAAATTTTAAAAAATTGGAAAAATTTTTTTTTTTAATTTTAGCGAGGGGTGGTCATGAAATACTTTAAAAAATTGTAAAAAATTTTTTACAAAATTTTAGCGAGGGGTGGTCGTGAAATACTTTAAAAAATTGTAAAAAATTTTTTGCAAAATATTAGCGAGGGGTGGTCGTGAAAAATTTTAAAAAATTGGAAAAATTTTTTTTTTAAATTTTAGCGAGGGGTGGTCGTGAAAAATTTTAAAAAATTGGAAAAATTTTTTTTTTAATTTTAGCGAGGGGTGGTCGTGAAAAACTTTAAAAAATTGTAAAAAATTTTTTGCAAAATTTTAGCGAGGGGTGGTCGTGAAATACTTTAAAAAATTGTAAAAAATTTTTTTCAAAATTTTAGCGAGGGGTGGTCGTGAAATACTTTAAAAAATTGGAAAAATTTTTTTTCAAAATTTTAGCGAGGGGTGGTCGTGAAAAATTTTAAAAAATTGGAAAAATTTTTTTTTTTAATTTTAGCGAGGGGTGGTCGTGAAAAATTTTAAAAAATTGGAAAAATTTTTTTTTTTAATTTTAGCGAGGGGTGGTCGTGAAATACTTTAAAAAATTGTATAAAATTTTTTGCAAAATTTTAGCATGGGGGGGTCGTGAAAAATTTTAAAAAATTGTAAAATTTTTTTTTTTTAATTTTAGCGAGGGGTGGTCGTGAAATACTTTAAAAAATTGTAAAAAATTTTTTTCAAAATTTTAGCGAGGGGGGGTCTTGAAAAATTTTAAAAAATTGGAAAAAATTTTTTTTTTAATTTTAGCGAGGGGTGGTCGTGAAAAATTTTAAAAAATTGGAAAAATTTTTTTTTTTAATTTTTTCGAGGGGTGGTCGTGAAATACTTTAAAAAATTGTAAAAAATTTTTTACAAAATTTTAGCGAGGGGTGGTCGTGAAATACTTTAAAAAATTGTAAAAAATTTTTTGCAAAATATTAGCGAGGGGTGGTCGTGAAATACTTTAAAAAATTGTAAAAAATTTTTTTCAAAATTTTAGCGAGGGGTGGTCGTGAAATACTTTAAAAAATTGGAAAAATTTTTTTGCAAAATTTTAGCGAGGGGTGGTCGTGAAAAATTTTAAAAAATTGGAAAAATTTTTTTTTTTAATTTTAGCGAGGGGTGGTCGTGAAAAATTTTAAAAAATTGGAAAAATTTTTTTTTTTAATTTTAGCGAGGGGTGGTCGTGAAATACTTTAAAAAATTGTAAAAAATTTTTTGCAAAATTTTAGCGAGGGGTGGTCGTGAAAAATTTTAAAAAATTGGAAAAATTTTTTTTTTTAATTTTAGCGAGGGGTGGTCGTGAAATACTTTAAAAAATTGTATAAAATTTTTTGCAAAATTTTAGCGAGGGGGGGTCTTGAAAAATTTTAAAAAATTGGAAAAAATTTTTTTTTTAATTTTAGCGAGGGGTGGTCGTGAAAAATTTTAAAAAATTGGAAAAATTTTTTTTTTTAATTTTAGCGAGGGGTGGTCATGAAATACTTTAAAAAATTGTAAAAAATTTTTTTCAAAATTTTAGCGAGGGGTGGTCGTGATAAATTTTAAAAAATTGGAAAAATTTTTTTTTTTAATTTTAGCGAGGGGTGGTCGTGAAAAATTTTAAAAAATTGGAAAAATTTTTTTTTTTAATTTTAGCGAGGGGTGGTCGTGAAATACTTTAAAAAATTGTAAAAAATTTTTTGCAAAATTTTAGCGAGGGGTGGTCGTGATAAATTTTAAAAAATTGGAAAAATTTTTTTTTTTAATTTTAGCGAGGGGTGGTCGTGAAAAATTTTAAAAAATTGGGAAAATTTTTTTTTTTAATTTTAGCGAGGGGTGGTCGTGAAATACTTTAAAAAATTGTAAAAAATTTTTTGCAAAATTTTAGCGAGGGGTGGTCGTGAAAAATTTTAAAAAATTGGAAAAATTTTTTTTTTTAATTTTAGCGAGGGGTGGTCATGAAATACTTTAAAAAATTGTAAAAATTTTTTTCAAAATTTTAGCGAGGGGTGGTCGTGAAAAATTTTAAAAAATTGGAAAAATTTTTTTTTTTAATTTTAGCGAGGGGTGGTCGTGAAAAATTTTAAAAAATTGGAAAATTTTTTTTTTTTAATTTTTTCGATGGGTGGTCGTGAAATACTTTCAAAAATTGGAAAAATTTTTTTTCAAAATTTTAGCGAGGGGTGGTCGTGAAAAATTTTAAAAAATTGGAAAAATTTTTTTTTTAAATTTTAGCGAGGGGTGGTCGTGATTAATTTTAAAAAATTGGAAAAATTTTTTTTTTTAATTTTTTCGAGGGGTGGTCGTGAAATACTTTAAAAAATTGTAAAAAATTTTTTACAAAATTTTAGCGAGGGGTGGTCGTGAAATACTTTAAAAAATTGTAAAAAATTTTTTGCAAAATATTAGCGAGGGGTGGTCGTGAAAAATTTTAAAAAATTGGAAAAATTTTTTTTTTAAATTTTAGCGAGGGGTGGTCGTGAAAAATTTTAAAAAATTGGAAAAATTTTTTTTTTAATTTTAGCGAGGGGTGGTCGTGAAAAACTTTAAAAAATTGTAAAAAATTTTTTGCAAAATTTTAGCGAGGGGTGGTCGTGAAATACTTTAAAAAATTGTAAAAAATTTTGTTCAAAATTTTAGCGAGGGGTGGTCGTGAAATACTTTAAAAAATTGGAAAAATTTTTTTTCAAAATTTTAGCGAGGGGTGGTCGTGAAAAATTTTAAAAAATTGGAAAAATTTTTTTTTTTAATTTTAGCGAGGGGTGGTCGTGAAAAATTTTAAAAAATTGGAAAATTTTTTTTTTTTAATTTTAGCGAGGGGTGGTCGTGAAATACTTTAAAAAATTGTATAAAATTTTTTGCAAAATTTTAGCGTGGGGGGGTCGTGAAATACTTTAAAAAATTGTAAAAAATTTTTTGCAAAATATTAGCGAGGGGTGGTCGTGAAAAATTTTAAAAAATTGGAAAAATTTTTTTTTTAAATTTTAGCGAGGGGTGGTCGTGAAAAATTTTAAAAAATTGTAAAATTTTTTTTTTTAATTTTAGCGAGGGGTGGTCGTGAAAAATTTTAAAAAATTGGAAAAATTTTTTTTTTAAATTTTAGCGAGGGGTGGTCGTGAAAAATTTTAAAAAATTGGAAAATTTTTTTTTTTTAATTTTAGCGAGGGGTGGTCGTGAAATACTTTAAAAAATTGTAAAAAATTTTTTGCAAAATTTTAGCGAGGGGTGGTCGTGAAATACTTTAAAAAATTGAAAAAAATTTTTTTCAAAATTTTAGCGAGGGGTGGTCGTGAAAAATTTTAAAAAATTGGAAAAATTTTTTTTTTAAATTTTAGCGAGGGGTGGTCGTGAAATACTTTAAAAAATTGGAAAAATTTTTTTTTTAAATTTTAGCGAGGGGTGGTCGTGAAATACTTTAAAAAATTGTAAAAAATTTTTTGCAAAACTTTAGCGAGGGGTGGTCGTGAAATACTTTAAAAAATTATAAAAAATTTTTTTCAAAATTTTAGCGAGGGGTGGTCGTGAAATACTTTAAAAAATTGTAAAAAATTTTTTGCAAAATTTTAGCGAGGGGTGGTCGTGAAAAATTTTAAAAAATTGGAAAAATTTTTTTTTTAAATTTTAGCGAGGGGTGGTCGTGAAAAATTTTAAAAAATTGGAAAAATTTTTTTTTTAATTTTAGCGAGGGGTGGTCGTGAAATACTTTAAAAAATTGTAAAAAATTTTTTGCAAAATTTTAGCGAGGGGTGGTCGTGAAATACTTTAAAAAATTGTAAAAAATTTTTTTCAAAATTTTAGCGAGGGGTGGTCGTGAAATACTTTAAAAAATTGGAAAAATTTTTTTTCAAAATTTTAGCGAGGGGTGGTCGTGAAAAATTTTAAAAAATTGGAAAAATTTTTTTTTTTAATTTTAGCGAGGGGTGGTCGTGAAAAATTTTAAAAAATTGGAAAAATTTTTTTTTTTAATTTTAGCGAGGGGTGGTCGTGAAATACTTTAAAAAATTGTAAAAAATTTTTTGCAAAATTTTAGCGAGGGGTGGTCGTGAAAAATTTTAAAAAATTGGAAAAATTTTTTTTTTTAATTTTAGCGAGGGGTGGTCGTGAAATACTTTAAAAAATTGTATAAAATTTTTTGCAAAATTTTAGCGAGGGGTGGTCGTGAAAAATTTTAAAAAATTGGAAAAATTTTTTTTTTTAATTTTAGCGAGGGGTGGTCATGAAATACTTTAAAAAATTGTAAAAAATTTTTTTCAAAATTTTAGCGAGGGGTGGTCGTGATAAATTTTAAAAAATTGGAAAAATTTTTTTTTTTAATTTTAGCGAGGGGTGGTCGTGAAAAATTTTAAAAAATTGGAAAAATTTTTTTTTTTAATTTTAGCGAGGGGTGGTCGTGAAATACTTTAAAAAATTGTAAAAAATTTTTTGCAAAATTTTAGCGAGGGGTGGTCGTGATAAATTTTAAAAAATTGGAAAAATTTTTTTTTTTAATTTTAGCGAGGGGTGGTCGTGAAAAATTTTAAAAAATTGGGAAAATTTTTTTTTTTAATTTTAGCGAGGGGTGGTCGTGAAATACTTTAAAAAATTGTAAAAAATTTTTTGCAAAATTTTAGCGAGGGGTGGTCGTGAAAAATTTTAAAAAATTGGAAAAATTTTTTTTTTTAATTTTAGCGAGGGGTGGTCATGAAATACTTTAAAAAATTGTAAAAAATTTTTTTCAAAATTTTAGCGAGGGGTGGTCGTGAAAAATTTTAAAAAATTGGAAAATTTTTTTTTTTTAATTTTTTCGAGGGGTGGTCGTGAAATACTTTCAAAAATTGGAAAAATTTTTTTTCAAAATTTTAGCGAGGGGTGGTCGTGAAAAATTTTAAAAAATTGGAAAAATTTTTTTTTTAAATTTTAGCGAGGGGTGGTCGTGATTAATTTTAAAAAATTGGAAAAATTTTTTTTTTAATTTTAGCGAGGGGTGGTCGTGAAATACTTTAAAAAATTGTATAAAATTTTTTGCAAAATTTTAGCATGGGGGGGTCGTGAAAAATTTTAAAAAATTGGAAAAAATTTTTTTTTTAATTTTAGCGAGGGGAGGTCGTGAAAAATTTTAAAAAATTGGAAAAATTTTTTTTTTTAATTTTAGCGAGGGGTGGTCATGAAATACTTTAAAAAATTGTAAAAAATTTTTTACAAAATTTTAGCGAGGGGTGGTCGTGAAATACTTTAAAAAATTGTAAAAAATTTTTTGCAAAATATTAGCGAGGGGTGGTCGTGAAAAATTTTAAAAAATTGGAAAAATTTTTTTTTTAAATTTTAGCGAGGGGTGGTCGTGAAAAATTTTAAAAAATTGGAAAAATTTTTTTTTTAATTTTAGCGAGGGGTGGTCGTGAAAAACTTTAAAAAATTGTAAAAAATTTTTTGCAAAATTTTAGCGAGGGGTGGTCGTGAAATACTTTAAAAAATTGTAAAAAATTTTTTTCAAAATTTTAGCGAGGGGTGGTCGTGAAATACTTTAAAAAATTGGAAAAATTTTTTTTCAAAATTTTAGCGAGGGGTGGTCGTGAAAAATTTTAAAAAATTGGAAAAATTTTTTTTTTTAATTTTAGCGAGGGGTGGTCGTGAAAAATTTTAAAAAATTGGAAAAATTTTTTTTTTTAATTTTAGCGAGGGGTGGTCGTGAAATACTTTAAAAAATTGTATAAAATTTTTTGCAAAATTTTAGCATGGGGGTCGTGAAAAATTTTAAAAAATTGTAAAATTTTTTTTTTTTAATTTTAGCGAGGGGTGGTCGTGAAATACTTTAAAAAATTGTAAAAAATTTTTTTCAAAATTTTAGCGAGGGGGGGTCTTGAAAAATTTTAAAAAATTGGAAAAAATTTTTTTTTTAATTTTAGCGAGGGGTGGTCGTGAAAAATTTTAAAAAATTGGAAAAATTTTTTTTTTTAATTTTTTCGAGGGGTGGTCGTGAAATACTTTAAAAAATTGTAAAAAATTTTTTACAAAATTTTAGCGAGGGGTGGTCGTGAAATACTTTAAAAAATTGTAAAAAATTTTTTGCAAAATATTAGCGAGGGGTGGTCGTGAAATACTTTAAAAAATTGTAAAAAATTTTTTTCAAAATTTTAGCGAGGGGTGGTCGTGAAAAATTTTAAAAAATTGGAATAATTTTTTTTTTTAATTTTAGCGAGGGGTGGTCGTGAAAAATTTTAAAAAATTGGAAAAATTTTTTTTTTTAATTTTAGCGAGGGGTGGTCGTGAAATACTTTAAAAAATTGTATAAAATTTTTTTCAAAATTTTAGCGAGGGGTGGTCGTGAAAAATTTTAAAAAATTGTAAAATTTTTTTTTTTAATTTTAGCGAGGGGTGGTCGTGAAAAATTTTAAAAAATTGTAAAATTTTTTTTTTTTAATTTTAGCGAGGGGTGGTCGTGAAATACTTTAAAAAATTGTAAAAAATTTTTTTCAAAATTTTAGCGAGGGGTGGTCGTGAAAAATTTTAAAAAATTGGAAAAATTTTTTTTTTAATTTTAGCGAGGGGTGGTCGTGAAAAATTTTAAAAAATTGGAAAAATTTTTTTTTTTAATTTTAGCGAGGGGTGGTCGTGAAAAATTTTAAAAAATTGGAAAATTTTTTTTTTTTAATTTTAGCGAGGGGTGGTCGTGAAATACTTTAAAAAATTGTAAAAAATTTTTTGGAAAATTTTAGCGAGGGGTGGTCGTGAAATACTTTAAAAAATTGTAAAAAATTTTTTTCAAAATTTTAGCGAGGGGTGGTCGTGAAAAATTTTAAAAAATTGGAAAAATTTTTTTTTTAAATTTTAGCGAGGGGTGTTCGTAAAATACTTTAAAAAATTGTAAAAAATTTTTTGCAAAATTTTAGCGAGGGGTGGTCGTGAAAAATTTTAAAAAATTGGAAAAATTTTTTTTTTTAATTTTAGCGAGGGGTGGTCATGAAATACTTTAAAAAATTGTAAAAAATTTTTTTCAAAATTTTAGCTAGGGGTGGTCGTGAAAAATTTTAAAAAATTGGAAACATTTTTTTTTTTAATTTTAGCGAGGGGTGGTCGTGAAATACTTTAAAAAATTGTATAAAATTTTTTGCAAAATTTTAGCATGGGGGGGTCGTGAAAAATTTTAAAAAATTGGAAAAATTTTTTTTTTAAATTTTAGCGAGGGGTGGTCGTGATTAATTTTAAAAAATTGGAAAAATTTTTTTTTTTAATTTTAGCGAGGGGTGGTCGTGAAATACTTTAAAAAATTGTAAAAAATTTTTTACAAAATTTTAGCGAGGGGTGGTCGTGAAATACTTTAAAAAATTGTAAAAAATTTTTTGCAAAATTTTAGCGAGGGGTGGTCGTGAAATACTTTAAAAAATTGTAAAAAATTTTTTTCAAAATTTTAGCGAGGGGTGGTCGTGAAATACTTTAAAAAATTGGAAAAATTTTTTTTCAAAATTTTAGCGAGGGGTGGTCGTGAAAAATTTTAAAAAATTGGAAAAATTTTTTTTTTTAATTTTAGCGAGGGGTGGTCGTGAAAAATTTTAAAAAATTGGAAAAATTTTTTTTTTTAATTTTAGCGAGGGGTGGTCGTGAAATACTTTAAAAAATTGTATAAAATTTTTTGCAAAATTTTAGCATTGGGGGGTCGTGAAAAATTTTAAAAAATTGGAATAATTTTTTTTTTAAATTTTAGCGAGGGGTGGTCGTGAAATACTTTAATTGTAAAAATTTTTTTTTTTTAATTTTAGCGAGGGGTGGTCGTGAAAAATTTTAAAAAATTGGAAACATTTTTTTTTTTAATTTTAGCGAGGGGTGGTCGTGAAATACTTTAAAAAATTGGAAAAATTTTTTTTCAAAATTTTAGCGAGGGGTGGTCGTGAAAAATTTTAAAAAATTGGAAAAATTTTTTTTTTTAATTTTAGCGAGGGGTGGTCGTGAAAAATTTTAAAAAATTGGAAAAATTTTTTTTTTTAATTTTTTCGAGGGGTGGTCGTGAAATACTTTAAAAAATTGTAAAAAATTTTTTACAAAATTTTAGCGAGGGGTGGTCGTGAAATACTTTAAAAAATTGTAAAAAATTTTTTTCAAAATTTTAGCGAGGGGTGGTCGTGAAATACTTTAAAAAATTGTAAAAAATTTTTTTTTTAATTTTAGCGAGGGGTGGTCGTGAAAAATTTTAAAAAATTGGAAAAATTTTTTTTTTTAATTTTAGCGAGGGGTGGTCGTGAAAAATTTTAAAAAATTGGAAAATTTTTTTTTTTTAATTTTAGCGAGGGGTGGTCGTGAAATACTTTAAAAAATTGTAAAAAATTTTTTGGAAAATTTTAGCGAGGGGTGGTCGTGAAATACTTTAAAAAATTGTAAAAAATTTTTTTCAAAATTTTAGCGAGGGGTGGTCGTGAAAAATTTTAAAAAATTGGAAAAATTTTTTTTTTAAATTTTAGCGAGGGGTGTTCGTAAAATACTTTAAAAAATTGTAAAAAATTTTTTGCAAAATTTTAGCGAGGGGTGGTCGTGAAAAATTTTAAAAAATTGGAAAAATTTTTTTTTTTAATTTTAGCGAGGGTTGGTCATGAAATACTTTAAAAAATTGTAAAAAATTTTTTTCAAAATTTTAGCTAGGGGTGGTCGTGAAAAATTTTAAAAAATTGGAAACATTTTTTTTTTTAATTTTAGCGAGGGGTGGTCGTGAAATACTTTAAAAAATTGTATAAAATTTTTTGCAAAATTTTAGCATGGGGGGGTCGTGAAAAATTTTAAAAAATTGGAAAAATTTTTTTTTTAAATTTTAGCGAGGGGTGGTCGTGATTAATTTTAAAAAATTGGAAAAATTTTTTTTTTTAATTTTAGCGAGGGGTGGTCGTGAAATACTTTAAAAAATTGTAAAAAATTTTTTACAAAATTTTAGCGAGGGGTGGTCGTGAAATACTTTAAAAAATTGTAAAAAATTTTTTGCAAAATTTTAGCGAGGGGTGGTCGTGAAATACTTTAAAAAATTGTAAAAAATTTTTTTCAAAATTTTAGCGAGGGGTGGTCGTGAAATACTTTAAAAAATTGGAAAAATTTTTTTTCAAAATTTTAGCGAGGGGTGGTCGTGAAAAATTTTAAAAAATTGGAAAAATTTTTTTTTTTAATTTTAGCGAGGGGTGGTCGTGAAAAATTTTAAAAAATTGGAAAAATTTTTTTTTTTAATTTTAGCGAGGGGTGGTCGTGAAATACTTTAAAAAATTGTATAAAATTTTTTGCAAAATTTTAGCATTGGGGGGTCGTGAAAAATTTTAAAAAATTGGAATAATTTTTTTTTTAAATTTTAGCGAGGGGTGGTCGTGAAATACTTTAATTGTAAAAAATTTTTTTTTTTAATTTTAGCGAGGGGTGGTCGTGAAAAATTTTAAAAAATTGGAAACATTTTTTTTTTAATTTTAGCGAGGGGTGGTCGTGAAATACTTTAAAAAATTGGAAAAATTTTTTTTCAAAATTTTAGCGAGGGGTGGTCGTGAAAAATTTTAAAAAATTGGAAAAATTTTTTTTTTTAATTTTAGCGAGGGGTGGTCGTGAAAAATTTTAAAAAATTGGAAAAATTTTTTTTTTTAATTTTTTCGAGGGGTGGTCGTGAAATACTTTAAAAAATTGTAAAAAATTTTTTACAAAATTTTAGCGAGGGGTGGTCGTGAAATACTTTAAAAAATTGTAAAAAATTTTTTTCAAAATTTTAGCGAGGGGTGGTCGTGAAAAATTTTAAAAAATTGGAATAATTTTTTTTTTAAATTTTAGCGAGGGGTGGTCGTGAAATACTTTAATTGTAAAAAATTTTTTTTTTTAATTTTAGCGAGGGGTGGTCGTGAAAAATTTTAAAAAATTGTAAAATTTTTTTTTTTTAATTTTAGCGAGGGGTGGTCGTGAAATACTTTAAAAAATTGTAAAAAATTTTTTTCAAAATTTTAGCGAGGGGAGGTCGTGAAAAATTTTAAAAAATTGGAATAATTTTTTTTTTAAATTTTAGCGAGGGGTGGTCGTGAAATACTTTAATTGTAAAAAATTTTTTTTTTTAATTTTAGCGAGGGGTGGTCGTGAAAAATTTTAAAAAATTGTAAAATTTTTTTTTTTTTAATTTTAGCGAGGGGTGGTCGTGAAATACTTTAAAAAATTGGAAAAATTTTTTTTTTAATTTAAGCGAGGGGTGGTCGTGAAAAATTTTAAAAAATTGGAAAAATTTTTTTTTTTAATTTTAGCGAGGGGTGGTCGTGAAAAATTTTAAAAAATTGGAAAATTTTTTTTTTTTAATTTTAGCGAGGGGTGGTCGTGAAATACTTTAAAAAATTGTAAAAAATTTTTTGCAAAATTTTAGCGAGGGGTGGTCGTGAAATACTTTAAAAAATTGTAAAAAATTTTTTTCAAAATTTTAGCGAGGGGTGGTCGTGAAAAATTTTAAAAAATTGGAAAAATTTTTTTTTTAAATTTTAGCGAGGGGTGTTCGTAAAATACTTTAAAAAATTGTAAAAAATTTTTTGCAAAATTTTAGCGAGGGGTGGTCGTGAAAAATTTTAAAAAATTGTAAAATTTTTTTTTTTAATTTTAGCGAGGGGTGGTCGTGAAAAATTTTAAAAAATTGGAAAAATTTTTTTTTTAAATTTTAGCGAGGGGTGGTCGTGAAATACTTTAAAAAATTGTAAAAAATTTTTTGCAAAATTTTAGCGAGGGGTGGTCGTGAAAAATTTTAAAAAATTGTAAAATTTTTTTTTTTTAATTTTAGCGAGGGGTGGTCGTGAAATACTTTAAAAAATTGTAAAAAATTTTTTTCAAAATTTTAGCGAGGGGGGGTCTTGAAAAATTTTAAAAAATTGGAAAAAATTTTTTTTTTAATTTTAGCGAGGGGTGGTCGTGAAAAATTTTAAAAAATTGTAAAATTTTTTTTTTTTAATTTTAGCGAGGGGTGGTCGTGAAATACTTTAAAAAATTGTAAAAAATTTTTTTCAAAATTTTAGCGAGGGGTGGTCGTGAAAAATTTTAAAAAATTGGAAAAATTTTTTTTTTAATTTTAGCGAGGGGTGGTCGTGAAAAATTTTAAAAAATTGGAAAAATTTTTTTTTTTAATTTTAGCGAGGGGTGGTCGTGAAAAATTTTAAAAAATTGGAAAATTTTTTTTTTTTAATTTTAGCGAGGGGTGGTCGTGAAATACTTTAAAAAATTGTAAAAAATTTTTTGCAAAATTTTAGCGAGGGGTGGTCGTGAAATACTTTAAAAAATTGTAAAAAATTTTTTTCAAAATTTTAGCGAGGGGTGGTCGTGAAAAATTTTAAAAAATTGGAAAAATTTTTTTTTTAAATTTTAGCGAGGGGTGTTCGTAAAATACTTTAAAAAATTGTAAAAAATTTTTTGCAAAATTTTAGCGAGGGGTGGTCGTGAAAAATTTTAAAAAATTGTAAAATTTTTTTTTTTAATTTTAGCGAGGGGTGGTCTAGAAAAATTTTAAAAAATTGGAAAAATTTTTTTTTTTAATTTTAGCGAGGGGTGGTCGTGAAATACTTTAAAAAATTGTAAAAAATTTTTTGCAAAATTTTAGCGAGGGGTGGTCGTGAAAAATTTTAAAAAATTGTAAAATTTTTTTTTTTTAATTTTAGCGAGGGGTGGTCGTGAAATACTTTAAAAAATTGTAAAAAATTTTTTTCAAAATTTTAGCGAGGGGGGGTCTTGAAAAATTTTAAAAAATTGGAAAAAATTTTTTTTTTAATTTTAGCGAGGGGTGGTCGTGAAAAATTTTAAAAAATTGGAAAAATTTTTTTTTTTAATTTTAGCGAGGGGTGGTCATGAAATACTTTAAAAAATTGTAAAAAATTTTTTTCAAAATTTTAGCGAGGGGTGGTCGTGATAAATTTTAAAAAATTGGAAAAATTTTTTTTTTTAATTTTAGCGAGGGGTGGTCGTGAAAAATTTTAAAAAATTGGAAAAATTTTTTTTTTTAATTTTAGCGAGGGGTGGTCGTGAAATACTTTAAAAAATTGTAAAAAATTTTTTGCAAAATTTTAGCGAGGGGTGGTCGTGATAAATTTTAAAAAATTGGAAAAATTTTTTTTTTTAATTTTAGCGAGGGGTGGTCGTGAAAAATTTTAAAAAATTGGGAAAATTTTTTTTTTTAATTTTAGCGAGGGGTGGTCGTGAAATACTTTAAAAAATTGTAAAAAATTTTTTGCAAAATTTTAGCGAGGGGTGGTCGTGAAAAATTTTAAAAAATTGGAAAAATTTTTTTTTTTAATTTTAGCGAGGGGTGGTCATGAAATACTTTAAAAAATTGTAAAAAATTTTTTTCAAAATTTTAGCGAGGGGTGGTGGTGAAAAATTTTAAAAAATTGGAAAAATTTTTTTTTTTAATTTTAGCGAGGGGTGGTCGTGAAAAATTTTAAAAAATTGGAAAATTTTTTTTTTTTAATTTTTTCGAGGGGTGGTCGTGAAATACTTTCAAAAATTGGAAAAATTTTTTTTCAAAATTTTAGCGAGGGGTGGTCGTGAAAAATTTTAAAAAATTGGAAAAATTTTTTTTTTAAATTTTAGCGAGGGGTGGTCGTGATTAATTTTAAAAAATTGGAAAAATTTTTTTTTTTAATTTTTTCGAGGGGTGGTCGTGAAATACTTTAAAAAATTGTAAAAAATTTTTTACAAAATTTTAGCGAGGGGTGGTCGTGAAATACTTTAAAAAATTGTAAAAAATTTTTTGCAAAATATTAGCGAGGGGTGGTCGTGAAAAATTTTAAAAAATTGGAAAAATTTTTTTTTTAAATTTTAGCGAGGGGTGGTCGTGAAAAATTTTAAAAAATTGGAAAAATTTTTTTTTTAATTTTAGCGAGGGGTGGTCGTGAAAAACTTTAAAAAATTGTAAAAAATTTTTTGCAAAATTTTAGCGAGGGGTGGTCGTGAAATACTTTAAAAAATTGTAAAAAATTTTTTTCAAAATTTTAGCGAGGGGTGGTCGTGAAATACTTTAAAAAATTGGAAAAATTTTTTTTCAAAATTTTAGCGAGGGGTGGTCGTGAAAAATTTTAAAAAATTGGAAAAATTTTTTTTTTTAATTTTAGCGAGGGGTGGTCGTGAAAAATTTTAAAAAATTGGAAAAATTTTTTTTTTTAATTTTAGCGAGGGGTGGTCGTGAAAAACTTTAAAAAATTGTATAAAATTTTTTGCAAAATTTTAGCGTGGGGGGGTCGTGAAAAATTTTAAAAAATTGGAAAAAATTTTTTTTTTAATTTTAGCGAGGGGAGGTCGTGAAAAATTTTAAAAAATTGGAAAAATTTTTTTTTTTAATTTTAGCGAGGGGTGGTCGTGAAAAATTTTAAAAAATTGGAAAAATTTTTTTTTTAATTTTAGCGAGGGGTGGTCGTGAAAAACTTTAAAAAATTGTAAAAAATTTTTTGCAAAATTTTAGCGAGGGGTGGTCGTGAAATACTTTAAAAAATTGTAAAAAATTTTTTGCAAAATATTAGCGAGGGGTGGTCGTGAAAAATTTTAAAAAATTGGAAAAATTTTTTTTTTAAATTTTAGCGAGGGGTGGTCGTGAAAAATTTTAAAAAATTGGAAAAATTTTTTTTTTAATTTTAGCGAGGGGTGGTCGTGAAAAACTTTAAAAAATTGTAAAAAATTTTTTGCAAAATTTTAGCGAGGGGTGGTCGTGAAATACTTTAAAAAATTGTAAAAAATTTTTTTCAAAATTTTAGCGAGGGGTGGTCGTGAAATACTTTAAAAAATTGGAAAAATTTTTTTTCAAAATTTTAGCGAGGGGTGGTCGTGAAAAATTTTAAAAAATTGGAAAAATTTTTTTTTTTAATTTTAGCGAGGGGTGGTCGTGAAAAATTTTAAAAAATTGGAAAAATTTTTTTTTTTAATTTTAGCGAGGGGTGGTCGTGAAATACTTTAAAAAATTGTATAAAATTTTTTGCAAAATTTTAGCGTGGGGGGGTCGTGAAAAATTTTAAAAAATTGGAAAAAATTTTTTTTTTAATTTTAGCGAGGGGAGGTCGTGAAAAATTTTAAAAAATTGGAAAAATTTTTTTTTTTAATTTTAGCGAGGGGTGGTCATGAAATACTTTAAAAAATTGTAAAAAATTTTTTTCAAAATTTTAGCTAGGGGTGGTCGTGAAAAATTTTAAAAAATTGGAAACATTTTTTTTTTTAATTTTAGCGAGGGGTGGTCGTGAAATACTTTAAAAAATTGGAAAAATTTTTTTTCAAAATTTTAGCGAGGGGTGGTCGTGAAAAATTTTAAAAAATTGGAAAATTTTTTTTTTTTAATTTTTTCGAGGGGTGGTCGTGAAATACTTTAAAAAATTGTAAAAAATTTTTTACAAAATTTTAGCGAGGGGTGGTCGTGAAATACTTTAAAAAATTGTAAAAAATTTTTTTCAAAATTTTTGCGAGGGGTGGTCGTGAAAAATTTTAAAAAATTGGAAAAATTTTTTTTTTAAATTTTAGCGAGGGGTGGTCGTGAAATACTTTAAAAAATTGTAAAAAATTTTTTTTTTTAATTTTAGCGAGGGGTGGTCGTGAAAAATTTTAAAAAATTGGAAAATTTTTTTTTTTTAATTTTAGCGAGGGGTGGTCGTGAAAAATTTTAAAAAATTTTGAAAAATTTTTTTTTTTAATTTTAGCGAGGGGTGGTCGTGAAAAATTTTAAAAAATTGGAAAAATTTTTTTTTTAAATTTTAGCGAGGGGAGGTCGTGAAAAATTTTAAAAAATTGTAAAATTTTTTTTTTTTAATTTTAGCGAGGGGTGGTCGTGAAATACTTTAAAAAATTGTAAAAAATTTTTTTCAAAATTTTAGCGAGGGGTGGTCGTGAAATACTTTAAAAAATTGGAAAAATTTTTTTTTAAAATTTTAGCGAGGGGCGGTCGTGAAAAATTTTAAAAAATTGGAAAAATTTTTTTTTTAAATTTTAGCGAGGGGAGGTCGTGAAAAATTTTAAAAAATTGTAAAATTTTTTTTTTTTAATTTTAGCGAGGGGTGGTCGTGAAATACTTTAAAAATTTGTAAAATTTTTTTTTTTTAATTTTAGCGAGGGGTGGTCGTGAAATACTTTAAAAAATTGTAAAAAATTTTTTGCAAAATTTTAGCGAGGGGTGGTCGTGAAATACTTTAAAAAATTGTAAAAAATTTTTTTCAAAATTTTAGCGAGGGGTGGTCGTGAAAAATTTTAAAAAATTGTAAAAAATTTTTTGCAAAATTTTAGCGAGGGGTGTTCGTAAAATACTTTAAAAAATTGTAAAAAATTTTTTGCAAAATTTTAGCGAGGGGTGGTCGTGAAAAATTTTAAAAAATTGTAAAATTTTTTTTTTTTAATTTTAGCGAGGGGAGGTCGTGAAAAATTTTAAAAAATTGGAAAAATTTTTTTTTTAAATTTTAGCGAGGGGTGGTCGTGAAAAATTTTAAAAAATTGGAAAATTTTTTTTTTTTAATTTTAGCGAGGGGTGGTCTTAAAATACTTTAAAAAATTGTACAAAATTTTTTGCAAAATTTTAGCGAGGGGTGGTCGTGAAATACTTTAAAAAATTTTAAAAAATTTTTTGCAAAATTTTAGCGAGGGGGGGTCGTGAAAAATTTTAAAAAATTGGAAAAATTTTTTTTTTTAATTTTAGCGAGGGGTGGTCGTGAAATACTTTAAAAAATTGTATAAAATTTTTTGCAAAATTTTAGCGAGGGTAGGTCGTGAAAAATTTTAAAAAATTGGAAAAACTTTTTTTTTTAATTTTAGCGAGGGGTGGTCGTGAAAAATTTTAAAAAATTGGAAAAATTTTTTTTTTTAATTTTAGCGAGGGGAGGTCATGAAATACTTTAAAAAATTTTTTTCAAAATTTTAGCGAGGGGTGGTCGTGAAAAATTTTAAAAAATTGGAAACATTTTTTTTTTTAATTTTAGCGAGGGGTGGTCGTGAAATACTTTAAAAAATTGGAAAAATTTTTTTTCAAAATTTTAGCGAGGGGTGGTCGTGAAAAATTTTAAAAAATTGGAAAAATTTTTTTTTTTAATTTTAGCGAGGGGTGGTCGTGAAAAATTTTAAAAAATTGGAAAAATTTTTTTTTTTAATTTTTTCGAGGGGTGGTCGTGAAATACTTTAAAAAATTGTAAAAAATTTTTTACAAAATTTTAGCGAGGGGTGGTCGTGAAATACTTTAAAAAATTGTAAAAAATTTTTTTCAAAATTTTAGCGTGGGGTGGTCGTGAAAAATTTTAAAAAATTGGAAAAATTTTTTTTTTAAATTTTAGCGAGGGGTGGTCGTGAAATACTTTAATTGTAAAAAATTTTTTTTTTTAATTTTAGCGAGGGGTGGTCGTGAAAAATTTTAAAAAATTGTAAAATTTTTTTTTTTTAATTTTAGCGAGGGGTGGTCGTGAAATACTTTAAAAAATTGTAAAAAATTTTTTTCAAAATTTTAGCGAGGGGTGGTCGTGAAAAATTTTAAAAAATTGGAAAAATTTTTTTTTAATTTTAGCGAGGGGTGGTCGTGAAAAATTTTAAAAAATTGGAAAAATTTTTTTTTTTAATTTTAGCGAGGGGTGGTCGTGAAAAATTTTAAAAAATTGGAAAAATTTTTTTTTTTAATTTTAGCGAGGGGTGGTCGTGAAATACTTTAAAAAATTGTAAAAAATTTTTTGCAAAATTTTAGCGAGGGGTGGTCGTGAAATACTTTAAAAAATTGTAAAAAATTTTTTTCAAAATTTTAGCGAGGGGTGGTCGTGAAAAATTTTAAAAAATTGGAAAAATTTTTTTTTTAAATTTTAGCGAGGGGTGTTCGTAAAATACTTTAAAAAATTGTAAAAAATTTTTTGCAAAATTTTAGCGAGGGGTGGTCGTGAAAAATTTTAAAAAATTGTAAAATTTTTTTTTTTAATTTTAGCGAGGGGTGGTCGTGAAAAATTTTAAAAAATTGGAAAAATTTTTTTTTAAATTTTAGCGAGGGGTGGTCGTGAAATACTTTAAAAAATTGTAAAAAATTTTTTGCAAAATTTTAGCGAGGGGTGGTCGTGAAAAATTTTAAAAAATTGTAAAATTTTTTTTTTTTAATTTTAGCGAGGGGTGGTCGTGAAATACTTTAAAAAATTGTAAAAAATTTTTTTCAAAATTTTAGCGAGGGGTGGTCGTGAAAAATTTTAAAAAATTGGAAAAATTTTTTTTTTAAATTTTAGCGAGGGGTGGTCGTGAAAAATTTTAAAAAATTGGAAAAATTTTTTTTTTAAATTTTAGCGAGGGGTGGTCGTGAAAAATTTTAAAAAATTGGAAAATTTTTTTTTTTTAATTTTAGCGAGGGGTGGTCGTGAAATACTTTAAAAAATTGTAAAAAATTTTTTGCAAAACTTTAGCGAGGGGTGGTCGTGAAAAATTTTAAAAAATTGGAAAAATTTTTTTTTAAATTTTAGCGAGGGGTGGTCGTGAAAAATTTTAAAAAATTGGAAAAATTTTTTTTTAAATTTTAGCGAGGGGTGGTCGTGAAAAATTTTAAAAAATTGGAAAATTTTTTTTTTTTAATTTTAGCGAGGGTTGGTCGTAAAATACTTTAAAAAATTGTAAAAAATTTTTTGCAAAATTTTAGCGAGGGGTGGTCGTGAAATACTTTAAAAAATTGTAAAAAATTTTTTGCAAAATTTTAGCGAGGGGTGGTCGTGAAAAATTTTAAAAAATTGGAAAAATTTTTTTTTTTAATTTTAGCGAGGGGTGGTCGTGAAAAATTTTAAAAAATTGGAAAATTTTTTTTTTTTAATTTTAGCGAGGGGTGGTCGTGAAATACTTTAAAAAATTGTAAAAAATTTTTTGCAAAACTTTAGCGAGGGGTGGTCGTGAAATACTTTAAAAAATTATAAAAAATTTTTTTCAAAATTTTAGCGAGGGGTGGTCGTGTAATACTTTAAAAAATTGTAAAAAATTTTTTGCAAAATTTTAGCGAGGGGTGGTCGTGAAAAATTTTAAAAAATTGGAAAAATTTTTTTTTTAAATTTTAGCGAGGGGTGGTCGTGAAATACTTTAAAAAATTGTAAAAAATTTTTTGCAAAATTTTAGCGAGGGGTGGTCGTGAAAAATTTTAAAAAATTGTAAAATTTTTTTTTTTTAATTTTAGCGAGGGGTGTTCGTAAAATACTTTAAAAAATTGTAAAAAATTTTTTGCAAAATTTTAGCGAGGGGTGGTCGTGAAAAATTTTAAAAAATTGTAAAATTTTTTTTTTTAATTTTAGCGAGGGGTGGTCGTGAAAAATTTTAAAAAATTGGAAAAATTTTTTTTTTAAATTTTAGCGAGGGGTGGTCGTGAAATACTTTAAAAAATTGTAAAAAATTTTTTGCAAAATTTTAGCGAGGGGTGGTCGTGAAAAATTTTAAAAAATTGTAAAATTTTTTTTTTTAATTTTAGCGAGGGGTGGTCGTGAAATACTTTAAAAAATTGTAAAAAATTTTTTGCAAAATTTTAGCGAGGGGTGGTCGTGAAATACTTTAAAAAATTGTAAAAAATTTTTTTCAAAATTTTAGCGAGGGTATGGTCGTGAAAAATTTTAAAAAATTGGAAAAATTTTTTTTTTAAATTTTAGCGAGGGGTGTTCGTAAAATACTTTAAAAAATTGTAAAAAATTTTTTGCAAAATTTTAGCGAGGGGTGGTCGTGAAAAATTTTAAAAAATTGTAAAATTTTTTTTTTTTAATTTTAGCGAGGGGTGGTCGTGAAAAATTTTAAAAAATTGGAAAAATTTTTTTTTTAAATTTTAGCGAGGGGTGGTCGTGAAAAATTTTAAAAAATTGAAAATTTTTTTTTTTTAATTTTATCGAGGGGTGGTCGTAAAATACTTTAAAAAATTGTACAAAATTTTTTGCAAAATTTTAGCGAGGGGTGGTCGTGAAATACTTTAAAAAATTGTAAAAAATTTTTTACAAAATTTTAGCGAGGGGTGGTCGTGAAAAATTTTAAAAAATTGGAAAAATTTTTTTTTTAAATTTTAGCGAGGGGTGTTCGTGAAAAATTTTAAAAAATTGGAAAAATTTTTTTTTTAATTTTAGCAAGGGGTGGTCGTGAAATACTTTAAAAAATTGTAAAAAATTTTTTGCAAAACTTTAGCTAGGGGTGGTCGTGAAAAATTTTAAAAAATTGTAAAATTTTTTTTTTTTAATTTTAGCGAGGGGTGGTCGTGAAATACTTTAAAAAATTGTAAAAAATTTTTTGCAAAATTTTAGCGAGGGGTGGTCGTGAAAAATTTTAAAAAATTGTAAAATTTTTTTTTTTTAATTTTAGCGAGGGGTGGTCGCGAAATACTTTAAAAAATTGTAAAAAATTTTTTTCAAAATTTTAGCGAGGGGTGGTCGTGAAAAATTTTAAAAAATTGTAAAATATTTTTTTTTTAAATTTTAGCGAGGGGTGGTCGTGAAAAATTTTAAAAAATTGGAAAAATTTTTTTTTTAAATTTTAGCGAGGGGTGGTCGTGAAAAATTTTAAAAAATTGTAAAATTTTTTTTTTTTAATTTTAGCGAGGGGTGGTCGTGAAATACTTTAAAAAATTGTAAAAAATTTTTTTCAAAATTTTAGCGAGGGGTGGTCGTGAAAAATTTTAAAAAATTGGAAAAATTTTTTTTTTTAATTTTAGCGAGGGGTGGTCGTGAAAAATTTTAAAAAATTGGAAAAATTTTTTTTTTAATTTTAGCGAGGGGTGGTCGTGAAATACTTTAAAAAATTGTAAAAAATTTTTTGCAAAACTTTAGCTAGGGGTGGTCGTGAAAAATTTTAAAAAATTGTAAAATTTTTTTTTTTAATTTTAGCGAGGGGTGGTCGTGAAATACTTTAAAAAATTGTAAAATTTTTTTTTCAAAATTTTAGCGAGGGGAGGTCGTGAAAAATTTTAAAAAATTGGAAAAATTTTTTTTTTTAATTTTAGCGAGGGGTGGTCGTGAAAAATTTTAAAAAATTGGAAAATTTTTTTTTTTAATTTTAGCGAGGGGTGGTCGTGAAATACTTTAAAAAATTGTAAAATTTTTTTTTTTAATTTTAGCGAGGGGTGGTCGTGAAATACTTTAAAAAATTGGAAAAATTTTTTTGCAAAATTTTAGCGAGGGGTGGTCGTGAAATACTTTAAAAAATTGTAAAAAATTTTTTTCAAAATTTTAGCGAGGGTATGGTCGTGAAAAATTTTAAAAAATTGGAAAAATTTTTTTTTTAAATTTTAGCGAGGGGTGTTCGTAAAATACTTTAAAAAATTGTAAAAAATTTTTTGCAAAATTTTAGCGAGGGGTGGTCGTGAAAAATTTTAAAAAATTGTAAAATTTTTTTTTTTTAATTTTAGCGAGGGGTGGTCGTGAAAAATTTTAAAAAATTGGAAAAATTTTTTTTTTAAATTTTAGCGAGGGGTGGTCGTGAAAAATTTTAAAAAATTGAAAATTTTTTTTTTTTAATTTTAGCGAGGGGTGGTCGTAAAATACTTTAAAAAATTGTACAAAATTTTTTGCAAAATTTTAGCGAGGGGTGGTCGTGAAATACTTTAAAAAATTGTAAAAAATTTTTTTCAAAATTTTAGCGAGGGGTGGTCGTGAAAAATTTTAAAAAATTGGAAAAATTTTTTTTTTAAATTTTAGCGAGGGGTGTTCGTGAAAAATTTTAAAAAATTGGAAAAATTTTTTTTTTAATTTTAGCAAGGGGTGGTCGTGAAATACTTTAAAAAATTGTAAAAAATTTTTTGCAAAACTTTAGCTAGGGGTGGTCGTGAAAAATTTTAAAAAATTGTAAAATTTTTTTTTTTTAATTTTAGCGAGGGGTGGTCGTGAAATACTTTAAAAAATTGTAAAAATTTTTTTTTTAAATTTTAGCGAGGGGTGGTCGTGAAAAATTTTAAAAAATTGGAAATTTTTTTTTTTAATTTTAGCGAGGGGTGGTCGTAAAATACTTTAAAAAATTGTACAAAATTTTTTGCAAAATTTTAGCGAGGGGTGGTCGTGAAATACTTTAAAAAATTGTAAAAAATTTTTTGCAAAATTTTAGCGAGGGGTGGTCGTGAAAAATTTTAAAAAATTGTAAAATTTTTTTTTTTTAATTTTAGCGAGGGGTGGTCGCGAAATACTTTAAAAAATTGTAAAAAATTTTTTTCAAAATTTTAGCGAGGGGTGGTCGTGAAAAATTTTAAAAAATTGTAAAATATTTTTTTTTTAAATTTTAGCGAGGGGTGGTCGTGAAAAATTTTAAAAAATTGGAAAAATTTTTTTTTTAAATTTTAGCGAGGGGTGGTCGTGAAAAATTTTAAAAAATTGTAAAATTTTTTTTTTTTAATTTTAGCGAGGGGTGGTCGTGAAATACTTTAAAAAATTGTAAAAAATTTTTTTCAAAATTTTAGCGAGGGGAGGTCGTGAAAAATTTTAAAAAATTGGAAAAATTTTTTTTTTTAATTTTAGCGAGGGGTGGTCGTGAAAAATTTTAAAAAATTGGAAAAATTTTTTTTTTAATTTTAGCGAGGGGTGGTCGTGAAATACTTTAAAAAATTGTAAAAAATTTTTTGCAAAACTTTAGCTAGGGGTGGTCGTGAAAAATTTTAAAAAATTGTAAAATTTTTTTTTTTTAATTTTAGCGAGGGGTGGTCGTGAAATACTTTAAAAAATTGTAAAAATTTTTTTTTTAAATTTTAGCGAGGGGTGGTCGTGAAAAATTTTAAAAAATTGGAAAATTTTTTTTTTTAATTTTAGCGAGGGGTGTTCTTAAAATACTTTAAAAAATTTTAAAAAATTTTTTTTTTAAATTTTAGCGAGGGGTGGTCGTGAAAAATTTTAAAAAATTGTAAAATTTTTTTTTTTAATTTTAGCGAGGGGTGGTCGTGAAATACTTTAAAAAATTGTAAAATTTTTTTTTTTTAATTTTAGCGAGGGGTGTTCGTAAAATACTTTAAAAAATTGTAAAAAATTTTTTGCAAAATTTTAGCGAGGGGTGGTCGTGAAAAATTTTAAAAAATTGTAAAATTTTTTTTTTTTAATTTTAGCGAGGGGTGGTCGTGAAATACTTTAAAAAATTGTAAAAAATTTTTTGCAAAATTTTAGCGAGGGGTGGTCGTGAAATACTTTAAAAAATTGTAAAAAATTTTTTTCAAAATTTTAGCGAGGGTATGGTCGTGAAAAATTTTAAAAAATTGGAAAAATTTTTTTTTTAAATTTTAGCGAGGGGTGTTCGTAAAATACTTTAAAAAATTGTAAAAAATTTTTTGCAAAATTTTAGCGAGGGGTGGTCGTGAAAAATTTTAAAAAATTGTAAAATTTTTTTTTTTTAATTTTAGCGAGGGGTGGTCGTGAAAAATTTTAAAAAATTGGAAAAATTTTTTTTTTAAATTTTAGCGAGGGGTGGTCGTGAAAAATTTTAAAAAATTGAAAATTTTTTTTTTTTAATTTTAGCGAGGGGTGGTCGTGAAAAATTTTAAAAAATTGGAAAAATTTTTTTTTTAAATTTTAGCGAGGGGTGGTCGTGAAATACTTTAAAAAATTGTAAAAAATTTTTTTTTTTAATTTTAGCGAGGGGTGGTCGTGAAAAATTTTAAAAAATTGGAAAAATTTTTTTTTTTAATTTTAGCGAGGGGTGGTCGTGAAAAATTTTAAAAAATTTTGAAAAATTTTTTTTTTAATTTTAGCGAGGGGTGGTCGTGAAATACTTTAAAAAATTGTAAAAAATTTTTTTCAAAATTTTAGCGAGGGGTGGTCGTGAAATACTTTAAAAAATTGGAAAAATTTTTTTTCAAAATTTTAGCGAGGGGTGGTCGTGAAAAATTTTAAAAAATTGGAAAAATTTTTTTTTTAAATTTTAGCGAGGGGAGGTCGTGAAAAATTTTAAAAAATTGTAAAATTTTTTTTTTTAATTTTAGCGAGGGGTGGTCGTGAAATACTTTAAAAAATTGTAAAATTTTTTTTTTTAATTTTAGCGAGGGGTGGTCGTGAAATACTTTAAAAAATTGTAAAAAATTTTTTGCAAAATTTTAGCGAGGGGTGGTCGTGAAATACTTTAAAAAATTGTAAAAAATTTTTTTCAAAATTTTAGCGAGGGTATGGTCGTGAAAAATTTTAAAAAATTGGAAAAATTTTTTTTTTAAATTTTAGCGAGGGGTGTTCGTAAAATACTTTAAAAAATTGTAAAAAATTTTTTGCAAAATTTTAGCGAGGGGTGGTCGTGAAAAATTTTAAAAAATTGTAAAATTTTTTTTTTTTAATTTTAGCGAGGGGTGGTCGTGAAAAATTTTAAAAAATTGGAAAAATTTTTTTTTTAAATTTTAGCGAGGGGAGGTCGTGAAAAATTTTAAAAAATTGAAAATTTTTTTTTTTTAATTTTAGCGAGGGGTGGTCGTAAAATACTTTAAAAAATTGTACAAAATTTTTTGCAAAATTTTAGCGAGGGGTGGTCGTGAAATACTTTAAAAAATTGTAAAAAATTTTTTTCAAAATTTTAGCGAGGGGTGTTCGTGAAAAATTTTAAAAAATTGGAAAAATTTTTTTTTTAATTTTAGCAAGGGGTGGTCGTGAAATACTTTAAAAAATTGTAAAAAATTTTTTGCAAAACTTTAGCTAGGGGTGGTCGTGAAAAATTTTAAAAAATTGTAAAATTTTTTTTTTTTAATTTTAGCGAGGGGTGGTCGTGAAAAATTTTAAAAAATTGGAAAAATTTTTTTTTTAAATTTTAGCGAGGGGTGGTCGTGAAAAATTTTAAAAAATTGAAAATTTTTTTTTTTTAATTTTAGCGAGGGGTGGTCGTAAAATACTTTAAAAAATTGTACAAAATTTTTTGCAAAATTTTAGCGAGGGGTGGTCGTGAAATACTTTAAAAAATTGTAAAAAATTTTTTGCAAAATTTTAGCGAGGGGTGGTCGTGAAAAATTTTAAAAAATTGTAAAATTTTTTTTTTTTAATTTTAGCGAGGGGTGGTCGTGAAATACTTTAAAAAATTGTAAAAAATTTTTTTCAAAATTTTAGCGAGGGGTGGTCGTGAAAAATTTTAAAAAATTGTAAAATATTTTTTTTTTTAATTTTAGCGAGGGGTGGTCGTGAAAAATTTTAAAAAATTGGAAAAATTTTTTTTTTAAATTTTAGCGAGGGGTGGTCGTGAAAAATTTTAAAAAATTGTAAAATTTTTTTTTTTTAATTTTAGCGAGTGGTGGTCGTGAAATACTTTAAAAAATTGTAAAAAATTTTTTTCAAAATTTTAGCGAGGGGAGGTCGTGAAAAATTTTAAAAAATTGGAAAAATTTTTTTTTTTAATTTTAGCGAGGGGTGGTCGTGAAAAATTTTAAAAAATTGGAAAAATTTTTTTTTTAATTTTAGCGAGGGGTGGTCGTGAAATACTTTAAAAAATTGTAAAAAATTTTTTGCAAAACTTTAGCTAGGGGTGGTCGTGAAAAATTTTAAAAAATTGTAAAATTTTTTTTTTTTAATTTTAGCGAGGGGTGGTCGTGAAATACTTTAAAAAATTGTAAAAATTTTTTTTTTAAATTTTAGCGAGGGGTGGTCGTGAAAAATTTTAAAAAATTGGAAAATTTTTTTTTTTAATTTTAGCGAGGGGAGTTCTTAAAATACTTTAAAAAATTGTAAAAATTTTTTTTTAAATTTTAGCGAGGGGTGGTCGTGAAAAATTTTAAAAAATTGTAAAATTTTTTTTTTTAATTTTAGCGAGGGGTGGTCGTGAAATACTTTAAAAAATTGTAAAATTTTTTTTTTTTAATTTTAGCGAGGGGTGTTCGTAAAATACTTTAAAAAATTGTAAAAATTTTTTTGCAAAATTTTAGCGAGGGGTGGTCGCGAAATACTTTAAAAAATTGTAAAAAATTTTTTTCAAAATTTTAGCGAGGGGTGGTCGTGAAAAATTTTAAAAAATTGTAAAATATTTTTTTTTTAAATTTTAGCGAGGGGTGGTCGTGAAAAATTTTAAAAAATTGGAAAAATTTTTTTTTTAAATTTTAGCGAGGGGTGGTCGTGAAAAATTTTAAAAAATTGTAAAATTTTTTTTTTTTAATTTTAGCGAGGGGTGGTCGTGAAATACTTTAAAAAATTGTAAAAAATTTTTTTCAAAATTTTAGCGAGGGGAGGTCGTGAAAAATTTTAAAAAATTGGAAAAATTTTTTTTTTTATAATTTTAGCGAGGGGTGGTCGTGAAAAATTTTAAAAAATTGGAAAAATTTTTTTTTTAATTTTAGCGAGGGGTGGTCGTGAAATACTTTAAAAAATTGTAAAAAATTTTTTGCAAAACTTTAGCTAGGGGTGGTCGTGAAAAATTTTAAAAAATTGTAAAATTTTTTTTTTTAATTTTAGCGAGGGGTGGTCGTGAAATACTTTAAAAAATTGTAAAATTTTTTTTTCAAAATTTTAGCGAGGGGAGGTCGTGAAAAATTTTAAAAAATTGGAAAAATTTTTTTTTTTAATTTTAGCGAGGGGTGGTCGTGAAAAATTTTAAAAAATTGTAAAAAATTTTTTTCAAAATTTTAGCGAGGGGTGGTCGTGAAATACTTTAAAAAATTGTAAAATTTTTTTTTTTAATTTTAGCGAGGGGTGGTCGTGAAATACTTTAAAAAATTGTAAAAAATTTTTTGCAAAATTTTAGCGAGGGGTGGTCGTGAAATACTTTAAAAAATTGTAAAAAATTTTTTTCAAAATTTTAGCGAGGGTATGGTCGTGAAAAATTTTAAAAAATTGGAAAAATTTTTTTTTTAAATTTTAGCGAGGGGTGTTCGTAAAATACTTTAAAAAATTGTAAAAAATTTTTTGCAAAATTTTAGCGAGGGGTGGTCGTGAAAAATTTTAAAAAATTGTAAAATTTTTTTTTTTTAATTTTAGCGAGGGGTGGTCGTGAAAAATTTTAAAAAATTGGAAAAATTTTTTTTTTAAATTTTAGCGAGGGGTGGTCGTGAAAAATTTTAAAAAATTGAAAATTTTTTTTTTTTAATTTTAGCGAGGGGTGGTCGTAAAATACTTTAAAAAATTGTACAAAATTTTTTGCAAAATTTTAGCGAGGGGTGGTCGTGAAATACTTTAAAAAATTGTAAAAAAATTTTTTCAAAATTTTAGCGAGGGGTGGTCGTGAAAAATTTTAAAAAATTGGAAAAATTTTTTTTTTAAATTTTAGCGAGGGGTGTTCGTGAAAAATTTTAAAAAATTGGAAAAATTTTTTTTTTAATTTTAGCAAGGGGTGGTCGTGAAATACTTTAAAAAATTTTAAAAAATTTTTTGCAAAACTTTAGCTAGGGGTGGTCGTGAAAAATTTTAAAAAATTGTAAAATTTTTTTTTTTTAATTTTAGCGAGGGGTGGTCGTGAAATACTTTAAAAAATTGTAAAAATTTTTTTTTTAAATTTTAGCGAGGGGTGGTCGTGAAAAATTTTAAAAAATTGGAAATTTTTTTTTTTTAATTTTAGCGAGGGGTGGTCGTAAAATACTTTAAAAAATTGTACAAAATTTTTTGCAAAATTTTAGCGAGGGGTGGTCGTGAAATACTTTAAAAAATTGTAAAAAATTTTTTGCAAAATTTTAGCGAGGGGTGGTCGTGAAAAATTTTAAAAAATTGTAAAATTTTTTTTTTTTAATTTTAGCGAGGGGTGGTCGCGAAATACTTTAAAAAATTGTAAAAAATTTTTTTCAAAATTTTAGCGAGGGGTGGTCGTGAAAAATTTTAAAAAATTGTAAAATATTTTTTTTTTAAATTTTAGCGAGGGGTGGTCGTGAAAAATTTTAAAAAATTGGAAAAATTTTTTTTTTAAATTTTAGCGAGGGGTGGTCGTGAAAAATTTTAAAAAATTGTAAAATTTTTTTTTTTTAATTTTAGCGAGGGGTGGTCGTGAAATACTTTAAAAAATTGTAAAAAATTTTTTTCAAAATTTTAGCGAGGGGTGGTCGTGAAAAATTTTAAAAAATTGGAAAAATTTTTTTTTTTAATTTTAGCGAGGGGTGGTCGTGAAAAATTTTAAAAAATTGGAAAAATTTTTTTTTTAATTTTAGCGAGGGGTGGTCGTGAAATACTTTAAAAAATTGTAAAAAATTTTTTGCAAAACTTTAGCTAGGGGTGGTCGTGAAAAATTTTAAAAAATTGTAAAATTTTTTTTTTTTAATTTTAGCGAGGGGTGGTCGTGAAATACTTTAAAAAATTGTAAAAATTTTTTTTTTAAATTTTAGCGAGGGGTGGTCGTGAAAAATTTTAAAAAATTGGAAAATTTTTTTTTTTAATTTTAGCGAGGGGTGTTCTTAAAATACTTTAAAAAATTGTAAAAATTTTTTTTTTAAATTTTAGCGAGGGGTGGTCGTGAAAAATTTTAAAAAATTGTAAAATTTTTTTTTTTAATTTTAGCGAGGGGTGGTCGTGAAATACTTTAAAAAATTGTAAAATTTTTTTTTTTTAATTTTAGCGAGGGGTGTTCGTAAAATACTTTAAAAAATTGTAAAAAATTTTTTGCAAAATTTTAGCGAGGGGTGGTCGTGAAAAATTTTAAAAAATTGTAAAATTTTTTTTTTTTAATTTTAGCGAGGGGTGGTCGTGAAATACTTTAAAAAATTGTAAAAAATTTTTTGCAAAATTTTAGCGAGGGGTGGTCGTGAAATACTTTAAAAAATTGTAAAAAATTTTTTGCAAAATTTTAGCGAGGGGTGGTCGTGAAAAATTTTAAAAAATTGGAAAAATTTTTTTTTTAAATTTTAGCGAGGGGTGGTCGTGAAATACTTTAAAAAATTGTAAAAAATTTTTTTTTTTAATTTTAGCGAGGGGTGGTCGTGAAAAATTTTAAAAAATTGGAAAAATTTTTTTTTTTAATTTTAGCGAGGGGTGGTCGTGAAAAATTTTAAAAAATTTTGAAAAATTTTTTTTTTAATTTTAGCGAGGGGTGGTCGTGAAATACTTTAAAAAATTGTAAAAAATTTTTTTCAAAATTTTAGCGAGGGGTGGTCGTGAAATACTTTAAAAAATTGGAAAAATTTTTTTTCAAAATTTTAGCGAGGGGTGGTCGTGAAAAATTTTAAAAAATTGGAAAAATTTTTTTTTTAAATTTTAGCGAGTGGAGGTCGTGAAAAATTTTAAAAAATTGTAAAATTTTTTTTTTTAATTTTAGCGAGGGGTGGTCGTGAAATACTTTAAAAAATTGTAAAATTTTTTTTTTTAATTTTAGCGAGGGGTGGTCGTGAAATACTTTAAAAAATTGTAAAAAATTTTTTGCAAAATTTTAGCGAGGGGTGGTCGTGAAATACTTTAAAAAATTGTAAAATTTTTTTTTCCAAATTTTAGCGTGGGGAGGTCGTGAAAAATTTTAAAAAATTGGAAAAATTTTTTTTTTTAATTTTAGCGAGGGGTGGTCGTGAAAAATTTTAAAAAATTGTAAAAAATTTTTTTCAAAATTTTAGCGAGGGGTGGTCGTGAAATACTTTAAAAAATTGTAAAATTTTTTTTTTTAATTTTAGCGAGGGGTGGTCGTGAAATACTTTAAAAAATTGTAAAAAATTTTTTGCAAAATTTTAGCGAGGGGTGGTCGTGAAATACTTTAAAAAATTGTAAAAAATTTTTTTCAAAATTTTAGCGAGGGTATGGTCGTGAAAAATTTTAAAAAATTGGAAAAATTTTTTTTTTAAATTTTAGCGAGGGGTGTTCGTAAAATACTTTAAAAAATTGTAAAAAATTTTTTGCAAAATTTTAGCGAGGGGTGGTCGTGAAAAATTTTAAAAAATTGTAAAATTTTTTTTTTTTAATTTTAGCGAGGGGTGGTCGTGAAAAATTTTAAAAAATTGGAAAAATTTTTTTTTTAAATTTTAGCGAGGGGTGGTCGTGAAAAATTTTAAAAAATTGAAAATTTTTTTTTTTAATTTTAGCGAGGGGTGGTCGTAAAATACTTTAAAAAATTGTACAAAATTTTTTGCAAAATTTTAGCGAGGGGTGGTCGTGAAATACTTTAAAAAATTGTAAAAAATTTTTTTCAAAATTTTAGCGAGGGGTGGTCGTGAAAAATTTTAAAAAATTGGAAAAATTTTTTTTTTAAATTTTAGCGAGGGGTGTTCGTGAAAAATTTTAAAAAATTGGAAAAATTTTTTTTTTAATTTTAGCAAGGGGTGGTCGTGAAATACTTTAAAAAATTGTAAAAAATTTTTTGCAAAACTTTAGCTAGGGGTGGTCGTGAAATACTTTAAAAAATTGTAAAAAATTTTTTGCAAAATTTTAGCGAGGGGTGGTCGTGAAAAATTTTAAAAAATTGTAAAATTTTTTTTTTTTAATTTTAGCGAGGGGTGGTCGCGAAATACTTTAAAAAATTGTAAAAAATTTTTTTCAAAATTTTAGCGAGGGGTGGTCGTGAAAAATTTTAAAAAATTGTAAAATATTTTTTTTTTAAATTTTAGCGAGGGGTGGTCGTGAAAAATTTTAAAAAATTGGAAAAATTTTTTTTTTAAATTTTAGCGAGGGGTGGTCGTGAAAAATTTTAAAAAATTGTAAAATTTTTTTTTTTTAATTTTAGCGAGGGGTGGTCGTGAAATACTTTAAAAAATTGTAAAAAATTTTTTTCAAAATTTTAGCGAGGGGAGGTCGTGAAAAATTTTAAAAAATTGGAAAAATTTTTTTTTTTTAATTTTAGCGAGGGGTGGTCGTGAAATACTTTAAAAAATTGTAAAAATTTTTTTTTTAAATTTTAGCGAGGGGTGGTCGTGAAAAATTTTAAAAAATTGGAAAATTTTTTTTTTTAATTTTAGCGAGGGGTGTTCTTAAAATACTTTAAAAAATTGTAAAAATTTTTTTTTTAAATTTTAGCGAGGGGTGGTCGTGAAAAATTTTAAAAAATTGTAAAATTTTTTTTTTTAATTTTAGCGAGGGGTGGTCGTGAAATACTTTAAAAAATTGTAAAATTTTTTTTTTTTAATTTTAGCGAGGGGTGTTCGTAAAATACTTTAAAAAATTGTAAAAAATTTTTTGCAAAATTTTAGCGAGGGGTGGTCGTGAAAAATTTTAAAAAATTGTAAAATTTTTTTTTTTTAATTTTAGCGAGGGGTGGTCGTGAAATACTTTAAAAAATTGTAAAAAATTTTTTGCAAAATTTTAGCGAGGGGTGGTCGTGAAATACTTTAAAAAATTGTAAAAAATTTTTTTCAAAATTTTAGCGAGGGTATGGTCGTGAAAAATTTTAAAAAATTGGAAAAATTTTTTTTTTAAATTTTAGCGAGGGGTGTTCGTAAAATACTTTAAAAAATTATAAAAAATTTTTTGCAAAATTTTAGCGAGGGGTGGTCGTGAAAAATTTTAAAAAATTGTAAAATTTTTTTTTTTTAATTTTAGCGAGGGGTGGTCGTGAAAAATTTTAAAAAATTGGAAAAATTTTTTTTTTAAATTTTAGCGAGGGGTGGTCGTGAAAAATTTTAAAAAATTGAAAATTTTTTTTTTTTAATTTTAGCGAGGGGTGGTCGTGAAAAATTTTAAAAAATTGGAAAAATTTTTTTTTTAAATTTTAGCGAGGGGTGGTCGTGAAATACTTTAAAAAATTGTAAAAAATTTTTTTTTTTAATTTTAGCGAGGGGTGTTCTTAAAATACTTTAAAAAATTGTAAAAATTTTTTTTTTAAATTTTAGCGAGGGGTGGTCGTGAAAAATTTTAAAAAATTGTAAAATTTTTTTTTTTAATTTTAGCGAGGGGTGGTCGTGAAATACTTTAAAAAATTGTAAAATTTTTTTTTTTTAATTTTAGCGAGGGGTGTTCGTAAAATACTTTAAAAAATTGTAAAAAATTTTTTGCAAAATTTTAGCGAGGGGTGGTCGTGAAAAATTTTAAAAAATTGTAAAATTTTTTTTTTTTAATTTTAGCGAGGGGTGGTCGTGAAATACTTTAAAAAATTGTAAAAAATTTTTTGCAAAATTTTAGCGAGGGGTGGTCGTGAAAAATTTTAAAAAATTGTAAAATTTTTTTTTTTTAATTTTAGCGAGGGGTGGTCGTGAAATACTTTAAAAAATTGTAAAAATTTTTTTTTTAAATTTTAGCGAGGGGTGGTCGTGAAAAATTTTAAAAAATTGGAAAATTTTTTTTTTTAATTTTAGCGAGGGGTGTTCTTAAAATACTTTAAAAAATTGTAAAAATTTTTTTTTTAAATTTTAGCGAGGGGTGGTCGTGAAAAATTTTAAAAAATTGTAAAATTTTTTTTTTTAATTTTAGCGAGGGGTGGTCGTGAAATACTTTAAAAAATTGTAAAATTTTTTTTTTTTAATTTTAGCGAGGGGTGTTCGTAAAATACTTTAAAAAATTGTAAAAAATTTTTTGCAAAATTTTAGCGAGGGGTGGTCGTGAAAAATTTTAAAAAATTGTAAAATTTTTTTTTTTTAATTTTAGCGAGGGGTGGTCGTGAAATACTTTAAAAAATTGTAAAAAATTTTTTGCAAAATTTTAGCGAGGGGTGGTCGTGAAATACTTTAAAAAATTGTAAAAAATTTTTTTCAAAATTTTAGCGAGGGGTGGTCGTGAAAAATTTTAAAAAATTGGAAAAATTTTTTTTTTAAATTTTAGCGAGGGGTGTTCGTAAAATACTTTAAAAAATTGTAAAAAATTTT
This sequence comes from Villa cingulata, assembly GCA_951394055.1. Lineage (NCBI taxonomy): Eukaryota > Metazoa > Arthropoda > Insecta > Diptera > Bombyliidae > Villa > Villa cingulata. Next base: position 28,404,650 of record OX596018.1, read on the forward strand.
TTGCAAAATTTTAGCGAGGGGTGGTCGTGAAAAATTTTAAAAAATTATAAAATTTTTTTTTTAATTTTAGCGAGGGGTGGTCGTGAAAAATTTTAAAAAATTGGAAAAATTTTTTTTTTAAATTTTAGCGAGGGGTGGTCGTGAAATACTTTAAAAAATTGTGAAAAATTTTTTGCAAAATTTTAGCGAGGGGTGGTCGTGAAATACTTTAAAAAATTGTAAAAAATTTTTTTCAAAATTTTAGCGAGGGGTGGTCGTGAAAAATTTTAAAAAATTGGAAAAATTTTTTTTTTAAATTTTAGCGAGGGGTGGTCGTGAAAAATTTTAAAAAATTGGAAAAATTTTTTTTTAATTTTAGCGAGGGGTGGTCGTGAAAAATTTTAAAAAATTGGAAAAATTTTTTTTTTTAATTTTAGCGAGGGGTGGTCGTGAAAAATTTTAAAAAATTGGAAAAATTTTTTTTTTTAATTTTAGCGAGGGGTGGTCGTGAAATACTTTAAAAAATTGTAAAAAATTTTTTGCAAAATTTTAGCGAGGGGTGGTCGTGAAATACTTTAAAAAATTGTAAAAAATTTTTTTCAAAATTTTAGCGAGGGGTGGTCGTGAAAAATTTTAAAAAATTGGAAAAATTTTTTTTTTAAATTTTAGCGAGGGGTGTTCGTAAAATACTTTAAAAAATTGTAAAAAATTTTTTGCAAAATTTTAGCGAGGGGTGGTCGTGAAAAATTTTAAAAAATTGTAAAATTTTTTTTTTTAATTTTAGCGAGGGGTGGTCGTGAAAAATTTTAAAAAATTGGAAAAATTTTTTTTTAAATTTTAGCGAGGGGTGGTCGTGAAATACTTTAAAAAATTGTAAAAAATTTTTTGCAAAATTTTAGCGAGGGGTGGTCGTGAAAAATTTTAAAAAATTGTAAAATTTTTTTTTTTTAATTTTAGCGAGGGGTGGTCGTGAAATACTTTAAAAAATTGTAAAAAATTTTTTTCAAAATTTTAGCGAGGGGTGGTCGTGAAAAATTTTAAAAAATTGGAAAAATTTTTTTTTTAAATTTTAGCGAGGGGTGGTCGTGAAAAATTTTAAAAAATTGGAAAAATTTTTTTTTTAAATTTTAGCGAGGGGTGGTCGTGAAAAATTTTAAAAAATTGGAAAATTTTTTTTTTTTAATTTTAGCGAGGGGTGGTCGTGAAATACTTTAAAAAATTGTAAAAAATTTTTTGCAAAACTTTAGCGAGGGGTGGTCGTGAAAAATTTTAAAAAATTGGAAAAATTTTTTTTTAAATTTTAGCGAGGGGTGGTCGTGAAAAATTTTAAAAAATTGGAAAAATTTTTTTTTAAATTTTAGCGAGGGGTGGTCGTGAAAAATTTTAAAAAATTGGAAAATTTTTTTTTTTTAATTTTAGCGAGGGTTGGTCGTAAAATACTTTAAAAAATTGTAAAAAATTTTTTGCAAAATTTTAGCGAGGGGTGGTCGTGAAATACTTTAAAAAATTGTAAAAAATTTTTTGCAAAATTTTAGCGAGGGGTGGTCGTGAAAAATTTTAAAAAATTGGAAAAATTTTTTTTTTTAATTTTAGCGAGGGGTGGTCGTGAAAAATTTTAAAAAATTGGAAAATTTTTTTTTTTTAATTTTAGCGAGGGGTGGTCGTGAAATACTTTAAAAAATTGTAAAAAATTTTTTGCAAAACTTTAGCGAGGGGTGGTCGTGAAATACTTTAAAAAATTATAAAAAATTTTTTTCAAAATTTTAGCGAGGGGTGGTCGTGTAATACTTTAAAAAATTGTAAAAAATTTTTTGCAAAATTTTAGCGAGGGGTGGTCGTGAAAAATTTTAAAAAATTGGAAAAATTTTTTTTTTAAATTTTAGCGAGGGGTGGTCGTGAAATACTTTAAAAAATTGTAAAAAATTTTTTGCAAAATTTTAGCGAGGGGTGGTCGTGAAAAATTTTAAAAAATTGTAAAATTTTTTTTTTTTAATTTTAGCGAGGGGTGTTCGTAAAATACTTTAAAAAATTGTAAAAAATTTTTTGCAAAATTTTAGCGAGGGGTGGTCGTGAAAAATTTTAAAAAATTGTAAAATTTTTTTTTTTAATTTTAGCGAGGGGTGGTCGTGAAAAATTTTAAAAAATTGGAAAAATTTTTTTTTTAAATTTTAGCGAGGGGTGGTCGTGAAATACTTTAAAAAATTGTAAAAAATTTTTTGCAAAATTTTAGCGAGGGGTGGTCGTGAAAAATTTTAAAAAATTGTAAAATTTTTTTTTTTAATTTTAGCGAGGGGTGGTCGTGAAATACTTTAAAAAATTGTAAAAAATTTTTTGCAAAATTTTAGCGAGGGGTGGTCGTGAAATACTTTAAAAAATTGTAAAAAATTTTTTTCAAAATTTTAGCGAGGGTATGGTCGTGAAAAATTTTAAAAAATTGGAAAAATTTTTTTTTTAAATTTTAGCGAGGGGTGTTCGTAAAATACTTTAAAAAATTGTAAAAAATTTTTTGCAAAATTTTAGCGAGGGGTGGTCGTGAAAAATTTTAAAAAATTGTAAAATTTTTTTTTTTTAATTTTAGCGAGGGGTGGTCGTGAAAAATTTTAAAAAATTGGAAAAATTTTTTTTTTAAATTTTAGCGAGGGGTGGTCGTGAAAAATTTTAAAAAATTGAAAATTTTTTTTTTTTAATTTTATCGAGGGGTGGTCGTAAAATACTTTAAAAAATTGTACAAAATTTTTTGCAAAATTTTAGCGAGGGGTGGTCGTGAAATACTTTAAAAAATTGTAAAAAATTTTTTACAAAATTTTAGCGAGGGGTGGTCGTGAAAAATTTTAAAAAATTGGAAAAATTTTTTTTTTAAATTTTAGCGAGGGGTGTTCGTGAAAAATTTTAAAAAATTGGAAAAATTTTTTTTTTAATTTTAGCAAGGGGTGGTCGTGAAATACTTTAAAAAATTGTAAAAAATTTTTTGCAAAACTTTAGCTAGGGGTGGTCGTGAAAAATTTTAAAAAATTGTAAAATTTTTTTTTTTTAATTTTAGCGAGGGGTGGTCGTGAAATACTTTAAAAAATTGTAAAAAATTTTTTGCAAAATTTTAGCGAGGGGTGGTCGTGAAAAATTTTAAAAAATTGTAAAATTTTTTTTTTTTAATTTTAGCGAGGGGTGGTCGCGAAATACTTTAAAAAATTGTAAAAAATTTTTTTCAAAATTTTAGCGAGGGGTGGTCGTGAAAAATTTTAAAAAATTGTAAAATATTTTTTTTTTAAATTTTAGCGAGGGGTGGTCGTGAAAAATTTTAAAAAATTGGAAAAATTTTTTTTTTAAATTTTAGCGAGGGGTGGTCGTGAAAAATTTTAAAAAATTGTAAAATTTTTTTTTTTTAATTTTAGCGAGGGGTGGTCGTGAAATACTTTAAAAAATTGTAAAAAATTTTTTTCAAAATTTTAGCGAGGGGTGGTCGTGAAAAATTTTAAAAAATTGGAAAAATTTTTTTTTTTAATTTTAGCGAGGGGTGGTCGTGAAAAATTTTAAAAAATTGGAAAAATTTTTTTTTTAATTTTAGCGAGGGGTGGTCGTGAAATACTTTAAAAAATTGTAAAAAATTTTTTGCAAAACTTTAGCTAGGGGTGGTCGTGAAAAATTTTAAAAAATTGTAAAATTTTTTTTTTTAATTTTAGCGAGGGGTGGTCGTGAAATACTTTAAAAAATTGTAAAATTTTTTTTTCAAAATTTTAGCGAGGGGAGGTCGTGAAAAATTTTAAAAAATTGGAAAAATTTTTTTTTTTAATTTTAGCGAGGGGTGGTCGTGAAAAATTTTAAAAAATTGGAAAATTTTTTTTTTTAATTTTAGCGAGGGGTGGTCGTGAAATACTTTAAAAAATTGTAAAATTTTTTTTTTTAATTTTAGCGAGGGGTGGTCGTGAAATACTTTAAAAAATTGGAAAAATTTTTTTGCAAAATTTTAGCGAGGGGTGGTCGTGAAATACTTTAAAAAATTGTAAAAAATTTTTTTCAAAATTTTAGCGAGGGTATGGTCGTGAAAAATTTTAAAAAATTGGAAAAATTTTTTTTTTAAATTTTAGCGAGGGGTGTTCGTAAAATACTTTAAAAAATTGTAAAAAATTTTTTGCAAAATTTTAGCGAGGGGTGGTCGTGAAAAATTTTAAAAAATTGGAAAAATTTTTTTTTTAATTTTAGCAAGGGGTGGTCGTGAAATACTTTAAAAAATTGTAAAAAATTTTTTGCAAAACTTTAGCTAGGGGTGGTCGTGAAAAATTTTAAAAAATTGTAAAATTTTTTTTTTTTAATTTTAGCGAGGGGTGGTCGTGAAATACTTTAAAAAATTGTAAAAATTTTTTTTTTAAATTTTAGCGAGGGGTGGTCGTGAAAAATTTTAAAAAATTGGAAATTTTTTTTTTTAATTTTAGCGAGGGGTGGTCGTAAAATACTTTAAAAAATTGTACAAAATTTTTTGCAAAATTTTAGCGAGGGGTGGTCGTGAAATACTTTAAAAAATTGTAAAAAATTTTTTGCAAAATTTTAGCGAGGGGTGGTCGTGAAAAATTTTAAAAAATTGTAAAATTTTTTTTTTTTAATTTTAGCGAGGGGTGGTCGCGAAATACTTTAAAAAATTGTAAAAAATTTTTTTCAAAATTTTAGCGAGGGGTGGTCGTGAAAAATTTTAAAAAATTGTAAAATATTTTTTTTTTAAATTTTAGCGAGGGGTGGTCGTGAAAAATTTTAAAAAATTGGAAAAATTTTTTTTTTAAATTTTAGCGAGGGGTGGTCGTGAAAAATTTTAAAAAATTGTAAAATTTTTTTTTTTTAATTTTAGCGAGGGGTGGTCGTGAAATACTTTAAAAAATTGTAAAAAATTTTTTTCAAAATTTTAGCGAGGGGAGGTCGTGAAAAATTTTAAAAAATTGGAAAAATTTTTTTTTTTAATTTTAGCGAGGGGTGGTCGTGAAAAATTTTAAAAAATTGGAAAAATTTTTTTTTTAATTTTAGCGAGGGGTGGTCGTGAAATACTTTAAAAAATTGTAAAAAATTTTTTGCAAAACTTTAGCTAGGGGTGGTCGTGAAAAATTTTAAAAAATTGTAAAATTTTTTTTTTTTAATTTTAGCGAGGGGTGGTCGTGAAATACTTTAAAAAATTGTAAAAATTTTTTTTTTAAATTTTAGCGAGGGGTGGTCGTGAAAAATTTTAAAAAATTGGAAAATTTTTTTTTTTAATTTTAGCGAGGGGTGTTCTTAAAATACTTTAAAAAATTTTAAAAAATTTTTTTTTTAAATTTTAGCGAGGGGTGTTCGTAAAATACTTTAAAAAATTGTAAAAAATTTTTTGCAAAATTTTAGCGAGGGGTGGTCGTGAAAAATTTTAAAAAATTGTAAAATTTTTTTTTTTTAATTTTAGCGAGGGGTGGTCGTGAAATACTTTAAAAAATTGTAAAAAATTTTTTGCAAAATTTTAGCGAGGGGTGGTCGTGAAATACTTTAAAAAATTGTAAAAAATTTTTTTCAAAATTTTAGCGAGGGTATGGTCGTGAAAAATTTTAAAAAATTGGAAAAATTTTTTTTTTAAATTTTAGCGAGGGGTGTTCGTAAAATACTTTAAAAAATTGTAAAAAATTTTTTGCAAAATTTTAGCGAGGGGTGGTCGTGAAAAATTTTAAAAAATTGTAAAATTTTTTTTTTTTAATTTTAGCGAGGGGTGGTCGTGAAAAATTTTAAAAAATTGGAAAAATTTTTTTTTTAAATTTTAGCGAGGGGTGGTCGTGAAAAATTTTAAAAAATTGAAAATTTTTTTTTTTTAATTTTAGCGAGGGGTGGTCGTGAAAAATTTTAAAAAATTGGAAAAATTTTTTTTTTAAATTTTAGCGAGGGGTGGTCGTGAAATACTTTAAAAAATTGTAAAAAATTTTTTTTTTTAATTTTAGCGAGGGGTGGTCGTGAAAAATTTTAAAAAATTGGAAAAATTTTTTTTTTTAATTTTAGCGAGGGGTGGTCGTGAAAAATTTTAAAAAATTTTGAAAAATTTTTTTTTTAATTTTAGCGAGGGGTGGTCGTGAAATACTTTAAAAAATTGTAAAAAATTTTTTTCAAAATTTTAGCGAGGGGTGGTCGTGAAATACTTTAAAAAATTGGAAAAATTTTTTTTCAAAATTTTAGCGAGGGGTGGTCGTGAAAAATTTTAAAAAATTGGAAAAATTTTTTTTTTAAATTTTAGCGAGGGGAGGTCGTGAAAAATTTTAAAAAATTGTAAAATTTTTTTTTTTAATTTTAGCGAGGGGTGGTCGTGAAATACTTTAAAAAATTGTAAAATTTTTTTTTTTAATTTTAGCGAGGGGTGGTCGTGAAATACTTTAAAAAATTGTAAAAAATTTTTTGCAAAATTTTAGCGAGGGGTGGTCGTGAAATACTTTAAAAAATTGTAAAAAATTTTTTTCAAAATTTTAGCGAGGGTATGGTCGTGAAAAATTTTAAAAAATTGGAAAAATTTTTTTTTTAAATTTTAGCGAGGGGTGTTCGTAAAATACTTTAAAAAATTGTAAAAAATTTTTTGCAAAATTTTAGCGAGGGGTGGTCGTGAAAAATTTTAAAAAATTGTAAAATTTTTTTTTTTTAATTTTAGCGAGGGGTGGTCGTGAAAAATTTTAAAAAATTGGAAAAATTTTTTTTTTAAATTTTAGCGAGGGGAGGTCGTGAAAAATTTTAAAAAATTGAAAATTTTTTTTTTTTAATTTTAGCGAGGGGTGGTCGTAAAATACTTTAAAAAATTGTACAAAATTTTTTGCAAAATTTTAGCGAGGGGTGGTCGTGAAATACTTTAAAAAATTGTAAAAAATTTTTTTCAAAATTTTAGCGAGGGGTGTTCGTTCAAAATTTTAAAAAATTGGAAAAATTTTTTTTTTAATTTTAGCAAGGGGTGGTCGTGAAATACTTTAAAAAATTGTAAAAAATTTTTTGCAAAACTTTAGCTAGGGGTGGTCGTGAAAAATTTTAAAAAATTGTAAAATTTTTTTTTTTTAATTTTAGCGAGGGGTGGTCGTGAAAAATTTTAAAAAATTGGAAAAATTTTTTTTTTAAATTTTAGCGAGGGGTGGTCGTGAAAAATTTTAAAAAATTGAAAATTTTTTTTTTTTAATTTTAGCGAGGGGTGGTCGTAAAATACTTTAAAAAATTGTACAAAATTTTTTGCAAAATTTTAGCGAGGGGTGGTCGTGAAATACTTTAAAAAATTGTAAAAAATTTTTTGCAAAATTTTAGCGAGGGGTGGTCGTGAAAAATTTTAAAAAATTGTAAAATTTTTTTTTTTTAATTTTAGCGAGGGGTGGTCGTGAAATACTTTAAAAAATTGTAAAAAATTTTTTTCAAAATTTTAGCGAGGGGTGGTCGTGAAAAATTTTAAAAAATTGTAAAATATTTTTTTTTTTAATTTTAGCGAGGGGTGGTCGTGAAAAATTTTAAAAAATTGGAAAAATTTTTTTTTTAAATTTTAGCGAGGGGTGGTCGTGAAAAATTTTAAAAAATTGTAAAATTTTTTTTTTTTAATTTTAGCGAGTGGTGGTCGTGAAATACTTTAAAAAATTGTAAAAAATTTTTTTCAAAATTTTAGCGAGGGGAGGTCGTGAAAAATTTTAAAAAATTGGAAAAATTTTTTTTTTTAATTTTAGCGAGGGGTGGTCGTGAAAAATTTTAAAAAATTGGAAAAATTTTTTTTTTAATTTTAGCGAGGGGTGGTCGTGAAATACTTTAAAAAATTGTAAAATTTTTTTTTTTTAATTTTAGCGAGGGGTGTTCGTAAAATACTTTAAAAAATTGTAAAAATTTTTTTGCAAAATTTTAGCGAGGGGTGGTCGCGAAATACTTTAAAAAATTGTAAAAAATTTTTTTCAAAATTTTAGCGAGGGGTGGTCGTGAAAAATTTTAAAAAATTGTAAAATATTTTTTTTTTAAATTTTAGCGAGGGGTGGTCGTGAAAAATTTTAAAAAATTGGAAAAATTTTTTTTTTAAATTTTAGCGAGGGGTGGTCGTGAAAAATTTTAAAAAATTGTAAAATTTTTTTTTTTTAATTTTAGCGAGGGGTGGTCGTGAAATACTTTAAAAAATTGTAAAAAATTTTTTGCAAAACTTTAGCTAGGGGTGGTCGTGAAAAATTTTAAAAAATTGTAAAATTTTTTTTTTTTAATTTTAGCGAGGGGTGGTCGTGAAATACTTTAAAAAATTGTAAAAATTTTTTTTTTAAATTTTAGCGAGGGGTGGTCGTGAAAAATTTTAAAAAATTGGAAAATTTTTTTTTTTAATTTTAGCGAGGGGTGTTCTTAAAATACTTTAAAAAATTGTAAAAATTTTTTTTTAAATTTTAGCGAGGGGTGGTCGTGAAAAATTTTAAAAAATTGTAAAATTTTTTTTTTTAATTTTAGCGAGGGGTGGTCGTGAAATACTTTAAAAAATTGTAAAATTTTTTTTTTTTAATTTTAGCGAGGGGTGTTCGTAAAATACTTTAAAAAATTGTAAAAATTTTTTTGCAAAATTTTAGCGAGGGGTGGTCGCGAAATACTTTAAAAAATTGTAAAAAATTTTTTTCAAAATTTTAGCGAGGGGTGGTCGTGAAAAATTTTAAAAAATTGTAAAATATTTTTTTTTTAAATTTTAGCGAGGGGTGGTCGTGAAAAATTTTAAAAAATTGGAAAAATTTTTTTTTTAAATTTTAGCGAGGGGTGGTCGTGAAAAATTTTAAAAAATTGTAAAATTTTTTTTTTTTAATTTTAGCGAGGGGTGGTCGTGAAATACTTTAAAAAATTGTAAAAAATTTTTTTCAAAATTTTAGCGAGGGGAGGTCGTGAAAAATTTTAAAAAATTGGAAAAATTTTTTTTTTTATAATTTTAGCGAGGGGTGGTCGTGAAAAATTTTAAAAAATTGGAAAAATTTTTTTTTTAATTTTAGCGAGGGGTGGTCGTGAAATACTTTAAAAAATTGTAAAAAATTTTTTGCAAAACTTTAGCTAGGGGTGGTCGTGAAAAATTTTAAAAAATTGTAAAATTTTTTTTTTTAATTTTAGCGAGGGGTGGTCGTGAAATACAGTGAAACCTCTCTAAAGCGGACACTCTCGGGACCAAAAATTTTGTCCGTCTACAAGAGGTGTCCGCTTATTAGAGGTGGTCTATATTAGTCAAGTAAAAAAAGTTCACTTTTATTTCACCTTTTCCTTTATATCAACAATGCAAACACATAATTATACGCATTATTTTTTCTATATTTATTCTAAATAACAAACAAAACAAAAAACAATTAATTTTGATATTTGATAGAAAAAAAAGAAATTGAAATTTATTTATCTTCTTAATTAAAAAACGAATCAATTCCAAACACTAGAATTCGTCTATGCAAAATACAGTTACTTGCCGCCAGTAAAAAAATATAATATGTACTACATAGTCACACGTGCATTATCTACAAATAAAATTTATACAGCCGGACTTTTTTTCGTTCTCTAGACAACGGTAAAAATCTAGAACATAAAAACATGATAACGATCCTTCTATTTGAAATTTTTGTTTTGTTTGTCTTTTGATTTTCTAGTACATAATATGTAAAAAGTGTCCGCTGAAGAGAATATTTTAGCTTAAAATAAGTAAATTTAGTGTCCGTGTCCGTTAACCAGAGGTGTCCGTCTACAAGAGGTGAAACGCCCATACATGCTATACGGTGACGGCCAAAATGTCAATTTGTGTCCGTTAGTGAGAGGTGTCCGCTAAAGAGAGGTGTCCGTTAAAAGAGGTTTCACTGTACTTTAAAAAATTGTAAAATTTTTTTTTCAAAATTTTAGCGAGGGGAGGTCGTGAAAAATTTTAAAAAATTGGAAAAATTTTTTTTTTTAATTTTAGCGAGGGGTGGTCGTGAAAAATTTTAAAAAATTGTAAAAAATTTTTTTCAAAATTTTAGCGAGGGGTGGTCGTGAAATACTTTAAAAAATTGTAAAATTTTTTTTTTTAATTTTAGCGAGGGGTGGTCGTGAAATACTTTAAAAAATTGTAAAAAATTTTTTGCAAAATTTTAGCGAGGGGTGGTCGTGAAATACTTTAAAAAATTGTAAAAAATTTTTTTCAAAATTTTAGCGAGGGTATGGTCGTGAAAAATTTTAAAAAATTGGAAAAATTTTTTTTTTAAATTTTAGCGAGGGGTGTTCGTAAAATACTTTAAAAAATTGTAAAAAATTTTTTGCAAAATTTTAGCGAGGGGTGGTCGTGAAAAATTTTAAAAAATTGTAAAATTTTTTTTTTTTAATTTTAGCGAGGGGTGGTCGTGAAAAATTTTAAAAAATTGGAAAAATTTTTTTTTTAAATTTTAGCGAGGGGTGGTCGTGAAAAATTTTAAAAAATTGAAAATTTTTTTTTTTTAATTTTAGCGAGGGGTGGTCGTAAAATACTTTAAAAAATTGTACAAAATTTTTTGCAAAATTTTAGCGAGGGGTGGTCGTGAAATACTTTAAAAAATTGTAAAAAAATTTTTTCAAAATTTTAGCGAGGGGTGGTCGTGAAAAATTTTAAAAAATTGGAAAAATTTTTTTTTTAAATTTTAGCGAGGGGTGTTCGTGAAAAATTTTAAAAAATTGGAAAAATTTTTTTTTTAATTTTAGCAAGGGGTGGTCGTGAAATACTTTAACAAATTTTAAAAAATTTTTTGCAAAACTTTAGCTAGGGGTGGTCGTGAAAAATTTTAAAAAATTGTAAAATTTTTTTTTTTTAATTTTAGCGAGGGGTGGTCGTGAAATACTTTAAAAAATTGTAAAAATTTTTTTTTTAAATTTTAGCGAGGGGTGGTCGTGAAAAATTTTAAAAAATTGGAAATTTTTTTTTTTTAATTTTAGCGAGGGGTGGTCGTAAAATACTTTAAAAAATTGTACAAAATTTTTTGCAAAATTTTAGCGAGGGGTGGTCGTGAAATACTTTAAAAAATTGTAAAAAATTTTTTGCAAAATTTTAGCGAGGGGTGGTCGTGAAAAATTTTAAAAAATTGTAAAATTTTTTTTTTTTAATTTTAGCGAGGGGTGGTCGCGAAATACTTTAAAAAATTGTAAAAAATTTTTTTCAAAATTTTAGCGAGGGGTGGTCGTGAAAAATTTTAAAAAATTGTAAAATATTTTTTTTTTAAATTTTAGCGAGGGGTGGTCGTGAAAAATTTTAAAAAATTGGAAAAATTTTTTTTTTAAATTTTAGCGAGGGGTGGTCGTGAAAAATTTTAAAAAATTGTAAAATTTTTTTTTTTTAATTTTAGCGAGGGGTGGTCGTGAAATACTTTAAAAAATTGTAAAAAATTTTTTTCAAAATTTTAGCGAGGGGTGGTCGTGAAAAATTTTAAAAAATTGGAAAAATTTTTTTTTTTAATTTTAGCGAGGGGTGGTCGTGAAAAATTTTAAAAAATTGGAAAAATTTTTTTTTTAATTTTAGCGAGGGGTGGTCGTGAAATACTTTAAAAAATTGTAAAAAATTTTTTGCAAAACTTTAGCTAGGGGTGGTCGTGAAAAATTTTAAAAAATTGTAAAATTTTTTTTTTTTAATTTTAGCGAGGGGTGGTCGTGAAATACTTTAAAAAATTGTAAAAATTTTTTTTTTAAATTTTAGCGAGGGGTGGTCGTGAAAAATTTTAAAAAATTGGAAAATTTTTTTTTTTAATTTTAGCGAGGGGTGTTCTTAAAATACTTTAAAAAATTGTAAAAATTTTTTTTTTAAATTTTAGCGAGGGGTGGTCGTGAAAAATTTTAAAAAATTGTAAAATTTTTTTTTTTAATTTTAGCGAGGGGTGGTCGTGAAATACTTTAAAAAATTGTAAAATTTTTTTTTTTTAATTTTAGCGAGGGGTGTTCGTAAAATACTTTAAAAAATTGTAAAAAATTTTTTGCAAAATTTTAGCGAGGGGTGGTCGTGAAAAATTTTAAAAAATTGTAAAATTTTTTTTTTTTAATTTTAGCGAGGGGTGGTCGTGAAATACTTTAAAAAATTGTAAAAAATTTTTTGCAAAATTTTAGCGAGGGGTGGTCGTGAAATACTTTAAAAAATTGTAAAAAATTTTTTTCAAAATTTTAGCGAGGGTATGGTCGTGAAAAATTTTAAAAAATTGGAAAAATTTTTTTTTTAAATTTTAGTGAGGGGTGTTCGTAAAATACTTTAAAAAATTGTAAAAAATTTTTTGCAAAATTTTAGCGAGGGGTGGTCGTGAAAAATTTTAAAAAATTGTAAAATTTTTTTTTTTTAATTTTAGCGAGGGGTGGTCGTGAAAAATTTTAAAAAATTGGAAAAATTTTTTTTTTAAATTTTAGCGAGGGGTGGTCGTGAAAAATTTTAAAAAATTGAAAATTTTTTTTTTTTAATTTTAGCGAGGGGTGGTCGTGAAAAATTTTAAAAAATTGGAAAAATTTTTTTTTTAAATTTTAGCGAGGGGTGGTCGTGAAATACTTTAAAAAATTGTAAAAAATTTTTTTTTTTAATTTTAGCGAGGGGTGGTCGTGAAAAATTTTAAAAAATTGGAAAAATTTTTTTTTTTAATTTTAGCGAGGGGTGGTCGTGAAAAATTTTAAAAAATTTTGAAAAATTTTTTTTTTAATTTTAGCGAGGGGTGGTCGTGAAATACTTTAAAAAATTGTAAAAAATTTTTTTCAAAATTTTAGCGAGGGGTGGTCGTGAAATACTTTAAAAAATTGGAAAAATTTTTTTTCAAAATTTTAGCGAGGGGTGGTCGTGAAAAATTTTAAAAAATTGGAAAAATTTTTTTTTTAAATTTTAGCGAGTGGAGGTCGTGAAAAATTTTAAAAAATTGTAAAATTTTTTTTTTTAATTTTAGCGAGGGGTGGTCGTGAAATACTTTAAAAAATTGTAAAATTTTTTTTTTTAATTTTAGCGAGGGGTGGTCGTGAAATACTTTAAAAAATTGTAAAAAATTTTTTGCAAAATTTTAGCGAGGGGTGGTCGTGAAATACTTTAAAAAATTGTAAAATTTTTTTTTCCAAATTTTAGCGTGGGGAGGTCGTGAAAAATTTTAAAAAATTGGAAAAATTTTTTTTTTTAATTTTAGCGAGGGGTGGTCGTGAAAAATTTTAAAAAATTGTAAAAAATTTTTTTCAAAATTTTAGCGAGGGGTGGTCGTGAAATACTTTAAAAAATTGTAAAATTTTTTTTTTTAATTTTAGCGAGGGGTGGTCGTGAAATACTTTAAAAAATTGTAAAAAATTTTTTGCAAAATTTTAGCGAGGGGTGGTCGTGAAATACTTTAAAAAATTGTAAAAAATTTTTTTCAAAATTTTAGCGAGGGTATGGTCGTGAAAAATTTTAAAAAATTGGAAAAATTTTTTTTTTAAATTTTAGCGAGGGGTGTTCGTAAAATACTTTAAAAAATTGTAAAAAATTTTTTGCAAAATTTTAGCGAGGGGTGGTCGTGAAAAATTTTAAAAAATTGTAAAATTTTTTTTTTTTAATTTTAGCGAGGGGTGGTCGTGAAAAATTTTAAAAAATTGGAAAAATTTTTTTTTTAAATTTTAGCGAGGGGTGGTCGTGAAAAATTTTAAAAAATTGAAAATTTTTTTTTTTAATTTTAGCGAGGGGTGGTCGTAAAATACTTTAAAAAATTGTACAAAATTTTTTGCAAAATTTTAGCGAGGGGTGGTCGTGAAATACTTTAAAAAATTGTAAAAAATTTTTTTCAAAATTTTAGCGAGGGGTGGTCGTGAAAAATTTTAAAAAATTGGAAAAATTTTTTTTTTAAATTTTAGCGAGGGGTGTTCGTGAAAAATTTTAAAAAATTGGAAAAATTTTTTTTTTAATTTTAGCAAGGGGTGGTCGTGAAATACTTTAAAAAATTGTAAAAAATTTTTTGCAAAACTTTAGCTAGGGGTGGTCGTGAAATACTTTAAAAAATTGTAAAAAATTTTTTGCAAAATTTTAGCGAGGGGTGGTCGTGAAAAATTTTAAAAAATTGTAAAATTTTTTTTTTTTAATTTTAGCGAGGGGTGGTCGCGAAATACTTTAAAAAATTGTAAAAAATTTTTTTCAAAATTTTAGCGAGGGGTGGTCGTGAAAAATTTTAAAAAATTGTAAAATATTTTTTTTTTAAATTTTAGCGAGGGGTGGTCGTGAAAAATTTTAAAAAATTGGAAAAATTTTTTTTTTAAATTTTAGCGAGGGGTGGTCGTGAAAAATTTTAAAAAATTGTAAAATTTTTTTTTTTTAATTTTAGCGAGGGGTGGTCGTGAAATACTTTAAAAAATTGTAAAAAATTTTTTTCAAAATTTTAGCGAGGGGAGGTCGTGAAAAATTTTAAAAAATTGGAAAAATTTTTTTTTTTTAATTTTAGCGAGGGGTGGTCGTGAAATACTTTAAAAAATTGTAAAAATTTTTTTTTTAAATTTTAGCGAGGGGTGGTCGTGAAAAATTTTAAAAAATTGGAAAATTTTTTTTTTTAATTTTAGCGAGGGGTGTTCTTAAAATACTTTAAAAAATTGTAAAAATTTTTTTTTTAAATTTTAGCGAGGGGTGGTCGTGAAAAATTTTAAAAAATTGTAAAATTTTTTTTTTTAATTTTAGCGAGGGGTGGTCGTGAAATACTTTAAAAAATTGTAAAATTTTTTTTTTTTAATTTTAGCGAGGGGTGTTCGTAAAATACTTTAAAAAATTGTAAAAAATTTTTTGCAAAATTTTAGCGAGGGGTGGTCGTGAAAAATTTTAAAAAATTGTAAAATTTTTTTTTTTTAATTTTAGCGAGGGGTGGTCGTGAAATACTTTAAAAAATTGTAAAAAATTTTTTGCAAAATTTTAGCGAGGGGTGGTCGTGAAATACTTTAAAAAATTGTAAAAAATTTTTTTCAAAATTTTAGCGAGGGTATGGTCGTGAAAAATTTTAAAAAATTGGAAAAATTTTTTTTTTAAATTTTAGCGAGGGGTGTTCGTAAAATACTTTAAAAAATTGTAAAAAATTTTTTGCAAAATTTTAGCGAGGGGTGGTCGTGAAAAATTTTAAAAAATTGTAAAATTTTTTTTTTTTAATTTTAGCGAGGGGTGGTCGTGAAAAATTTTAAAAAATTGGAAAAATTTTTTTTTTAAATTTTAGCGAGGGGTGGTCGTGAAAAATTTTAAAAAATTGAAAATTTTTTTTTTTTAATTTTAGCGAGGGGTGGTCGTGAAAAATTTTAAAAAATTGGAAAAATTTTTTTTTTAAATTTTAGCGAGGGGTGGTCGTGAAATACTTTAAAAAATTGTAAAAAATTTTTTTTTTTAATTTTAGCGAGGGGTGGTCGTGAAAAATTTTAAAAAATTGGAAAAATTTTTTTTTTTAATTTTAGCGAGGGGTGGTCGTGAAAAATTTTAAAAAATTTTGAAAAATTTTTTTTTTAATTTTAGCGAGGGGTGGTCGTGAAATACTTTAAAAAATTGTAAAAAATTTTTTTCAAAATTTTAGCGAGGGGTGGTCGTGAAATACTTTAAAAAATTGGAAAAATTTTTTTTCAAAATTTTAGCGAGGGGTGGTCGTGAAAAATTTTAAAAAATTGGAAAAATTTTTTTTTTAAATTTTAGCGAGGGGAGGTCGTGAAAAATTTTAAAAAATTGTAAAATTTTTTTTTTTAATTTTAGCGAGGGGTGGTCGTGAAATACTTTAAAAAATTGTAAAATTTTTTTTTTTAATTTTAGCGAGGGGTGGTCGTGAAATACTTTAAAAAATTGTAAAAAATTTTTTGCAAAATTTTAGCGAGGGGTGGTCGTGAAATACTTTAAAAAATTGTAAAAAATTTTTTTCAAAATTTTAGCGAGGGTATGGTCGTGAAAAATTTTAAAAAATTGGAAAAATTTTTTTTTTAAATTTTAGCGAGGGGTGTTCGTAAAATACTTTAAAAAATTGTAAAAAATTTTTTGCAAAATTTTAGCGAGGGGTGGTCGTGAAAAATTTTAAAAAATTGTAAAATTTTTTTTTTTTAATTTTAGCGAGGGGTGGTCGTGAAAAATTTTAAAAAATTGGAAAAATTTTTTTTTTAAATTTTAGCGAGGGGTGGTCGTGAAAAATTTTAAAAAATTGAAAATTTTTTTTTTTTAATTTTAGCGAGGGGTGGTCGTAAAATACTTTAAAAAATTGTACAAAATTTTTTGCAAAATTTTAGCGAGGGGTGGTCGTGAAATACTTTAAAAAATTGTAAAAAATTTTTTTCAAAATTTTAGCGAGGGGTGTTCGTGAAAAATTTTAAAAAATTGGAAAAATTTTTTTTTTAATTTTAGCAAGGGGTGGTCGTGAAATACTTTAAAAAATTGTAAAAAATTTTTTGCAAAACTTTAGCTAGGGGTGGTCGTGAAAAATTTTAAAAAATTGTAAAATTTTTTTTTTTTAATTTTAGCGAGGGGTGGTCGTGAAATACTTTAAAAAATTGTAAAAATTTTTTTTTTAAATTTTAGCGAGGGGTGGTCGTGAAAAATTTTAAAAAATTGGAAACATTTTTTTTTTTAATTTTAGCGAGGGGTGGTCGTGAAAAATTTTAAAAAATTGGAAAAATTTTTTTTTTAAATTTTAGCGAGGGGTGGTCGTGAAAAATTTTAAAAAATTGAAAATTTTTTTTTTTTAATTTTAGCGAGGGGTGGTCGTAAAATACTTTAAAAAATTGTACAAAATTTTTTGCAAAATTTTAGCGAGGGGTGGTCGTGAAATACTTTAAAAAATTGTAAAAAATTTTTTGCAAAATTTTAGCGAGGGGTGGTCGTGAAAAATTTTAAAAAATTGTAAAATTTTTTTTTTTTAATTTTAGCGAGGGGTGGTCGTGAAAAATTTTAAAAAATTGGAAAAATTTTTTTTTTAAATTTTAGCGAGGGGTGGTCGTGAAAAATTTTAAAAAATTGAAAATTTTTTTTTTTTAATTTTAGCGAGGGGTGGTCGTAAAATACTTTAAAAAATTGTACAAAATTTTTTGCAAAATTTTAGCGAGGGGTGGTCGTGAAATACTTTAAAAAATTGTAAAAAATTTTTTGCAAAATTTTAGCGAGGGGTGGTCGTGAAAAATTTTAAAAAATTGTAAAATTTTTTTTTTTTAATTTTAGCGAGGGGTGGTCGTGAAATACTTTAAAAAATTGTAAAAAATTTTTTTCAAAATTTTAGCGAGGGGTGGTCGTGAAAAATTTTAAAAAATTGTAAAATATTTTTTTTTTAAATTTTAGCGAGGGGTGGTCGTGAAAAATTTTAAAAAATTGGAAAAATTTTTTTTTCAAATTTTAGCGAGGGGTGGTCGTGAAAAATTTTAAAAAATTGTAAAAATTTTTTTTTTTAATTTTAGCGAGGGGTGGTCGTGAAATACTTTAAAAAATTGTAAAAAATTTTTTTCAAAATTTTAGCGAGGGGAGGTCGTGAAAAATTTTAAAAAATTGGAAAAATTTTTTTTTTTAATTTTAGCGAGGGGTGGTCGTGAAAAATTTTAAAAAATTGGAAAAATTTTTTTTTTAATTTTAGCGAGGGGTGGTCGTGAAATACTTTAAAAAATTGTAAAAAATTTTTTGCAAAACTTTAGCTAGGGGTGGTCGTGAAAAATTTTAAAAAATTGTAAAATTTTTTTTTTTTAATTTTAGCGAGGGGTGGTCGTGAAATACTTTAAAAAATTGTAAAAATTTTTTTTTTAAATTTTAGCGAGGGGTGGTCGTGAAAAATTTTAAAAAATTGGAAAATTTTTTTTTTTAATTTTAGCGAGGGGTGTTCTTAAAATACTTTAAAAAATTGTAAAAATTTTTTTTTTAAATTTTAGCGAGGGGTGGTCGTGAAAAATTTTAAAAAATTGTAAAATTTTTTTTTTTAATTTTAGCGAGGGGTGGTCGTGAAATACTTTAAAAAATTGTAAAATTTTTTTTTTTTAATTTTAGCGAGGGGTGTTCGTAAAATACTTTAAAAAATTGTAAAAAATTTTTTGCAAAATTTTAGCGAGGGGTGGTCGTGAAAAATTTTAAAAAATTGTAAAATTTTTTTTTTTTAATTTTAGCGAGGGGTGGTCGTGAAATACTTTAAAAAATTGTAAAAAATTTTTTGCAAAATTTTAGCGAGGGGTGGTCGTGAAATACTTTAAAAAATTGTAAAAAATTTTTTTCAAAATTTTAGCGAGGGGTGGTCGTGAAAAATTTTAAAAAATTGGAAAAATTTTTTTTTTAAATTTTAGCGAGGGGTGTTCGTAAAATACTTTAAAAAATTGTAAAAAATTTTTTGCAAAATTTTAGCGAGGGGTGGTCGTGAAAAATTTTAAAAAATTATAAAATTTTTTTTTTAATTTTAGCGAGGGGTGGTCGTGAAAAATTTTAAAAAATTGGAAAAATTTTTTTTTTAAATTTTAGCGAGGGGTGGTCGTGAAATACTTTAAAAAATTGTGAAAAATTTTTTGCAAAATTTTAGCGAGGGTTGGTCGTGAAAAATTTTAAAAAATTGTAAAATTTTTTTTTTTAATTTTAGCGAGGGGTGGTCGTGAAATACTTTAAAAAATTGTAAAAAATTTTTTTCAAAATTTTAGCGAGGGGTGGTCGTGAAAAATTTTAAAAAATTGGAAAAATTTTTTTTTTTAATTTTAGCGAGGGGTGATCGTGAAATACTTTAAAAAATTGTAAAAAATTTTTTGCAAAATTTTAGCGATGGGTGGTCGTGAAAAATTTTAAAAAATTGGAAAAATTTTTTTTTTAAATTTTAGCAAGGGGTGGTCGTGAAAAATTTTAAAAAATTGTAAAATTTTTTTTTTTTAATTTTAGCGAGGGGTGGTCGTGAAATACTTTAAAAAATTGTAAAAAATTTTTTTCAAAATTTTAGCGAGGGGTGGTCGTGAAAAATTTTAAAAAATTGGAAAAATTTTTTTTTTAATTTTAGCGAGGGGTGGTCGTGAAATACTTTAAAAAATTGTAAAAAATTTTTTGCAAAATTTTAGCGAGGGGTGGTCGTGAAATACTTTAAAAAATTGTAAAAAATTTTTTTAAAAATTTTAGCGAGGGGTGGTCGTGAAAAATTTTAAAAAATTGGAAAAATTTTTTTTTTTAATTTTAGCGAGGGGTGGTCGTGAAATACTTTAAAAAATTGGAAAAATTTTTTTTTCTAATTTTAGCGAGGGGTGGTCGTGAAATACTTTAAAAAATTGTAAAAAATTTTTTTCAAAATTTTAGCGAGGGGTGGTCGTGAAAAATTTTAAAAAATTGGAAAAATTTTTTTTTTTTAATTTTAGCGAGGGGTGGTCGTGAAATACTTTAAAAAATTGGAAAAATTTTTTTTTCTAATTTTAGCGAGGGGTGGTCGTGAAAAATTTTAAAAAATTGGAAAAATTTTTTTTTTAAATTTTTGCGAGGGGTGGTCGTGAAAAATTTTAAAAAATTGGAAAATTTTTTTTTTTAAATTTTAGCGAGGGGTGGTCGTGAAAAATTTTAAAAAATTGGAAAAATTTTTTTTTTTAATTTTAGCGAGGGGTGGTCGTGAAAAATTTTAAAAAATTGGAAAAATTTTTTTTTTAATTTTAGCGAGGGGTGGTCGTGAAATACTTTAAAAAATTGGAAAAATTTTTTTTTCTAATTTTAGCGAGGGGTGGTCGTGAAAAATTTTAAAAAATTGGAAAAATTTTTTTTTTAAATTTTTGCGAGGGGTGGTCGTGAAAAATTTTAAAAAATTGGAAAAATTTTTTTTTTAATTTTAGCGAGGGGTGGTCGTGAAATACTTTAAAAAATTGTAAAAAATTTTTTGCAAAATTTTAGCGAGGGGTGGTCGTGAAATACTTTAAAAAATTGTAAAAAATTTTTTTCAAAATTTTAGCGAGGGGTGGTCGTGAAAAATTTTAAAAAATTGGAAAAATTTTTTTTTTTTAATTTTAGCGAGGGGTGGTCGTGAAATACTTTAAAAAATTGGAAAAATTTTTTTTTCTAATTTTAGCGAGGGGTGGTCGTGAAAAATTTTAAAAAATTGGAAAAATTTTTTTTTTAAATTTTTGCGAGGGGTGGTCGTGAAAAATTTTAAAAAATTGGAAAATTTTTTTTTTTAAATTTTAGCGAGGGGTGGTCGTGAAAAATTTTAAAAAATTGGAAAAATTTTTTTTTTTAATTTTAGCGAGGGGTGGTCGTGAAAAATTTTAAAAAATTGGAAAAATTTTTTTTTTAATTTTAGCGAGGGGTGGTCGTGAAATACTTTAAAAAATTGGAAAAATTTTTTTTTCTAATTTTAGCGAGGGGTGGTCGTGAAAAATTTTAAAAAATTGGAAAAATTTTTTTTTTAAATTTTTGCGAGGGGTGGTCGTGAAAAATTTTAAAAAATTGGAAAAATTTTTTTTTTAATTTTAGCGAGGGGTGGTCGTGAAATACTTTAAAAAATTGTAAAAAATTTTTTGCAAAATTTTAGCGAGGGGTGGTCGTGAAATACTTTAAAAAATTGTAAAAAATTTTTTTCAAAATTTTAGCGAGGGGTGGTCGTGAAATACTTTAAAAAATTGGAAAAATTTTTTTTCAAAATTTTAGCGAGGGGTGGTCGTGAAAAATTTTAAAAAATTGGAAAAATTTTTTTTTTAAATTTTAGCGAGGGGTGGTCGTGAAAAATTTTAAAAAATTGGAAAAATTTTTTTTTTTAATTTTAGCGAGGGGTGGTCGTGAAATACTTTAAAAAATTGTAAAAAATCTTTTGCAAACTTTTAGCGAGGGGTGGTCGTGAAAAATTTTAAAAAATTGGAAAAATTTTTTTTTTAATTTTAGCGAGGGGTGGTCGTGAAATACTTTAAAAAATTGTATAAAATTTTTTGCAAAATTTTAGCGAGGGGGGGTCGTGAAAAATTTTAAAAAATTGGAAAAAATTTTTTTTTAAATTTTAGCGAAGGGTGGTCGTGAAAAATTTTAAAAAATTGGAAAAATTTTTTTTTTTAATTTTAGCGAGGGGTGGTCATGAAATACTTTAAAAAATTGTAAAAAATTTTTTTCAAAATTTTAGCGAGGGGTGGTCGTGAAAAATTTTAAAAAATTGGAAAAATTTTTTTTTTTAATTTTAGCGAGGGGTGGTCGTGAAATACTTTAAAAAATTGTAAAAAATTTTTTGCAAAATTTTAGCGAGGGGTGGTCGTGAAATACTTTAAAAAATTGTAAAAAATTTTTTTCAAAATTTTAGCGAGGGGTGGTCGTGAAAAATTTTAAAAAATTGGAAAATTTTTTTTTTTAATTTTAGCGAGGGGTGGTCGTGAAATACTTTAAAAAATTGTAAAAAATTTTTTTCAAAATTTTAGCGAGGGGTGGTCGTGAAAAATTTTAAAAAATTGGAAAAATTTTTTTTTTTTAATTTTAGCGAGGGGTGGTCGTGAAATACTTTAAAAAATTGGAAAAATTTTTTTTTTAATTTTAGCGAGGGGTGGTCGTGAATACTTTAAAAAATTGGAAAAATTTTTTTTTCTAATTTTAGCGAGGGGTGGTCGTGAAAAATTTTAAAAAATTGGAAAAATTTTTTTTTTAAATTTTTGCGAGGGGTGGTCGTGAAAAATTTTAAAAAATTGGAAAAATTTTTTTTTTAATTTTAGCGAGGGGTGGTCGTGAAATACTTTAAAAAATTGTAAAAAATTTTTTGCAAAATTTTAGCGAGGGGTGGTCGTGAAATACTTTAAAAAATTGTAAAAAATTTTTTTAAAAATTTTAGCGAGGGGTGGTCGTGAAATACTTTAAAAAATTGGAAAAATTTTTTTTCAAAATTTTAGCGAGGGGCGGTCGTGAAATACTTTAAAAAATTGTAAAAAATCTTTTGCAAACTTTTAGCGAGGGGTGGTCGTGAAAAATTTTAAAAAATTGGAAAAATTTTTTTTTTTAATTTTAGCGAGGGGTGGTCGTGAAATACTTTAAAAAATTGTATAAAATTTTTTGCAAAATTTTAGCGAGGGGGGGTCGTGAAAAATTTTAAAAAATTGGAAAAAAATTTTTTTTAAATTTTAGCGAGGGGTGGTCGTGAAAAATTTTAAAAAATTGGAAAAATTTTTTTTTTTAATTTTAGCGAGGGGTGGTCATGAAATACTTTAAAAAATTGTAAAAAATTTTTTTCAAAATTTTAGCGAGGGGTGGTCGTGAAAAATTTTAAAAAATTTGAAAAATTTTTTTTTTTAATTTTAGCGAGGGGTGGTCGTGAAATACTTTAAAAAATTGGAAAAATTTTTTTTCAAAATTTTAGCGAGGGGTGGTCGTGAAAAATTTTAAAAAATTGGAAAAATTTTTTTTTTAAATTTTAGCGAGGGGTGGTCGTGAAAAATTTTAAAAAATTGGAAAAATTTTTTTTTTTAATTTTTTCGAGGGGTGGTCGTGAAATACTTTAAAAAATTGGAAAAATTTTTTTTTTAAATTTTAGCGAGGGGTGGTCGTGAAATACTTTAAAAAATTGTAAAAAATTTTTTGCAAAACTTTAGCTAGGGGTGGTCGTGAAAAATTTTAAAAAATTGTAAAATTTTTTTTTTTTAATTTTAGCGAGGGGTGGTCGTGAAATACTTTAAAAAATTGTAAAAATTTTTTTTTTAAATTTTAGCGAGGGGTGGTCGTGAAAAATTTTAAAAAATTGGAAAATTTTTTTTTTTAATTTTAGCGAGGGGTGTTCTTAAAATACTTTAAAAAATTGTAAAAATTTTTTTTTTAAATTTTAGCGAGGGGTGGTCGTGAAAAATTTTAAAAAATTGTAAAATTTTTTTTTTTAATTTTAGCGAGGGGTGGTCGTGAAATACTTTAAAAAATTGTAAAATTTTTTTTTTTTTAATTTTAGCGAGGGGTGTTCGTAAAATACTTTAAAAAATTGTAAAAAATTTTTTGCAAAATTTTAGCGAGGGGTGGTCGTGAAAAATTTTAAAAAATTGTAAAATTTTTTTTTTTTAATTTTAGCGAGGGGTGGTCGTGAAATACTTTAAAAAATTGTAAAAAATTTTTTGCAAAATTTTAGCGAGGGGTGGTCGTGAAATACTTTAAAAAATTGTAAAAAATTTTTTTCAAAATTTTAGCGAGGGGTGGTCGTGAAAAATTTTAAAAAATTGGAAAAATTTTTTTTTTAAATTTTAGCGAGGGGTGTTCGTAAAATACTTTAAAAAATTGTAAAAAATTTTTTGCAAAATTTTAGCGAGGGGTGGTCGTGAAAAATTTTAAAAAATTATAAAATTTTTTTTTTAATTTTAGCGAGGGGTGGTCGTGAAAAATTTTAAAAAATTGGAAAAATTTTTATTTTAAATTTTAGCGAGGGGTGGTCGTGAAATACTTTAAAAAATTGTGAAAAATTTTTTGCAAAATTTTAGCGAGGGGTGGTCGTGAAAAATTTTAAAAAATTGTAAAATTTTTTTTTTTAATTTTAGCGAGGGGTGGTCGTGAAATACTTTAAAAAATTGTAAAAAATTTTTTTCAAAATTTTAGCGAGGGGTGGTCGTGAAAAATTTTAAAAAATTGGAAAAATTTTTTTTTTTAATTTTAGCGAGGGGTGATCGTGAAATACTTTAAAAAATTGTAAAAAATTTTTTGCAAAATTTTAGCGATGGGTGGTCGTGAAAAATTTTAAAAAATTGGAAAAATTTTTTTTTTAAATTTTAGCAAGGGGTGGTCGTGAAAAATTTTAAAAAATTGTAAAATTTTTTTTTTTTAATTTTAGCGAGGGGTGGTCGTGAAATACTTTAAAAAATTGTAAAAAATTTTTTTCAAAATTTTAGCGAGGGGTGGTCGTGAAAAATTTTAAAAAATGGGAAAAATTTTTTTTTTAATTTTAGCGAGGGGTGGTCGTGAAATACTTTAAAAAATTGTAAAAAATTTTTTGCAAAATTTTAGCGAGGGGTGGTCGTGAAATACTTTAAAAAATTGTAAAAAATTTTTTTAAAAATTTTAGCGAGGGGTGGTCGTGAAAAATTTTAAAAAATTGGAAAAATTTTTTTTTTTAATTTTAGCGAGGGGTGGTCGTGAAATACTTTAAAAAATTGGAAAAATTTTTTTTTCTAATTTTAGCGAGGGGTGGTCGTGAAATACTTTAAAAAATTGTAAAAAATTTTTTTCAAAATTTTAGCGAGGGGTGGTCGTGAAAAATTTTAAAAAATTGGAAAAATTTTTTTTTTTTAATTTTAGCGAGGGGTGGTCGTGAAATACTTTAAAAAATTGGAAAAATTTTTTTTTCTAATTTTAGCGAGGGGTGGTCGTGAAAAATTTTAAAAAATTGGAAAAATTTTTTTTTTAAATTTTTGCGAGGGGTGGTCGTGAAAAATTTTAAAAAATTGGAAAAATTTTTTTTTTAAATTTTAGCGAGGGGTGGTCGTGAAAAATTTTAAAAAATTGGAAAAATTTTTTTTTTTAATTTTAGCGAGGGGTGGTCGTGAAAAATTTTAAAAAATTGGAAAAATTTTTTTTTTAATTTTAGCGAGGGGTGGTCGTGAAATACTTTAAAAAATTGGAAAAATTTTTTTTTCTAATTTTAGCGAGGGGTGGTCGTGAAAAATTTTAAAAAATTGGAAAAATTTTTTTTTTAAATTTTTGCGAGGGGTGGTCGTGAAAAATTTTAAAAAATTGGAAAAATTTTTTTTTTAATTTTAGCGAGGGGTGGTCGTGAAATACTTTAAAAAATTGTAAAAAATTTTTTGCAAAATTTTAGCGAGGGGTGGTCGTGAAATACTTTAAAAAATTGGAAAAATTTTTTTTCAAAATTTTAGCGAGGGGTGGTCGTGAAAAATTTTAAAAAATTGGAAAAATTTTTTTCAAAATTTTAGCGAGGGGTGGTCGTGAAAAATTTTAAAAAATTGGAAAAATTTTTTTTTTTAATTTTAGCGAGGGGTGGTCGTGAAATACTTTAAAAAATTGTAAAAAATCTTTTGCAAACTTTTAGCGAGGGGTGGTCGTGAAAAATTTTAAAAAATTGGAAAAATTTTTTTTTTAATTTTAGCGAGGGGTGGTCGTGAAATACTTTAAAAAATTGTATAAAATTTTTTGCAAAATTTTAGCGAGGGGGGGTCGTGAAAAATTTTAAAAAATTGGAAAAAATTTTTTTTTAAATTTTAGCGAGGGGTGGTCGTGAAAAATTTTAAAAAATTGGAAAAATTTTTTTTTTTAATTTTAGCGAGGGGTGGTCATGAAATACTTTAAAAAATTGTAAAAAATTTTTTTCAAAATTTTAGCGAGGGGTGGTCGTGAAAAATTTTAAAAAATTGGAAAAATTTTTTTTTTTAATTTTAGCGAGGGGTGGTCGTGAAATACTTTAAAAAATTGTAAAAAATTTTTTGCAAAATTTTAGCGAGGGGTGGTCGTGAAATACTTTAAAAAATTGTAAAAAATTTTTTTCAAAATTTTAGCGAGGGGTGGTCGTGAAAAATTTTAAAAAATTGGAAAATTTTTTTTTTTAATTTTAGCGAGGGGTGGTCGTGAAATACTTTAAAAAATTGTAAAAAATTTTTTTCAGAATTTTAGCGAGGGGTGGTCGTGAAAAATTTTAAAAAATTGGAAAAATTTTTTTTTTTTAATTTTAGCGAGGGGTGGTCGTGAAATACTTTAAAAAATTGGAAAAATTTTTTTTTTAATTTTAGCGAGGGGTGGTCGTGAAATACTTTAAAAAATTGGAAAAATTTTTTTTTCTAATTTTAGCGAGGGGTGGTCGTGAAAAATTTTAAAAAATTGGAAAAATTTTTTTTTTAAATTTTTGCGAGGGGTGGTCGTGAAAAATTTTAAAAAATTGGAAAAATTTTTTTTTTAATTTTAGCGAGGGGTGGTCGTGAAATACTTTAAAAAATTGTAAAAAATTTTTTGCAAAATTTTAGCGAGGGGTGGTCGTGAAATACTTTAAAAAATTGTAAAAAATTTTTTTCAAAATTTTAGCGAGGGGTGGTCGTGAAATACTTTAAAAAATTGGAAAAATTTTTTTTCAAAATTTTAGCGAGGGGTGGTCGTGAAATACTTTAAAAAATTGTAAAAAATCTTTTGCAAACTTTTAGCGAGGGGTGGTCGTGAAAAATTTTAAAAAATTGGAAAAATTTTTTTTTTTAATTTTAGCGAGGGGTGGTCGTGAAATACTTTAAAAAATTGTATAAAATTTTTTGCAAAATTTTAGCGAGGGGGGGTCGTGAAAAATTTTAAAAAATTGGAAAAAATTTTTTTTTAAATTTTAGCGAGGGGTGGTCGTGAAAAATTTTAAAAAATTGGAAAAATTTTTTTTTTTAATTTTAGCGAGGGGTGGTCATGAAATACTTTAAAAAATTGTAAAAAATTTTTTTCAAAATTTTAGCGAGGGGTGGTCGTGAAAAATTTTAAAAAATTTGAAAAATTTTTTTTTTTAATTTTAGCGAGGGGTGGTCGTGAAATACTTTAAAAAATTGGAAAAATTTTTTTTCAAAATTTTAGCGAGGGGTGGTCGTGAAAAATTTTAAAAAATTGGAAAAATTTTTTTTTTAAATTTTAGCGAGGGGTGGTCGTGAAAAATTTTAAAAAATTGGAAAAATTTTTTTTTTTAATTTTTTCGAGGGGTGGTCGTGAAATACTTTAAAAAATTGGAAAAATTTTTTTTTTAAATTTTAGCGAGGGGTGGTCGTGAAATACTTTAAAAAATTGTAAAAAATTTTTTTCAAAATTTTAGCGAGGGGTGGTCGTGAAAAATTTTAAAAAATTGGAAAAATTTTTTTTTTAAATTTTAGCGAGGGGTGTTCGTAAAATACTTTAAAAAATTGTAAAAAATTTTTTGCAAAATTTTAGCGAGGGGTGGTCGTGAAAAATTTTAAAAAATTGTAAAATTTTTTTTTTTTAATTTTAGCGAGGGGTGGTCGTGAAAAATTTTAAAAAATTGGAAAAATTTTTTTTTTAAATTTTAGCGAGGGGTGGTCGTGAAAAATTTTAAAAAATTGGAAAATTTTTTTTTTTAATTTTAGCGAGGGGTGGTCGTAAAATACTTTAAAAAATTGTACAAAATTTTTTGCAAAATTTTAGCGAGGGGTGGTCGTGAAAAATTTTAAAAAATTGGAAAAATTTTTTTTTTAAATTTTAGCGAGGGGTGGTCGTGAAATACTTTAAAAAATTGAAAAAATTTTATGCAAAATTTTAGCGAGGGGTGGTCGTGAAAAATTTTAAAAAATTGTAAAATTTTTTTTTTTTAATTTTAGCGAGGGGTGGTCGTGAAATACTTTAAAAAATTGTAAAAAATTTTTTTCAAAATTTTAGCGAGGGGTGGTCGTGAAAAATTTTAAAAAATTGTAAAAAATTTTTTTTTTTAATTTTAGCGAGGGGTGGTGGTGAAAAATTTTAAAAAATTGGAAAATTTTTTTTTTTAAATTTTAGCGAGGGGTGGTCGTGAAAAATTTTAAAAAATTGTAAAATTTTTTTTTTTTAATTTTAGCGAGGGGTGGTCGTGAAATACTTTAAAAAATTGTAAAAAATTTTTTTCAAAATTTTAGCGAGGGGTGGTCGTGAAAAATTTTAAAAAATTGGAAAAATTTTTTTTTAAATTTTAGCGAGGGGTGGTCGTGAAAAACTTTAAAAAATTGGAAAAATTTTTTTTTTTAATTTTAGCGAGGGGTGGTCGTGAAAAATTTTAAAAAATTGGAAAATTTTTTTTTTTTAATTTTAGCGAGGGGTGGTCGTGAAATACTTTAAAAAATTGTAAAAAATTTTTTGCAAAACTTTAGCGAGGGGTGGTCGTGAAAAATTTTATAAAATTGTAAAATTTTTTTTTTTTAATTTTAGCGAGGGGTGGTCGTGAAATACTTTAAAAAATTGTAAAAATTTTTTTTTTAAATTTTAGCGAGGGGTGGTCGTGAAAAATTTTAAAAAATTGGAAAATTTTTTTTTTTTAATTTTAGCGAGGGGTGTTCTTAAAATACTTTAAAAAATTGTAAAAAATTTTTTGCAAAATTTTAGCGAGGGGTGGTCGTGAAAAATTTTAAAAAATTGTAAAATTTTTTTTTTAATTTTAGCGAGGGGTGGTCGTGAAATACTTTAAAAAATTGTAAAATTTTTCTTTTTTAATTTTAGCGAGGGGTGGTCGTGAAATACTTTAAAAAATTGTAAAAAATTTTTTGCAAAATTTTAGCGAGGGGTGGTCGTGAAATACTTTAAAAAATTGTAAAAAATTTTTTTCAAAATTTTAGCGAGGGGTGGTCGTGAAAAATTTTAAAAAATTGGAAAAATTTTTTTTTTAAATTTTAGCGAGGGGTGTTCGTGAAAAATTTTAAAAAATTGTAAAATTTTTTTTTTTAATTTTAGCGAGGGGTGGTCGTGAAATACTTTAAAAAATTGTAAAAAATTTTTTTTTTAATTTTAGCGAGGGGTGGTCGTGAAATACTTTAAAAAATTGTAAAAATTTTTTTTTTAAATTTTAGCGAGGGGTGGTCGTGAAAAATTTTAAAAAATTGGAAAATTTTTTTTTTTTAATTTTAGCGAGGGGTGTTCTTAAAATACTTTAAAAAATTGTAAAAAATTTTTTGCAAAATTTTAGCGAGGGGTGGTCGTGAAAAATTTTAAAAAATTGTAAAATTTTTTTTTTAATTTTAGCGAGGGGTGGTCGTGAAATACTTTAAAAAATTGTAAAATTTTTCTTTTTTAATTTTAGCGAGGGGTGGTCGTGAAATACTTTAAAAAATTGTAAAAAATTTTTTGCAAAATTTTAGCGAGGGGTGGTCGTGAAATACTTTAAAAAATTGTAAAAAATTTTTTTCAAAATTTTAGCGAGGGGTGGTCGTGAAAAATTTTAAAAAATTGGAAAAATTTTTTTTTTAAATTTTAGCGAGGGGTGTTCGTAAAATACTTTAAAAAATTGTAAAAAATTTTTTGCAAAATTTTAGCGAGGGGTGGTCGTGAAAAATTTTAAAAAATTGTAAAATTTTTTTTTTTAATTTTAACGAGGGGTGGTCGTGAAAAATTTTAAAAAATTGGAAAAATTTTTTTTTTAAATTTTAGCGAGGGGTGGTCGTGAAAAATTTTAAAAAATTGGAAAATTTTTTTTTTTTAATTTTAGCGAGGGGTGGTCGTGAAATACTTTAAAAAATTGTAAAAAATTTTTTACAAAATTTTAGCGAGGGGTGGTCGTGAAATACTTTAAAAAATTGAAAAAAATTTTTTTCAAAATTTTAGCGAGGGGTGGTCGTGAAAAATTTTAAAAAATTGGAAAAATTTTTTTTTTAAATTTTAGCGAGGGGTGTTCGTAAAATACTTTAAAAAATTGTAAAAAATTTTTTGCAAAATTTTAGCGAGGGGTGGTCGTGAAAAATTTTAAAAAATTGTAAAATTTTTTTTTTTAATTTTAGCGAGGGGTGGTCGTGAAAAATTTTAAAAAATTGGAAAAATTTTTTTTTTAAATTTTAGCGAGGGGTGGTCGTGAAAAATTTTAAAAAATTGGAAAATTTTTTTTTTTTAATTTTAGCGAGGGGTGGTCGTGAAATACTTTAAAAAATTGTAAAAAATTTTTTGCAAAATTTTAGCGAGGGGTGGTCGTGAAATACTTTAAAAAATTGAAAAAAATTTTTTTCAAAATTTTAGCGAGGGGTGGTCGTGAAAAATTTTAAAAAATTGGAAAAATTTTTTTTTTAAATTTTAGCGAGGGGTGGTCGTGAAATACTTTAAAAAATTGGAAAAATTTTTTTTTTAAATTTTAGCGAGGGGTGGTCGTGAAATACTTTAAAAAATTGTAAAAAATTTTTTGCAAAATTTTAGCGAGCGGTGGTCGTGAAAAATTTTAAAAAATTGTAAAATTTTTTTTTTTTAATTTTAGCGAGGGGTGGTCGTGAAATACTTTAAAAAATTGTAAATAATTTTTTTCAAAATTTTAGCGAGGGGTGGTCGTGAAAAATTTTAAAAAATTGGAAAAATTTTTTTTTTAAATTTTAGCGAGGGGTGGTCGTGAAAAATTTTAAAAAATTGGAAAAATTTTTTTTTTAAATTTTAGCGAGGGGTGGTCGTGAAAAATTTTAAAAAATTGTAAAATTTTTTTTTTTTAATTTTAGCGAGGGGTGGTCGTGAAATACTTTAAAAATTTGTAAAAAATTTTTTTCAAAATTTTAGCGAGGGGTGGTCGTGAAAAATTTTAAAAAATTGGAAAAATTTTTTTTTAAATTTTGGCGAGGGGTGGTCGTGAAAAATTTTAAAAAATTGGAAAATTTTTTTTTTTTAATTTTAGCGAGGGGTGGTCGTGAAATACTTTAAAAAATTGTAAAAAATTTTTTGCAAAACTTTAGCGAGGGGTGGTCGTGAAATACTTTAAAAAATTATAAAAAATTTTTTTCAAAATTTTAGCGAGGGGTGGTCGTGAAATACTTTAAAAAATTGTAAAAAATTTTTTGCAAAATTTTAGCGAGGGGTGGTCGTGAAAAATTTTAAAAAATTGGAAAAATTTTTTTTTTAAATTTTAGCGAGGGGTGGTCGTGAAAAATTTTAAAAAATTGGAAAAATTTTTTTTTTAATTTTAGCGAGGGGTGGTCGTGAAATACTTTAAAAAATTGTAAAAAATTTTTTGCAAAATTTTAGCGAGGGGTGATCGTGAAATACTTTAAAAAATTGTAAAAAATTTTTTTCAAAATTTTAGCGAGGGGTGGTCGTGAAATACTTTAAAAAATTGGAAAAATTTTTTTTCAAAATTTTAGCGAGGGGTGGTCGTGAAAAATTTTAAAAAATTGGAAAAATTTTTTTTTTTAATTTTAGCGAGGGGTGGTCGTGAAAAATTTTAAAAAATTGGAAAAATTTTTTTTTTAATTTTAGCGAGGGGTGGTCGTGAAATACTTTAAAAAATTGTAAAAAATTTTTTGCAAAATTTTAGCGAGGGGTGGTCGTGAAAAATTTTAAAAAATTGGAAAAATTTTTTTTTTTAATTTTAGCGAGGGGTGGTCGTGAAATACTTTAAAAAATTGGAAAAATTTTTTTTTTAATTTTAGCGAGGGGTGGTCATGAAATACTTTAAAAAATTGTAAAAAATTTTTTTCAAAATTTTAGCGAGGGGTGGTCGTGAAAAATTTTAAAAAATTGGAAAAATTTTTTTTTTTAATTTTAGCGAGGGGTGGTCATGAAATACTTTAAAAAATTGTAAAAAATTTTTTTCAAAATTTTAGCGAGGGGTGGTCGTGATAAATTTTAAAAAATTGGAAAAATTTTTTTTTTTAATTTTAGCGAGGGGTGGTCGTGAAAAATTTTAAAAAATTGGAAAAATTTTTTTTTTTAATTTTAGCGAGGGGTGGTCGTGAAATACTTTAAAAAATTGTAAAAAATTTTTTGCAAAATTTTAGCGAGGGGTGGTCGTGATATTTTTCAAAAAATTGGAAAAATTTTTTTTTTTAATTTTAGCGAGGGGTGGTCGTGAAAAATTTTAAAAAATTGGGAAAATTTTTTTTTTTAATTTTAGCGAGGGGTGGTCGTGAAATACTTTAAAAAATTGTAAAAAATTTTTTGCAAAATTTTAGCGAGGGGTGGTCGTGAAAAATTTTAAAAAATTGGAAAAATTTTTTTTTTTAATTTTAGCGAGGGGTGGTCATGAAATACTTTAAAAAATTGTAAAAAATTTTTTTCAAAATTTTAGCGAGGGGTGGTCGTGAAAAATTTTAAAAAATTGGAAAAATTTTTTTTTTTAATTTTAGCGAGGGGTGGTCGTGAAAAATTTTAAAAAATTGGAAAATTTTTTTTTTTTAATTTTTTCGAGGGGTGGTCGTGAAATACTTTCAAAAATTGGAAAAATTTTTTTTCAAAATTTTAGCGAGGGGTGGTCGTGAAAAATTTTAAAAAATTGGAAAAATTTTTTTTTTAAATTTTAGCGAGGGGTGGTCGTGATTAATTTTAAAAAATTGGAAAAATTTTTTTTTTTAATTTTTTCGAGGGGTGGTCGTGAAATACTTTAAAAAATTGTAAAAAATTTTTTACAAAATTTTAGCGAGGGGTGGTCGTGAAATACTTTAAAAAATTGTAAAAAATTTTTTGCAAAATATTAGCGAGGGGTGGTCGTGAAAAATTTTAAAAAATTGGAAAAATTTTTTTTTTTAATTTTAGCGAGGGGTGGTCGTGAAAAATTTTAAAAAATTGGAAAAATTTTTTTTTTAATTTTAGCGAGGGGTGGTCGTGAAAAACTTTAAAAAATTGTAAAAAATTTTTTGCAAAATTTTAGCGAGGGGTGGTCGTGAAATACTTTAAAAAATTGTAAAAAATTTTTTTCAAAATTTTAGCGAGGGGTGGTCGTGAAATACTTTAAAAAATTGGAAAAATTTTTTTTCAAAATTTTAGCGAGGGGTGGTCGTGAAAAATTTTAAAAAATTGGAAAAATTTTTTTTTTTAATTTTAGCGAGGGGTGGTCGTGAAAAATTTTAAAAAATTGGAAAAATTTTTTTTTTTAATTTTAGCGAGGGGTGGTCGTGAAATACTTTAAAAAATTGTATAAAATTTTTTGCAAAATTTTAGCGTGGGGGGGTCGTGAAAAATTTTAAAAAATTGGAAAAAATTTTTTTTTTAATTTTAGCGAGGGGAGGTCGTGAAAAATTTTAAAAAATTGGAAAAATTTTTTTTTTTAATTTTAGCGAGGGGTGGACATGAAATACTTTAAAAAATTGTAAAAAATTTTTTTCAAAATTTTAGCTAGGGGTGGTCGTGAAAAATTTTAAAAAATTGGAAAAATTTTTTTTTTTAATTTTAGCGAGGGGTGGTCGTGAAAAATTTTAAAAAATTGGAAAAATTTTTTTTTTTAATTTTAGCGAGGGGTGGTCGTGAAATACTTTAAAAAATTGTAAAAAATTTTTTGCAAAATTTTAGCGAGGGGTGGTCGTGATAAATTTCAAAAAATTGGAAAAATTTTTTTTTTTAATTTTAGCGAGGGGTGGTCGTGAAATACTTTAAAAAATTGGAAAAATTTTTTTTTCTAATTTTAGCGAGGGGTGGTCGTGAAATACTTTAAAAAATTGTAAAAAATTTTTTTCAAAATTTTAGCGAGGGGTGGTCGTGAAAAATTTTAAAAAATTGGAAAAATTTTTTTTTTTTAATTTTAGCGAGGGGTGGTCGTGAAATACTTTAAAAAATTGGAAAAATTTTTTTTTCTAATTTTAGCGAGGGGTGGTCGTGAAAAATTTTAAAAAATTGGAAAAATTTTTTTTTTAAATTTTTGCGAGGGGTGGTCGTGAAAAATTTTAAAAAATTGGAAAAATTTTTTTTTTAAATTTTAGCGAGGGGTGGTCGTGAAAAATTTTAAAAAATTGGAAAAATTTTTTTTTTTAATTTTAGCGAGGGGTGGTCGTGAAAAATTTTAAAAAATTGGAAAAATTTTTTTTTTAATTTTAGCGAGGGGTGGTCGTGAAATACTTTAAAAAATTGGAAAAATTTTTTTTTCTAATTTTAGCGAGGGGTGGTCGTGAAAAATTTTAAAAAATTGGAAAAATTTTTTTTTTAAATTTTTGCGAGGGGTGGTCGTGAAAAATTTTAAAAAATTGGAAAAATTTTTTTTTTAATTTTAGCGACGGGTGGTCGTGAAATACTTTAAAAAATTGTAAAAAATTTTTTGCAAAATTTTAGCGAGGGGTGGTCGTGAAATACTTTAAAAAATTGGAAAAATTTTTTTTCAAAATTTTAGCGAGGGGTGGTCGTGAAAAATTTTAAAAAATTGGAAAAATTTTTTTCAAAATTTTAGCGAGGGGTGGTCGTGAAAAATTTTAAAAAATTGGAAAAATTTTTTTTTTTAATTTTAGCGAGGGGTGGTCGTGAAATACTTTAAAAAATTGTAAAAAATCTTTTGCAAACTTTTAGCGAGGGGTGGTCGTGAAAAATTTTAAAAAATTGGAAAAATTTTTTTTTTAATTTTAGCGAGGGGTGGTCGTGAAATACTTTAAAAAATTGTATAAAATTTTTTGCAAAATTTTAGCGAGGGGGGGTCGTGAAAAATTTTAAAAAATTGGAAAAAATTTTTTTTTAAATTTTAGCGAGGGGTGGTCGTGAAAAATTTTAAAAAATTGGAAAAATTTTTTTTTTTAATTTTAGCGAGGGGTGGTCATGAAATACTTTAAAAAATTGTAAAAAATTTTTTTCAAAATTTTAGCGAGGGGTGGTCGTGAAAAATTTTAAAAAATTGGAAAAATTTTTTTTTTTAATTTTAGCGAGGGGTGGTCGTGAAATACTTTAAAAAATTGTAAAAAATTTTTTGCAAAATTTTAGCGAGGGGTGGTCGTGAAATACTTTAAAAAATTGTAAAAAATTTTTTTCAAAATTTTAGCGAGGGGTGGTCGTGAAAAATTTTAAAAAATTGGAAAATTTTTTTTTTTAATTTTAGCGAGGGGTGGTCGTGAAATACTTTAAAAAATTGTAAAAAATTTTTTTCAGAATTTTAGCGAGGGGTGGTCGTGAAAAATTTTAAAAAATTGGAAAAATTTTTTTTTTTTAATTTTAGCGAGGGGTGGTCGTGAAATACTTTAAAAAATTGGAAAAATTTTTTTTTTAATTTTAGCGAGGGGTGGTCGTGAAATACTTTAAAAAATTGGAAAAATTTTTTTTTCTAATTTTAGCGAGGGGTGGTCGTGAAAAATTTTAAAAAATTGGAAAAATTTTTTTTTTAAATTTTTGCGAGGGGTGGTCGTGAAAAATTTTAAAAAATTGGAAAAATTTTTTTTTTAATTTTAGCGAGGGGTGGTCGTGAAATACTTTAAAAAATTGTAAAAAATTTTTTGCAAAATTTTAGCGAGGGGTGGTCGTGAAATACTTTAAAAAATTGTAAAAAATTTTTTTCAAAATTTTAGCGAGGGGTGGTCGTGAAATACTTTAAAAAATTGGAAAAATTTTTTTTCAAAATTTTAGCGAGGGGTGGTCGTGAAATACTTTAAAAAATTGTAAAAAATCTTTTGCAAACTTTTAGCGAGGGGTGGTCGTGAAAAATTTTAAAAAATTGGAAAAATTTTTTTTTTTAATTTTAGCGAGGGGTGGTCGTGAAATACTTTAAAAAATTGTATAAAATTTTTTGCAAAATTTTAGCGAGGGGGGGTCGTGAAAAATTTTAAAAAATTGGAAAAAATTTTTTTTTAAATTTTAGCGAGGGGTGGTCGTGAAAAATTTTAAAAAATTGGAAAAATTTTTTTTTTTAATTTTAGCGAGGGGTGGTCATGAAATACTTTAAAAAATTGTAAAAAATTTTTTTCAAAATTTTAGCGAGGGGTGGTCGTGAAAAATTTTAAAAAATTTGAAAAATTTTTTTTTTTAATTTTAGCGAGGGGTGGTCGTGAAATACTTTAAAAAATTGGAAAAATTTTTTTTCAAAATTTTAGCGAGGGGTGGTCGTGAAAAATTTTAAAAAATTGGAAAAATTTTTTTTTTAAATTTTAGCGAGGGGTGGTCGTGAAAAATTTTAAAAAATTGGAAAAATTTTTTTTTTTAATTTTTTCGAGGGGTGGTCGTGAAATACTTTAAAAAATTGGAAAAATTTTTTTTTTAAATTTTAGCGAGGGGTGGTCGTGAAATACTTTAAAAAATTGTAAAAAATTTTTTTCAAAATTTTAGCGAGGGGTGGTCGTGAAAAATTTTAAAAAATTGGAAAAATTTTTTTTTTAAATTTTAGCGAGGGGTGTTCGTAAAATACTTTAAAAAATTGTAAAAAATTTTTTGCAAAATTTTAGCGAGGGGTGGTCGTGAAAAATTTTAAAAAATTGTAAAATTTTTTTTTTTTAATTTTAGCGAGGGGTGGTCGTGAAAAATTTTAAAAAATTGGAAAAATTTTTTTTTTAAATTTTAGCGAGGGGTGGTCGTGAAAAATTTTAAAAAATTGGAAAATTTTTTTTTTTAATTTTAGCGAGGGGTGGTCGTAAAATACTTTAAAAAATTGTACAAAATTTTTTGCAAAATTTTAGCGAGGGGTGGTCGTGAAAAATTTTAAAAAATTGGAAAAATTTTTTTTTTAAATTTTAGCGAGGGGTGGTCGTGAAATACTTTAAAAAATTGAAAAAATTTTATGCAAAATTTTAGCGAGGGGTGGTCGTGAAAAATTTTAAAAAATTGTAAAATTTTTTTTTTTTAATTTTAGCGAGGGGTGGTCGTGAAATACTTTAAAAAATTGTAAAAAATTTTTTTCAAAATTTTAGCGAGGGGTGGTCGTGAAAAATTTTAAAAAATTGTAAAAAATTTTTTTTTTTAATTTTAGCGAGGGGTGGTGGTGAAAAATTTTAAAAAATTGGAAAATTTTTTTTTTTAAATTTTAGCGAGGGGTGGTCGTGAAAAATTTTAAAAAATTGTAAAATTTTTTTTTTTTAATTTTAGCGAGGGGTGGTCGTGAAATACTTTAAAAAATTGTAAAAAATTTTTTTCAAAATTTTAGCGAGGGGTGGTCGTGAAAAATTTTAAAAAATTGGAAAAATTTTTTTTTAAATTTTAGCGAGGGGTGGTCGTGAAAAACTTTAAAAAATTGGAAAAATTTTTTTTTTAATTTTAGCGAGGGGTGGTCGTGAAATACTTTAAAAAATTGTAAAAAATTTTTTGCAAAATTTTAGCGAGGGGTGGTCGTGAAATACTTTAAAAAATTGTAAAAAATTTTTTTCAAAATTTTAGCGAGGGGTGGTCGTGAAATACTTTAAAAAATTGGAAAAATTTTTTTTCAAAATTTTAGCGAGGGGTGGTCGTGAAATACTTTAAAAAATTGTAAAAAATCTTTTGCAAACTTTTAGCGAGGGGTGGTCGTGAAAAATTTTAAAAAATTGGAAAAATTTTTTTTTTTAATTTTAGCGAGGGGTGGTCGTGAAATACTTTAAAAAATTGTATAAAATTTTTTGCAAAATTTTAGCGAGGGGGGGTCGTGAAAAATTTTAAAAAATTGGAAAAAATTTTTTTTTAAATTTTAGCGAGGGGTGGTCGTGAAAAATTTTAAAAAATTGGAAAAATTTTTTTTTTTAATTTTAGCGAGGGGTGGTCATGAAATACTTTAAAAAATTGTAAAAAATTTTTTTCAAAATTTTAGCGAGGGGTGGTCGTGAAAAATTTTAAAAAATTTGAAAAATTTTTTTTTTTAATTTTAGCGAGGGGTGGTCGTGAAATACTTTAAAAAATTGGAAAAATTTTTTTTCAAAATTTTAGCGAGGGGTGGTCGTGAAAAATTTTAAAAAATTGGAAAAATTTTTTTTTTAAATTTTAGCGAGGGGTGGTCGTGAAAAATTTTAAAAAATTGGAAAAATTTTTTTTTTTAATTTTTTCGAGGGGTGGTCGTGAAATACTTTAAAAAATTGGAAAAATTTTTTTTTTAAATTTTAGCGAGGGGTGGTCGTGAAATACTTTAAAAAATTGTAAAAAATTTTTTTCAAAATTTTAGCGAGGGGTGGTCGTGAAAAATTTTAAAAAATTGGAAAAATTTTTTTTTTAAATTTTAGCGAGGGGTGTTCGTAAAATACTTTAAAAAATTGTAAAAAATTTTTTGCAAAATTTTAGCGAGGGGTGGTCGTGAAAAATTTTAAAAAATTGTAAAATTTTTTTTTTTTAATTTTAGCGAGGGGTGGTCGTGAAAAATTTTAAAAAATTGGAAAAATTTTTTTTTTAAATTTTAGCGAGGGGTGGTCGTGAAAAATTTTAAAAAATTGGAAAATTTTTTTTTTTAATTTTAGCGAGGGGTGGTCGTAAAATACTTTAAAAAATTGTACAAAATTTTTTGCAAAATTTTAGCGAGGGGTGGTCGTGAAAAATTTTAAAAAATTGGAAAAATTTTTTTTTTAAATTTTAGCGAGGGGTGGTCGTGAAATACTTTAAAAAATTGAAAAAATTTTATGCAAAATTTTAGCGAGGGGTGGTCGTGAAAAATTTTAAAAAATTGTAAAATTTTTTTTTTTTAATTTTAGCGAGGGGTGGTCGTGAAATACTTTAAAAAATTGTAAAAAATTTTTTTCAAAATTTTAGCGAGGGGTGGTCGTGAAAAATTTTAAAAAATTGTAAAAAATTTTTTTTTTTAATTTTAGCGAGGGGTGGTGGTGAAAAATTTTAAAAAATTGGAAAATTTTTTTTTTTAAATTTTAGCGAGGGGTGGTCGTGAAAAATTTTAAAAAATTGTAAAATTTTTTTTTTTTAATTTTAGCGAGGGGTGGTCGTGAAATACTTTAAAAAATTGTAAAAAATTTTTTTCAAAATTTTAGCGAGGGGTGGTCGTGAAAAATTTTAAAAAATTGGAAAAATTTTTTTTTAAATTTTAGCGAGGGGTGGTCGTGAAAAACTTTAAAAAATTGGAAAAATTTTTTTTTTTAATTTTAGCGAGGGGTGGTCGTGAAAAATTTTAAAAAATTGGAAAATTTTTTTTTTTTAATTTTAGCGAGGGGTGGTCGTGAAATACTTTAAAAAATTGTAAAAAATTTTTTGCAAAACTTTAGCGAGGGGTGGTCGTGAAAAATTTTATAAAATTGTAAAATTTTTTTTTTTTAATTTTAGCGAGGGGTGGTCGTGAAATACTTTAAAAAATTGTAAAAATTTTTTTTTTAAATTTTAGCGAGGGGTGGTCGTGAAAAATTTTAAAAAATTGGAAAATTTTTTTTTTTTAATTTTAGCGAGGGGTGTTCTTAAAATACTTTAAAAAATTGTAAAAAATTTTTTGCAAAATTTTAGCGAGGGGTGGTCGTGAAAAATTTTAAAAAATTGTAAAATTTTTTTTTTAATTTTAGCGAGGGGTGGTCGTGAAATACTTTAAAAAATTGTAAAATTTTTCTTTTTTAATTTTAGCGAGGGGTGGTCGTGAAATACTTTAAAAAATTGTAAAAAATTTTTTGCAAAATTTTAGCGAGGGGTGGTCGTGAAATACTTTAAAAAATTGTAAAAAATTTTTTTCAAAATTTTAGCGAGGGGTGGTCGTGAAAAATTTTAAAAAATTGGAAAAATTTTTTTTTTAAATTTTAGCGAGGGGTGTTCGTAAAATACTTTAAAAAATTGTAA
Organism: Villa cingulata; assembly: GCA_951394055.1. Taxonomy (NCBI): domain Eukaryota; kingdom Metazoa; phylum Arthropoda; class Insecta; order Diptera; family Bombyliidae; genus Villa; species Villa cingulata. Next base: position 28,443,435 of record OX596018.1, read on the forward strand.
AAAATTTTTTGCAAAATTTTAGCGAGGGGTGGTCGTGAAAAATTTTAAAAAATTGTAAAATTTTTTTTTTTAATTTTAACGAGGGGTGGTCGTGAAAAATTTTAAAAAATTGGAAAAATTTTTTTTTTAAATTTTAGCGAGGGGTGGTCGTGAAAAATTTTAAAAAATTGGAAAATTTTTTTTTTTTAATTTTAGCGAGGGGTGGTCGTGAAATACTTTAAAAAATTGTAAAAAATTTTTTGCAAAATTTTAGCGAGGGGTGGTCGTGAAATACTTTAAAAAATTGAAAAAAATTTTTTTCAAAATTTTAGCGAGGGGTGGTCGTGAAAAATTTTAAAAAATTGGAAAAATTTTTTTTTTAAATTTTAGCGAGGGGTGTTCGTAAAATACTTTAAAAAATTGTAAAAAATTTTTTGCAAAATTTTAGCGAGGGGTGGTCGTGAAAAATTTTAAAAAATTGTAAAATTTTTTTTTTTAATTTTAGCGAGGGGTGGTCGTGAAAAATTTTAAAAAATTGGAAAAATTTTTTTTTTAAATTTTAGCGAGGGGTGGTCGTGAAAAATTTTAAAAAATTGGAAAATTTTTTTTTTTTAATTTTAGCGAGGGGTGGTCGTGAAATACTTTAAAAAATTGTAAAAAATTTTTTGCAAAATTTTAGCGAGGGGTGGTCGTGAAATACTTTAAAAAATTGAAAAAAATTTTTTTCAAAATTTTAGCGAGGGGTGGTCGTGAAAAATTTTAAAAAATTGGAAAAATTTTTTTTTTAAATTTTAGCGAGGGGTGGTCGTGAAATACTTTAAAAAATTGGAAAAATTTTTTTTTTAAATTTTAGCGAGGGGTGGTCGTGAAATACTTTAAAAAATTGTAAAAAATTTTTTGCAAAATTTTAGCGAGCGGTGGTCGTGAAAAATTTTAAAAAATTGTAAAATTTTTTTTTTTTAATTTTAGCGAGGGGTGGTCGTGAAATACTTTAAAAAATTGGAAAAATTTTTTTTTTAAATTTTAGCGAGGGGTGGTCGTGAAAAATTTTAAAAAATTGGAAAAATTTTTTTTTTAAATTTTAGCGAGGGGTGGTCGTGAAAAATTTTAAAAAATTGTAAAATTTTTTTTTTTTAATTTTAGCGAGGGGTGGTCGTGAAATACTTTAAAAATTTGTAAAAAATTTTTTTCAAAATTTTAGCGAGGGGTGGTCGTGAAAAATTTTAAAAAATTGGAAAAATTTTTTTTTAAATTTTGGCGAGGGGTGGTCGTGAAAAATTTTAAAAAATTGGAAAAATTTTTTTTTTTAATTTTAGCGAGGGGTGGTCGTGAAATACTTTAAAAAATTGTATAAAATTTTTTGCAAAATTTTAACGAGGGGGGGTCTTGAAAAATTTTAAAAAATTGGAAAAAATTTTTTTTTTAATTTTAGCGAGGGGTGGTCGTGAAAAATTTTAAAAAATTGGAAAAATTTTTTTTTTTAATTTTAGCGAGGGGTGGTCATGAAATACTTTAAAAAATTGTAAAAAATTTTTTTCAAAATTTTAGCGAGGGGTGGTCGTGATAAATTTTAAAAAATTGGAAAAATTTTTTTTTTTAATTTTAGCGAGGGGTGGTCGTGAAAAATTTTAAAAAATTGGAAAAATTTTTTTTTTTTAATTTTAGCGAGGGGTGGTCGTGAAATACTTTAAAAAATTGTAAAAAATTTTTTGCAAAATTTTAGCGAGGGGTGGTCGTGATAAATTTCAAAAAATTGGAAAAATTTTTTTTTTTAATTTTAGCGAGGGGTGGTCGTGAAAAATTTTAAAAAATTGGGAAAATTTTTTTTTTTAATTTTAGCGAGGGGTGGTCGTGAAATACTTTAAAAAATTGTAAAAAATTTTTTGCAAAATTTTAGCGAGGGGTGGTCGTGAAAAATTTTAAAAAATTGGAAAAATTTTTTTTTTTAATTTTAGCGAGGGGTGGTCATGAAATACTTTAAAAAATTGTAAAAAATTTTTTTCAAAATTTTAGCGAGGGGTGGTCGTGAAAAATTTTAAAAAATTGGAAAAATTTTTTTTTTTAATTTTAGCGAGGGGTGGTCGTGAAAAATTTTAAAAAATTGGAAATTTTTTTTTTTTTAATTTTTTCGAGGGGTGGTCGTGAAATACTTTCAAAAATTGGAAAAATTTTTTTTCAAAATTTTAGCGAGGGGTGGTCGTGAAAAATTTTAAAAAATTGGAAAAATTTTTTTTTTAAATTTTAGCGAGGGGTGGTCGTGATTAATTTTAAAAAATTGGAAAAATTTTTTTTTTTAATTTTTTCGAGGGGTGGTCGTGAAATACTTTAAAAAATTGTAAAAAATTTTTTACAAAATTTTAGCGAGGGGTGGTCGTGAAATACTTTAAAAAATTGTAAAAAATTTTTTGCAAAATATTAGCGAGGGGTGGTCGTGAAAAATTTTAAAAAATTGGAAAAATTTTTTTTTTTAATTTTAGCGAGGGGTGGTCGTGAAAAATTTTAAAAAATTGGAAAAATTTTTTTTTTAATTTTAGCGAGGGGTGGTCGTGAAAAACTTTAAAAAATTGTAAAAAATTTTTTGCAAAATTTTAGCGAGGGGTGGTCGTGAAATACTTTAAAAAATTGTAAAAAATTTTTTTCAAAATTTTAGCGAGGGGTGGTCGTGAAATACTTTAAAAAATTGGAAAAATTTTTTTTCAAAATTTTAGCGAGGGGTGGTCGTGAAAAATTTTAAAAAATTGGAAAAATTTTTTTTTTTAATTTTAGCGAGGGGTGGTCGTGAAAAATTTTAAAAAATTGGAAAAATTTTTTTTTTTAATTTTAGCGAGGGGTGGTCGTGAAATACTTTAAAAAATTGTATAAAATTTTTTGCAAAATTTTAGCGTGGGGGGGTCGTGAAAAATTTTAAAAAATTGGAAAAAATTTTTTTTTTAATTTTAGCGAGGGGAGGTCGTGAAAAATTTTAAAAAATTGGAAAAATTTTTTTTTTTAATTTTAGCGAGGGGTGGACATGAAATACTTTAAAAAATTGTAAAAAAATTTTTTCAAAATTTTAGCTAGGGGTGGTCGTGAAAAATTTTAAAAAATTGGAAACATTTTTTTTTTTAATTTTAGCAAGGGGTGGTCGTGAAATACTTTAAAAAATTGGAAAAATTTTTTTTCAAAATTTTAGCGAGGGGTGGTCGTGAAAAATTTTAAAAAATTGGAAAATTTTTTTTTTTTAATTTTTTCGAGGGGTGGTCGTGAAATACTTTAAAAAATTGTAAAAAATTTTTTACAAAATTTTAGCGAGGGGTGGTCGTGAAATACTTTAAAAAATTGTAAAAAATTTTTTTCAAAATTTTTGCGAGGGGTGGTCGTGAAAAATTTTAAAAAATTGGAAAAATTTTTTTTTTAAATTTTAGCGAGGGGAGGTCGTGAAATACTTTAAAAAATTGTAAAAAATTTTTTTTTTTAATTTTAGCGAGGGGTGGTCGTGAAAAATTTTAAAAAATTGGAAAATTTTTTTTTTTTAATTTTAGCGAGGGGTGGTCGTGAAAAATTTTAAAAAATTTTGAAAAATTTTTTTTTTTAATTTTAGCGAGGGGTGGTCGTGAAATACTTTAAAAAATTGTAAAAAATTTTTTTCAAAATTTTAGCGAGGGGTGGTCGTGAAATACTTTAAAAAATTGGAAAAATTTTTTTTTAAAATTTTAGCGAGGGGTGGTCGTGAAAAATTTTAAAAAATTGGAAAAATTTTTTTTTTAAATTTTAGCGAGGGGAGGTCGTGAAAAATTTTAAAAAATTGTAAAATTTTTTTTTTTTAATTTTAGCGAGGGGTGGTCGTGAAATACTTTAAAAATTTGTAAAATTTTTTTTTTTTAATTTTAGCGAGGGGTGGTCGTAAAATACTTTAAAAAATTGTAAAAAATTTTTTGCAAAATTTTAGCGAGGGGTGGTCGTGAAAAATTTTAAAAAATTGTAAAATTTTTTTTTTTTAATTTTAGCGAGGGGAGGTCGTGAAAAATTTTAAAAAATTGGAAAAATTTTTTTTTTAAATTTTAGCGAGGGGTGGTCGTGAAAAATTTTAAAAAATTGGAAAATTTTTTTTTTTTAATTTTAGCGAGGGGTGGTCGTGAAATACTTTAAAAAATTGTACAAAATTTTTTGCAAAATTTTAGCGAGGGGTGGTCGTGAAATACTTTAAAAAATTGTAAAAAATTTTTTGCAAAATTTTAGCGAGGGGGGGTCGTGAAAAATTTTAAAAAATTGGAAAAACTTTTTTTTTTAATTTTAGCGAGGGGTGGTCGTGAAAAATTTTAAAAAATTGGAAAAATTTTTTTTTTTAATTTTAGCGAGGGGAGGTCATGAAATACTTTAAAAAATTTTTTTCAAAATTTTAGCGAGGGGTGGTCGTGAAAAATTTTAAATAATTGGAAACATTTTTTTTTTTAATTTTAGCGAGGGGTGGTCGTGAAATACTTTAAAAAATTGGAAAAATTTTTTTTCAAAATTTTAGCGAGGGGTGGTCGTGAAAAATTTTAAAAAATTGGAAAAATTTTTTTTTTTAATTTTAGCGAGGGGTGGTCGTGAAATACTTTAAAAAATTGTATAAAATTTTTTGCAAAATTTTAGCGAGGGGGGGTCGTGAAAAATTTTAAAAAATTGGAAAAACTTTTTTTTTTAATTTTAGCGAGGGGTGGTCGTGAAAAATTTTAAAAAATTGGAAAAATTTTTTTTTTTAATTTTAGCGAGGGGAGGTCATGAAATACTTTAAAAAATTTTTTTCAAAATTTTAGCGAGGGGTGGTCGTGAAAAATTTTAAATAATTGGAAACATTTTTTTTTTTAATTTTAGCGAGGGGTGGTCGTGAAATACTTTAAAAAATTGGAAAAATTTTTTTTCAAAATTTTAGCGAGGGGTGGTCGTGAAAAATTTTAAAAAATTGGAAAAATTTTTTTTTTTAATTTTAGCGAGGGGTGGTCGTGAAAAATTTTAAAAAATTGGAAAAATTTTTTTTTTTAATTTTTTCGAGGGGTGGTCGTGAAATACTTTAAAAAATTGTAAAAAATTTTTTACAAAATTTTAGCGAGGGGTGGTCGTGAAATACTTTAAAAAATTGTAAAAAATTTTTTTCAAAATTTTAGCGAGGGGTGGTCGTGAAAAATTTTAAAAAATTGGAAAAATTTTTTTTTTAAATTTTAGCGAGGGGTGGTCGTGAAATACTTTAATTGTAAAAAATTTTTTTTTTTAATTTTAGCGAGGGGCGGTCGTGAAAAATTTTAAAAAATTGGAAAAATTTTTTTTTTTAATTTTAGCGAGGGATGGTCGTGAAAAATTTTAAAAAATTTTGAAAAATTTTTTTTTTAATTTTAGCGAGGGGTGGTCGTGAAATACTTTAAAAAATTGTAAAAAATTTTTTTCAAAATTTTAGCGAGGGGTGGTCGTGAAATACTTTAAAAAATTGTAAAAAATTTTTTGCAAAATTTTAGCGAGGGGTGGTCGTGAAATACTTTAAAAAATTGTAAAAATTTTTTTTTTAAATTTTAGCGAGGGGTGGTCGTGAAAAATTTTAAAAAATTGGAAAATTTTTTTTTTTTAATTTTAGCGAGGGGTGTTCTTAAAATACTTTAAAAAATTGTAAAAAATTTTTTGCAAAATTTTAGCGAGGGGTGGTCGTGAAAAATTTTAAAAAATTGTAAAATTTTTTTTTTAATTTTAGCGAGGGGTGGTCGTGAAATACTTTAAAAAATTGTAAAATTTTTCTTTTTTAATTTTAGCGAGGGGTGGTCGTGAAATACTTTAAAAAATTGTAAAAAATTTTTTGCAAAATTTTAGCGAGGGGTGGTCGTGAAATACTTTAAAAAATTGTAAAAAATTTTTTTCAAAATTTTAGCGAGGGGTGGTCGTGAAAAATTTTAAAAAATTGGAAAAATTTTTTTTTTAAATTTTAGCGAGGGGTGTTCGTAAAATACTTTAAAAAATTGTAAAAAATTTTTTGCAAAATTTTAGCGAGGGGTGGTCGTGAAAAATTTTAAAAAATTGTAAAATTTTTTTTTTTAATTTTAACGAGGGGTGGTCGTGAAAAATTTTAAAAAATTGGAAAAATTTTTTTTTTTAATTTTAGCGAGGGGTGGTCGTGAAAAATTTTAAAAAATTGGAAAATTTTTTTTTTTTAATTTTAGCGAGGGGTGGTCGTGAAATACTTTAAAAAATTGTAAAAAATTTTTTGCAAAATTTTAGCGAGGGGTGGTCGTGAAATACTTTAAAAAATTGAAAAAAATTTTTTTCAAAATTTTAGCGAGGGGTGGTCGTGAAAAATTTTAAAAAATTGGAAAAATTTTTTTTTTAAATTTTAGCGAGGGGTGTTCGTAAAATACTTTAAAAAATTGTAAAAAATTTTTTGCAAAATTTTAGCGAGGGGTGGTCGTGAAAAATTTTAAAAAATTGTAAAATTTTTTTTTTTAATTTTAGCGAGGGGTGGTCGTGAAAAATTTTAAAAAATTGGAAAAATTTTTTTTTTAAATTTTAGCGAGGGGTGGTCGTGAAAAATTTTAAAAAATTGGAAAATTTTTTTTTTTTAATTTTAGCGAGGGGTGGTCGTGAAATACTTTAAAAAATTGTAAAAAATTTTTTGCAAAATTTTAGCGAGGGGTGGTCGTGAAATACTTTAAAAAATTGAAAAAAATTTTTTTCAAAATTTTAGCGAGGGGTGGTCGTGAAAAATTTTAAAAAATTGGAAAAATTTTTTTTTTAAATTTTAGCGAGGGGTGGTCGTGAAATACTTTAAAAAATTGGAAAAATTTTTTTTTTAAATTTTAGCGAGGGGTGGTCGTGAAATACTTTAAAAAATTGTAAAAAATTTTTTGCAAAATTTTAGCGAGGGGTGGTCGTGAAAAATTTTAAAAAATTGTAAAATTTTTTTTTTTTAATTTTAGCGAGGGGTGGTCGTGAAATACTTTAAAAAATTGTAAATAATTTTTTTCAAAATTTTAGCGAGGGGTGGTCGTGAAAAATTTTAAAAAATTGGAAAAATTTTTTTTTTAAATTTTAGCGAGGGGTGGTCGTGAAAAATTTTAAAAAATTGGAAAAATTTTTTTTTTAAATTTTAGCGAGGGGTGGTCGTGAAAAATTTTAAAAAATTGTAAAATTTTTTTTTTTTAATTTTAGCGAGGGGTGGTCGTGAAATACTTTAAAAATTTGTAAAAAATTTTTTTTTTTAATTTTAGCGAGGGGTGGTCGTGAAAAATTTTAAAAAATTGGAAAAATTTTTTTTTAAATTTTGGCGAGGGGTGGTCGTGAAAAATTTTAAAAAATTGGAAAATTTTTTTTTTTTAATTTTAGCGAGGGGTGGTCGTGAAATACTTTAAAAAATTGTAAAAAATTTTTTGCAAAACTTTAGCGAGGGGTGGTCGTGAAATACTTTAAAAAATTATAAAAAATTTTTTTCAAAATTTTAGCGAGGGGTGGTCGTGAAATACTTTAAAAAATTGTAAAAAATTTTTTGCAAAATTTTAGCGAGGGGTGGTCGTGAAAAATTTTAAAAAATTGGAAAAATTTTTTTTTTAAATTTTAGCGAGGGGTGGTCGTGAAAAATTTTAAAAAATTGGAAAAATTTTTTTTTTAATTTTAGCGAGGGGTGGTCGTGAAATACTTTAAAAAATTGTAAAAAATTTTTTGCAAAATTTTAGCGAGGGGTGGTCGTGAAATACTTTAAAAAATTGTAAAAAATTTTTTTCAAAATTTTAGCGAGGGGTGGTCGTGAAATACTTTAAAAAATTGGAAAAATTTTTTTTCAAAATTTTAGCGAGGGGTGGTCGTGAAAAATTTTAAAAAATTGGAAAAATTTTTTTTTTTAATTTTAGCGAGGGGTGGTCGTGAAAAATTTTAAAAAATTGGAAAAATTTTTTTTTTAATTTTAGCGAGGGGTGGTCGTGAAATACTTTAAAAAATTGTAAAAAATTTTTTGCAAAATTTTAGCGAGGGGTGGTCGTGAAAAATTTTAAAAAATTGGAAAAATTTTTTTTTTTAATTTTAGCGAAGGGTGGTCGTGAAATACTTTAAAAAATTGTATAAAATTTTTTGCAAAATTTTAGCGAGGGGGGGTCTTGAAAAATTTTAAAAAATTGGAAAAAATTTTTTTTTTAATTTTAGCGAGGGGTGGTCGTGAAAAATTTTAAAAAATTGGAAAAATTTTTTTTTTAATTTTAGCGAGGGGTGGTCATGAAATACTTTAAAAAATTGTAAAAAATTTTTTTCAAAATTTTAGCGAGGAGTGGTCGTGATAAATTTTAAAAAATTGGAAAAATTTTTTTTTTTAATTTTAGCGAGGGGTGGTCGTGAAAAATTTTAAAAAATTGGAAAAATTTTTTTTTTTAATTTTAGCGAGGGGTGGTCGTGAAATACTTTAAAAAATTGTAAAAAATTTTTTGCAAAATTTTAGCGAGGGGTGGTCGTGATAAATTTTAAAAAATTGGAAAAATTTTTTTTTTTAATTTTAGCGAGGGGTGGTCGTGAAAAATTTTAAAAAATTGGGAAAATTTTTTTTTTTAATTTTAGCGAGGGGTGGTCGTGAAATACTTTAAAAAATTGTAAAAAATTTTTTGCAAAATTTTAGCGAGGGGAGGTCGTGAAAAATTTTAAAAAATTGGAAAAATTTTTTTTTTTAATTTTAGCGAGGGGTGGTCATGAAATACTTTAAAAAATTGTAAAAAATTTTTTTCAAAATTTTAGCGAGGGGTGGTCGTGAAAAATTTTAAAAAATTGGAAAAATTTTTTTTTTAATTTTAGCGAGGGGTGGTCGTGAAAAATTTTAAAAAATTGGAAAATTTTTTTTTTTTAATTTTTTCGAGGGGTGGTCGTGAAATACTTTCAAAAATTGGAAAAATTTTTTTTCAAAATTTTAGCGAGGGGTGGTCGTGAAAAATTTTAAAAAATTGGAAAAATTTTTTTTTTAAATTTTAGCGAGGGGTGGTCGTGATTAATTTTAAAAAATTGGAAAAATTTTTTTTTTTAATTTTTTCGAGGGGTGGTCGTGAAATACTTTAAAAAATTGTAAAAAATTTTTTACAAAATTTTAGCGAGGGGTGGTCGTGAAATACTTTAAAAAATTGTAAAAAATTTTTTGCAAAATATTAGCGAGGGGTGGTCGTGAAAAATTTTAAAAAATTGGAAAAATTTTTTTTTTAAATTTTAGCGAGGGGTGGTCGTGAAAAATTTTAAAAAATTGGAAAAATTTTTTTTTTAATTTTAGCGAGGGGTGGTCGTGAAATACTTTAAAAAATTGTAAAAATTTTTTTTCAAAATTTTAGCGAGGGGTGGTCGTGAAATACTTTAAAAAATTGGAAAAATTTTTTTTCAAAATTTTAGCGAGGGGTGGTCGTGAAAAATTTTAAAAAATTGGAAAATTTTTTTTTTTTAATTTTTTCGAGGGGTGGTCGTGAAATACTTTAAAAAATTGTAAAAAATTTTTTACAAAATTTTAGCGAGGGGTGGTCGTGAAATACTTTAAAAAATTGTAAAAAATTTTTTTCAAAATTTTTGCGAGGGGTGGTCGTGAAAAATTTTAAAAAATTGGAAAAATTTTTTTTTTAAATTTTAGCGAGGGGTGGTCGTGAAATACTTTAAAAAATTGTAAAAAATTTTTTTTTTTAATTTTAGCGAGGGGTGGTCGTGAAAAATTTTAAAAAATTGGAAAATTTTTTTTTTTTAATTTTAGCGAGGGGTGGTCGTGAAAAATTTTAAAAAATTTTGAAAAATTTTTTTTTTTAATTTTAGCGAGGGGTGGTCGTGAAATACTTTAAAAAATTGTAAAAAATTTTTTTCAAAATTTTAGCGAGGGGTGGTCGTGAAATACTTTAAAAAATTGGAAAAATTTTTTTTTAAAATTTTAGCGAGGGGTGGTCGTGAAAAATTTTAAAAAATTGGAAAAATTTTTTTTTTAAATTTTAGCGAGGGGAGGTCGTGAAAAATTTTAAAAAATTGTAAAATTTTTTTTTTTTAATTTTAGCGAGGGGTGGTCGTGAAATACTTTAAAAATTTGTAAAATTTTTTTTTTTTAATTTTAGCGAGGGGTGGTCGTGAAAAATTTTAAAAAATTTTGAAAAATTTTTTTTTTTAATTTTAGCGAGGGGTGGTCGTGAAATACTTTAAAAAATTGTAAAAAATTTTTTTCAAAATTTTAGCGAGGGGTGGTCGTGAAATACTTTAAAAAATTGGAAAAACTTTTTTTTTTAAATTTTAGCGAGGGGAGGTCGTGAAAAATTTTAAAAAATTGTAAAATTTTTTTTTTTTAATTTTAGCGAGGGGTGGTCGTGAAAAATTTTAAAAAATTGGAAAATTTTTTTTTTTTAATTTTAGCGAGGGGTGGTCGTGAAAAATTTTAAAAAATTTTGAAAAATTTTTTTTTTTAATTTTAGCGAGGGGTGGTCGTGAAATACTTTAAAAAATTGTAAAAAATTTTTTTCAAAATTTTAGCGAGGGGTGGTCGTGAAATACTTTAAAAAATTGGAAAAATTTTTTTTTAAAATTTTAGCGAGGGGTGGTCGTGAAAAATTTTAAAAAATTGGAAAAATTTTTTTTTTTAATTTTAGCGAGGGGTGGTCGTGAAAAATTTTAAAAAATTGGAAAATTTTTTTTTTTTAATTTTAGCGAGGGGTGGTCGTGAAAAATTTTAAAAAATTTTGAAAAATTTTTTTTTTTAATTTTAGCGAGGGGTGGTCGTGAAATACTTTAAAAAATTGTAAAAAATTTTTTTCAAAATTTTAGCGAGGGGTGGTCGTGAAAAATTTTAAAAAATTGTAAAAAATTTTTTGCAAAATTTTAGCGAGGGGTGTTCGTAAAATACTTTAAAAAATTGTAAAAAATTTTTTGCAAAATTTTAGCGAGGGGTGGTCGTGAAAAATTTTAAAAAATTGTAAAATTTTTTTTTTTTAATTTTAGCGAGGGGAGGTCGTGAAAAATTTTAAAAAATTGGAAAAATTTTTTTTTTAAATTTTAGCGAGGGGTGGTCGTGAAAAATTTTAAAAAATTGGAAAATTTTTTTTTTTTAATTTTAGCGAGGGGTGGTCGTAAAATACTTTAAAAAATTGTACAAAATTTTTTGCAAAATTTTAGCGAGGGGTGGTCGTGAAATACTTTAAAAAATTGTAAAAAATTTTTTGCAAAATTTTAGCGAGGGGGGGCGTGAAAAATTTTAAAAAATTGGAAAAATTTTTTTTTTTAATTTTAGCGAGGGGTGGTCGTGAAATACTTTAAAAAATTGTATAAAATTTTTTGCAAAATTTTAGCGAGGGGGGGTCGTGAAAAATTTTAAAAAATTGGAAAAACTTTTTTTTTTAATTTTAGCGAGGGGTGGTCGTGAAAAATTTTAAAAAATTGGAAAAATTTTTTTTTTTAATTTTAGCGAGGGGAGGTCATGAAATACTTTAAAAAATTTTTTTCAAAATTTTAGCGAGGGGTGGTCGTGAAAAATTTTAAATAATTGGAAACATTTTTTTTTTTAATTTTAGCGAGGGGTAGTCGTGAAATACTTTAAAAAATTGGAAAAATTTTTTTTCAAAATTTTAGCGAGGGGTGGTCGTGAAAAATTTTAAAAAATTGGAAAAATTTTTTTTTTTAATTTTAGCGAGGGGTGGTCGTGAAAAATTTTAAAAAATTGGAAAAATTTTTTTTTTTAATTTTTTCGAGGGGTGGTCGTGAAATACTTTAAAAAATTGTAAAAAATTTTTTACAAAATTTTAGCGAGGGGTGGTCGTGAAATACTTTAAAAAATTGTAAAAAATTTTTTTCAAAATTTTAGCGAGGGGTGGTCGTGAAAAATTTTAAAAAATTGGAAAAATTTTTTTTTTAAATTTTAGCGAGGGGTGGTCGTGAAATACTTTAATTGTAAAAAATTTTTTTTTTTAATTTTAGCGAGGGGCGGTCGTGAAAAATTTTAAAAAATTGGAAAAATTTTTTTTTTTAATTTTAGCGAGGGATGGTCGTGAAAAATTTTAAAAAATTTTGAAAAATTTTTTTTTTAATTTTAGCGAGGGGTGGTCGTGAAATACTTTAAAAAATTGTAAAAAATTTTTTTCAAAATTTTAGCGAGGGGTGGTCGTGAAATACTTTAAAAAATTGTAAAAAATTTTTTTCAAAATTTTAGCGAGGGGTGGTCGTGAAAAATTTTAAAAAATTGGAAAATTTTTTTTTTTAAATTTTAGCGAGGGGTGGTCGTGAAATACTTTAAAAAATTGTAAAAAATTTTTTGCAAAATATTAGCGAGGGGTGGTCGTGAAAAATTTTAAAAAATTGGAAAAATTTTTTTTTTAAATTTTAGCGTGGGGTGGTCGTGAAAAATTTTAAAAAATTGGAAAAATTTTTTTTTTTAATTTTAGCGAGGGGTGGTCATGAAATACTTAAAAAAATTGTAAAAAATTTTTTTCAAAATTTTAGCGAGGGGTGGTCGTGAAATACTTTAAAAAATTGTAAAAAATTTTTTGCAAAATATTAGCGAGGGGTGGTCGTGAAAAATTTTAAAAAATTGGAAAAATTTTTTTTTTAAATTTTAGCGAGGGGTGGTCGTGAAAAATTTTAAAAAATTGGAAAAATTTTTTTTTTTAATTTTAGCGAGGGGTGGTCGTGAAATACTTTAAAAAATTGTAAAAAATTTTTTGCAAAATTTTAGCGAGGGGTGGTCGTGAAATACTTTAAAAAATTGTAAAAAATTTTTTTCAAAATTTTAGCGAGGGGTGGTCGTGAAATACTTTAAAAAATTGGAAAAATTTTTTTTCAAAATTTTAGCGAGGGGTGGTCGTGAAATACTTTAAAAAATTGTAAAAAATTTTTTACAAAATTTTAGCGAGGGGTGGTCGTGAAATACTTTAAAAAATTGTAAAAAATTTTTTTCAAAATTTTAGCGAGGGGTGGTCGTGAAAAATTTTAAAAAATTGGAAAAATTTTTTTTTTTAATTTTAGCGAGGGGTGGTCGTGAAAAATTTTAAAAAATTGGAAAAATTTTTTTTTTTAATTTTAGCGAGGGGTGGTCGTGAAAAATTTTAAAAAATTTTGAAAAATTTTTTTTTTAATTTTAGCGAGGGGTGGTCGTGAAATACTTTAAAAAATTGTAAAAAATTTTTTTCAAAATTTTAGCGAGGGGTGGTCGTGAAATACTTTAAAAAATTGAAAAATTTTTTTTCAAAATTTTAGCGAGGGGTGGTCGTGAAAAATTTTAAAAAATTGGAAAAATTTTTTTTTTAAATTTTAGCGAGGGGAGGTCGTGAAAAATTTTAAAAAATTGTAAAATTTTTTTTTTTAATTTTAGCGAGGGGTGGTCGTGAAAAATTTTAAAAAATTGGAAAAATTTTTTTTTTTAATTTTAGCGAGGGGTGGTCGTGAAATACTTTAAAAAATTGTAAAAAATTTTTTGCAAAATTTTAGCGAGGGGTGGTCGTGAAAAATTTTAAAAAATTGGAAAAATTTTTTTTTTTTAATTTTAGCGAGGGGTGGTCGTGAAATACTTTAAAAAATTGGAAAAATTTTTTTTCAAAATTTTAGCGAGGGGTGGTCGTGAAAAATTTTAAATAATTGGAAAAATTTTTTTTTTTAATTTTAGCGAGGGGTGGTCGTGAAATACTTTAAAAAATTGTAAAAAATTTTTTGCAAAATTTTAGCGAGGGGTGGTCGTGAAAAATTTTAAAAAATTGGAAAAATTTTTTTTTTTAATTTTAGCGAGGGGTGGTCGTGAAATACTTTAAAAAATTGTATAAAATTTTTTGCAAAATTTTAGCGAGGGGGGGTCGTGAAAAATTTTAAAAAATTGGAAAAAATTTTTTTTTTAATTTTAGCGAGGGGTGGTCGTGAAAAATTTTAAAAAATTGTAAAAAATTTTTTGCAAAATATTAGCGAGGGGTGGTCGTGAAAAATTTTAAAAAATTGGAAAAATTTTTTTTTTAAATTTTAGCGAGGGGTGGTCGTGAAAAATTTTAAAAAATTGGAAAAATTTTTTTTTTTTAATTTTAGCGAGGGGTGGTCGTGAAATACTTTAAAAAATTGTAAAAAATTTTTTGCAAAATTTTAGCGAGGGGTGGTCGTGAAGTACTTTAAAAAATTGTAAAAAATTTTTTTCAAAATTTTAGCGAGGGGTGGTCGTGAAATACTTTAAAAAATTGGAAAAATTTTTTTTCAAAATTTTAGCGAGGGGTGGTCGTGAAATACTTTAAAAAATTGTAAAAAATTTTTTACAAAATTTTAGCGAGGGGTGGTCGTGAAATACTTTAAAAAATTGTAAAAAATTTTTTTCAAAATTTTAGCGAGGGGTGGTCGTGAAAAATTTTAAAAAATTGGAAAAATTTTTTTTTTAAATTTTAGCGAGGGGTGGTCGTGAAATACTTTAAAAAATTGTAAAAAATTTTTTTTTTTAATTTTAGCGAGGGGTGGTCGTGAAAAATTTTAAAAAATTGGAAAAATTTTTTTTTTTAATTTTAGCGAGGGGTGGTCGTGAAAAATTTTAAAAAATTTTGAAAAATTTTTTTTTTAATTTTAGCGAGGGGTGGTCGTGAAATACTTTAAAAAATTGTAAAAAATTTTTTTCAAAATTTTAGCGAGGGGTGGTCGTGAAATACTTTAAAAAATTAAAAAAATTTTTTTTCAAAATTTTAGCGAGGGGTGGTCGTGAAAAATTTTAAAAAATTGGAAAAATTTTTTTTTTAAATTTTAGCGAGGGGAGGTCGTGAAAAATTTTAAAAAATTGTAAAATTTTTTTTTTTAATTTTAGCGAGGGGTGGTCGTGAAATACTTTAAAAAATTGTAAAATTTTTTTTTTTTAATTTTAGCGAGGGGTGGTCGTGAAATACTTTAAAAAATTGTAAAAAATTTTTTGCAAAATTTTAGCGAGGGGTGGTCGTGAAATACTTTAAAAAATTGTAAAAAATTTTTTTCAAAATTTTAGCGAGGGGGGTCGTGAAATACTTTAAAAAATTGGAAAAATTTTTTTTCAAAATTTTAGCGAGGGGTGGTCGTGAAAAATTTTAAAAAATTGGAAAAATTTTTTTTTTTAATTTTAGCGAGGGGTGGTCGTGAAAAATTTTAAAAAATTTTGAAAAATTTTTTTTTTAATTTTAGCGAGGGGTGGTCGTGAAATACTTTAAAAAATTGTAAAAAATTTTTTTCAAAATTTTAGCGAGGGGTGGTCGTGAAAAATTTTAAAAAATTGGAAAAATTTTTTTTTTAAATTTTAGCGAGGGGTGGTCGTGAAATACTTTAAAAAATTGTAAAAATTTTTTTTTTTAATTTTAGCGAGGGGTGGTCTTGAAAAATTTTAAAAAATTGGAAAAATTTTTTTTTTTAATTTTAGCGAGGGGTGGTCGTGAAAAATTTTAAAAAATTTTGAAAATTTTTTTTTTTAATTTTAGCGAGGGGTGGTCGTGAATTACTTTAAAAAATTGTAAAAAATTTTTTGCAAAATTTTAGCGAGGGGTGGTCGTGAAATACTTTAAAAAATTGTAAAAAATTTTTTTCAAAATTTTAGCGAGGGGGGTCGTGAAATACTTTAAAAAATTGGAAAAATTTTTTTTCAAAATTTTAGCGAGGGGTGGTCGTGAAAAATTTTAAAAAATTGGAAAAATTTTTTTTTTAAATTTTAGCGAGGGGTGGTCGTGAAAAATTTTAAAAAATTGGAAAAATTTTTTTTTAAATTTTAGCGAGGGGTGGTCGTGAAAAATTTTAAAAAATTGGAAAATTTTTTTTTTTAATTTTAGCGAGGGGTGGTCGTAAAATACTTTAAAAAATTGTACAAAATTTTTTTTTTAAATTTTAGCGAGGGGTGTTCGTAAAATACTTTAAAAAATTGTAAAAAATTTTTTGCAAAATTTTAGCGAGGGGTGGTCGTGAAAAATTTTAAAAAATTGAAAAAAATTTTTTTCAAAATTTTAGCGAGGGGTGGTCGTGAAAAATTTTAAAAAATTGGAAAAATTTTTTTTTTAAATTTTAGCGAGGGGTGTTCGTAAAATACTTTAAAAAATTGTAAAAAATTTTTTGCAAAATTTTAGCGAGGGGTGGTCGTGAAAAATTTTAAAAAATTGTAAATTTTTTTTTTTTTAATTTTAGCGAGGGGTGGTCGTGAAAAATTTTAAAAAATTGGAAAAATTTTTTTTTTAAATTTTAGCGAGGGGTGGTCGTGAAAAATTTTAAAAAATTGGAAAATTTTTTTTTTTTAATTTTAGCGAGGGGTGGTCGTAAAATACTTTAAAAAATTGTACAAAATTTTTTTTTTAAATTTTAGCGAGGGGTGTTCGTAAAATACTTTAAAAAATTGTAAAAAATTGTTTGCAAAATTTTAGCGAGGGGTGGTCGTGAAAAATTTTAAAAAATTGTAAAAAATTTTTTTCAAAATTTTAGCGAGGTGTGGTCGTGAAAAATTTTAAAAAATTGTAAAAAATTTTTTTTTTAAATTTTAGCGAGGGGTGGTGGTGAAAAATTTTAAAAAATTGGAAAAATTTTTTTTTTTAAATTTTAGCGAGGGGTGGTCGTGAAAAATTTTAAAAAATTGTAAAATTTTTTTTTTTTAATTTTAGCGAGGGGTGGTCGTGAAATACTTTAAAAAATTGTAAAAAATTTTTTGCAAAATTTTAGCGAGGGGTGGTCGTGAAATACTTTAAAAAATTGTAAAAAATTTTTTTAAAAATTTTAGCGAGGGGTGGTCGTGAAAAATTTTAAAAAATTGGAAAAATTTTTTTTTTAAATTTTAGCGAGGGGTGGTCGTGAAATACTTTAAAAAATTGTAAAAAATTTTTTGCAAAATTTTAGCGAGGGGTGGTCGTGAAAAATTTTAAAAAATTGGAAAAATTTTTTTTTTTAATTTTAGCGAGGGGTGGTCGTGAAATACTTTAAAAAATTGTAAAAAATTTTTTGCAAAATTTTAGCGCGGGGTGGTCGTGAAAAATTTTAAAAAATTGTAAAAAATTTTTTTCAAAATTTTAGCGAGGAGTGGTCGTGAAAAATTTTAAAAAATTGGAAAAATTTTTTTTTTAAATTTTAGCGAGGGGTGGTCGTGAAAAATTTTAAAAAATTGGAAAAATTTTTTTTTTAAATTTTAGCGAGGGGTGGTCGTGAAATACTTTAAAAAATTGTAAAAAATTTTTTGCAAAATATTAGCGAGGGGTGGTCGTGAAAAATTTTAAAAAATTGGAAAAATTTTTTTTTTAAATTTTAGCGAGGGGTGGTCGTGAAAAATTTTAAAAAATTGGAAAAATTTTTTTTTTAATTTTAGCGAGGGGTGGTCGTGAAATACTTTAAAAAATTGTAAAAAATTTTTTGCAAAATTTTAGCGAGAAGTGGTCGTGAAATACTTTAAAAAATTGTAAAAAATTTTTTTCAAAATTTTAGCGAGGGGTGGTCGTGAAAAATTTTAAAAAATTGGAAAAATTTTTTTTTTAAATTTTAGCGAGGGGTGGTCGTGAAAAATTTTAAAAAATTGGAAAAATTTTTTTTTTTAATTTTAGCGAGGGGTGGTCGTGAAATACTTTAAAAAATTGTAAAAAATTTTTTGCAAAATTTTAGCGAGGGGTGGTCGTGAAAAATTTTAAAAAATTGGAAAAATTTTTTTTTTTAATTTTAGCGAGGGGTGGTCGTGAAATACTTTAAAAAATTGTATAAAATTTTTTGCAAAATTTTAGCGAGGGGGGGTCGTGAAAAATTTTAAAAAATTGGAAAAAATTTTTTTTTTAATTTTAGCGAGGGGTGGTCGTGAAAAATTTTAAAAAATTGGAAAAATTTTTTTTTTTAATTTTAGCGAGGGGTGGTCATGAAATACTTTAAAAAATTGTAAAAAATTTTTTTCAAAATTTTAGCGAGGGGTGGTCGTGAAAAATTTTAAAAAATTGGAAACATTTTTTTTTTTAATTTTAGCGAGGGGTGGTCGTGAAATACTTTAAAAAATTGGAAAAATTTTTTTTCAAAATTTTAGCGAGGGGTGGTCGTGAAAAATTTTAAAAAATTGGAAAAATTTTTTTTTTAAATTTTAGCGAGGGGTGGTCGTGAAAAATTTTAAAAAATTGGAAAAATTTTTTTTTTTAATTTTAGCGAGGGGTGGTCGTGAAAAATTTTAAAAAATTTTGAAAATTTTTTTTTTAATTTTAGCGAGGGGTGGTCGTGAATTACTTTAAAAAATTGTAAAAAATTTTTTGCAAAATTTTAGCGAGGGATGGTCGTGAAATACTTTAAAAAATTGTAAAAAATTTTTTTCAAAATTTTAGCGAGGGGTGGTCGTGAAATACTTTAAAAAATTGGAAAAATTTTTTTTTTTAATTTTAGCGAGGGGTGGTCGTGAAATACTTTAAAAAATTGTAAAATTTTTTTTTTTTAATTTTAGCGAGGGGTGGTCGTGAAATACTTTAAAAAATTGTAAAAAATTTTTTGCAAAATTTTAGCGAGGGGTGGTCGTGAAATACTTTAAAAAATTGTAAAAAATTTTTTTCAAAATTTTAGCGAGGGGTGGTCGTGAAAAATTTTAAAAAATTGGAAAAATTTTTTTTTTAAATTTTAGCGAGGGGTGTTCGTAAAATACTTTAAAAAATTGTAAAAAATTTTTTGCAAAATTTTAGCGAGGGGTGGTCGTGAAAAATTTTAAAAAATTGTAAAATTTTTTTTTTTTAATTTTAGCGAGGGGTGGTCGTGAAAAATTTTAAAAAATTGGAAAAATTTTTTTTTTAAATTTTAGCGAGGGGTGGTCGTGAAAAATTTTAAAAAATTGGAAAATTTTTTTTTTTTAATTTTAGCGAGGGGTGGTCGTAAAATACTTTAAAAAATTGTACAAAATTTTTTGCAAAATTTTAGCGAGGGGTGGTCGTGAAAAATTTTAAAAAATTGGAAAAATTTTTTTTTTAAATTTTAGCGAGGGGTGGTCGTGAAATACTTTAAAAAATTGAAAAAATTTTATGCAAAATTTTAGCGAGGGGTGGTCGTGAAAAATTTTAAAAAATTGTAAAATTTTTTTTTTTTAATTTTAGCGAGGGGTGGTCGTGAAATACTTTAAAAAATTGTAAAAAATTTTTTTCAAAATTTTAGCGAGGGGTGGTCGTGAAAAATTTTAAAAAATTGGAAAAATTTTTTTTTAAATTTTAGCGAGGGGTGGTCGTGAAAAATTTTAAAAAATTGGAAAAATTTTTTTTTTTAATTTTAGCGAGGGGTGGTCGTGAAAAATTTTAAAAATTGGAAAAATTTTTTTTTTTAATTTTAGCGAGGGGTGGTCGTGAAAAATTTTAAAAAATTTTGAAAAATTTTTTTTTTAATTTTAGCGAGGGGTGGTCGTGAAATACTTTAAAAAATTGTAAAAAATTTTTTTCAAAATTTTAGCGAGGGGTGGTCGTGAAAAATTTTAAAAAATTGGAAAAATTTTTTTTTTAAATTTTAGCGAGGGGTGGTCGTGAAATACTTTAAAAAATTGTAAAAATTTTTTTTTTTAATTTTAGCGAGGGGTGGTCTTGAAAAATTTTAAAAAATTGGAAAAATTTTTTTTTTTAATTTTAGCGAGGGGTGGTCGTGAAAAATTTTAAAAAATTTTGAAAATTTTTTTTTTTAATTTTAGCGAGGGGTGGTCGTGAATTACTTTAAAAAATTGTAAAAAATTTTTTGCAAAATTTTAGCGAGGGGTGGTCGTGAAATACTTTAAAAAATTGTAAAAAATTTTTTTCAAAATTTTAGCGAGGGGGGTCGTGAAATACTTTAAAAAATTGGAAAAATTTTTTTTCAAAATTTTAGCGAGGGGTGGTCGTGAAAAATTTTAAAAAATTGGAAAAATTTTTTTTTTAAATTTTAGCGAGGGGTGGTCGTGAAAAATTTTAAAAAATTGGAAAAATTTTTTTTTAAATTTTAGCGAGGGGTGGTCGTGAAAAATTTTAAAAAATTGGAAAATTTTTTTTTTTAATTTTAGCGAGGGGTGGTCGTAAAATACTTTAAAAAATTGTACAAAATTTTTTTTTTAAATTTTAGCGAGGGGTGTTCGTAAAATACTTTAAAAAATTGTAAAAATTTTTTTTCAAAATTTTAGCGAGGGGTGGTCGTGAAAAATTTTAAAAAATTGGAAAAATTTTTTTTTTTAATTTTAGCGAGGGGTGGTCGTGAAATACTTTAAAAAATTGTAAAATTTTTTTTTTTTAATTTTAGCGAGGGGTGGTCGTGAAATACTTTAAAAAATTGTAAAAAATTTTTTGCAAAATTTTAGCGAGGGGTGGTCGTGAAATACTTTAAAAAATTGTAAAAAATTTTTTTCAAAATTTTAGCGAGGGGTGGTCGTGAAAAATTTTAAAAAATTGGAAAAATTTTTTTTTTAAATTTTAGCGAGGGGTGTTCGTAAAATACTTTAAAAAATTGTAAAAAATTTTTTGCAAAATTTTAGCGAGGGGTGGTCGTGAAAAATTTTAAAAAATTGTAAAATTTTTTTTTTTTAATTTTAGCGAGGGGTGGTCGTGAAAAATTTTAAAAAATTGGAAAAATTTTTTTTTTAAATTTTAGCGAGGGGTGGTCGTGAAAAATTTTAAAAAATTGGAAAATTTTTTTTTTTTAATTTTAGCGAGGGGTGGTCGTAAAATACTTTAAAAAATTGTACAAAATTTTTTGCAAAATTTTAGCGAGGGGTGGTCGTGAAAAATTTTAAAAAATTGGAAAAATTTTTTTTTTAAATTTTAGCGAGGGGTGGTCGTGAAATACTTTAAAAAATTGAAAAAATTTTATGCAAAATTTTAGCGAGGGGTGGTCGTGAAAAATTTTAAAAAATTGTAAAATTTTTTTTTTTTAATTTTAGCGAGGGGTGGTCGTGAAATACTTTAAAAAATTGTAAAAAATTTTTTTCAAAATTTTAGCGAGGGGTGGTCGTGAAAAATTTTAAAAAATTGGAAAAATTTTTTTTTAAATTTTAGCGAGGGGTGGTCGTGAAAAATTTTAAAAAATTGGAAAAATTTTTTTTTTTAATTTTAGCGAGGGGTGGTCGTGAAAAATTTTAAAAATTGGAAAATTTTTTTTTTTTAATTTTAGCGAGGGGTGGTCGTGAAAAATTTTAAAAAATTTTGAAAAATTTTTTTTTTAATTTTAGCGAGGGGTGGTCGTGAAATACTTTAAAAAATTGTAAAAAATTTTTTTCAAAATTTTAGCGAGGGGTGGTCGTGAAAAATTTTAAAAAATTGGAAAAATTTTTTTTTTAAATTTTAGCGAGGGGTGGTCGTGAAATACTTTAAAAAATTGTAAAAATTTTTTTTTTTAATTTTAGCGAGGGGTGGTCTTGAAAAATTTTAAAAAATTGGAAAAATTTTTTTTTTTAATTTTAGCGAGGGGTGGTCGTGAAAAATTTTAAAAAATTTTGAAAATTTTTTTTTTTAATTTTAGCGAGGGGTGGTCGTGAATTACTTTAAAAAATTGTAAAAAATTTTTTGCAAAATTTTAGCGAGGGGTGGTCGTGAAATACTTTAAAAAATTGTAAAAAATTTTTTTCAAAATTTTAGCGAGGGGGGTCGTGAAATACTTTAAAAAATTGGAAAAATTTTTTTTCAAAATTTTAGCGAGGGGTGGTCGTGAAAAATTTTAAAAAATTGGAAAAATTTTTTTTTTAAATTTTAGCGAGGGGTGGTCGTGAAAAATTTTAAAAAATTGGAAAAATTTTTTTTTAAATTTTAGCGAGGGGTGGTCGTGAAAAATTTTAAAAAATTGGAAAATTTTTTTTTTTAATTTTAGCGAGGGGTGGTCGTAAAATACTTTAAAAAATTGTACAAAATTTTTTTTTTAAATTTTAGCGAGGGGTGTTCGTAAAATACTTTAAAAAATTGTAAAAAATTTTTTGCAAAATTTTAGCGAGGGGTGGTCGTGAAAAATTTTAAAAAATTGAAAAAAATTTTTTTCAAAATTTTAGCGAGGGGTGGTCGTGAAAAATTTTAAAAAATTGGAAAAATTTTTTTTTTAAATTTTAGCGAGGGGTGTTCGTAAAATACTTTAAAAAATT
This sequence comes from Villa cingulata, assembly GCA_951394055.1. Lineage (NCBI taxonomy): Eukaryota > Metazoa > Arthropoda > Insecta > Diptera > Bombyliidae > Villa > Villa cingulata. The sequence goes on from OX596018.1 coordinate 28,465,360, forward strand.
GTAAAAAATTTTTTGCAAAATTTTAGCGAGGGGTGGTCGTGAAAAATTTTAAAAAATTGTAAATTTTTTTTTTTTTAATTTTAGCGAGGGGTGGTCGTGAAAAATTTTAAAAAATTGGAAAAATTTTTTTTTTAAATTTTAGCGAGGGGTGGTCGTGAAAAATTTTAAAAAATTGGAAAATTTTTTTTTTTTAATTTTAGCGAGGGGTGGTCGTAAAATACTTTAAAAAATTGTACAAAATTTTTTTTTTAAATTTTAGCGAGGGGTGTTCGTAAAATACTTTAAAAAATTGTAAAAAATTTTTTGCAAAATTTTAGCGAGGGGTGGTCGTGAAAAATTTTAAAAAATTGTAAAAAATTTTTTTCAAAATTTTAGCGAGGTGTGGTCGTGAAAAATTTTAAAAAATTGTAAAAAATTTTTTTTTTAAATTTTAGCGAGGGGTGGTGGTGAAAAATTTTAAAAAATTGGAAAAATTTTTTTTTTAAATTTTAGCGAGGGGTGGTCGTGAAAAATTTTAAAAAATTGTAAAATTTTTTTTTTTTAATTTTAGCGAGGGGTGGTCGTGAAATACTTTAAAAAATTGTAAAAAATTTTTTGCAAAATTTTAGCGAGGGGTGGTCGTGAAATACTTTAAAAAATTGTAAAAAATTTTTTTAAAAATTTTAGCGAGGGGTGGTCGTGAAAAATTTTAAAAAATTGGAAAAATTTTTTTTTTAAATTTTAGCGAGGGGTGGTCGTGAAATACTTTAAAAAATTGTAAAAAATTTTTTGCAAAATTTTAGCGAGGGGTGGTCGTGAAAAATTTTAAAAAATTGGAAAAATTTTTTTTTTTAATTTTAGCGAGGGGTGGTCGTGAAATACTTTAAAAAATTGTAAAAAATTTTTTGCAAAATTTTAGCGCGGGGTGGTCGTGAAAAATTTTAAAAAATTGTAAAAAATTTTTTTCAAAATTTTAGCGAGGAGTGGTCGTGAAAAATTTTAAAAAATTGGAAAAATTTTTTTTTTAAATTTTAGCGAGGGGTGGTCGTGAAAAATTTTAAAAAATTGGAAAAATTTTTTTTTTAAATTTTAGCGAGGGGTGGTCGTGAAATACTTTAAAAAATTGTAAAAAATTTTTTGCAAAATATTAGCGAGGGGTGGTCGTGAAAAATTTTAAAAAATTGGAAAAATTTTTTTTTTAAATTTTAGCGAGGGGTGGTCGTGAAAAATTTTAAAAAATTGGAAAAATTTTTTTTTTTAATTTTAGCGAGGGGTGGTCGTGAAATACTTTAAAAAATTGTAAAAAATTTTTTGCAAAATTTTAGCGAGGGGTGGTCGTGAAAAATTTTAAAAAATTGGAAAAATTTTTTTTTTTAATTTTAGCGAGGGGTGGTCGTGAAATACTTTAAAAAATTGTATAAAATTTTTTGCAAAATTTTAGCGAGGGGGGGTCGTGAAAAATTTTAAAAAATTAAAAAAAATTTTTTTTTTAATTTTAGCGAGGGGTGGTCGTGAAAAATTTTAAAAAATTGGAAAAATTTTTTTTTTTAATTTTAGCGAGGGGTGGTCATGAAATACTTTAAAAAATTGTAAAAAATTTTTTTCAAAATTTTAGCGAGGGGTGGTCGTGAAAAATTTTAAAAAATTGGAAACATTTTTTTTTTTAATTTTAGCGAGGGGTGGTCGTGAAATACTTTAAAAAATTGGAAAAATTTTTTTTCAAAATTTTAGCGAGGGGTGGTCGTGAAAAATTTTAAAAAATTGGAAAAATTTTTTTTTTAAATTTTAGCGAGGGGTGGTCGTGAAAAATTTTAAAAAATTGGAAAATTTTTTTTTTTTAATTTTTTCGAGGGGTGGTCGTGAAATACTTTAAAAAATTGTAAAAAATTTTTTACAAAATTTTAGCGAGGGGTGGTCGTGAAATACTTTAAAAAATTGTAAAAAATTTTTTTCAAAATTTTAGCGAGGGGTGGTCGTGAAAAATTTTAAAAAATTGGAAAAATTTTTTTTTTAAATTTTAGCGAGGGGTGGTCGTGAAATACTTTAAAAAATTGTAAAATTTTTTTTTTTAATTTTAGCGAGGGGTGGTCGTGAAAAATTTTAAAAAATTGGAAAAATTTTTTTTTTTAATTTTAGCGAGGGGTGGTCGTGAAAAATTTTAAAAAATTTTGAAAAATTTTTTTTTTAATTTTAGCGAGGGGTGGTCGTGAATTACTTTAAAAAATTGTAAAAAATTTTTTGCAAAATTTTAGCGAGGGATGGTCGTGAAATACTTTAAAAAATTGTAAAAAATTTTTTTCAAAATTTTAGCGAGGGGTGGTCGTGAAATACTTTAAAAAATTGGAAAAATTTTTTTTTTTAATTTTAGCGAGGGGTGGTCGTGAAATACTTTAAAAAATTGTAAAATTTTTTTTTTTTAATTTTAGCGAGGGGTGGTCGTGAAATACTTTAAAAAATTGTAAAAAATTTTTTGCAAAATTTTAGCGAGGGGTGGTCGTGAAATACTTTAAAAAATTGTAAAAAATTTTTTTCAAAATTTTAGCGAGGGGTGGTCGTGAAAAATTTTAAAAAATTGGAAAAATTTTTTTTTTAAATTTTAGCGAGGGGTGTTCGTAAAATACTTTAAAAAATTGTAAAAAATTTTTTGCAAAATTTTAGCGAGGGGTGGTCGTGAAAAATTTTAAAAAATTGTAAAATTTTTTTTTTTTAATTTTAGCGAGGGGTGGTCGTGAAAAATTTTAAAAAATTGGAAAAATTTTTTTTTTAAATTTTAGCGAGGGGTGGTCGTGAAAAATTTTAAAAAATTGGAAAATTTTTTTTTTTTAATTTTAGCGAGGGGTGGTCGTAAAATACTTTAAAAAATTGTACAAAATTTTTTGCAAAATTTTAGCGAGGGGTGGTCGTGAAAAATTTTAAAAAATTGGAAAAATTTTTTTTTTAAATTTTAGCGAGGGGTGGTCGTGAAATACTTTAAAAAATTGAAAAAATTTTATGCAAAATTTTAGCGAGGGGTGGTCGTGAAAAATTTTAAAAAATTGTAAAATTTTTTTTTTTTAATTTTAGCGAGGGGTGGTCGTGAAATACTTTAAAAAATTGTAAAAAATTTTTTTCAAAATTTTAGCGAGGGGTGGTCGTGAAAAATTTTAAAAAATTGTAAAAAATTTTTTTTTTTAATTTTAGCGAGGGGTGGTGGTGAAAAATTTTAAAAAATTGGAAAATTTTTTTTTTTAAATTTTAGCGAGGGGTGGTCGTGAAAAATTTTAAAAAATTGTAAAATTTTTTTTTTTTAATTTTAGCGAGGGGTGGTCGTGAAATACTTTAAAAAATTGTAAAAAATTTTTTTCAAAATTTTAGCGAGGGGTGGTCGTGAAAAATTTTAAAAAATTGGAAAAATTTTTTTTTAAATTTTAGCGAGGGGTGGTCGTGAAAAATTTTAAAAAATTGGAAAAATTTTTTTTTTTAATTTTAGCGAGGGGTGGTCGTGAAAAATTTTAAAAAATTGGAAAATTTTTTTTTTTTAATTTTAGCGAGGGGTGGTCGTGAAATACTTTAAAAAATTGTAAAAAATTTTTTGCAAAACTTTAGCGAGGGGTGGTCGTGAAAAATTTTAAAAAATTGTAAAATTTTTTTTTTTTAATTTTAGCGAGGGGTGGTCGTGAAATACTTTAAAAAATTGTAAAAATTTTTTTTTTAAATTTTAGCGAGGGGTGGTCGTGAAAAATTTTAAAAAATTGGAAAATTTTTTTTTTTTAATTTTAGCGAGGGGTGTTCTTAAAATACTTTAAAAAATTGTAAAAAATTTTTTGCAAAATTTTAGCGAGGGGTGGTCGTGAAAAATTTTAAAAAATTGTAAAATTTTTTTTTTAATTTTAGCGAGGGGTGGTCGTGAAATACTTTAAAAAATTGTAAAATTTTTCTTTTTTAATTTTAGCGAGGGGTGGTCGTGAAATACTTTAAAAAATTGTAAAAAATTTTTTGCAAAATTTTAGCGAGGGGTGGTCGTGAAATACTTTAAAAAATTGTAAAAAATTTTTTTCAAAATTTTAGCGAGGGGTGGTCGTGAAAAATTTTAAAAAATTGGAAAAATTTTTTTTTTAAATTTTAGCGAGGGGTGTTCGTAAAATACTTTAAAAAATTGTAAAAAATTTTTTGCAAAATTTTAGCGAGGGGTGGTCGTGAAAAATTTTAAAAAATTGTAAAATTTTTTTTTTTAATTTTAGCGAGGGGTGGTCGTGAAAAATTTTAAAAAATTGGAAAAATTTTTTTTTTAAATTTTAGCGAGGGGTGGTCGTGAAAAATTTTAAAAAATTGGAAAATTTTTTTTTTTTAATTTTAGCGAGGGGTGGTCGTGAAATACTTTAAAAAATTGTAAAAAATTTTTTGCAAAATTTTAGCGAGGGGTGGTCGTGAAATACTTTAAAAAATTGAAAAAAATTTTTTTCAAAATTTTAGCGAGGGGTGGTCGTGAAAAATTTTAAAAAATTGGAAAAATTTTTTTTTTAAATTTTAGCGAGGGGTGTTCGTAAAATACTTTAAAAAATTGTAAAAAATTTTTTGCAAAATTTTAGCGAGGGGTGGTCGTGAAAAATTTTAAAAAATTGTAAAATTTTTTTTTTAATTTTAGCGAGGGGTGGTCGTGAAAAATTTTAAAAAATTGGAAAAATTTTTTTTTTTAATTTTAGCGAGGGGTGGTCGTGAAAAATTTTAAAAAATTGGAAAATTTTTTTTTTTTAATTTTAGCGAGGGGTGGTCGTGAAATACTTTAAAAAATTGTAAAAAATTTTTTGCAAAATTTTAGCGAGGGGTGGTCGTGAAATACTTTAAAAAATTGTAAAAAATTTTTTTCAAAATTTTAGCGAGGGGTGGTCGTGAAAAATTTTAAAAAATTGGAAAAATTTTTTTTTTAAATTTTGGCGAGGGGTGGTCGTGAAAAATTTTAAAAAATTGGAAAATTTTTTTTTTTTAATTTTAGCGAGGGGTGGTCGTGAAATACTTTAAAAAATTGTAAAAAATTTTTTTGCAAAACTTTAGCGAGGGGTGGTCGTGAAATACTTTAAAAAATTATAAAAAATTTTTTTCAAAATTTTAGCGAGGGGTGGTCGTGAAATACTTTAAAAAATTGTAAAAAATTTTTTGCAAAATTTTAGCGAGGGGTGGTCGTGAAAAATTTTAAAAAATTGGAAAAATTTTTTTTTTAAATTTTAGCGAGGGGTGGTCGTGAAAAATTTTAAAAAATTGGAAAAATTTTTTTTTTAATTTTAGCGAGGGGTGGTCGTGAAATACTTTAAAAAATTGTAAAAAATTTTTTGCAAAATTTTAGCGAGGGGTGGTCGTGAAATACTTTAAAAAATTGTAAAAAATTTTTTTCAAAATTTTAGCGAGGGGTGGTCGTGAAATACTTTAAAAAATTGGAAAAATTTTTTTTCAAAATTTTAGCGAGGGGTGGTCGTGAAAAATTTTAAAAAATTGGAAAAATTTTTTTTTTTAATTTTAGCGAGGGGTGGTCGTGAAAAATTTTAAAAAATTGGAAAAATTTTTTTTTTTAATTTTAGCGAGGGGTGGTCGTGAAATACTTTAAAAAATTGTAAAAAATTTTTTGCAAAATTTTAGCGAGGGGTGGTCGTGAAAAATTTTAAAAAATTGGAAAAATTTTTTTTTAAATTTTAGCGAGGGGTGGTCGTGAAAAATTTTAAAAAATTGGAAAAATTTTTTTTTTTAATTTTAGCGAGGGGTGGTCGTGAAAAATTTTAAAAATTGGAAAAATTTTTTTTTTTAATTTTAGCGAGGGGTGGTCGTGAAAAATTTTAAAAAATTTTGAAAAATTTTTTTTTTAATTTTAGCGAGGGGTGGTCGTGAAATACTTTAAAAAATTGTAAAAAATTTTTTTCAAAATTTTAGCGAGGGGTGGTCGTGAAAAATTTTAAAAAATTGGAAAAATTTTTTTTTTAAATTTTAGCGAGGGGTGGTCGTGAAATACTTTAAAAAATTGTAAAAATTTTTTTTTTTAATTTTAGCGAGGGGTGGTCTTGAAAAATTTTAAAAAATTGGAAAAATTTTTTTTTTTAATTTTAGCGAGGGGTGGTCGTGAAAAATTTTAAAAAATTTTGAAAATTTTTTTTTTTAATTTTAGCGAGGGGTGGTCGTGAATTACTTTAAAAAATTGTAAAAAATTTTTTGCAAAATTTTAGCGAGGGGTGGTCGTGAAAAATTTTAAAAAATTGGAAAAATTTTTTTTTAAATTTTAGCGAGGGGTGGTCGTGAAAAATTTTAAAAAATTGGAAAAATTTTTTTTTTTAATTTTAGCGAGGGGTGGTCGTGAAAAATTTTAAAAATTGGAAAAATTTTTTTTTTTAATTTTAGCGAGGGGTGGTCGTGAAAAATTTTAAAAAATTTTGAAAAATTTTTTTTTTAATTTTAGCGAGGGGTGGTCGTGAAATACTTTAAAAAATTGTAAAAAATTTTTTTCAAAATTTTAGCGAGGGGTGGTCGTGAAAAATTTTAAAAAATTGGAAAAATTTTTTTTTTAAATTTTAGCGAGGGGTGGTCGTGAAATACTTTAAAAAATTGTAAAAATTTTTTTTTTTAATTTTAGCGAGGGGTGGTCTTGAAAAATTTTAAAAAATTGGAAAAATTTTTTTTTTTAATTTTAGCGAGGGGTGGTCGTGAAAAATTTTAAAAAATTTTGAAAATTTTTTTTTTTTAATTTTAGCGAGGGGTGGTCGTGAAATACTTTAAAAAATTGTAAAAAATTTTTTTCAAAATTTTAGCGAGGGGTGGTCGTGAAAAATTTTAAAAAATTGGAAAAATTTTTTTTTAAATTTTAGCGAGGGGTGGTCGTGAAAAATTTTAAAAAATTGGAAAAATTTTTTTTTTTAATTTTAGCGAGGGGTGGTCGTGAAAAATTTTAAAAATTGGAAAAATTTTTTTTTTTAATTTTAGCGAGGGGTGGTCGTGAAAAATTTTAAAAAATTTTGAAAAATTTTTTTTTTAATTTTAGCGAGGGGTGGTCGTGAAATACTTTAAAAAATTGTAAAAAATTTTTTTCAAAATTTTAGCGAGGGGTGGTCGTGAAAAATTTTAAAAAATTGGAAAAATTTTTTTTTTAAATTTTAGCGAGGGGTGGTCGTGAAATACTTTAAAAAATTGTAAAAATTTTTTTTTTTAATTTTAGCGAGGGGTGGTCTTGAAAAATTTTAAAAAATTGGAAAAATTTTTTTTTTTAATTTTAGCGAGGGGTGGTCGTGAAAAATTTTAAAAAATTTTGAAAATTTTTTTTTTTAATTTTAGCGAGGGGTGGTCGTGAATTACTTTAAAAAATTGTAAAAAATTTTTTGCAAAATTTTAGCGAGGGGTGGTCGTGAAATACTTTAAAAAATTGTAAAAAATTTTTTTCAAAATTTTAGCGAGGGGGGTCGTGAAATACTTTAAAAAATTGGAAAAATTTTTTTTCAAAATTTTAGCGAGGGGTGGTCGTGAAAAATTTTAAAAAATTGGAAAAATTTTTTTTTTAAATTTTAGCGAGGGGTGGTCGTGAAAAATTTTAAAAAATTGGAAAAATTTTTTTTTAAATTTTAGCGAGGGGTGGTCGTGAAAAATTTAAAAAAATTGGAAAATTTTTTTTTTTAATTTTAGCGAGGGGTGGTCGTAAAATACTTTAAAAAATTGTACAAAATTTTTTTTTTAAATTTTAGCGAGGGGTGTTCGTAAAATACTTTAAAAAATTGTAAAAAATTTTTTGCAAAATTTTAGCGAGGGGTGGTCGTGAAAAATTTTAAAAAATTGAAAAAAATTTTTTTCAAAATTTTAGCGAGGGGTGGTCGTGAAAAATTTTAAAAAATTGGAAAAATTTTTTTTTTAAATTTTAGCGAGGGGTGTTCGTAAAATACTTTAAAAAATTGTAAAAAATTTTTTGCAAAATTTTAGCGAGGGGTGGTCGTGAAAAATTTTAAAAAATTGTAAATTTTTTTTTTTTTAATTTTAGCGAGGGGTGGTCGTGAAAAATTTTAAAAAATTGGAAAAATTTTTTTTTTAAATTTTAGCGAGGGGTGGTCGTGAAAAATTTTAAAAAATTGGAAAATTTTTTTTTTTTAATTTTAGCGAGGGGTGGTCGTAAAATACTTTAAAAAATTGTACAAAATTTTTTTTTTAAATTTTAGCGAGGGGTGTTCGTAAAATACTTTAAAAAATTGTAAAAAATTTTTTGCAAAATTTTAGCGAGGGGTGGTCGTGAAAAATTTTAAAAAATTGTAAAAAATTTTTTTCAAAATTTTAGCGAGGTGTGGTCGTGAAAAATTTTAAAAAATTGTAAAAAATTTTTTTTTTAAATTTTAGCGAGGGGTGGTGGTGAAAAATTTTAAAAAATTGGAAAATTTTTTTTTTTAATTTTAGCGAGGGGTGGTCGTAAAATACTTTAAAAAATTGTACAAAATTTTTTTTTTAAATTTTAGCGAGGGGTGTTCGTAAAATACTTTAAAAAATTGTAAAAAATTTTTTGCAAAATTTTAGCGAGGGGTGGTCGTGAAAAATTTTAAAAAATTGAAAAAAATTTTTTTCAAAATTTTAGCGAGGGGTGGTCGTGAAAAATTTTAAAAAATTGGAAAAATTTTTTTTTTAAATTTTAGCGAGGGGTGTTCGTAAAATACTTTAAAAAATTGTAAAAAATTTTTTGCAAAATTTTAGCGAGGGGTGGTCGTGAAAAATTTTAAAAAATTGTAAATTTTTTTTTTTTTAATTTTAGCGAGGGGTGGTCGTGAAAAATTTTAAAAAATTGGAAAAATTTTTTTTTTAAATTTTAGCGAGGGGTGGTCGTGAAAAATTTTAAATAATTGGAAAAATTTTTTTTTTTAATTTTAGCGAGGGGTGGTCGTGAAATACTTTAAAAAATTGTAAAAAATTTTTTGCAAAATTTTAGCGAGGGGTGGTCGTGAAAAATTTTAAAAAATTGGAAAAATTTTTTTTTTTAATTTTAGCGAGGGGTCGTCGTGAAATACTTTAAAAAATTGTATAAAATTTTTTGCAAAATTTTAGCGAGGGGGGGTCGTGAAAAATTTTAAAAAATTGGAAAAAATTTTTTTTTTAATTTTAGCGAGGGGTGGTCGTGAAAAATTTTAAAAAATTGTAAAAAATTTTTTGCAAAATATTAGCGAGGGGTGGTCGTGAAAAATTTTAAAAAATTGGAAAAATTTTTTTTTTAAATTTTAGCGAGGGGTGGTCGTGAAAAATTTTAAAAAATTGGAAAAATTTTTTTTTTTTAATTTTAGCGAGGGGTGGTCGTGAAATACTTTAAAAAATTGTAAAAAATTTTTTGCAAAATTTTAGCGAGGGGTGGTCGTGAAGTACTTTAAAAAATTGTAAAAAATTTTTTTCAAAATTTTAGCGAGGGGTGGTCGTGAAATACTTTAAAAAATTGGAAAAATTTTTTTTCAAAATTTTAGCGAGGGGTGGTCGTGAAATACTTTAAAAAATTGTAAAAAATTTTTTACAAAATTTTAGCGAGGGGTGGTCGTGAAATACTTTAAAAAATTGTAAAAAATTTTTTTCAAAATTTTAGCGAGGGGTGGTCGTGAAAAATTTTAAAAAATTGGAAAAATTTTTTTTTTAAATTTTAGCGAGGGGTGGTCGTGAAATACTTTAAAAAATTGTAAAAAATTTTTTTTTTTAATTTTAGCGAGGGGTGGTCGTGAAAAATTTTAAAAAATTGGAAAAATTTTTTTTTTTAATTTTAGCGAGGGGTGGTCGTGAAAAATTTTAAAAAATTTTGAAAAATTTTTTTTTTAATTTTAGCGAGGGGTGGTCGTGAAATACTTTAAAAAATTGTAAAAAATTTTTTTCAAAATTTTAGCGAGGGGTGGTCGTGAAATACTTTAAAAAATTAAAAAAATTTTTTTTCAAAATTTTAGCGAGGGGTGGTCGTGAAAAATTTTAAAAAATTGGAAAAATTTTTTTTTTAAATTTTAGCGAGGGGAGGTCGTGAAAAATTTTAAAAAATTGTAAAATTTTTTTTTTTAATTTTAGCGAGGGGTGGTCGTGAAATACTTTAAAAAATTGTAAAATTTTTTTTTTTTAATTTTAGCGAGGGGTGGTCGTGAAATACTTTAAAAAATTGTAAAAAATTTTTTGCAAAATTTTAGCGAGGGGTGGTCGTGAAATACTTTAAAAAATTGTAAAAAATTTTTTTCAAAATTTTAGCGAGGGGGGTCGTGAAATACTTTAAAAAATTGGAAAAATTTTTTTTCAAAATTTTAGCGAGGGGTGGTCGTGAAAAATTTTAAAAAATTGGAAAAATTTTTTTTTTTAATTTTAGCGAGGGGTGGTCGTGAAAAATTTTAAAAAATTTTGAAAAATTTTTTTTTTAATTTTAGCGAGGGGTGGTCGTGAAATACTTTAAAAAATTGTAAAAAATTTTTTTCAAAATTTTAGCGAGGGGTGGTCGTGAAAAATTTTAAAAAATTGGAAAAATTTTTTTTTTAAATTTTAGCGAGGGGTGGTCGTGAAATACTTTAAAAAATTGTAAAAATTTTTTTTTTTAATTTTAGCGAGGGGTGGTCTTGAAAAATTTTAAAAAATTGGAAAAATTTTTTTTTTTAATTTTAGCGAGGGGTGGTCGTGAAAAATTTTAAAAAATTTTGAAAATTTTTTTTTTTAATTTTAGCGAGGGGTGGTCGTGAATTACTTTAAAAAATTGTAAAAAATTTTTTGCAAAATTTTAGCGAGGGGTGGTCGTGAAATACTTTAAAAAATTGTAAAAAATTTTTTTCAAAATTTTAGCGAGGGGGGTCGTGAAATACTTTAAAAAATTGGAAAAATTTTTTTTCAAAATTTTAGCGAGGGGTGGTCGTGAAAAATTTTAAAAAATTGGAAAAATTTTTTTTTTAAATTTTAGCGAGGGGTGGTCGTGAAAAATTTTAAAAAATTGGAAAAATTTTTTTTTTAAATTTTAGCGAGGGGTGGTCGTGAAAAATTTTAAAAAATTGGAAAAATTTTTTTTTAAATTTTAGCGAGGGGTGGTCGTGAAAAATTTTAAAAAATTGGAAAATTTTTTTTTTTAATTTTAGCGAGGGGTGGTCGTAAAATACTTTAAAAAATTGTACAAAATTTTTTTTTTAAATTTTAGCGAGGGGTGTTCGTAAAATACTTTAAAAAATTGTAAAAAATTTTTTGCAAAATTTTAGCGAGGGGTGGTCGTGAAAAATTTTAAAAAATTGAAAAAAATTTTTTTCAAAATTTTAGCGAGGGGTGGTCGTGAAAAATTTTAAAAAATTGGAAAAATTTTTTTTTTAAATTTTAGCGAGGGGTGTTCGTAAAATACTTTAAAAAATTGTAAAAAATTTTTTGCAAAATTTTAGCGAGGGGTGGTCGTGAAAAATTTTAAAAAATTGTAAATTTTTTTTTTTTTAATTTTAGCGAGGGGTGGTCGTGAAAAATTTTAAAAAATTGGAAAAATTTTTTTTTTAAATTTTAGCGAGGGGTGGTCGTGAAAAATTTTAAAAAATTGGAAAATTTTTTTTTTTTAATTTTAGCGAGGGGTGGTCGTAAAATACTTTAAAAAATTGTAAAAAATTTTTTGCAAAATTTTAGCGAGGGGTGGTCGTGAAAAATTTTAAAAAATTGTAAATTTTTTTTTTTTTAATTTTAGCGAGGGGTGGTCGTGAAAAATTTTAAAAAATTGGAAAAATTTTTTTTTTAAATTTTAGCGAGGGGTGGTCGTGAAAAATTTTAAAAAATTGGAAAATTTTTTTTTTTTAATTTTAGCGAGGGGTGTTCGTAAAATACTTTAAAAAATTGTAAAAAATTTTTTGCAAAATTTTAGCGAGGGGTGGTCGTGAAATACTTTAAAAAATTGTAAAAAATTTTTTGCAAAATTTTAGCGAGGGGTGGTCGTGAAAAATTTTAAAAAATTGGAAAAATTTTTTTTTTTAATTTTAGCGAGGGGTGGTCGTGAAATACTTTAAAAAATTGTAAAAAATTTTTTGCAAAATTTTAGCGCGGGGTGGTCGTGAAAAATTTTAAAAAATTGTAAAAAATTTTTTTCAAAATTTTAGCGAGGAGTGGTCGTGAAAAATTTTAAAAAATTGGAAAAATTTTTTTTTTAAATTTTAGCGAGGGGTGGTCGTGAAAAATTTTAAAAAATTGGAAAAATTTTTTTTTTAAATTTTAGCGAGGGGTGGTCGTGAAATACTTTAAAAAATTGTAAAAAATTTTTTGCAAAATATTAGCGAGGGGTGGTCGTGAAAAATTTTAAAAAATTGGAAAAATTTTTTTTTTAAATTTTAGCGAGGGGTGGTCGTGAAAAATTTTAAAAAATTGGAAAAATTTTTTTTTTAATTTTAGCGAGGGGTGGTCGTGAAATACTTTAAAAAATTGTAAAAAATTTTTTGCAAAATTTTAGCGAGAAGTGGTCGTGAAATACTTTAAAAAATTGTAAAAAATTTTTTTCAAAATTTTAGCGAGGGGTGGTCGTGAAAAATTTTAAAAAATTGGAAAAATTTTTTTTTTAAATTTTAGCGAGGGGTGGTCGTGAAAAATTTTAAAAAATTGGAAAAATTTTTTTTTTTAATTTTAGCGAGGGGTGGTCGTGAAATACTTTAAAAAATTGTAAAAAATTTTTTGCAAAATTTTAGCGAGGGGTGGTCGTGAAAAATTTTAAAAAATTGAAAAAAATTTTTTTCAAAATTTTAGCGAGGGGTGGTCGTGAAAAATTTTAAAAAATTGGAAAAATTTTTTTTTTAAATTTTAGCGAGGGGTGTTCGTAAAATACTTTAAAAAATTGTAAAAAATTTTTTGCAAAATTTTAGCGAGGGGTGGTCGTGAAAAATTTTAAAAAATTGTAAATTTTTTTTTTTTTAATTTTAGCGAGGGGTGGTCGTGAAAAATTTTAAAAAATTGGAAAAATTTTTTTTTTAAATTTTAGCGAGGGGTGGTCGTGAAAAATTTTAAAAAATTGTAAAATTTTTTTTTTTAATTTTAGCGAGGGGTGGTCGTGAAATACTTTAAAAAATTGTAAAATTTTTTTTTTTTAATTTTAGCGAGGGGTGTTCGTAAAATACTTTAAAAAATTGTAAAAAATTTTTTGCAAAATTTTAGCGAGGGGTGGTCGTGAAAAATTTTAAAAAATTGTAAAAAATTTTTTTCAAAATTTTAGCGAGGTGTGGTCGTGAAAAATTTTAAAAAATTGTAAAAAATTTTTTTTTTAAATTTTAGCGAGGGGTGGTGGTGAAAAATTTTAAAAAATTGGAAAAATTTTTTTTTTAAATTTTAGCGAGGGGTGGTCGTGAAAAATTTTAAAAAATTGTAAAATTTTTTTTTTTTAATTTTAGCGAGGGGTGGTCGTGAAATACTTTAAAAAATTGTAAAAAATTTTTTGCAAAATTTTAGCGAGGGGTGGTCGTGAAATACTTTAAAAAATTGTAAAAAATTTTTTGCAAAATTTTAGCGAGGGGTGGTCGTGAAAAATTTTAAAAAATTGGAAAAATTTTTTTTTTTAATTTTAGCGAGGGGTGGTCGTGAAATACTTTAAAAAATTGTAAAAAATTTTTTGCAAAATTTTAGCGCGGGGTGGTCGTGAAAAATTTTAAAAAATTGTAAAAAATTTTTTTCAAAATTTTAGCGAGGAGTGGTCGTGAAAAATTTTAAAAAATTGGAAAAATTTTTTTTTTAAATTTTAGCGAGGGGTGGTCGTGAAAAATTTTAAAAAATTGGAAAAATTTTTTTTTTAAATTTTAGCGAGGGGTGGTCGTGAAATACTTTAAAAAATTGTAAAAAATTTTTTGCAAAATATTAGCGAGGGGTGGTCGTGAAAAATTTTAAAAAATTGGAAAAATTTTTTTTTTAAATTTTAGCGAGGGGTGGTCGTGAAAAATTTTAAAAAATTGGAAAAATTTTTTTTTTAATTTTAGCGAGGGGTGGTCGTGAAATACTTTAAAAAATTGTAAAAAATTTTTTGCAAAATTTTAGCGAGAAGTGGTCGTGAAATACTTTAAAAAATTGTAAAAAATTTTTTTCAAAATTTTAGCGAGGGGTGGTCGTGAAAAATTTTAAAAAATTGGAAAAATTTTTTTTTTAAATTTTAGCGAGGGGTGGTCGTGAAAAATTTTAAAAAATTGGAAAAATTTTTTTTTTTAATTTTAGCGAGGGGTGGTCGTGAAAAATTTTAAAAAATTGGAAAAATTTTTTTTTTTAATTTTAGCGAGGGGTGGTCGTGAAATACTTTAAAAAATTGGAAAAATTTTTTTTTTAAATTTTAGCGAGGGGAGGTCGTGAAAAATTTTAAAAAATTGTAAAATTTTTTTTTTTAATTTTAGCGAGGGGTGGTCGTGAAATACTTTAAAAAATTGTAAAATTTTTTTTTTTTAATTTTAGCGAGGGGTGGTCGTGAAATACTTTAAAAAATTGTAAAAAATTTTTTGCAAAATTTTAGCGAGGGGTGGTCGTGAAATACTTTAAAAAATTGTAAAAAATTTTTTTCAAAATTTTAGCGAGGGGGGTCGTGAAATACTTTAAAAAATTGGAAAAATTTTTTTTCAAAATTTTAGCGAGGGGTGGTCGTGAAAAATTTTAAAAAATTGGAAAAATTTTTTTTTTTAATTTTAGCGAGGGGTGGTCGTGAAAAATTTTAAAAAATTTTGAAAAATTTTTTTTTTAATTTTAGCGAGGGGTGGTCGTGAAATACTTTAAAAAATTGTAAAAAATTTTTTTCAAAATTTTAGCGAGGGGTGGTCGTGAAAAATTTTAAAAAATTGGAAAAATTTTTTTTTTAAATTTTAGCGAGGGGTGGTCGTGAAATACTTTAAAAAATTGTAAAAATTTTTTTTTTTAATTTTAGCGAGGGGTGGTCTTGAAAAATTTTAAAAAATTGGAAAAATTTTTTTTTTTAATTTTAGCGAGGGGTGGTCGTGAAAAATTTTAAAAAATTTTGAAAATTTTTTTTTTTAATTTTAGCGAGGGGTGGTCGTGAATTACTTTAAAAAATTGTAAAAAATTTTTTGCAAAATTTTAGCGAGGGGTGGTCGTGAAATACTTTAAAAAATTGTAAAAAATTTTTTTCAAAATTTTAGCGAGGGGGGTCGTGAAATACTTTAAAAAATTGGAAAAATTTTTTTTCAAAATTTTAGCGAGGGGTGGTCGTGAAAAATTTTAAAAAATTGGAAAAATTTTTTTTTTAAATTTTAGCGAGGGGTGGTCGTGAAAAATTTTAAAAAATTGGAAAAATTTTTTTTTAAATTTTAGCGAGGGGTGGTCGTGAAAAATTTTAAAAAATTGGAAAATTTTTTTTTTTAATTTTAGCGAGGGGTGGTCGTAAAATACTTTAAAAAATTGTACAAAATTTTTTTTTTAAATTTTAGCGAGGGGTGTTCGTAAAATACTTTAAAAAATTGTAAAAAATTTTTTGCAAAATTTTAGCGAGGGGTGGTCGTGAAAAATTTTAAAAAATTGAAAAAAATTTTTTTCAAAATTTTAGCGAGGGGTGGTCGTGAAAAATTTTAAAAAATTGGAAAAATTTTTTTTTTAAATTTTAGCGAGGGGTGTTCGTAAAATACTTTAAAAAATTGTAAAAAATTTTTTGCAAAATTTTAGCGAGGGGTGGTCGTGAAAAATTTTAAAAAATTGTAAATTTTTTTTTTTTTAATTTTAGCGAGGGGTGGTCGTGAAAAATTTTAAAAAATTGGAAAAATTTTTTTTTTAAATTTTAGCGAGGGGTGGTCGTGAAAAATTTTAAAAAATTGGAAAATTTTTTTTTTTTAATTTTAGCGAGGGGTGGTCGTAAAATACTTTAAAAAATTGTAAAAAATTTTTTGCAAAATTTTAGCGAGGGGTGGTCGTGAAAAATTTTAAAAAATTGTAAATTTTTTTTTTTTTAATTTTAGCGAGGGGTGGTCGTGAAAAATTTTAAAAAATTGGAAAAATTTTTTTTTTAAATTTTAGCGAGGGGTGGTCGTGAAAAATTTTAAAAAATTGGAAAATTTTTTTTTTTTAATTTTAGCGAGGGGTGTTCGTAAAATACTTTAAAAAATTGTAAAAAATTTTTTGCAAAATTTTAGCGAGGGGTGGTCGTGAAAAATTTTAAAAAATTGAAAAAAATTTTTTTCAAAATTTTAGCGAGGGGTGGTCGTGAAAAATTTTAAAAAATTGGAAAAATTTTTTTTTTAAATTTTAGCGAGGGGTGTTCGTAAAATACTTTAAAAAATTGTAAAAAATTTTTTGCAAAATTTTAGCGAGGGGTGGTCGTGAAAAATTTTAAAAAATTGTAAATTTTTTTTTTTTTAATTTTAGCGAGGGGTGGTCGTGAAAAATTTTAAAAAATTGGAAAAATTTTTTTTTTAAATTTTAGCGAGGGGTGGTCGTGAAAAATTTTAAAAAATTGTAAAATTTTTTTTTTTAATTTTAGCGAGGGGTGGTCGTGAAATACTTTAAAAAATTGTAAAATTTTTTTTTTTTAATTTTAGCGAGGGGTGTTCGTAAAATACTTTAAAAAATTGTAAAAAATTTTTTGCAAAATTTTAGCGAGGGGTGGTCGTGAAAAATTTTAAAAAATTGTAAAAAATTTTTTTCAAAATTTTAGCGAGGTGTGGTCGTGAAAAATTTTAAAAAATTGTAAAAAATTTTTTTTTTAAATTTTAGCGAGGGGTGGTGGTGAAAAATTTTAAAAAATTGGAAAAATTTTTTTTTTAAATTTTAGCGAGGGGTGGTCGTGAAAAATTTTAAAAAATTGTAAAATTTTTTTTTTTTAATTTTAGCGAGGGGTGGTCGTGAAATACTTTAAAAAATTGTAAAAAATTTTTTGCAAAATTTTAGCGAGGGGTGGTCGTGAAATACTTTAAAAAATTGTAAAAAATTTTTTTAAAAATTTTAGCGAGGGGTGGTCGTGAAAAATTTTAAAAAATTGGAAAAATTTTTTTTTTAAATTTTAGCGAGGGGTGGTCGTGAAATACTTTAAAAAATTGTAAAAAATTTTTTGCAAAATTTTAGCGAGGGGTGGTCGTGAAAAATTTTAAAAAATTGGAAAAATTTTTTTTTTTAATTTTAGCGAGGGGTGGTCGTGAAATACTTTAAAAAATTGTAAAAAATTTTTTGCAAAATTTTAGCGCGGGGTGGTCGTGAAAAATTTTAAAAAATTGTAAAAAATTTTTTTCAAAATTTTAGCGAGGAGTGGTCGTGAAAAATTTTAAAAAATTGGAAAAATTTTTTTTTTAAATTTTAGCGAGGGGTGGTCGTGAAAAATTTTAAAAAATTGGAAAAATTTTTTTTTTAAATTTTAGCGAGGGGTGGTCGTGAAATACTTTAAAAAATTGTAAAAAATTTTTTGCAAAATATTAGCGAGGGGTGGTCGTGAAAAATTTTAAAAAATTGGAAAAATTTTTTTTTTAAATTTTAGCGAGGGGTGGTCGTGAAAAATTTTAAAAAATTGGAAAAATTTTTTTTTTAATTTTAGCGAGGGGTGGTCGTGAAATACTTTAAAAAATTGTAAAAAATTTTTTGCAAAATTTTAGCGAGAAGTGGTCGTGAAATACTTTAAAAAATTGTAAAAAATTTTTTTCAAAATTTTAGCGAGGGGTGGTCGTGAAAAATTTTAAAAAATTGGAAAAATTTTTTTTTTAAATTTTAGCGAGGGGTGGTCGTGAAAAATTTTAAAAAATTGGAAAAATTTTTTTTTTTAATTTTAGCGAGGGGTGGTCGTGAAATACTTTAAAAAATTGTAAAAAATTTTTTGCAAAATTTTAGCGAGGGGTGGTCGTGAAAAATTTTAAAAAATTGGAAAAATTTTTTTTTTTAATTTTAGCGAGGGGTGGTCGTGAAATACTTTAAAAAATTGTATAAAATTTTTTGCAAAATTTTAGCGAGGGGGGGTCGTGAAAAATTTTAAAAAATTGGAAAAAATTTTTTTTTTAATTTTAGCGAGGGGTGGTCGTGAAAAATTTTAAAAAATTGGAAAAATTTTTTTTTTTAATTTTAGCGAGGGGTGGTCATGAAATACTTTAAAAAATTGTAAAAAATTTTTTTCAAAATTTTAGCGAGGGGTGGTCGTGAAAAATTTTAAAAAATTGGAAACATTTTTTTTTTTAATTTTAGCGAGGGGTGGTCGTGAAATACTTTAAAAAATTGGAAAAATTTTTTTTCAAAATTTTAGCGAGGGGTGGTCGTGAAAAATTTTAAAAAATTGGAAAAATTTTTTTTTTAAATTTTAGCGAGGGGTGGTCGTGAAAAATTTTAAAAAATTGGAAAAATTTTTTTTTTTAATTTTTTCGAGGGGTGGTCGTGAAATACTTTAAAAAATTGTAAAAAATTTTTTACAAAATTTTAGCGAGGGGTGGTCGTGAAATACTTTAAAAAATTGTAAAAAATTTTTTTCAAAATTTTAGCGAGGGGTGGTCGTGAAAAATTTTAAAAAATTGTAAAAAATTTTTTGCAAAATTTTAGCGAGGGGTGGTCGTGAAATACTTTAAAAAATTGTAAAAAATTTTTTTTTTTAATTTTAGCGAGGGGTGGTCGTGAAAAATTTTAAAAAATTGGAAAAATTTTTTTTTTTAATTTTAGCGAGGGGTGGTCGTGAAAAATTTTAAAAAATTTTGAAAAATTTTTTTTTTAATTTTAGCGAGGGGTGGTCGTGAATTACTTTAAAAAATTGTAAAAAATTTTTTGCAAAATTTTAGCGAGGGATGGTCGTGAAATACTTTAAAAAATTGTAAAAAATTTTTTTCAAAATTTTAGCGAGGGGTGGTCGTGAAATACTTTAAAAAATTGGAAAAATTTTTTTTTTTAATTTTAGCGAGGGGTGGTCGTGAAATACTTTAAAAAATTGTAAAATTTTTTTTTTTTAATTTTAGCGAGGGGTTGTCGTGAAATACTTTAAAAAATTGTAAAAAATTTTTTGCAAAATTTTAGCGAGGGGTGGTCGTGAAATACTTTAAAAAATTGTAAAAAATTTTTTTCAAAATTTTAGCGAGGGGTGGTCGTGAAAAATTTTAAAAAATTGGAAAAATTTTTTTTTTAAATTTTAGCGAGGGGTGTTCGTAAAATACTTTAAAAAATTGTAAAAAATTTTTTGCAAAATTTTAGCGAGGGGTGGTCGTGAAAAATTTTAAAAAATTGTAAAATTTTTTTTTTTTAATTTTAGCGAGGGGTGGTCGTGAAAAATTTTAAAAAATTGGAAAAATTTTTTTTTTAAATTTTAGCGAGGGGTGGTCGTGAAAAATTTTAAAAAATTGGAAAATTTTTTTTTTTTAATTTTAGCGAGGGGTGGTCGTAAAATACTTTAAAAAATTGTACAAAATTTTTTGCAAAATTTTAGCGAGGGGTGGTCGTGAAAAATTTTAAAAAATTGGAAAAATTTTTTTTTTAAATTTTAGCGAGGGGTGGTCGTGAAATACTTTAAAAAATTGAAAAAATTTTATGCAAAATTTTAGCGAGGGGTGGTCGTGAAAAATTTTAAAAAATTGTAAAATTTTTTTTTTTTAATTTTAGCGAGGGGTGGTCGTGAAATACTTTAAAAAATTGTAAAAAATTTTTTTCAAAATTTTAGCGAGGGGTGGTCGTGAAAAATTTTAAAAAATTGGAAAAATTTTTTTTTAAATTTTAGCGAGGGGTGGTCGTGAAAAATTTTAAAAAATTGGAAAAATTTTTTTTTTTAATTTTAGCGAGGGGTGGTCGTGAAAAATTTTAAAAATTGGAAAAATTTTTTTTTTTAATTTTAGCGAGGGGTGGTCGTGAAAAATTTTAAAAAATTTTGAAAAATTTTTTTTTTAATTTTAGCGAGGGGTGGTCGTGAAATACTTTAAAAAATTGTAAAAAATTTTTTTCAAAATTTTAGCGAGGGGTGGTCGTGAAAAATTTTAAAAAATTGGAAAAATTTTTTTTTTAAATTTTAGCGAGGGGTGGTCGTGAAATACTTTAAAAAATTGTAAAAATTTTTTTTTTTAATTTTAGCGAGGGGTGGTCTTGAAAAATTTTAAAAAATTGGAAAAATTTTTTTTTTTAATTTTAGCGAGGGGTGGTCGTGAAAAATTTTAAAAAATTTTGAAAATTTTTTTTTTTAATTTTAGCGAGGGGTGGTCGTGAATTACTTTAAAAAATTGTAAAAAATTTTTTGCAAAATTTTAGCGAGGGGTGGTCGTGAAATACTTTAAAAAATTGTAAAAAATTTTTTTCAAAATTTTAGCGAGGGGGGTCGTGAAATACTTTAAAAAATTGGAAAAATTTTTTTTCAAAATTTTAGCGAGGGGTGGTCGTGAAAAATTTTAAAAAATTGGAAAAATTTTTTTTTTAAATTTTAGCGAGGGGTGGTCGTGAAAAATTTTAAAAAATTGGAAAAATTTTTTTTTAAATTTTAGCGAGGGGTGGTCGTGAAAAATTTTAAAAAATTGGAAAATTTTTTTTTTTAATTTTAGCGAGGGGTGGTCGTAAAATACTTTAAAAAATTGTACAAAATTTTTTTTTTAAATTTTAGCGAGGGGTGTTCGTAAAATACTTTAAAAAATTGTAAAAATTTTTTTTCAAAATTTTAGCGAGGGGTGGTCGTGAAAAATTTTAAAAAATTGGAAAAATTTTTTTTTTTAATTTTAGCGAGGGGTGGTCGTGAAATACTTTAAAAAATTGTAAAATTTTTTTTTTTTAATTTTAGCGAGGGGTGGTCGTGAAATACTTTAAAAAATTGTAAAAAATTTTTTGCAAAATTTTAGCGAGGGGTGGTCGTGAAATACTTTAAAAAATTGTAAAAAATTTTTTTCAAAATTTTAGCGAGGGGTGGTCGTGAAAAATTTTAAAAAATTGGAAAAATTTTTTTTTTAAATTTTAGCGAGGGGTGTTCGTAAAATACTTTAAAAAATTGTAAAAAATTTTTTGCAAAATTTTAGCGAGGGGTGGTCGTGAAAAATTTTAAAAAATTGTAAAATTTTTTTTTTTTAATTTTAGCGAGGGGTGGTCGTGAAAAATTTTAAAAAATTGGAAAAATTTTTTTTTTAAATTTTAGCGAGGGGTGGTCGTGAAAAATTTTAAAAAATTGGAAAATTTTTTTTTTTTAATTTTAGCGAGGGGTGGTCGTAAAATACTTTAAAAAATTGTACAAAATTTTTTGCAAAATTTTAGCGAGGGGTGGTCGTGAAAAATTTTAAAAAATTGGAAAAATTTTTTTTTTAAATTTTAGCGAGGGGTGGTCGTGAAATACTTTAAAAAATTGAAAAAATTTTATGCAAAATTTTAGCGAGGGGTGGTCGTGAAAAATTTTAAAAAATTGTAAAATTTTTTTTTTTTAATTTTAGCGAGGGGTGGTCGTGAAATACTTTAAAAAATTGTAAAAAATTTTTTTCAAAATTTTAGCGAGGGGTGGTCGTGAAAAATTTTAAAAAATTGGAAAAATTTTTTTTTAAATTTTAGCGAGGGGTGGTCGTGAAAAATTTTAAAAAATTGGAAAAATTTTTTTTTTTAATTTTAGCGAGGGGTGGTCGTGAAAAATTTTAAAAATTGGAAAATTTTTTTTTTTTAATTTTAGCGAGGGGTGGTCGTGAAAAATTTTAAAAAATTTTGAAAAATTTTTTTTTTAATTTTAGCGAGGGGTGGTCGTGAAATACTTTAAAAAATTGTAAAAAATTTTTTTCAAAATTTTAGCGAGGGGTGGTCGTGAAAAATTTTAAAAAATTGGAAAAATTTTTTTTTTAAATTTTAGCGAGGGGTGGTCGTGAAATACTTTAAAAAATTGTAAAAATTTTTTTTTTTAATTTTAGCGAGGGGTGGTCTTGAAAAATTTTAAAAAATTGGAAAAATTTTTTTTTTTAATTTTAGCGAGGGGTGGTCGTGAAAAATTTTAAAAAATTTTGAAAATTTTTTTTTTTAATTTTAGCGAGGGGTGGTCGTGAATTACTTTAAAAAATTGTAAAAAATTTTTTGCAAAATTTTAGCGAGGGGTGGTCGTGAAATACTTTAAAAAATTGTAAAAAATTTTTTTCAAAATTTTAGCGAGGGGGGTCGTGAAATACTTTAAAAAATTGGAAAAATTTTTTTTCAAAATTTTAGCGAGGGGTGGTCGTGAAAAATTTTAAAAAATTGGAAAAATTTTTTTTTTAAATTTTAGCGAGGGGTGGTCGTGAAAAATTTTAAAAAATTGGAAAAATTTTTTTTTAAATTTTAGCGAGGGGTGGTCGTGAAAAATTTTAAAAAATTGGAAAATTTTTTTTTTTAATTTTAGCGAGGGGTGGTCGTAAAATACTTTAAAAAATTGTACAAAATTTTTTTTTTAAATTTTAGCGAGGGGTGTTCGTAAAATACTTTAAAAAATTGTAAAAAATTTTTTGCAAAATTTTAGCGAGGGGTGGTCGTGAAAAATTTTAAAAAATTGAAAAAAATTTTTTTCAAAATTTTAGCGAGGGGTGGTCGTGAAAAATTTTAAAAAATTGGAAAAATTTTTTTTTTAAATTTTAGCGAGGGGTGTTCGTAAAATACTTTAAAAAATTGTAAAAAATTTTTTGCAAAATTTTAGCGAGGGGTGGTCGTGAAAAATTTTAAAAAATTGTAAATTTTTTTTTTTTTAATTTTAGCGAGGGGTGGTCGTGAAAAATTTTAAAAAATTGGAAAAATTTTTTTTTTAAATTTTAGCGAGGGGTGGTCGTGAAAAATTTTAAAAAATTGGAAAATTTTTTTTTTTTAATTTTAGCGAGGGGTGGTCGTAAAATACTTTAAAAAATTGTACAAAATTTTTTTTTTAAATTTTAGCGAGGGGTGTTCGTAAAATACTTTAAAAAATTGTAAAAAATTTTTTGCAAAATTTTAGCGAGGGGTGGTCGTGAAAAATTTTAAAAAATTGTAAAAAATTTTTTTCAAAATTTTAGCGAGGTGTGGTCGTGAAAAATTTTAAAAAATTGTAAAAAATTTTTTTTTTAAATTTTAGCGAGGGGTGGTGGTGAAAAATTTTAAAAAATTGGAAAAATTTTTTTTTTAAATTTTAGCGAGGGGTGGTCGTGAAAAATTTTAAAAAATTGTAAAATTTTTTTTTTTTAATTTTAGCGAGGGGTGGTCGTGAAATACTTTAAAAAATTGTAAAAAATTTTTTGCAAAATTTTAGCGAGGGGTGGTCGTGAAATACTTTAAAAAATTGTAAAAAATTTTTTTAAAAATTTTAGCGAGGGGTGGTCGTGAAAAATTTTAAAAAATTGGAAAAATTTTTTTTTTAAATTTTAGCGAGGGGTGGTCGTGAAATACTTTAAAAAATTGTAAAAAATTTTTTGCAAAATTTTAGCGAGGGGTGGTCGTGAAAAATTTTAAAAAATTGGAAAAATTTTTTTTTTTAATTTTAGCGAGGGGTGGTCGTGAAATACTTTAAAAAATTGTAAAAAATTTTTTGCAAAATTTTAGCGCGGGGTGGTCGTGAAAAATTTTAAAAAATTGTAAAAAATTTTTTTCAAAATTTTAGCGAGGAGTGGTCGTGAAAAATTTTAAAAAATTGGAAAAATTTTTTTTTTAAATTTTAGCGAGGGGTGGTCGTGAAAAATTTTAAAAAATTGGAAAAATTTTTTTTTTAAATTTTAGCGAGGGGTGGTCGTGAAATACTTTAAAAAATTGTAAAAAATTTTTTGCAAAATATTAGCGAGGGGTGGTCGTGAAAAATTTTAAAAAATTGGAAAAATTTTTTTTTTAAATTTTAGCGAGGGGTGGTCGTGAAAAATTTTAAAAAATTGGAAAAATTTTTTTTTTTAATTTTAGCGAGGGGTGGTCGTGAAATACTTTAAAAAATTGTAAAAAATTTTTTGCAAAATTTTAGCGAGGGGTGGTCGTGAAAAATTTTAAAAAATTGGAAAAATTTTTTTTTTTAATTTTAGCGAGGGGTGGTCGTGAAATACTTTAAAAAATTGTATAAAATTTTTTGCAAAATTTTAGCGAGGGGGGGTCGTGAAAAATTTTAAAAAATTAAAAAAAATTTTTTTTTTAATTTTAGCGAGGGGTGGTCGTGAAAAATTTTAAAAAATTGGAAAAATTTTTTTTTTTAATTTTAGCGAGGGGTGGTCATGAAATACTTTAAAAAATTGTAAAAAATTTTTTTCAAAATTTTAGCGAGGGGTGGTCGTGAAAAATTTTAAAAAATTGGAAACATTTTTTTTTTTAATTTTAGCGAGGGGTGGTCGTGAAATACTTTAAAAAATTGGAAAAATTTTTTTTCAAAATTTTAGCGAGGGGTGGTCGTGAAAAATTTTAAAAAATTGGAAAAATTTTTTTTTTAAATTTTAGCGAGGGGTGGTCGTGAAAAATTTTAAAAAATTGGAAAATTTTTTTTTTTTAATTTTTTCGAGGGGTGGTCGTGAAATACTTTAAAAAATTGTAAAAAATTTTTTACAAAATTTTAGCGAGGGGTGGTCGTGAAATACTTTAAAAAATTGTAAAAAATTTTTTTCAAAATTTTAGCGAGGGGTGGTCGTGAAAAATTTTAAAAAATTGGAAAAATTTTTTTTTTAAATTTTAGCGAGGGGTGGTCGTGAAATACTTTAAAAAATTGTAAAATTTTTTTTTTAAATTTTAGCGAGGGGTGGTCGTGAAATACTTTAAAAAATTGTAAAATTTTTTTTTTTAATTTTAGCGAGGGGTGGTCGTGAAAAATTTTAAAAAATTGGAAAAATTTTTTTTTTTAATTTTAGCGAGGGGTGGTCGTGAAAAATTTTAAAAAATTTTGAAAAATTTTTTTTTTAATTTTAGCGAGGGGTGGTCGTGAATTACTTTAAAAAATTGTAAAAAATTTTTTGCAAAATTTTAGCGAGGGATGGTCGTGAAATACTTTAAAAAATTGTAAAAAATTTTTTTCAAAATTTTAGCGAGGGGTGGTCGTGAAATACTTTAAAAAATTGGAAAAATTTTTTTTTTTAATTTTAGCGAGGGGTGGTCGTGAAATACTTTAAAAAATTGTAAAATTTTTTTTTTTTAATTTTAGCGAGGGGTGGTCGTGAAATACTTTAAAAAATTGTAAAAAATTTTTTGCAAAATTTTAGCGAGGGGTGGTCGTGAAATACTTTAAAAAATTGTAAAAAATTTTTTTCAAAATTTTAGCGAGGGGTGGTCGTGAAAAATTTTAAAAAATTGGAAAAATTTTTTTTTTAAATTTTAGCGAGGGGTGTTCGTAAAATACTTTAAAAAATTGTAAAAAATTTTTTGCAAAATTTTAGCGAGGGGTGGTCGTGAAAAATTTTAAAAAATTGTAAAATTTTTTTTTTTTAATTTTAGCGAGGGGTGGTCGTGAAAAATTTTAAAAAATTGGAAAAATTTTTTTTTTAAATTTTAGCGAGGGGTGGTCGTGAAAAATTTTAAAAAATTGGAAAATTTTTTTTTTTTAATTTTAGCGAGGGGTGGTCGTAAAATACTTTAAAAAATTGTACAAAATTTTTTGCAAAATTTTAGCGAGGGGTGGTCGTGAAAAATTTTAAAAAATTGGAAAAATTTTTTTTTTAAATTTTAGCGAGGGGTGGTCGTGAAATACTTTAAAAAATTGAAAAAATTTTATGCAAAATTTTAGCGAGGGGTGGTCGTGAAAAATTTTAAAAAATTGTAAAATTTTTTTTTTTTAATTTTAGCGAGGGGTGGTCGTGAAATACTTTAAAAAATTGTAAAAAATTTTTTTCAAAATTTTAGCGAGGGGTGGTCGTGAAAAATTTTAAAAAATTGTAAAAAATTTTTTTTTTAATTTTAGCGAGGGGTGGTGGTGAAAAATTTTAAAAAATTGGAAAATTTTTTTTTTTAAATTTTAGCGAGGGGTGGTCGTGAAAAATTTTAAAAAATTGTAAAATTTTTTTTTTTTAATTTTAGCGAGGGGTGGTCGTGAAATACTTTAAAAAATTGTAAAAAATTTTTTTCAAAATTTTAGCGAGGGGTGGTCGTGAAAAATTTTAAAAAATTGGAAAAATTTTTTTTTAAATTTTAGCGAGGGGTGGTCGTGAAAAATTTTAAAAAATTGGAAAAATTTTTTTTTTTAATTTTAGCGAGGGGTGGTCGTGAAAAATTTTAAAAAATTGGAAAATTTTTTTTTTTTAATTTTAGCGAGGGGTGGTCGTGAAATACTTTAAAAAATTGGAAAATTTTTTTTTTTTAATTTTAGCGAGGGGTGGTCGTGAAATACTTTAAAAAATTGGAAAAAATTTTTTGCAAAACTTTAGCGAGGGGTGGTCGTGAAAAATTTTAAAAAATTGTAAAATTTTTTTTTTTTAATTTTAGCGAGGGGTGGTCGTGAAATACTTTAAAAAATTGTAAAAATTTTTTTTTTAAATTTTAGCGAGGGGTGGTCGTAAAATACTTTAAAAAATTGTACAAAATTTTTTTTTTAAATTTTAGCGAGGGGTGTTCGTAAAATACTTTAAAAAATTGTAAAAAATTTTTTGCAAAATTTTAGCGAGGGGTGGTCGTGAAAAATTTTAAAAAATTGTAAAAAATTTTTTTCAAAATTTTAGCGAGGTGTGGTCGTGAAAAATTTTAAAAAATTGTAAAAAATTTTTTTTTTAAATTTTAGCGAGGGGTGGTGGTGAAAAATTTTAAAAAATTGGAAAAATTTTTTTTTTAAATTTTAGCGAGGGGTGGTCGTGAAAAATTTTAAAAAATTGTAAAATTTTTTTTTTTTAATTTTAGCGAGGGGTGGTCGTGAAATACTTTAAAAAATTGTAAAAAATTTTTTGCAAAATTTTAGCGAGGGGTGGTCGTGAAATACTTTAAAAAATTGTAAAAAATTTTTTTAAAAATTTTAGCGAGGGGTGGTCGTGAAAAATTTTAAAAAATTGGAAAAATTTTTTTTTTAAATTTTAGCGAGGGGTGGTCGTGAAATACTTTAAAAAATTGTAAAAAATTTTTTGCAAAATTTTAGCGAGGGGTGGTCGTGAAAAATTTTAAAAAATTGGAAAAATTTTTTTTTTTAATTTTAGCGAGGGGTGGTCGTGAAATACTTTAAAAAATTGTAAAAAATTTTTTGCAAAATTTTAGCGCGGGGTGGTCGTGAAAAATTTTAAAAAATTGTAAAAAATTTTTTTCAAAATTTTAGCGAGGAGTGGTCGTGAAAAATTTTAAAAAATTGGAAAAATTTTTTTTTTAAATTTTAGCGAGGGGTGGTCGTGAAAAATTTTAAAAAATTGGAAAAATTTTTTTTTTAAATTTTAGCGAGGGGTGGTCGTGAAATACTTTAAAAAATTGTAAAAAATTTTTTGCAAAATATTAGCGAGGGGTGGTCGTGAAAAATTTTAAAAAATTGGAAAAATTTTTTTTTTAAATTTTAGCGAGGGGTGGTCGTGAAAAATTTTAAAAAATTGGAAAAATTTTTTTTTTTAATTTTAGCGAGGGGTGGTCGTGAAATACTTTAAAAAATTGTAAAAAATTTTTTGCAAAATTTTAGCGAGGGGTGGTCGTGAAAAATTTTAAAAAATTGGAAAAATTTTTTTTTTTAATTTTAGCGAGGGGTGGTCGTGAAATACTTTAAAAAATTGTATAAAATTTTTTGCAAAATTTTAGCGAGGGGGGGTCGTGAAAAATTTTAAAAAATTAAAAAAAATTTTTTTTTTAATTTTAGCGAGGGGTGGTCGTGAAAAATTTTAAAAAATTGGAAAAATTTTTTTTTTTAATTTTAGCGAGGGGTGGTCATGAAATACTTTAAAAAATTGTAAAAAATTTTTTTCAAAATTTTAGCGAGGGGTGGTCGTGAAAAATTTTAAAAAATTGGAAACATTTTTTTTTTTAATTTTAGCGAGGGGTGGTCGTGAAATACTTTAAAAAATTGGAAAAATTTTTTTTCAAAATTTTAGCGAGGGGTGGTCGTGAAAAATTTTAAAAAATTGGAAAAATTTTTTTTTTAAATTTTAGCGAGGGGTGGTCGTGAAAAATTTTAAAAAATTGGAAAATTTTTTTTTTTTAATTTTTTCGAGGGGTGGTCGTGAAATACTTTAAAAAATTGTAAAAAATTTTTTACAAAATTTTAGCGAGGGGTGGTCGTGAAATACTTTAAAAAATTGTAAAAAATTTTTTTCAAAATTTTAGCGAGGGGTGGTCGTGAAAAATTTTAAAAAATTGGAAAAATTTTTTTTTTAAATTTTAGCGAGGGGTGGTCGTGAAATACTTTAAAAAATTGTAAAATTTTTTTTTTAAATTTTAGCGAGGGGTGGTCGTGAAATACTTTAAAAAATTGTAAAATTTTTTTTTTTAATTTTAGCGAGGGGTGGTCGTGAAAAATTTTAAAAAATTGGAAAAATTTTTTTTTTTAATTTTAGCGAGGGGTGGTCGTGAAAAATTTTAAAAAATTTTGAAAAATTTTTTTTTTAATTTTAGCGAGGGGTGGTCGTGAATTACTTTAAAAAATTGTAAAAAATTTTTTGCAAAATTTTAGCGAGGGATGGTCGTGAAATACTTTAAAAAATTGTAAAAAATTTTTTTCAAAATTTTAGCGAGGGGTGGTCGTGAAATACTTTAAAAAATTGGAAAAATTTTTTTTTTTAATTTTAGCGAGGGGTGGTCGTGAAATACTTTAAAAAATTGTAAAATTTTTTTTTTTTAATTTTAGCGAGGGGTGGTCGTGAAATACTTTAAAAAATTGTAAAAAATTTTTTGCAAAATTTTAGCGAGGGGTGGTCGTGAAATACTTTAAAAAATTGTAAAAAATTTTTTTCAAAATTTTAGCGAGGGGTGGTCGTGAAAAATTTTAAAAAATTGGAAAAATTTTTTTTTTAAATTTTAGCGAGGGGTGTTCGTAAAATACTTTAAAAAATTGTAAAAAATTTTTTGCAAAATTTTAGCGAGGGGTGGTCGTGAAAAATTTTAAAAAATTGTAAAATTTTTTTTTTTTAATTTTAGCGAGGGGTGGTCGTGAAAAATTTTAAAAAATTGGAAAAATTTTTTTTTTAAATTTTAGCGAGGGGTGGTCGTGAAAAATTTTAAAAAATTGGAAAATTTTTTTTTTTTAATTTTAGCGAGGGGTGGTCGTAAAATACTTTAAAAAATTGTACAAAATTTTTTGCAAAATTTTAGCGAGGGGTGGTCGTGAAAAATTTTAAAAAATTGGAAAAATTTTTTTTTTAAATTTTAGCGAGGGGTGGTCGTGAAATACTTTAAAAAATTGAAAAAATTTTATGCAAAATTTTAGCGAGGGGTGGTCGTGAAAAATTTTAAAAAATTGTAAAATTTTTTTTTTTTAATTTTAGCGAGGGGTGGTCGTGAAATACTTTAAAAAATTGTAAAAAATTTTTTTCAAAATTTTAGCGAGGGGTGGTCGTGAAAAATTTTAAAAAATTGTAAAAAATTTTTTTTTTAATTTTAGCGAGGGGTGGTGGTGAAAAATTTTAAAAAATTGGAAAATTTTTTTTTTTAAATTTTAGCGAGGGGTGGTCGTGAAAAATTTTAAAAAATTGTAAAATTTTTTTTTTTTAATTTTAGCGAGGGGTGGTCGTGAAATACTTTAAAAAATTGTAAAAAATTTTTTTCAAAATTTTAGCGAGGGGTGGTCGTGAAAAATTTTAAAAAATTGGAAAATTTTTTTTTTTTAATTTTAGCGAGGGGTGGTCGTGAAATACTTTAAAAAATTGTAAAAAATTTTTTGCAAAATTTTAGCGAGGGGTGGTCGTGAAATACTTTAAAAAATTGGAAAAAATTTTTTTCAAAATTTTAGCGAGGGGTGGTCGTGAAAAATTTTAAAAAATTGGAAACATTTTTTTTTTTAATTTTAGCGAGGGGTGGTCGTGAAATACTTTAAAAAATTGGAAAAATTTTTTTTCAAAATTTTAGCGAGGGGTGGTCGTGAAAAATTTTAAAAAATTGGAAAAATTTTTTTTTTAAATTTTAGCGAGGGGTGGTCGTGAAAAATTTTAAAAAATTGGAAAATTTTTTTTTTTTAATTTTTTCGAGGGGTGGTCGTGAAATACTTTAAAAAATTGTAAAAAATTTTTTACAAAATTTTAGCGAGGGGTGGTCGTGAAATACTTTAAAAAATTGTAAAAAATTTTTTTCAAAATTTTAGCGAGGGGTGGTCGTGAAAAATTTTAAAAAATTGGAAAAATTTTTTTTTTAAATTTTAGCGAGGGGTGGTCGTGAAATACTTTAAAAAATTGTAAAATTTTTTTTTTAAATTTTAGCGAGGGGTGGTCGTGAAATACTTTAAAAAATTGTAAAATTTTTTTTTTTAATTTTAGCGAGGGGTGGTCGTGAAAAATTTTAAAAAATTGGAAAAATTTTTTTTTTTAATTTTAGCGAGGGGTGGTCGTGAAAAATTTTAAAAAATTTTGAAAAATTTTTTTTTTAATTTTAGCGAGGGGTGGTCGTGAATTACTTTAAAAAATTGTAAAAAATTTTTTGCAAAATTTTAGCGAGGGATGGTCGTGAAATACTTTAAAAAATTGTAAAAAATTTTTTTCAAAATTTTAGCGAGGGGTGGTCGTGAAATACTTTAAAAAATTGGAAAAATTTTTTTTTTTAATTTTAGCGAGGGGTGGTCGTGAAATACTTTAAAAAATTGTAAAATTTTTTTTTTTTAATTTTAGCGAGGGGTGGTCGTGAAATACTTTAAAAAATTGTAAAAAATTTTTTGCAAAATTTTAGCGAGGGGTGGTCGTGAAATACTTTAAAAAATTGTAAAAAATTTTTTTCAAAATTTTAGCGAGGGGTGGTCGTGAAAAATTTTAAAAAATTGGAAAAATTTTTTTTTTAAATTTTAGTGAGGGGTGTTCGTAAAATACTTTAAAAAATTGTAAAAAATTTTTTGCAAAATTTTAGCGAGGGGTGGTCGTGAAAAATTTTAAAAAATTGTAAAATTTTTTTTTTTTAATTTTAGCGAGGGGTGGTCGTGAAAAATTTTAAAAAATTGGAAAAATTTTTTTTTTAAATTTTAGCGAGGGGTGGTCGTGAAAAATTTTAAAAAATTGGAAAATTTTTTTTTTTTAATTTTAGCGAGGGGTGGTCGTAAAATACTTTAAAAAATTGTACAAAATTTTTTGCAAAATTTTAGCGAGGGGTGGTCGTGAAAAATTTTAAAAAATTGGAAAAATTTTTTTTTTAAATTTTAGCGAGGGGTGGTCGTGAAATACTTTAAAAAATTGAAAAAATTTTATGCAAAATTTTAGCGAGGGGTGGTCGTGAAAAATTTTAAAAAATTGTAAAATTTTTTTTTTTTAATTTTAGCGAGGGGTGGTCGTGAAATACTTTAAAAAATTGTAAAAAATTTTTTTCAAAATTTTAGCGAGGGGTGGTCGTGAAAAATTTTAAAAAATTGTAAAAAATTTTTTTTTTAATTTTAGCGAGGGGTGGTGGTGAAAAATTTTAAAAAATTGGAAAATTTTTTTTTTTAAATTTTAGCGAGGGGTGGTCGTGAAAAATTTTAAAAAATTGTAAAATTTTTTTTTTTTAATTTTAGCGAGGGGTGGTCGTGAAATACTTTAAAAAATTGTAAAAAATTTTTTTCAAAATTTTAGCGAGGGGTGGTCGTGAAAAATTTTAAAAAATTGGAAAAATTTTTTTTTAAATTTTAGCGAGGGGTGGTCGTGAAAAATTTTAAAAAATTGGAAAAATTTTTTTTTTTAATTTTAGCGAGGGGTGGTCGTGAAAAATTTTAAAAAATTGGAAAATTTTTTTTTTTTAATTTTAGCGAGGGGTGGTCGTGAAATACTTTAAAAAATTGTAAAAAATTTTTTGCAAAACTTTAGCGAGGGGTGGTCGTGAAAAATTTTAAAAAATTGTAAAATTTTTTTTTTTTAATTTTAGCGAGGGGTGGTCGTGAAATACTTTAAAAAATTGTAAAAATTTTTTTTTTAAATTTTAGCGAGGGGTGGTCGTGAAAAATTTTAAAAAATTGGAAAATTTTTTTTTTTTAATTTTAGCGAGGGGTGTTCTTAAAATACTTTAAAAAATTGTAAAAAATTTTTTGCAAAATTTTAGCGAGGGGTGGTCGTGAAAAATTTTAAAAAATTGTAAAATTTTTTTTTTAATTTTAGCGAGGGGTGGTCGTGAAATACTTTAAAAAATTGTAAAATTTTTCTTTTTTAATTTTAGCGAGGGGTGGTCGTGAAATACTTTAAAAAATTGTAAAAAATTTTTTGCAAAATTTTAGCGAGGGGTGGTCGTGAAATACTTTAAAAAATTGTAAAAAATTTTTTTCAAAATTTTAGCGAGGGGTGGTCGTGAAAAATTTTAAAAAATTGGAAAAATTTTTTTTTTAAATTTTAGCGAGGGGTGTTCGTAAAATACTTTAAAAAATTGTAAAAAATTTTTTGCAAAATTTTAGCGAGGGGTGGTCGTGAAAAATTTTAAAAAATTGTAAAATTTTTTTTTTTAATTTTAGCGAGGGGTGGTCGTGAAAAATTTTAAAAAATTGGAAAAATTTTTTTTTTAAATTTTAGCGAGGGGTGGTCGTGAAAAATTTTAAAAAATTGGAAAATTTTTTTTTTTTAATTTTAGCGAGGGGTGGTCGTGAAATACTTTAAAAAATTGTAAAAAATTTTTTGCAAAATTTTAGCGAGGGGTGGTCGTGAAATACTTTAAAAAATTGAAAAAAATTTTTTTCAAAATTTTAGCGAGGGGTGGTCGTGAAAAATTTTAAAAAATTGGAAAAATTTTTTTTTTAAATTTTAGCGAGGGGTGTTCGTAAAATACTTTAAAAAATTGTAAAAAATTTTTTGCAAAATTTTAGCGAGGGGTGGTCGTGAAAAATTTTAAAAAATTGTAAAATTTTTTTTTTAATTTTAGCGAGGGGTGGTCGTGAAAAATTTTAAAAAATTGGAAAAATTTTTTTTTTTAATTTTAGCGAGGGGTGGTCGTGAAAAATTTTAAAAAATTGGAAAATTTTTTTTTTTTAATTTTAGCGAGGGGTGGTCGTGAAATACTTTAAAAAATTGTAAAAAATTTTTTGCAAAATTTTAGCGAGGGGTGGTCGTGAAATACTTTAAAAAATTGTAAAAAATTTTTTTCAAAATTTTAGCGAGGGGTGGTCGTGAAAAATTTTAAAAAATTGGAAAAATTTTTTTTTTAAATTTTGGCGAGGGGTGGTCGTGAAAAATTTTAAAAAATTGGAAAATTTTTTTTTTTTAATTTTAGCGAGGGGTGGTCGTGAAATACTTTAAAAAATTGTAAAAAATTTTTTTGCAAAACTTTAGCGAGGGGTGGTCGTGAAATACTTTAAAAAATTATAAAAAATTTTTTTCAAAATTTTAGCGAGGGGTGGTCGTGAAATACTTTAAAAAATTGTAAAAAATTTTTTGCAAAATTTTAGCGAGGGGTGGTCGTGAAAAATTTTAAAAAATTGGAAAAATTTTTTTTTTAAATTTTAGCGAGGGGTGGTCGTGAAAAATTTTAAAAAATTGGAAAAATTTTTTTTTTAATTTTAGCGAGGGGTGGTCGTGAAATACTTTAAAAAATTGTAAAAAATTTTTTGCAAAATTTTAGCGAGGGGTGGTCGTGAAATACTTTAAAAAATTGTAAAAAATTTTTTTCAAAATTTTAGCGAGGGGTGGTCGTGAAATACTTTAAAAAATTGGAAAAATTTTTTTTCAAAATTTTAGCGAGGGGTGGTCGTGAAAAATTTTAAAAAATTGGAAAAATTTTTTTTTTTAATTTTAGCGAGGGGTGGTCGTGAAAAATTTTAAAAAATTGGAAAAATTTTTTTTTTTAATTTTAGCGAGGGGTGGTCGTGAAATACTTTAAAAAATTGTAAAAAATTTTTTGCAAAATTTTAGCGAGGGGTGGTCGTGAAAAATTTTAAAAAATTGGAAAAATTTTTTTTTTTAATTTTAGCGAGGGGTGGTCGTGAAATACTTTAAAAAATTGTATAAAATTTTTTGCAAAATTTTAGCGAGGGGGGGTCTTGAAAAATTTTAAAAAATTGGAAAAAATTTTTTTTTTAATTTTAGCGAGGGGTGGTCGTGAAAAATTTTAAAAAATTGGAAAAATTTTTTTTTTTAATTTTAGCGAGGGGTGGTCATGAAATACTTTAAAAAATTGTAAAAAATTTTTTTCAAAATTTTAGCGAGGGGTGGTCGTGATAAATTTTAAAAAATTGGAAAAATTTTTTTTTTTAATTTTAGCGAGGGGTGGTCGTGAAAAATTTTAAAAAATTGGAAAAATTTTTTTTTTTAATTTTAGCGAGGGGTGGTCGTGAAATACTTTAAAAAATTGTAAAAAATTTTTTGCAAAATTTTAGCGAGGGGTGGTCGTGATAAATTTTAAAAAATTGGAAAAATTTTTTTTTTTAATTTTAGCGAGGGGTGGTCGTGAAAAATTTTAAAAAATTGGGAAAATTTTTTTTTTTAATTTTAGCGAGGGGTGGTCGTGAAATACTTTAAAAAATTGGAAAAAATTTTTTTTTTAATTTTAGCGAGGGGTGGTCGTGAAAAATTTTAAAAAATTGGAAAAATTTTTTTTTTTAATTTTAGCGAGGGGTGGTCATGAAATACTTTAAAAAATTGTAAAAAATTTTTTTCAAAATTTTAGCGAGGGGTGGTCGTGATAAATTTTAAAAAATTGGAAAAATTTTTTTTTTTAATTTTAGCGAGGGGTGGTCGTGAAAAATTTTAAAAAATTGGAAAAATTTTTTTTTTAATTTTAGCGAGGGGTGGTCGTGAAATACTTTAAAAAATTGTAAAAAATTTTTTGCAAAATTTTAGCGAGAAGTGGTCGTGAAATACTTTAAAAAATTGTAAAAAATTTTTTTCAAAATTTTAGCGAGGGGTGGTCGTGAAAACTTTTAAAAAATTGGAAAAATTTTTTTTTTAAATTTTAGCGAGGGGTGGTCGTGAAAAATTTTAAAAAATTGGAAAAATTTTTTTTTTTAATTTTAGCGAGGGGTGGTCGTGAAATACTTTAAAAAATTGTAAAAAATTTTTTGCAAAATTTTAGCGAGGGGTGGTCGTGAAAAATTTTAAAAAATTGGAAAAATTTTTTTTATTAATTTTAGCGAGGGGTGGTCGTGAAATACTTTAAAAAATTGTATAAAATTTTTTGAAAAATTTTAGCGAGGGGGGGTCGTGAAAAATTTTAAAAAATTGGAAAAAATTTTTTTTTTAATTTTAGCGAGGGGTGGTCGTGAAAAATTTTAAAAAATTGGAAAAATTTTTTTTATTAATTTTAGCGAGGGGTGGTCGTGAAATACTTTAAAAAATTGTATAAAATTTTTTGAAAAATTTTAGCGAGGGGGGGTCGTGAAAAATTTTAAAAAATTGGAAAAAATTTTTTTTTTAATTTTAGCGAGGGGTGGTCGTGAAAAATTTTAAAAAATTGGAAAAATTTTTTTTTTTAATTTTAGCGAGGGGTGGTCATGAAATACTTTAAAAAATTGTAAAAAATTTTTTTCAAAATTTTAGCGAGGGGTGGTCGTGAAAAATTTTAAAAAATTGGAAAAATTTTTTTTTTTAATTTTAGCGAGGGGTGGTCGTGAAATACTTTAAAAAATTGTAAAAAATTTTTTGCAAAATTTTAGCGAGGGGTGGTCGTGAAAAATTTTAAAAAATTGGAAAAATTTTTTTTTTTAATTTTAGCGAGGGGTGGTCGTGAAATACTTTAAAAAATTGTATAAAATTTTTTGCAAAATTTTAGCGTGGGGGGGTCTTGAAAAATTTTAAAAAATTGGAAAAAATTTTTTTTTTAATTTTAGCGAGGGGTGGTCGTGAAAAATTTTAAAAAATTGGAAAAATTTTTTTTTTTAATTTTAGCGAGGGGTGGTCATGAAATACTTTAAAAAATTGTAAAAAATTTTTTTCAAAATTTTAGCGAGGGGTGGTCGTGATAAATTTTAAAAAATTGGAAAAATTTTTTTTTTTAATTTTAGCGAGGGGTGGTCGTGAAAAATTTTAAAAAATTGGAAAAATTTTTTTTTTTAATTTTAGCGAGGGGTGGTCGTGAAATACTTTAAAAAATTGTAAAAAATTTTTTGCAAAATTTTAGCGAGGGGTGGTCGTGATAAATTTTAAAAAATTGGAAAAATTTTTTTTTTTAATTTTAGCGAGGGGTGGTCGTGAAAAATTTTAAAAAATTGGGAAAATTTTTTTTTTTAATTTTAGCGAGGGGTGGTCGTGAAATACTTTAAAAAATTGTAAAAAATTTTTTGCAAAATTTTAGCGAGGGGTGGTCGTGAAAAATTTTAAAAAATTGGAAAAATTTTTTTTTTTAATTTTAGCGAGGGGTGGTCGTGAAATACTTTAAAAAATTGTAAAAAATTTTTTGCAAAATTTTAGCGAGGGGTGGTCGTGAAAAATTTTAAAAAATTGGAAAAATTTTTTTTTTTAATTTTAGCGAGGGGTGGTCGTGAAATACTTTAAAAAATTGTAAAAAATTTTTTGCAAAATTTTAGCGAGAAGTGGTCGTGAAATACTTTAAAAAATTGTAAAAAATTTTTTTCAAAATTTTAGCGAGGGGTGGTCGTGAAAAATTTTAAAAAATTGGAAAAATTTTTTTTTTAAATTTTAGCGAGGGGTGGTCGTGAAAAATTTTAAAAAATTGGAAAAATTTTTTTTTTTAATTTTAGCGAGGGGTGGTCGTGAAATACTTTAAAAAATTGTAAAAAATTTTTTGCAAAATTTTAGCGAGGGGTGGTCGTGAAAAATTTTAAAAAATTGGAAAAATTTTTTTTATTAATTTTAGCGAGGGGTGGTCGTGAAATACTTTAAAAAATTGTATAAAATTTTTTGCAAAATTTTAGCGAGGGGGGGTCGTGAAAAATTTTAAAAAATTGGAAAAAATTTTTTTTTTAATTTTAGCGAGGGGTGGTCGTGAAAAATTTTAAAAAATTGAAAAAATTTTTTTTTTTAATTTTAGCGAGGGGTGGTCATGAAATACTTTAAAAAATTGTAAAAAATTTTTTTCAAAATTTTAGCGAGGGGTGGTCGTGAAAAATTTTAAAAAATTGGAAACATTTTTTTTTTTAATTTTAGCGAGGGGTGGTCGTGAAATACTTTAAAAAATTGGAAAAATTTTTTTTCAAAATTTTAGCGAGGGGTGGTCGTGAAAAATTTTAAAAAATTGGAAAAATTTTTTTTTTAAATTTTAGCGAGGGGTGGTCGTGAAAAATTTTAAAAAATTGGAAAAATTTTTTTTTTTAATTTTTTCGAGGGGTGGTCGTGAAATACTTTAAAAAATTGTAAAAAATTTTTTACAAAATTTTAGCGAGGGGTGGTCGTGAAATACTTTAAAAAATTGTAAAAAATTTTTTTCAAAATTTTAGCGAGGGGTGGTCGTGAAAAATTTTAAAAAATTGGAAAAATTTTTTTTTTAAATTTTAGCGAGGGGTGGTCGTGAAATACTTTAAAAAATTGTAAAAAATTTTTTTTTTTAATTTTAGCGAGGGGTGGTCGTGAAAAATTTTAAAAAATTGGAAAAATTTTTTTTTTTAATTTTAGCGAGGGGTGGTCGTGAAAAATTTTAAAAAATTTTGAAAAATTTTTTTTTTAATTTTAGCGAGGGGTGGTCGTGAATTACTTTAAAAAATTGTAAAAAATTTTTTGCAAAATTTTAGCGAGGGATGGTCGTGAAATACTTTAAAAAATTGTAAAAAATTTTTTTCAAAATTTTAGCGAGGGGTGGTCGTGAAATACTTTAAAAAATTGGAAAAATTTTTTTTTTTAATTTTAGCGAGGGGTGGTCGTGAAATACTTTAAAAAATTGTAAAATTTTTTTTTTTTAATTTTAGCGAGGGGTGGTCGTGAAATACTTTGAAAAATTGTAAAAAATTTTTTGCAAAATTTTAGCGAGGGGTGGTCGTGAAATACTTTAAAAAATTGTAAAAAATTTTTTTCAAAATTTTAGCGAGGGGTGGTCGTGAAAAATTTTAAAAAATTGGAAAAATTTTTTTTTTAAATTTTAGCGAGGGGTGGTCGTGAAAAATTTTAAAAAATTGGAAAATTTTTTTTTTTTAATTTTAGCGAGGGGTGGTCGTAAAATACTTTAAAAAATTGTACAAAATTTTTTGCAAAATTTTAGCGAGGGGTGGTCGTGAAAAATTTTAAAAAATTGGAAAAATTTTTTTTTTAAATTTTAGCGAGGGGTGGTCGTGAAATACTTTAAAAAATTGAAAAAATTTTTTTTTTAAATTTTAGTTAGGGGTGGTCGTGAAAAATTTTAAAAAATTGTAAAATTTTTTTTTTTTAATTTTAGCGAGGGGTGGTCGTGAAATACTTTAAAAAATTGTAAAAAATTTTTTTAAAAATTTTAGCGAGGGGTGGTCGTGAAAAATTTTAAAAAATTGGAAAAATTTTTTTTTAAATTTTAGCGAGGGGTGGTCGTGAAAAATTTTAAAAAATTGGAAAATTTTTTTTCTTAAATTTTAGCGAGGGGTGGTCGTAAAATACTTTAAAAAATTGTACAAAATTTTTTGCAAAATTTTAGCGAGGGGTGGTCGTGAAAAATTTTAAAAAATTGGAAAAATTTTTTTTTTAAATTTTAGCGAGGGGTGGTCGTGAAATACTTTAAAAAATTGAAAAAATTTTTTTTTTAAATTTTAGTTAGGGGTGGTCGTGAAAAATTTTAAAAAATTGTAAAATTTTTTTTTTTTAATTTTAGCGAGGGGTGGTCGTGAAATACTTTAAAAAATTGTAAAAAATTTTTTTAAAAATTTTAGCGAGGGGTGGTCGTGAAAAATTTTAAAAAATTGTAAAAAATTTTTTTCAAAATTTTAGCGAGGGGTGGTCGTGAAAAATTTTAAAAAATTGGAAAAATTTTTTTTTTAAATTTTAGCGAGGGGTGTTCGTAAAATACTTTAAAAAATTGTAAAAAATTTTTTGCAAAATTTTAGCGAGGGGTGGTCGTGAAAAATTTTAAAAAATTGTAAAATTTTTTTTTTTTAATTTTAGCGAGGGGTGGTCGTGAAAAATTTTAAAAAATTGGAAAAATTTTTTTTTTAAATTTTAGCGAGGGGTGGTCGTGAAAAATTTTAAAAAATTGGAAAATTTTTTTTTTTTAATTTTAGCGAGGGGTGGTCGTAAAATACTTTAAAAAATTG
This sequence comes from Villa cingulata, assembly GCA_951394055.1. Lineage (NCBI taxonomy): Eukaryota > Metazoa > Arthropoda > Insecta > Diptera > Bombyliidae > Villa > Villa cingulata. The sequence continues at coordinate 28,504,238 of OX596018.1, forward strand.
TACAAAATTTTTTGCAAAATTTTAGCGAGGGGTGGTCGTGAAAAATTTTAAAAAATTGGAAAAATTTTTTTTTTAAATTTTAGCGAGGGGTGGTCGTGAAATACTTTAAAAAATTGAAAAAATTTTTTTTTTAAATTTTAGTTAGGGGTGGTCGTGAAAAATTTTAAAAAATTGTAAAATTTTTTTTTTTAATTTTAGCGAGGGGTGGTCGTGAAATACTTTAAAAAATTGTAAAAATTTTTTTTTTTAATTTTAGCGAGGGGTGGTCGTGAAAAATTTTAAAAAATTGGAAAAATTTTTTTTTTTAATTTTTTCGAGGGGTGGTCGTGAAATACTTTAAAAAATTGTAAAAAATTTTTTACAAAATTTTAGCGAGGGGTGGTCGTGAAATACTTTAAAAAATTGTAAAAAATTTTTTTCAAAATTTTAGCTAGGGGTGGTCGTGAAAAATTTTAAAAAATGGGAAAAATTTTTTTTTTAAATTTTAGCGAGGGGTGGTCGTGAAATACTTAAAAAAATTGGAAAAATTTTTTTTTTTAATTTTAGCGAGGGGTGGTCGTGAAAAATTTTAAAAAATTGGAAAAATTTTTTTTTTTAATTTTAGCGAGGGGTGGTCGTGAAAAATTTTAAAAAATTGTAAAAAATTTTTTGCAAAATTTTAGCGAGGGGTGGTCGTGAAATACTTTAAAAAATTGTAAAAAATTTTTTTCAAAATTTTAGCGAGGGGTGGTCGTGAAAAATTTTAAAAAATTGGAAAAATTTTTTTTTTAAATTTTAGCGAGGGGTGTTCGTAAAATACTTTAAAAAATTGTAAAAAATTTTTTGCAAAATTTTAGCGAGGGGTGGTCGTGAAAAATTTTAAAAAATTGTAAAATTTTTTTTTTTTAATTTTAGCGAGGGGTGGTCGTGAAAAATTTTAAAAAATTGGAAAAATTTTTTTTTTAAATTTTAGCGAGGGGTGGTCGTGAAAAATTTTAAAAAATTGGAAAATTTTTTTTTTTTAATTTTAGCGAGGGGTGGTCGTAAAATACTTTAAAAAATTGTACAAAATTTTTTTTTTAAATTTTAGCGAGGGGTGTTCGTAAAATACTTTAAAAAATTGTAAAAAATTTTTTGCAAAATTTTAGCGAGGGGTGGTCGTGAAATACTTTAAAAAATTGTAAAAAATTTTTTTCAAAATTTTAGCGAGGGGTGGTCGTGAAAAATTTTAAAAAATTGGAAAAATTTTTTTTTTAAATTTTAGCGAGGGGTGTTCTTAAAATACTTTAAAAAATTGTAAAAAATTTTTTGCAAAATTTTAGCGAGGGGTGGTCGTGAAAAATTTTAAAAAATTGTAAAATTTTTTTTTTTTAATTTTAGCGAGGGGTGGTCGTGAAAAATTTTAAAAAATTGGAAAAATTTTTTTTTTAAATTTTAGCGAGGGGTGGTCGTGAAAAATTTTAAAAAATTGGAAAAATTTTTTTTTTAAATTTTAGCGAGGGGTGTTCGTAAAATACTTTAAAAAATTGTAAAAAATTTTTTTCAAAATTTTAGCGAGGGGTGGTCGTGAAAAATTTTAAAAAATTGTAAAATATTTTTTTTTTAAATTTTAGCGAGGGGCGGTGGTGAAAAATTTTAAAAAATTGGAAAAAATTTTTTTTTAAATTTTAGCGAGGGGTGGTCGTGAAAAATTTTAAAAAATTGTAAAATTTTTTTTTTTTAATTTTAGCGAGGGGTGGTCGTGAAATACTTTAAAAAATTGTAAAAAATTTTTTTCAAAATTTTAGCGAGGGGTGGTCGTGAAAAATTTTAAAAAATTGGAAAAATTTTTTTTTAAATTTTAGCGAGGGGTGGTCGTGAAAAATTTTAAAAAATTGGAAAAATTTTTTTTTTAATTTTAGCGAGGGGTGGTCGTGAATTACTTTAAAAAATTGTAAAAAATTTTTTGCAAAATTTTAGCGAGGGGTGGTCGTGAAATACTTTAAAAAATTGTAAAAAATTTTTTTCAAAATTTTAGCGAGGGGTGGTCGTGAAATACTTTAAAAAATTGTAAAATTTTTTTTTTTTAATTTTAGCGAGGGGTGGTCGTGAAATACTTTAAAAAATTGTAAAAAATTTTTTGCAAAATTTTAGCGAGGGGTGGTCGTGAAATACTTTAAAAAATTGTAAAAAATTTTTTGCAAAATTTTAGCGAGGGGTGGTCGTGAAAAATTTTAAAAAATTGTAAAATTTTTTTTTTTAATTTTAGCGAGGGGTGGTCGTGAAATACTTTAAAAAATTGTAAAATTTTTTTTTTTTAATTTTAGCGAGGGGTGGTCGTGAAATACTTTAAAAAATTGTAAAAAATTTTTTGCAAAATTTTAGCGAGGGGTGGTCGTGAAATACTTTAAAAAATTGGAAAAAATTTTTTTCAAAATTTTAGCGAGGGGTGGTCGTGAAAAATTTTAAAAAATTGGAAAATTTTTTTTTTTAATTTTAGCGAGGGGTGTTCTTAAAATACTTTAAAAAATTGTAAAAAATTTTTTGCAAAATTTTAGCGAGGGGTGGTCGTGAAAAATTTTAAAAAATTGTAAAATTTTTTTTTTAATTTTAGCGAGGGGTGGTCGTGAAAAATTTTAAAAAATTGGAAAAATTTTTTTTTTAAATTTTAGCGAGGGGTGTTCGTAAAATACTTTAAAAAATTGTAAAAAATTTTTTTCAAAATTTTAGCGAGGGGTGGTCGTGAAAAATTTTAAAAAATTGTAAAAAATTTTTTTTTTAAATTTTAGCGAGGGGTGGTGGTGAAAAATTTTAAAAAATTGGAAAAATTTTTTTTTTAAATTTTAGTTAGGGGTGGTCGTGAAAAATTTTAAAAAATTGTAAAATTTTTTTTTTTTAATTTTAGCGAGGGGTGGTCGTGAAATACTTTAAAAAATTGTAAAAAATTTTTTTAAAAATTTTAGCGAGGGGTGGTCGTGAAAAATTTTAAAAAATTGGAAAAATTTTTTTTTTAAATTTTAGCGAGGGGTGGTCGTGAAAAATTTTAAAAAATTGGAAAATTTTTTTTCTTAAATTTTAGCGAGGGGTGGTCGTGAAAAATTTTAAAAAATTGGAAAATTTTTTTTTTTTTAATTTTAGCGAGGGGTGGTCGTGAAATACTTTAAAAAATTGTAAAAAATTTTTTGCAAAACTTTAGCGAGGGGTGGTCGTGAAAAATTTTAAAAAATTGTAAAATTTTTTTTTTTAATTTTAGCGAGGGGTGGTCGTGAAATACTTTAAAAAATTGTAAAAATTTTTTTTTTAAATTTTAGCGAGGGGTGGTCGTGAAAAATTTTAAAAAATTGGAAAATTTTTTTTTTTTAATTTTAGCGAGGGGTGTTCTTAAAATACTTTAAAAAATTGTAAAAAATTTTTTGCAAAATTTTAGCGAGGGGTGGTCGTGAAAAATTTTAAAAAATTGTAAAATTTTTTTTTTAATTTTAGCGAGGGGTGGTCGTGAAATACTTTAAAAAATTGTAAAATTTTTTTTTTTTAATTTTAGCCAGGGGTGGTCGTGAAATACTTTAAAAAATTGTAAAAAATTTTTTGCAAAATTTTAGCGAGGGGTGGTCGTGAAATACTTTAAAAAATTGTAAAAAATTTTTTTCAAAATTTTAGCGAGGGGTGGTCGTGAAAAATTTTAAAAAATTGGAAAAATTTTTTTTTTAAATTTCAGCGAGGGGTGTTCGTAAAATACTTTAAAAAATTGTAAAAAATTTTTTGCAAAATTTTAGCGAGGGGTGGTCGTGAAAAATTTTAAAAAATTGTAAAAAATTTTTTTCAAAATTTTAGCGAGGGGTGGTCGTGAAAAATTTTAAAAAATTGGAAAAATTTTTTTTTTAAATTTTAGCGAGGGGTGTTCGTAAAATACTTTAAAAAATTGTAAAAAATTTTTTTCAAAATTTTAGCGAGGGGTGGTCGTGAAAAATTTTAAAAAATTGTAAAATTTTTTTTTTTAATTTTAGCGAGGGGTGGTCGTGAAAAATTTTAAAAAATTGGAAAAATTTTTTTTTTAAATTTTAGCGAGGGGTGGTCGTGAAATACTTTAAAAAATTGTAAAAAATTTTTTGCAAAATTTTAGCGAGGGGTGGTCGTGAAAAATTTTAAAAAATTGTAAAATTTTTTTTTTTTAATTTTAGCGAGGGGTGGTCGTGAAATACTTTAAAAAATTGTAAAAAATTTTTTTCAAAATTTTAGCGAGGGGTGGTCGTGAAAAATTTTAAAAAATTGGAAAAATTTTTTTTTTAAATTTTAGCGAGGGGTGGTCGTGAAAAATTTTAAAAAATTGGAAAAATTTTTTTTTTAAATTTTAGCGAGGGATGGTCGTGAAAAATTTTAAAAAATTGTAAAATTTTTTTTTTTTAATTTTAGCGAGGGGTGGTCGTGAAATACTTTAAAAAATTGTAAAAAATTTTTTTCAAAATTTTAGCGAGGGGTGGTCGTGAAAAATTTTAAAAAATTGGAAAAATTTTTTTTTAAATTTTAGCGAGGGGTGGTCGTGAAAAATTTTAAAAAATTGGAAAAATTTTTTTTTTAAATTTTAGCGAGGGGTGGTCGTGAAAAATTTTAAAAAATTGGAAAATTTTTTTTTTTTAATTTTAGCGAGGGGTGGTCGTGAAATACTTTAAAAAATTGTAAAAAATTTTTTGCAAAATTTTAGCGAGGGGTGGTCGTGAAATACTTTAAAAAATTGTAAAAAATTTTTTTCAAAATTTTAGCGAGGGGTGGTCGTGAAATACTTTAAAAAATTGGAAAAATTTTTTTTCAAAATTTTAGCGAGGGGTGGTCGTGAATTACTTTAAAAAATTGTACAAAATTTTTTTTTTAAATTTTAGCGAGGGGTGTTCGTAAAATACTTTAAAAAATTGTAAAAAATTTTTTGCAAAATTTTAGCGAGGGGTGGTCGTGAAAAATTTTAAAAAATTGTAAAAAATTTTTTTCAAAATTTTAGCGAGGGGTGGTCGTGAAAAATTTTAAAAAATTGGAAAAATTTTTTTTTTAAATTTTAGCGAGGGGTGTTCGTAAAATACTTTAAAAAATTGTAAAAAATTTTTTGCAAAATTTTAGCGAGGGGTGGTCGTGAAAAATTTTAAAAAATTGGAAAAATTTTTTTTTTAAATTTTAGCGAGGGGTGTTCGTAAAATACTTTAAAAAATTGTAAAAAATTTTTTGCAAAATTTTAGCGAGGGGTGGTCGTGAAAAATTTTAAAAAATTGTAAAAAATTTTTTTCAAAATTTTAGCGAGGGGTGGTCGTGAAAAATTTTAAAAAATTGGAAAAATTTTTTTTCAAAATTTTAGCGAGGGGTGGTCGTGAAAAATTTTAAAAAATTGGAAAAATTTTTTTTTTAAATTTTAGCGAGGGGTGTTCGTAAAATACTTTAAAAAATTGTAAAAAATTTTTTTCAAAATTTTAGCGAGGGGTGGTCGTGAAAAATTTTAAAAAATTGTAAAATTTTTTTTTTTAATTTTAGCGAGGGGTGGTCGTGAAAAATTTTAAAAAATTGTAAAAAATTTTTTTCAAAATTTTAGCGAGGGGTGGTCGTGAAAAATTTTAAAAAATTGGAAAAATTTTTTTTTTAAATTTTAGCGAGGGGTGTTCGTAAAATACTTTAAAAAATTGTAAAAAATTTTTTGCAAAATTTTAGCGAGGGGTGGTCGTGAAAAATTTTAAAAAATTGGAAAAATTTTTTTTTTAAATTTTAGCGAGGGGTGTTCGTAAAATACTTTAAAAAATTGTAAAAAATTTTTTGCAAAATTTTAGCGAGGGGTGGTCGTGAAAAATTTTAAAAAATTGTAAAAAATTTTTTTCAAAATTTTAGCGAGGGGTGGTCGTGAAAAATTTTAAAAAATTGGAAAAATTTTTTTTCAAAATTTTAGCGAGGGGTGGTCGTGAAAAATTTTAAAAAATTGGAAAAATTTTTTTTTTAAATTTTAGCGAGGGGTGTTCGTAAAATACTTTAAAAAATTGTAAAAAATTTTTTTCAAAATTTTAGCGAGGGGTGGTCGTGAAAAATTTTAAAAAATTGTAAAATTTTTTTTTTTAATTTTAGCGAGGGGTGGTCGTGAAAAATTTTAAAAAATTGGAAAAATTTTTTTTTTAAATTTTAGCGAGGGGTGGTCGTGAAATACTTTAAAAAATTGTAAAAAATTTTTTGCAAAATTTTAGCGAGGGGTGGTCGTGAAAAATTTTAAAAAATTGTAAAATTTTTTTTTTTTAATTTTAGCGAGGGGTGGTCGTGAAATACTTTAAAAAATTGTAAAAAATTTTTTTCAAAATTTTAGCGAGGGGTGGTCGTGAAAAATTTTAAAAAATTGGAAAAATTTTTTTTTTAAATTTTAGCGAGGGGTGGTCGTGAAAAATTTTAAAAAATTGGAAAAATTTTTTTTTTAAATTTTAGCGAGGGATGGTCGTGAAAAATTTTAAAAAATTGTAAAATTTTTTTTTTTTAATTTTAGCGAGGGGTGGTCGTGATATACTTTAAAAAATTGTAAAAAATTTTTTTCAAAATTTTAGCGAGGGGTGGTCGTGAAAAATTTTAAAAAATTGTAAAAAATTTTTTTCAAAATTTTAGCGAGGGGTGGTCGTGAAAAATTTTAAAAAATTGGAAAAATTTTTTTTCAAAATTTTAGCGAGGGGTGGTCGTGAAAAATTTTAAAAAATTGGAAAAATTTTTTTTTTAAATTTTAGCGAGGGGTGTTCGTAAAATACTTTAAAAAATTGTAAAAAATTTTTTTCAAAATTTTAGCGAGGGGTGGTCGTGAAAAATTTTAAAAAATTGTAAAATTTTTTTTTTAAATTTTAGCGAGGGGTGGTCGTGAAATACTTTAAAAAATTGTAAAAAATTTTTTGCAAAATTTTAGCGAGGGGTGGTCGTGAAAAATTTTAAAAAATTGTAAAATTTTTTTTTTTTAATTTTAGCGAGGGGTGGTCGTGAAATACTTTAAAAAATTGTAAAAAATTTTTTTCAAAATTTTAGCGAGGGGTGGTCGTGAAATACTTTAAAAAATTGGAAAAATTTTTTTTTTAAATTTTAGCGAGGGGTGGTCGTGAAAAATTTTAAAAAATTGGAAAAATTTTTTTTTTAAATTTTAGCGAGGGATGGTCGTGAAAAATTTTAAAAAATTGTAAAATTTTTTTTTTTTAATTTTAGCGAGGGGTGGTCGTGAAATACTTTAAAAAATTGTAAAAAATTTTTTTCAAAATTTTAGCGAGGGGTGGTCGTGAAAAATTTTAAAAAATTGGAAAAATTTTTTTTTAAATTTTAGCGAGGGGTGGTCGTGAAAAATTTTAAAAAATTGGAAAAATTTTTTTTTTAAATTTTAGCGAGGGGTGGTCGTGAAAAATTTTAAAAAATTGGAAAATTTTTTTTTTTTAATTTTAGCGAGGGGTGGTCGTGAAATACTTTAAAAAATTGTAAAAAATTTTTTGCAAAATTTTAGCGAGGGGTGGTCGTGAAATACTTTAAAAAATTGTAAAAAATTTTTTTCAAAATTTTAGCGAGGGGTGGTCGTGAAATACTTTAAAAAATTGGAAAAATTTTTTTTCAAAATTTTAGCGAGGGGTGGTCGTGAATTACTTTAAAAAATTGTACAAAATTTTTTTTTTAAATTTTAGCGAGGGGTGTTCGTAAAATACTTTAAAAAATTGTAAAAAATTTTTTGCAAAATTTTAGCGAGGGGTGGTCGTGAAAAATTTTAAAAAATTGTAAAAAATTTTTTTCAAAATTTTAGCGAGGGGTGGTCGTGAAAAATTTTAAAAAATTGGAAAAATTTTTTTTTTAAATTTTAGCGAGGGGTGTTCGTAAAATACTTTAAAAAATTGTAAAAAATTTTTTGCAAAATTTTAGCGAGGGGTGGTCGTGAAAAATTTTAAAAAATTGGAAAAATTTTTTTTTTAAATTTTAGCGAGGGGTGTTCGTAAAATACTTTAAAAAATTGTAAAAAATTTTTTGCAAAATTTTAGCGAGGGGTGGTCGTGAAAAATTTTAAAAAATTGTAAAAAATTTTTTTCAAAATTTTAGCGAGGGGTGGTCGTGAAAAATTTTAAAAAATTGTAAAATTTTTTTTTTTTAATTTTAGCGAGGGGTGGTCGTGAAAAATTTTAAAAAATTGGAAAAATTTTTTTTTTAAATTTTAGCGAGGGGTGGTCGTAAAATACTTTAAAAAATTGTACAAAATTTTTTGCAAAATTTTAGCGAGGGGTGGTCGTGAAAAATTTTAAAAAATTGGAAAAATTTTTTTTTTAAATTTTAGCGAGGGGTGGTCGTGAAATACTTTAAAAAATTGAAAAAATTTTTTTTTTAAATTTTAGTTAGGGGTGGTCGTGAAAAATTTTAAAAAATTGTAAAATTTTTTTTTTTTAATTTTAGCGAGGGGTGGTCGTGAAATACTTTAAAAAATTGTAAAAAATTTTTTTAAAAATTTTAGCGAGGGGTGGTCGTGAAAAATTTTAAAAAATTGTAAAAAATTTTTTTCAAAATTTTAGCGAGGGGTGGTCGTGAAAAATTTTAAAAAATTGGAAAAATTTTTTTTTTAAATTTTAGCGAGGGGTGTTCGTAAAATACTTTAAAAAATTGTAAAAAATTTTTTGCAAAATTTTAGCGAGGGGTGGTCGTGAAAAATTTTAAAAAATTGTAAAATTTTTTTTTTTTAATTTTAGCGAGGGGTGGTCGTGAAAAATTTTAAAAAATTGGAAAAATTTTTTTTTTAAATTTTAGCGAGGGGTGGTCGTGAAAAATTTTAAAAAATTGGAAAATTTTTTTTTTTTAATTTTAGCGAGGGGTGGTCGTAAAATACTTTAAAAAATTGTACAAAATTTTTTTTTTAAATTTTAGCGAGGGGTGTTCGTAAAATACTTTAAAAAATTGTAAAAAATTTTTTGCAAAATTTTAGCGAGGGGTGGTCGTGAAATACTTTAAAAAATTGTAAAAAATTTTTTTCAAAATTTTAGCGAGGGGTGGTCGTGAAAAATTTTAAAAAATTGGAAAAATTTTTTTTTTAAATTTTAGCGAGGGTTGTTCTTAAAATACTTTAAAAAATTGTAAAAAATTTTTTGCAAAATTTTAGCGAGGGGTGGTCGTGAAAAATTTTAAAAAATTGTAAAATTTTTTTTTTTTAATTTTAGCGAGGGGTGGTCGTGAAAAATTTTAAAAAATTGGAAAAATTTTTTTTTTAAATTTTAGCGAGGGGTGGTCGTGAAAAATTTTAAAAAATTGGAAAAATTTTTTTTTTAAATTTTAGCGAGGGGTGTTCGTAAAATACTTTAAAAAATTGTAAAAAATTTTTTTCAAAATTTTAGCGAGGGGTGGTCGTGAAAAATTTTAAAAAATTGTAAAATATTTTTTTTTTAAATTTTAGCGAGGGGCGGTGGTGAAAAATTTTAAAAAATTGGAAAAAATTTTTTTTTAAATTTTAGCGAGGGGTGGTCGTGAAAAATTTTAAAAAATTGTAAAATTTTTTTTTTTTAATTTTAGCGAGGGGTGGTCGTGAAATACTTTAAAAAATTGTAAAAAATTTTTTTCAAAATTTTAGCGAGGGGTGGTCGTGAAAAATTTTAAAAAATTGGAAAAATTTTTTTTTAAATTTTAGCGAGGGGTGGTCGTGAAAAATTTTAAAAAATTGGAAAAATTTTTTTTTTAATTTTAGCGAGGGGTGGTCGTGAATTACTTTAAAAAATTGTAAAAAATTTTTTGCAAAATTTTAGCGAGGGGTGGTCGTGAAATACTTTAAAAAATTGTAAAAAATTTTTTTCAAAATTTTAGCGAGGGGTGGTCGTGAAATACTTTAAAAAATTGTAAAATTTTTTTTTTTTAATTTTAGCGAGGGGTGGTCGTGAAATACTTTAAAAAATTGTAAAAAATTTTTTGCAAAATTTTAGCGAGGGGTGGTCGTGAAATACTTTAAAAAATTGTAAAAAATTTTTTGCAAAATTTTAGCGAGGGGTGGTCGTGAAAAATTTTAAAAAATTGTAAAATTTTTTTTTTTAATTTTAGCGAGGGGTGGTCGTGAAATACTTTAAAAAATTGTAAAATTTTTTTTTTTTAATTTTAGCGAGGGGTGGTCGTGAAATACTTTAAAAAATTGTAAAAAATTTTTTGCAAAATTTTAGCGAGGGGTGGTCGTGAAATACTTTAAAAAATTGGAAAAAATTTTTTTCAAAATTTTAGCGAGGGGTGGTCGTGAAAAATTTTAAAAAATTGGAAAATTTTTTTTTTTAATTTTAGCGAGGGGTGTTCTTAAAATACTTTAAAAAATTGTAAAAAATTTTTTGCAAAATTTTAGCGAGGGGTGGTCGTGAAAAATTTTAAAAAATTGTAAAATTTTTTTTTTAATTTTAGCGAGGGGTGGTCGTGAAAAATTTTAAAAAATTGGAAAAATTTTTTTTTTAAATTTTAGCGAGGGGTGTTCGTAAAATACTTTAAAAAATTGTAAAAAATTTTTTTCAAAATTTTAGCGAGGGGTGGTCGTGAAAAATTTTAAAAAATTGTAAAAAATTTTTTTTTTAAATTTTAGCGAGGGGTGGTGGTGAAAAATTTTAAAAAATTGGAAAAATTTTTTTTTTAAATTTTAGTTAGGGGTGGTCGTGAAAAATTTTAAAAAATTGTAAAATTTTTTTTTTTTAATTTTAGCGAGGGGTGGTCGTGAAATACTTTAAAAAATTGTAAAAAATTTTTTTAAAAATTTTAGCGAGGGGTGGTCGTGAAAAATTTTAAAAAATTGGAAAAATTTTTTTTTTAAATTTTAGCGAGGGGTGGTCGTGAAAAATTTTAAAAAATTGGAAAATTTTTTTTCTTAAATTTTAGCGAGGGGTGGTCGTGAAAAATTTTAAAAAATTGGAAAATTTTTTTTTTTTTAATTTTAGCGAGGGGTGGTCGTGAAATACTTTAAAAAATTGTAAAAAATTTTTTGCAAAACTTTAGCGAGGGGTGGTCGTGAAAAATTTTAAAAAATTGTAAAATTTTTTTTTTTAATTTTAGCGAGGGGTGGTCGTGAAATACTTTAAAAAATTGTAAAAATTTTTTTTTTAAATTTTAGCGAGGGGTGGTCGTGAAAAATTTTAAAAAATTGGAAAATTTTTTTTTTTTAATTTTAGCGAGGGGTGTTCTTAAAATACTTTAAAAAATTGTAAAAAATTTTTTGCAAAATTTTAGCGAGGGGTGGTCGTGAAAAATTTTAAAAAATTGTAAAATTTTTTTTTTAATTTTAGCGAGGGGTGGTCGTGAAATACTTTAAAAAATTGTAAAATTTTTTTTTTTTAATTTTAGCCAGGGGTGGTCGTGAAATACTTTAAAAAATTGTAAAAAATTTTTTGCAAAATTTTAGCGAGGGGTGGTCGTGAAATACTTTAAAAAATTGTAAAAAATTTTTTTCAAAATTTTAGCGAGGGGTGGTCGTGAAAAATTTTAAAAAATTGGAAAAATTTTTTTTTTAAATTTCAGCGAGGGGTGTTCGTAAAATACTTTAAAAAATTGTAAAAAATTTTTTGCAAAATTTTAGCGAGGGGTGGTCGTGAAAAATTTTAAAAAATTGTAAAAAATTTTTTTCAAAATTTTAGCGAGGGGTGGTCGTGAAAAATTTTAAAAAATTGGAAAAATTTTTTTTTTAAATTTTAGCGAGGGGTGTTCGTAAAATACTTTAAAAAATTGTAAAAAATTTTTTTCAAAATTTTAGCGAGGGGTGGTCGTGAAAAATTTTAAAAAATTGTAAAATTTTTTTTTTTAATTTTAGCGAGGGGTGGTCGTGAAAAATTTTAAAAAATTGGAAAAATTTTTTTTTTAAATTTTAGCGAGGGGTGGTCGTGAAATACTTTAAAAAATTGTAAAAAATTTTTTGCAAAATTTTAGCGAGGGGTGGTCGTGAAAAATTTTAAAAAATTGTAAAATTTTTTTTTTTTAATTTTAGCGAGGGGTGGTCGTGAAATACTTTAAAAAATTGTAAAAAATTTTTTTCAAAATTTTAGCGAGGGGTGGTCGTGAAAAATTTTAAAAAATTGGAAAAATTTTTTTTTTAAATTTTAGCGAGGGGTGGTCGTGAAAAATTTTAAAAAATTGGAAAAATTTTTTTTTTAAATTTTAGCGAGGGATGGTCGTGAAAAATTTTAAAAAATTGTAAAATTTTTTTTTTTTAATTTTAGCGAGGGGTGGTCGTGAAATACTTTAAAAAATTGTAAAAAATTTTTTTCAAAATTTTAGCGAGGGGTGGTCGTGAAAAATTTTAAAAAATTGGAAAAATTTTTTTTTAAATTTTAGCGAGGGGTGGTCGTGAAAAATTTTAAAAAATTGGAAAAATTTTTTTTTTAAATTTTAGCGAGGGGTGGTCGTGAAAAATTTTAAAAAATTGGAAAATTTTTTTTTTTTAATTTTAGCGAGGGGTGGTCGTGAAATACTTTAAAAAATTGTAAAAAATTTTTTTCAAAATTTTAGCGAGGGGTGGTCGTGAAATACTTTAAAAAATTGTAAAAAATTTTTTTCAAAATTTTAGCGAGGGGTGGTCGTGAAATACTTTAAAAAATTGGAAAAATTTTTTTTCAAAATTTTAGCGAGGGGTGGTCGTGAATTACTTTAAAAAATTGTACAAAATTTTTTTTTTAAATTTTAGCGAGGGGTGGTCGTGAAATACTTTAAAAAATTGTAAAAAATTTTTTTCAAAATTTTAGCGAGGGGTGGTCGTGAAATACTTTAAAAAATTGTAAAAAATTTTTTGCAAAATTTTAGCGAGGGGTGGTCGTGAAAAATTTTAAAAAATTGTAAAAAATTTTTTTCAAAATTTTAGCGAGGGGTGGTCGTGAAAAATTTTAAAAAATTGGAAAAATTTTTTTTTTAAATTTTAGCGAGGGGTGTTCGTAAAATACTTTAAAAAATTGTAAAAAATTTTTTGCAAAATTTTAGCGAGGGGTGGTCGTGAAAAATTTTAAAAAATTGGAAAAATTTTTTTTTTAAATTTTAGCGAGGGGTGTTCGTAAAATACTTTAAAAAATTGTAAAAAATTTTTTGCAAAATTTTAGCGAGGGGTGGTCGTGAAAAATTTTAAAAAATTGTAAAAAATTTTTTTCAAAATTTTAGCGAGGGGTGGTCGTGAAAAATTTTAAAAAATTGGAAAAATTTTTTTTCAAAATTTTAGCGAGGGGTGGTCGTGAAAAATTTTAAAAAATTGGAAAAATTTTTTTTTTAAATTTTAGCGAGGGGTGTTCGTAAAATACTTTAAAAAATTGTAAAAAATTTTTTTCAAAATTTTAGCGAGGGGTGGTCGTGAAAAATTTTAAAAAATTGTAAAATTTTTTTTTTTAATTTTAGCGAGGGGTGGTCGTGAAAAATTTTAAAAAATTGTAAAAAATTTTTTTCAAAATTTTAGCGAGGGGTGGTCGTGAAAAATTTTAAAAAATTGGAAAAATTTTTTTTTTAAATTTTAGCGAGGGGTGTTCGTAAAATACTTTAAAAAATTGTAAAAAATTTTTTGCAAAATTTTAGCGAGGGGTGGTCGTGAAAAATTTTAAAAAATTGGAAAAATTTTTTTTTTAAATTTTAGCGAGGGGTGTTCGTAAAATACTTTAAAAAATTGTAAAAAATTTTTTGCAAAATTTTAGCGAGGGGTGGTCGTGAAAAATTTTAAAAAATTGTAAAAAATTTTTTTCAAAATTTTAGCGAGGGGTGGTCGTGAAAAATTTTAAAAAATTGGAAAAATTTTTTTTCAAAATTTTAGCGAGGGGTGGTCGTGAAAAATTTTAAAAAATTGGAAAAATTTTTTTTTTAAATTTTAGCGAGGGGTGTTCGTAAAATACTTTAAAAAATTGTAAAAAATTTTTTTCAAAATTTTAGCGAGGGGTGGTCGTGAAAAATTTTAAAAAATTGTAAAATTTTTTTTTTTAATTTTAGCGAGGGGTGGTCGTGAAAAATTTTAAAAAATTGGAAAAATTTTTTTTTTAAATTTTAGCGAGGGGTGGTCGTGAAATACTTTAAAAAATTGTAAAAAATTTTTTGCAAAATTTTAGCGAGGGGTGGTCGTGAAAAATTTTAAAAAATTGTAAAATTTTTTTTTTTTAATTTTAGCGAGGGGTGGTCGTGAAATACTTTAAAAAATTGTAAAAAATTTTTTTCAAAATTTTAGCGAGGGGTGGTCGTGAAAAATTTTAAAAAATTGGAAAAATTTTTTTTTTAAATTTTAGCGAGGGGTGGTCGTGAAAAATTTTAAAAAATTGGAAAAATTTTTTTTTTAAATTTTAGCGAGGGATGGTCGTGAAAAATTTTAAAAAATTGTAAAATTTTTTTTTTTTAATTTTAGCGAGGGGTGGTCGTGATATACTTTAAAAAATTGTAAAAAATTTTTTTCAAAATTTTAGCGAGGGGTGGTCGTGAAAAATTTTAAAAAATTGTAAAAAATTTTTTTCAAAATTTTAGCGAGGGGTGGTCGTGAAAAATTTTAAAAAATTGGAAAAATTTTTTTTCAAAATTTTAGCGAGGGGTGGTCGTGAAAAATTTTAAAAAATTGGAAAAATTTTTTTTTTAAATTTTAGCGAGGGGTGTTCGTAAAATACTTTAAAAAATTGTAAAAAATTTTTTTCAAAATTTTAGCGAGGGGTGGTCGTGAAAAATTTTAAAAAATTGTAAAATTTTTTTTTTAAATTTTAGCGAGGGGTGGTCGTGAAATACTTTAAAAAATTGTAAAAAATTTTTTGCAAAATTTTAGCGAGGGGTGGTCGTGAAAAATTTTAAAAAATTGTAAAATTTTTTTTTTTTAATTTTAGCGAGGGGTGGTCGTGAAATACTTTAAAAAATTGTAAAAAATTTTTTTCAAAATTTTAGCGAGGGGTGGTCGTGAAAAATTTTAAAAAATTGGAAAAATTTTTTTTTTAAATTTTAGCGAGGGGTGGTCGTGAAAAATTTTAAAAAATTGGAAAAATTTTTTTTTTAAATTTTAGCGAGGGATGGTCGTGAAAAATTTTAAAAAATTGTAAAATTTTTTTTTTTTAATTTTAGCGAGGGGTGGTCGTGAAATACTTTAAAAAATTGTAAAAAATTTTTTTCAAAATTTTAGCGAGGGGTGGTCGTGAAAAATTTTAAAAAATTGGAAAAATTTTTTTTTAAATTTTAGCGAGGGGTGGTCGTGAAAAATTTTAAAAAATTGGAAAAATTTTTTTTTTAAATTTTAGCGAGGGGTGGTCGTGAAAAATTTTAAAAAATTGGAAAATTTTTTTTTTTTAATTTTAGCGAGGGGTGGTCGTGAAATACTTTAAAAAATTGTAAAAAATTTTTTGCAAAATTTTAGCGAGGGGTGGTCGTGAAATACTTTAAAAAATTGTAAAAAATTTTTTTCAAAATTTTAGCGAGGGGTGGTCGTGAAATACTTTAAAAAATTGGAAAAATTTTTTTTCAAAATTTTAGCGAGGGGTGGTCGTGAATTACTTTAAAAAATTGTACAAAATTTTTTTTTTAAATTTTAGCGAGGGGTGTTCGTAAAATACTTTAAAAAATTGTAAAAAATTTTTTGCAAAATTTTAGCGAGGGGTGGTCGTGAAAAATTTTAAAAAATTGTAAAAAATTTTTTTCAAAATTTTAGCGAGGGGTGGTCGTGAAAAATTTTAAAAAATTGGAAAAATTTTTTTTTTAAATTTTAGCGAGGGGTGTTCGTAAAATACTTTAAAAAATTGTAAAAAATTTTTTGCAAAATTTTAGCGAGGGGTGGTCGTGAAAAATTTTAAAAAATTGGAAAAATTTTTTTTTTAAATTTTAGCGAGGGGTGTTCGTAAAATACTTTAAAAAATTGTAAAAAATTTTTTGCAAAATTTTAGCGAGGGGTGGTCGTGAAAAATTTTAAAAAATTGTAAAAAATTTTTTTCAAAATTTTAGCGAGGGGTGGTCGTGAAAAATTTTAAAAAATTGGAAAAATTTTTTTTCAAAATTTTAGCGAGGGGTGGTCGTGAAAAATTTTAAAAAATTGGAAAAATTTTTTTTTTAAATTTTAGCGAGGGGTGTTCGTAAAATACTTTAAAAAATTGTAAAAAATTTTTTTCAAAATTTTAGCGAGGGGTGGTCGTGAAAAATTTTAAAAAATTGTAAAATTTTTTTTTTTAATTTTAGCGAGGGGTGGTCGTGAAAAATTTTAAAAAATTGTAAAAAATTTTTTTCAAAATTTTAGCGAGGGGTGGTCGTGAAAAATTTTAAAAAATTGGAAAAATTTTTTTTTAAATTTTAGCGAGGGGTGGTCGTGAAAAATTTTAAAAAATTGTAAAAAATTTTTTGCAAAATTTTAGCGAGGGGTGGTGGTGAAAAATTTTAAAAAATTGTAAAAAATTTTTTTCAAAATTTTAGCGAGGGGTGGTCGTGAAAAATTTTAAAAAATTGGAAAAATTTTTTTTTTAAATTTTAGCGAGGGGTGTTCGTAAAATACTTTAAAAAATTGTAAAAAATTTTTTTCAAAATTTTAGCGAGGGGTGGTCGTGAAAAATTTTAAAAAATTGTAAAAAATTTTTTTCAAAATTTTAGCGAGGGGTGGTCGTGAAAAATTTTAAAAAATTGGAAAAATTTTTTTTTAAATTTTAGCGAGGGGTGTTCGTAAAATACTTTAAAAAATTGTAAAAAATTTTTTGCAAAATTTTAGCGAGGGGTGGTCGTGAAAAATTTTAAAAAATTGTAAAAAATTTTTTTCAAAATTTTAGCGAGGGGTGGTCGTGAAAAATTTTAAAAAATTGGAAAAATTTTTTTTTTAAATTTTAGCGAGGGGTGTTCGTAAAATACTTTAAAAAATTGTAAAAAATTTTTTTCAAAATTTTAGCGAGGGGTGGTCGTGAAAAATTTTAAAAAATTGTAAAAAATTTTTTTTTTAAATTTTAGCGAGGGGTGGTGGTGAAAAATTTTAAAAAATTGGAAAAATTTTTTTTTTAAATTTTAGCGAGGGGTGGTCGTGAAAAATTTTAAAAAATTGGAAAATTTTTTTTTTTTTAATTTTAGCGAGGGGTGGTCGTGAAATACTTTAAAAAATTGTAAAAAATTTTTTGCAAAACTTTAGCGAGGGGTGGTCGTGAAAAATTTTAAAAAATTGTAAAATTTTTTTTTTTAATTTTAGCGAGGGGTGGTCGTGAAAAATTTTAAAAAATTGGAAAAATTTTTTTTTTTAATTTTAGCGAGGGGTGGTCGTGAAAAATTTTAAAAAATTTTGAAAAATTTTTTTTTTAATTTTAGCGAGGGGTGGTCGTGAATTACTTTAAAAAATTGTACAAAATTTTTTTTTTAAATTTTAGCGAGGGGTGTTCGTAAAATACTTTAAAAAATTGTAAAAAATTTTTTGCAAAATTTTAGCGAGGGGTGTTCGTAAAATACTTTAAAAAATTGTAAAAAATTTTTTGCAAAATTTTAGCGAGGGGTGGTCGTGAAAAATTTTAAAAAATTGTAAAAAATTTTTTTCAAAATTTTAGCGAGGGGTGGTCGTGAAAAATTTTAAAAAATTGGAAAAATTTTTTTTTTAAATTTTAGCGAGGGGTGTTCGTAAAATACTTTAAAAAATTGTAAAAAATTTTTTGCAAAATTTTAGCGAGGGGTGGTCGTGAAAAATTTTAAAAAATTGGAAAAATTTTTTTTTTAAATTTTAGCGAGGGGTGTTCGTAAAATACTTTAAAAAATTGTAAAAAATTTTTTGCAAAATTTTAGCGAGGGGTGGTCGTGAAAAATTTTAAAAAATTGGAAAAATTTTTTTTTTAAATTTTAGCGAGGGGTGTTCGTAAAATACTTTAAAAAATTGTAAAAAATTTTTTTCAAAATTTTAGCGAGGGGTGGTCGTGAAAAATTTTAAAAAATTGTAAAAAATTTTTTTTTTAAATTTTAGCGAGGGGTGGTGGTGAAAAATTTTAAAAAATTGGAAAAATTTTTTTTTTAAATTTTAGCGAGGGGTGGTCGTGAAAAATTTTAAAAAATTGGAAAATTTTTTTTTTTTTAATTTTAGCGAGGGGTGGTCGTGAAATACTTTAAAAAATTGTAAAAAATTTTTTGCAAAACTTTAGCGAGGGGTGGTCGTGAAAAATTTTAAAAAATTGTAAAATTTTTTTTTTAATTTTAGCGAGGGGTGGTCGTGAAAAATTTTAAAAAATTGGAAAAATTTTTTTTTTTAATTTTAGCGAGGGGTGGTCGTGAAAAATTTTAAAAAATTTTGAAAAATTTTTTTTTTAATTTTAGCGAGGGGTGGTCGTGAATTACTTTAAAAAATTGTAAAAAATTTTTTGCAAAATTTTAGCGAGGGGTGGTCGTGAAATACTTTAAAAAATTGTAAAAAATTTTTTTCAAAATTTTAGCGAGGGGTGGTCGTGAAATACTTTAAAAAATTGGAAAAATTTTTTTTCAAAATTTTAGCGAGGGGTGGTCGTGAAAAATTTTAAAAAATTGGAAAAATTTTTTTTTTAAATTTTAGCGAGGGGTGGTCGTGAAAAATTTTAAAAAATTGTAAAATTTTTTTTTTTAATTTTAGCGAGGGGTGGTCGTGAAATACTTTAAAAAATTGTAAAATTTTTTTTTTTTAATTTTAGCGAGGGGTGGTCGTGAAATACTTTAAAAAATTGTAAAAAATTTTTTGCAAAATTTTAGCGAGGGGTGGTCGTGAAATACTTTAAAAAATTGTAAAAAATTTTTTTCAAAATTTTAGCGAGGGGTGGTCGTGAAAAATTTTAAAAAATTGGAAAAATTTTTTTTTTTAATTTTAGCGAGGGGTGTTCGTAAAATACTTTAAAAAATTGTAAAAAATTTTTTTCAAAATTTTAGCGAGGGGTGGTCGTGAAATACTTTAAAAAATTGGAAAAATTTTTTTTCAAAATTTTAGCGAGGGGTGGTCGTGAAAAATTTTAAAAAATTGGAAAAATTTTTTTTTTAAATTTTAGCGAGGGGTGGTCGTGAAAAATTTTAAAAAATTGTAAAATTTTTTTTTTTAATTTTAGCGAGGGGTGGTCGTGAAATACTTTAAAAAATTGTAAAATTTTTTTTTTTTAATTTTAGCGAGGGGTGGTCGTGAAATACTTTAAAAAATTGTAAAAAATTTTTTGCAAAATTTTAGCGAGGGGTGGTCGTGAAATACTTTAAAAAATTGTAAAAAATTTTTTTCAAAATTTTAGCGAGGGGTGGTCGTGAAAAATTTTAAAAAATTGTAAAAAATTTTTTTCAAAATTTTAGCGAGGGGTGGTCGTGAAAAATTTTAAAAAATTGGAAAAATTTTTTTTTTAAATTTTAGCGAGGGGTGTTCGTAAAATACTTTAAAAAATTGTAAAAAATTTTTTGCAAAATTTTAGCGAGGGGTGGTCGTGAAAAATTTTAAAAAATTGTAAAAAATTTTTTTCAAAATTTTAGCGAGGGGTGGTCGTGAAAAATTTTAAAAAATTGGAAAAATTTTTTTTTTAAATTTTAGCGAGGGGTGTTCGTAAAATACTTTAAAAAATTGTAAAAAATTTTTTTCAAAATTTTAGCGAGGGGTGGTCGTGAAAAATTTTAAAAAATTGTAAAAAATTTTTTTTTTAAATTTTAGCGAGGGGTGGTGGTGAAAAATTTTAAAAAATTAGAAAAATTTTTTTTTTAAATTTTAGCGAGGGGTGGTCGTGAAAAATTTTAAAAAATTGGAAAATTTTTTTTTTTTTAATTTTAGCGAGGGGTGGTCGTGAAATACTTTAAAAAATTGTAAAAAATTTTTTGCAAAACTTTAGCGAGGGGTGGTCGTGAAAAATTTTAAAAAATTGTAAAATTTTTTTTTTTAATTTTAGCGAGGGGTGGTCGTGAAAAATTTTAAAAAATTGGAAAAATTTTTTTTTTTAATTTTAGCGAGGGGTGGTCGTGAAAAATTTTAAAAAATTGTAAAAAATTTTTTTCAAAATTTTAGCGAGGGGTGGTCGTGAAAAATTTTAAAAAATTGGAAAAATTTTTTTTTTAAATTTTAGCGAGGGGTGTTCGTAAAATACTTTAAAAAATTGTAAAAAATTTTTTTCAAAATTTTAGCGAGGGGTGGTCGTGAAAAATTTTAAAAAATTGTAAAAAATTTTTTTTTTAAATTTTAGCGAGGGGTGGTGGTGAAAAATTTTAAAAAATTGGAAAAATTTTTTTTTTAAATTTTAGCGAGGGGTGGTCGTGAAAAATTTTAAAAAATTGGAAAATTTTTTTTTTTTTAATTTTAGCGAGGGGTGGTCGTGAAATACTTTAAAAAATTGTAAAAAATTTTTTGCAAAACTTTAGCGAGGGGTGGTCGTGAAAAATTTTAAAAAATTGTAAAATTTTTTTTTTTAATTTTAGCGAGGGGTGGTCGTGAAAAATTTTAAAAAATTGGAAAAATTTTTTTTTTTAATTTTAGCGAGGGGTGGTCGTGAAAAATTTTAAAAAATTTTGAAAAATTTTTTTTTTAATTTTAGCGAGGGGTGGTCGTGAATTACTTTAAAAAATTGTAAAAAATTTTTTGCAAAATTTTAGCGAGGGGTGGTCGTGAAATACTTTAAAAAATTGTAAAAAATTTTTTTCAAAATTTTAGCGAGGGGTGGTCGTGAAATACTTTAAAAAATTGGAAAAATTTTTTTTCAAAATTTTAGCGAGGGGTGGTCGTGAAAAATTTTAAAAAATTGGAAAAATTTTTTTTTTAAATTTTAGCGAGGGGTGGTCGTGAAAAATTTTAAAAAATTGTAAAATTTTTTTTTTTAATTTTAGCGAGGGGTGGTCGTGAAATACTTTAAAAAATTGTAAAATTTTTTTTTTTTAATTTTAGCGAGGGGTGGTCGTGAAATACTTTAAAAAATTGTAAAAAATTTTTTGCAAAATTTTAGCGAGGGGTGGTCGTGAAATACTTTAAAAAATTGTAAAAAATTTTTTTCAAAATTTTAGCGAGGGGTGGTCGTAAAAAATTTTAAAAAATTGGAAAAATTTTTTTTTTTAATTTTAGCGAGGGGTGTTTGTAAAATACTTTAAAAAATTGTAAAAAATTTTTTGCAAAATTTTAGCGAGGGGTGGTCGTGAAAAATTTTAAAAAATTGTAAAATTTTTTTTTTTTAATTTTAGCGAGGGGTGGTCGTGAAAAATTTTAAAAAATTGGAAAAATTTTTTTTTTTAATTTTAGCGAGGGGTGGTCGTGAAATACTTTAAAAAATTGTATAAAATTTTTTGCAAAATTTTAGCGAGGGGGGGTCGTGAAAAATTTTAAAAAATTGGAAAAAATTTTTTTTTTAATTTTAGCGAGGGGTGGTCGTGAAAAATTTTAAAAAATTGGAAAAATTTTTTTTTTTAATTTTAGCGAGGGGTGGTCGTGAAAAATTTTAAAAAATTGGAAAAATTTTTTTTTTAAATTTTAGCGAGGGGTGTTCGTAAAATACTTTAAAAAATTGTAAAAAATTTTTTGCAAAATTTTAGCGAGGGGTGGTCGTGAAAAATTTTAAAAAATTGGAAAAATTTTTTTTTTAAATTTTAGCGAGGGGTGTTCGTAAAATACTTTAAAAAATTGTAAAAAATTTTTTTCAAAATTTTAGCGAGGGGTGGTCGTGAAAAATTTTAAAAAATTGTAAAAAATTTTTTTTTTAAATTTTAGCGAGGGGTGGTGGTGAAAAATTTTAAAAAATTGGAAAAATTTTTTTTTTAAATTTTAGCGAGGGGTGATCGTGAAAAATTTTAAAAAATTGGAAAATTTTTTTTTTTTAATTTTAGCGAGGGGTGGTCGTGAAATACTTTAAAAAATTGTAAAAAATTTTTTGCAAAACTTTAGCGAGGGGTGGTCGTGAAAAATTTTAAAAAATTGTAAAATTTTTTTTTTTAATTTTAGCGAGGGGTGGTCGTGAAAAATTTTAAAAAATTGGAAAATTTTTTTTTTTTAATTTTAGCGAGGGGTGGTCGTGAAAAATTTTAAAAAATTTTGAAAAATTTTTTTTTTAATTTTAGCGAGGGGTGGTCGTGAATTACTTTAAAAAATTGTACAAAATTTTTTTTTTAAATTTTAGCGAGGGGTGTTCGTAAAATACTTTAAAAAATTGTAAAAAATTTTTTGCAAAATTTTAGCGAGGGGTGGTCGTGAAAAATTTTAAAAAATTGTAAAAAATTTTTTTCAAAATTTTAGCGAGGGGTGGTCGTGAAAAATTTTAAAAAATTGGAAAAATTTTTTTTTTAAATTTTAGCGAGGGGTGGTCGTGAAAAATTTTAAAAAATTGGAAAATTTTTTTTTTTTAATTTTAGCGAGGGGTGGTCGTAAAATACTTTAAAAAATTGTACAAAATTTTTTGCAAAATTTTAGCGAGGGGTGGTCGTGAAAAATTTTAAAAAATTGGAAAAATTTTTTTTTTAAATTTTAGCGAGGGGTGGTCGTGAAATACTTTAAAAAATTGAAAAAATTTTTTTTTTAAATTTTAGTTAGGGGTGGTCGTGAAAAATTTTAAAAAATTGTAAAATTTTTTTTTTTAATTTTAGCGAGGGGTGGTCGTGAAATACTTTAAAAAATTGTAAAAATTTTTTTTTTTAATTTTAGCGAGGGGTGGTCGTGAAAAATTTTAAAAAATTGGAAAAATTTTTTTTTTTAATTTTTTCGAGGGGTGGTCGTGAAATACTTTAAAAAATTGTAAAAAATTTTTTACAAAATTTTAGCGAGGGGTGGTCGTGAAATACTTTAAAAAATTGTAAAAAATTTTTTTCAAAATTTTAGCGAGGGGTGGTCGTGAAAAATTTTAAAAAATGGGAAAAATTTTTTTTTTAAATTTTAGCGAGGGGTGGTCGTGAAATACTTTAAAAAATTGGAAAAATTTTTTTTTTTAATTTTAGCGAGGGGTGGTCGTGAAAAATTTTAAAAAATTGGAAAAATTTTTTTTTTTAATTTTAGCGAGGGGTGGTCGTGAAAAATTTTAAAAAATTGTAAAAAATTTTTTGCAAAATTTTAGCGAGGGGTGGTCGTGAAATACTTTAAAAAATTGTAAAAAATTTTTTTCAAAATTTTAGCGAGGGGTGGTCGTGAAAAATTTTAAAAAATTGGAAAAATTTTTTTTTTAAATTTTAGCGAGGGGTGTTCGTAAAATACTTTAAAAAATTGTAAAAAATTTTTTGCAAAATTTTAGCGAGGGGTGGTCGTGAAAAATTTTAAAAAATTGTAAAATTTTTTTTTTTTAATTTTAGCGAGGGGTGGTCGTGAAAAATTTTAAAAAATTGGAAAAATTTTTTTTTTAAATTTTAGCGAGGGGTGGTCGTGAAAAATTTTAAAAAATTGGAAAATTTTTTTTTTTTAATTTTAGCGAGGGGTGGTCGTAAAATACTTTAAAAAATTGTACAAAATTTTTTTTTTAAATTTTAGCGAGGGGTGTTCGTAAAATACTTTAAAAAATTGTAAAAAATTTTTTGCAAAATTTTAGCGAGGGGTGGTCGTGAAATACTTTAAAAAATTGTAAAAAATTTTTTTCAAAATTTTAGCGAGGGGTGGTCGTGAAAAATTTTAAAAAATTGGAAAAATTTTTTTTTTAAATTTTAGCGAGGGGTGTTCTTAAAATACTTTAAAAAATTGTAAAAAATTTTTTGCAAAATTTTAGCGAGGGGTGGTCGTGAAAAATTTTAAAAAATTGTAAAATTTTTTTTTTTTAATTTTAGCGAGGGGTGGTCGTGAAAAATTTTAAAAAATTGGAAAAATTTTTTTTTTAAATTTTAGCGAGGGGTGGTCGTGAAAAATTTTAAAAAATTGGAAAAATTTTTTTTTTAAATTTTAGCGAGGGGTGTTCGTAAAATACTTTAAAAAATTGTAAAAAATTTTTTTCAAAATTTTAGCGAGGGGTGGTCGTGAAAAATTTTAAAAAATTGTAAAATATTTTTTTTTTAAATTTTAGCGAGGGGCGGTGGTGAAAAATTTTAAAAAATTGGAAAAAATTTTTTTTTAAATTTTAGCGAGGGGTGGTCGTGAAAAATTTTAAAAAATTGTAAAATTTTTTTTTTTTAATTTTAGCGAGGGGTGGTCGTGAAATACTTTAAAAAATTGTAAAAAATTTTTTTCAAAATTTTAGCGAGGGGTGGTCGTGAAAAATTTTAAAAAATTGGAAAAATTTTTTTTTAAATTTTAGCGAGGGGTGGTCGTGAAAAATTTTAAAAAATTGGAAAAATTTTTTTTTTAATTTTAGCGAGGGGTGGTCGTGAATTACTTTAAAAAATTGTAAAAAATTTTTTGCAAAATTTTAGCGAGGGGTGGTCGTGAAATACTTTAAAAAATTGTAAAAAATTTTTTTCAAAATTTTAGCGAGGGGTGGTCGTGAAATACTTTAAAAAATTGTAAAATTTTTTTTTTTTAATTTTAGCGAGGGGTGGTCGTGAAATACTTTAAAAAATTGTAAAAAATTTTTTGCAAAATTTTAGCGAGGGGTGGTCGTGAAATACTTTAAAAAATTGTAAAAAATTTTTTGCAAAATTTTAGCGAGGGGTGGTCGTGAAAAATTTTAAAAAATTGTAAAATTTTTTTTTTTAATTTTAGCGAGGGGTGGTCGTGAAATACTTTAAAAAATTGTAAAATTTTTTTTTTTTAATTTTAGCGAGGGGTGGTCGTGAAATACTTTAAAAAATTGTAAAAAATTTTTTGCAAAATTTTAGCGAGGGGTGGTCGTGAAATACTTTAAAAAATTGGAAAAAATTTTTTTCAAAATTTTAGCGAGGGGTGGTCGTGAAAAATTTTAAAAAATTGGAAAATTTTTTTTTTTAATTTTAGCGAGGGGTGTTCTTAAAATACTTTAAAAAATTGTAAAAAATTTTTTGCAAAATTTTAGCGAGGGGTGGTCGTGAAAAATTTTAAAAAATTGTAAAATTTTTTTTTTAATTTTAGCGAGGGGTGGTCGTGAAAAATTTTAAAAAATTGGAAAAATTTTTTTTTTAAATTTTAGCGAGGGGTGTTCGTAAAATACTTTAAAAAATTGTAAAAAATTTTTTTCAAAATTTTAGCGAGGGGTGGTCGTGAAAAATTTTAAAAAATTGTAAAAAATTTTTTTTTTAAATTTTAGCGAGGGGTGGTGGTGAAAAATTTTAAAAAATTGGAAAAATTTTTTTTTTAAATTTTAGTTAGGGGTGGTCGTGAAAAATTTTAAAAAATTGTAAAATTTTTTTTTTTTAATTTTAGCGAGGGGTGGTCGTGAAATACTTTAAAAAATTGTAAAAAATTTTTTTAAAAATTTTAGCGAGGGGTGGTCGTGAAAAATTTTAAAAAATTGGAAAAATTTTTTTTTTAAATTTTAGCGAGGGGTGGTCGTGAAAAATTTTAAAAAATTGGAAAATTTTTTTTCTTAAATTTTAGCGAGGGGTGGTCGTGAAAAATTTTAAAAAATTGTAAAATTTTTTTTTTTTAATTTTAGCGAGGGGTGGTCGTGAAATACTTTAAAAAATTGTAAAAAATTTTTTTCAAAATTTTAGCGAGGGGTGGTCGTGAAAAATTTTAAAAAATTGGAAAAATTTTTTTTTAAATTTTAGCGAGGGGTGGTCGTGAAAAATTTTAAAAAATTGGAAAAATTTTTTTTTTAATTTTAGCGAGGGGTGGTCGTGAATTACTTTAAAAAATTGTAAAAAATTTTTTGCAAAATTTTAGCGAGGGGTGGTCGTGAAATACTTTAAAAAATTGTAAAAAATTTTTTTCAAAATTTTAGCGAGGGGTGGTCGTGAAATACTTTAAAAAATTGTAAAATTTTTTTTTTTTAATTTTAGCGAGGGGTGGTCGTGAAATACTTTAAAAAATTGTAAAAAATTTTTTGCAAAATTTTAGCGAGGGGTGGTCGTGAAATACTTTAAAAAATTGTAAAAAATTTTTTGCAAAATTTTAGCGAGGGGTGGTCGTGAAAAATTTTAAAAAATTGTAAAATTTTTTTTTTTAATTTTAGCGAGGGGTGGTCGTGAAATACTTTAAAAAATTGTAAAATTTTTTTTTTTTAATTTTAGCGAGGGGTGGTCGTGAAATACTTTAAAAAATTGTAAAAAATTTTTTGCAAAATTTTAGCGAGGGGTGGTCGTGAAATACTTTAAAAAATTGGAAAAAATTTTTTTCAAAATTTTAGCGAGGGGTGGTCGTGAAAAATTTTAAAAAATTGGAAAATTTTTTTTTTTAATTTTAGCGAGGGGTGTTCTTAAAATACTTTAAAAAATTGTAAAAAATTTTTTGCAAAATTTTAGCGAGGGGTGGTCGTGAAAAATTTTAAAAAATTGTAAAATTTTTTTTTTAATTTTAGCGAGGGGTGGTCGTGAAAAATTTTAAAAAATTGGAAAAATTTTTTTTTTAAATTTTAGCGAGGGGTGTTCGTAAAATACTTTAAAAAATTGTAAAAAATTTTTTTCAAAATTTTAGCGAGGGGTGGTCGTGAAAAATTTTAAAAAATTGTAAAAAATTTTTTTTTTAAATTTTAGCGAGGGGTGGTGGTGAAAAATTTTAAAAAATTGGAAAAATTTTTTTTTTAAATTTTAGTTAGGGGTGGTCGTGAAAAATTTTAAAAAATTGTAAAATTTTTTTTTTTTAATTTTAGCGAGGGGTGGTCGTGAAATACTTTAAAAAATTGTAAAAAATTTTTTTAAAAATTTTAGCGAGGGGTGGTCGTGAAAAATTTTAAAAAATTGTAAAATTTTTTTTTTAATTTTAGCGAGGGGTGGTCGTGAAAAATTTTAAAAAATTGGAAAAATTTTTTTTTTAAATTTTAGCGAGGGGTGTTCGTAAAATACTTTAAAAAATTGTAAAAAATTTTTTTCAAAATTTTAGCGAGGGGTGGTCGTGAAAAATTTTAAAAAATTGTAAAAAATTTTTTTTTTAAATTTTAGCGAGGGGTGGTGGTGAAAAATTTTAAAAAATTGGAAAAATTTTTTTTTTAAATTTTAGTTAGGGGTGGTCGTGAAAAATTTTAAAAAATTGTAAAATTTTTTTTTTTTAATTTTAGCGAGGGGTGGTCGTGAAATACTTTAAAAAATTGTAAAAAATTTTTTTCAAAATTTTAGCGAGGGGTGGTCGTGAAAAATTTTAAAAAATTGGAAAAATTTTTTTTTTAAATTTTAGCGAGGGGTGTTCGTAAAATACTTTAAAAAATTGTAAAAAATTTTTTTCAAAATTTTAGCGAGGGGTGGTCGTGAAAAATTTTAAAAAATTGTAAAAAATTTTTTTTTTAAATTTTAGCGAGGGGTGGTGGTGAAAAATTTTAAAAAATTGGAAAAATTTTTTTTTTAAATTTTAGCGAGGGGTGGTCGTGAAAAATTTTAAAAAATTGGAAAATTTTTTTTTTTTTAATTTTAGCGAGGGGTGGTCGTGAAATACTTTAAAAAATTGTAAAAAATTTTTTGCAAAACTTTAGCGAGGGGTGGTCGTGAAAAATTTTAAAAAATTGTAAAATTTTTTTTTTTAATTTTAGCGAGGGGTGGTCGTGAAAAATTTTAAAAAATTGGAAAAATTTTTTTTTTTAATTTTAGCGAGGGGTGGTCGTGAAAAATTTTAAAAAATTTTGAAAAATTTTTTTTTTAATTTTAGCGAGGGGTGGTCGTGAATTACTTTAAAAAATTGTAAAAAATTTTTTGCAAAATTTTAGCGAGGGGTGGTCGTGAAATACTTTAAAAAATTGTAAAAAATTTTTTTCAAAATTTTAGCGAGGGGTGGTCGTGAAATACTTTAAAAAATTGGAAAAATTTTTTTTCAAAATTTTAGCGAGGGGTGGTCGTGAAAAATTTTAAAAAATTGGAAAAATTTTTTTTTTAAATTTTAGCGAGGGGTGGTCGTGAAAAATTTTAAAAAATTGTAAAATTTTTTTTTTTAATTTTAGCGAGGGGTGGTCGTGAAATACTTTAAAAAATTGTAAAATTTTTTTTTTTTAATTTTAGCGAGGGGTGGTCGTGAAATACTTTAAAAAATTGTAAAAAATTTTTTGCAAAATTTTAGCGAGGGGTGGTCGTGAAATACTTTAAAAAATTGTAAAAAATTTTTTTCAAAATTTTAGCGAGGGGTGGTCGTAAAAAATTTTAAAAAATTGGAAAAATTTTTTTTTTTAATTTTAGCGAGGGGTGTTTGTAAAATACTTTAAAAAATTGTAAAAAATTTTTTGCAAAATTTTAGCGAGGGGTGGTCGTGAAAAATTTTAAAAAATTGTAAAATTTTTTTTTTTTAATTTTAGCGAGGGGTGGTCGTGAAAAATTTTAAAAAATTGGAAAAATTTTTTTTTTTAATTTTAGCGAGGGGTGGTCGTGAAATACTTTAAAAAATTGTATAAAATTTTTTGCAAAATTTTAGCGAGGGGGGGTCGTGAAAAATTTTAAAAAATTGGAAAAAATTTTTTTTTTAATTTTAGCGAGGGGTGGTCGTGAAAAATTTTAAAAAATTGGAAAAATTTTTTTTTTTAATTTTAGCGAGGGGTGGTCGTGAAAAATTTTAAAAAATTGGAAAAATTTTTTTTTTAAATTTTAGCGAGGGGTGTTCGTAAAATACTTTAAAAAATTGTAAAAAATTTTTTGCAAAATTTTAGCGAGGGGTGGTCGTGAAAAATTTTAAAAAATTGGAAAAATTTTTTTTTTAAATTTTAGCGAGGGGTGTTCGTAAAATACTTTAAAAAATTGTAAAAAATTTTTTTCAAAATTTTAGCGAGGGGTGGTCGTGAAAAATTTTAAAAAATTGTAAAAAATTTTTTTTTTAAATTTTAGCGAGGGGTGGTGGTGAAAAATTTTAAAAAATTGGAAAAATTTTTTTTTTAAATTTTAGCGAGGGGTGATCGTGAAAAATTTTAAAAAATTGGAAAATTTTTTTTTTTTAATTTTAGCGAGGGGTGGTCGTGAAATACTTTAAAAAATTGTAAAAAATTTTTTGCAAAACTTTAGCGAGGGGTGGTCGTGAAAAATTTTAAAAAATTGTAAAATTTTTTTTTTTAATTTTAGCGAGGGGTGGTCGTGAAAAATTTTAAAAAATTGGAAAATTTTTTTTTTTTAATTTTAGCGAGGGGTGGTCGTGAAAAATTTTAAAAAATTTTGAAAAATTTTTTTTTTAATTTTAGCGAGGGGTGGTCGTGAATTACTTTAAAAAATTGTACAAAATTTTTTTTTTAAATTTTAGCGAGGGGTGTTCGTAAAATACTTTAAAAAATTGTAAAAAATTTTTTGCAAAATTTTAGCGAGGGGTGGTCGTGAAAAATTTTAAAAAATTGTAAAAAATTTTTTTCAAAATTTTAGCGAGGGGTGGTCGTGAAAAATTTTAAAAAATTGGAAAAATTTTTTTTTTAAATTTTAGCGAGGGGTGGTCGTGAAAAATTTTAAAAAATTGGAAAATTTTTTTTTTTTAATTTTAGCGAGGGGTGGTCGTAAAATACTTTAAAAAATTGTACAAAATTTTTTGCAAAATTTTAGCGAGGGGTGGTCGTGAAAAATTTTAAAAAATTGGAAAAATTTTTTTTTTAAATTTTAGCGAGGGGTGGTCGTGAAATACTTTAAAAAATTGAAAAAATTTTTTTTTTAAATTTTAGTTAGGGGTGGTCGTGAAAAATTTTAAAAAATTGTAAAATTTTTTTTTTTAATTTTAGCGAGGGGTGGTCGTGAAATACTTTAAAAAATTGTAAAAATTTTTTTTTTTAATTTTAGCGAGGGGTGGTCGTGAAAAATTTTAAAAAATTGGAAAAATTTTTTTTTTTAATTTTTTCGAGGGGTGGTCGTGAAATACTTTAAAAAATTGTAAAAAATTTTTTACAAAATTTTAGCGAGGGGTGGTCGTGAAATACTTTAAAAAATTGTAAAAAATTTTTTTCAAAATTTTAGCGAGGGGTGGTCGTGAAAAATTTTAAAAAATGGGAAAAATTTTTTTTTTAAATTTTAGCGAGGGGTGGTCGTGAAATACTTTAAAAAATTGGAAAAATTTTTTTTTTTAATTTTAGCGAGGGGTGGTCGTGAAAAATTTTAAAAAATTGGAAAAATTTTTTTTTTTAATTTTAGCGAGGGGTGGTCGTGAAAAATTTTAAAAAATTGTAAAAAATTTTTTGCAAAATTTTAGCGAGGGGTGGTCGTGAAATACTTTAAAAAATTGTAAAAAATTTTTTTCAAAATTTTAGCGAGGGGTGGTCGTGAAAAATTTTAAAAAATTGGAAAAATTTTTTTTTTAAATTTTAGCGAGGGGTGTTCGTAAAATACTTTAAAAAATTGTAAAAAATTTTTTGCAAAATTTTAGCGAGGGGTGGTCGTGAAAAATTTTAAAAAATTGTAAAATTTTTTTTTTTTAATTTTAGCGAGGGGTGGTCGTGAAAAATTTTAAAAAATTGGAAAAATTTTTTTTTTAAATTTTAGCGAGGGGTGGTCGTGAAAAATTTTAAAAAATTGGAAAATTTTTTTTTTTTAATTTTAGCGAGGGGTGGTCGTAAAATACTTTAAAAAATTGTACAAAATTTTTTTTTTAAATTTTAGCGAGGGGTGTTCGTAAAATACTTTAAAAAATTGTAAAAAATTTTTTGCAAAATTTTAGCGAGGGGTGGTCGTGAAATACTTTAAAAAATTGTAAAAAATTTTTTTCAAAATTTTAGCGAGGGGTGGTCGTGAAAAATTTTAAAAAATTGGAAAAATTTTTTTTTTAAATTTTAGCGAGGGGTGTTCTTAAAATACTTTAAAAAATTGTAAAAAATTTTTTGCAAAATTTTAGCGAGGGGTGGTCGTGAAAAATTTTAAAAAATTGTAAAATTTTTTTTTTTTAATTTTAGCGAGGGGTGGTCGTGAAAAATTTTAAAAAATTGGAAAAATTTTTTTTTTAAATTTTAGCGAGGGGTGGTCGTGAAAAATTTTAAAAAATTGGAAAAATTTTTTTTTTAAATTTTAGCGAGGGGTGTTCGTAAAATACTTTAAAAAATTGTAAAAAATTTTTTTCAAAATTTTAGCGAGGGGTGGTCGTGAAAAATTTTAAAAAATTGTAAAATATTTTTTTTTTAAATTTTAGCGAGGGGCGGTGGTGAAAAATTTTAAAAAATTGGAAAAAATTTTTTTTTAAATTTTAGCGAGGGGTGGTCGTGAAAAATTTTAAAAAATTGTAAAATTTTTTTTTTTTAATTTTAGCGAGGGGTGGTCGTGAAATACTTTAAAAAATTGTAAAAAATTTTTTTCAAAATTTTAGCGAGGGGTGGTCGTGAAAAATTTTAAAAAATTGGAAAAATTTTTTTTTAAATTTTAGCGAGGGGTGGTCGTGAAAAATTTTAAAAAATTGGAAAAATTTTTTTTTTAATTTTAGCGAGGGGTGGTCGTGAATTACTTTAAAAAATTGTAAAAAATTTTTTGCAAAATTTTAGCGAGGGGTGGTCGTGAAATACTTTAAAAAATTGTAAAAAATTTTTTTCAAAATTTTAGCGAGGGGTGGTCGTGAAATACTTTAAAAAATTGTAAAATTTTTTTTTTTTAATTTTAGCGAGGGGTGGTCGTGAAATACTTTAAAAAATTGTAAAAAATTTTTTGCAAAATTTTAGCGAGGGGTGGTCGTGAAATACTTTAAAAAATTGTAAAAAATTTTTTGCAAAATTTTAGCGAGGGGTGGTCGTGAAAAATTTTAAAAAATTGTAAAATTTTTTTTTTTAATTTTAGCGAGGGGTGGTCGTGAAATACTTTAAAAAATTGTAAAATTTTTTTTTTTTAATTTTAGCGAGGGGTGGTCGTGAAATACTTTAAAAAATTGTAAAAAATTTTTTGCAAAATTTTAGCGAGGGGTGGTCGTGAAATACTTTAAAAAATTGGAAAAAATTTTTTTCAAAATTTTAGCGAGGGGTGGTCGTGAA
This sequence comes from Villa cingulata, assembly GCA_951394055.1. NCBI lineage: Eukaryota > Metazoa > Arthropoda > Insecta > Diptera > Bombyliidae > Villa > Villa cingulata. The sequence continues at coordinate 28,535,917 of OX596018.1, forward strand.
AAATTTTAAAAAATTGGAAAATTTTTTTTTTTAATTTTAGCGAGGGGTGTTCTTAAAATACTTTAAAAAATTGTAAAAAATTTTTTGCAAAATTTTAGCGAGGGGTGGTCGTGAAAAATTTTAAAAAATTGTAAAATTTTTTTTTTAATTTTAGCGAGGGGTGGTCGTGAAAAATTTTAAAAAATTGGAAAAATTTTTTTTTTAAATTTTAGCGAGGGGTGTTCGTAAAATACTTTAAAAAATTGTAAAAAATTTTTTTCAAAATTTTAGCGAGGGGTGGTCGTGAAAAATTTTAAAAAATTGTAAAAAATTTTTTTTTTAAATTTTAGCGAGGGGTGGTGGTGAAAAATTTTAAAAAATTGGAAAAATTTTTTTTTTAAATTTTAGTTAGGGGTGGTCGTGAAAAATTTTAAAAAATTGTAAAATTTTTTTTTTTTAATTTTAGCGAGGGGTGGTCGTGAAATACTTTAAAAAATTGTAAAAAATTTTTTTAAAAATTTTAGCGAGGGGTGGTCGTGAAAAATTTTAAAAAATTGGAAAAATTTTTTTTTTAAATTTTAGCGAGGGGTGGTCGTGAAAAATTTTAAAAAATTGGAAAATTTTTTTTCTTAAATTTTAGCGAGGGGTGGTCGTGAAAAATTTTAAAAAATTGGAAAATTTTTTTTTTTTTAATTTTAGCGAGGGGTGGTCGTGAAATACTTTAAAAAATTGTAAAAAATTTTTTGCAAAACTTTAGCGAGGGGTGGTCGTGAAAAATTTTAAAAAATTGTAAAATTTTTTTTTTTAATTTTAGCGAGGGGTGGTCGTGAAATACTTTAAAAAATTGTAAAAATTTTTTTTTTAAATTTTAGCGAGGGGTGGTCGTGAAAAATTTTAAAAAATTGGAAAATTTTTTTTTTTTAATTTTAGCGAGGGGTGTTCTTAAAATACTTTAAAAAATTGTAAAAAATTTTTTGCAAAATTTTAGCGAGGGGTGGTCGTGAAAAATTTTAAAAAATTGTAAAATTTTTTTTTTAATTTTAGCGAGGGGTGGTCGTGAAATACTTTAAAAAATTGTAAAATTTTTTTTTTTTAATTTTAGCCAGGGGTGGTCGTGAAATACTTTAAAAAATTGTAAAAAATTTTTTGCAAAATTTTAGCGAGGGGTGGTCGTGAAATACTTTAAAAAATTGTAAAAAATTTTTTTCAAAATTTTAGCGAGGGGTGGTCGTGAAAAATTTTAAAAAATTGGAAAAATTTTTTTTTTAAATTTCAGCGAGGGGTGTTCGTAAAATACTTTAAAAAATTGTAAAAAATTTTTTGCAAAATTTTAGCGAGGGGTGGTCGTGAAAAATTTTAAAAAATTGTAAAAAATTTTTTTCAAAATTTTAGCGAGGGGTGGTCGTGAAAAATTTTAAAAAATTGGAAAAATTTTTTTTTTAAATTTTAGCGAGGGGTGTTCGTAAAATACTTTAAAAAATTGTAAAAAATTTTTTTCAAAATTTTAGCGAGGGGTGGTCGTGAAAAATTTTAAAAAATTGTAAAATTTTTTTTTTTAATTTTAGCGAGGGGTGGTCGTGAAAAATTTTAAAAAATTGGAAAAATTTTTTTTTTAAATTTTAGCGAGGGGTGGTCGTGAAATACTTTAAAAAATTGTAAAAAATTTTTTGCAAAATTTTAGCGAGGGGTGGTCGTGAAAAATTTTAAAAAATTGTAAAATTTTTTTTTTTTAATTTTAGCGAGGGGTGGTCGTGAAATACTTTAAAAAATTGTAAAAAATTTTTTTCAAAATTTTAGCGAGGGGTGGTCGTGAAAAATTTTAAAAAATTGGAAAAATTTTTTTTTTAAATTTTAGCGAGGGGTGGTCGTGAAAAATTTTAAAAAATTGGAAAAATTTTTTTTTTAAATTTTAGCGAGGGATGGTCGTGAAAAATTTTAAAAAATTGTAAAATTTTTTTTTTTTAATTTTAGCGAGGGGTGGTCGTGAAATACTTTAAAAAATTGTAAAAAATTTTTTTCAAAATTTTAGCGAGGGGTGGTCGTGAAAAATTTTAAAAAATTGGAAAAATTTTTTTTTAAATTTTAGCGAGGGGTGGTCGTGAAAAATTTTAAAAAATTGGAAAAATTTTTTTTTTAAATTTTAGCGAGGGGTGGTCGTGAAAAATTTTAAAAAATTGGAAAATTTTTTTTTTTTAATTTTAGCGAGGGGTGGTCGTGAAATACTTTAAAAAATTGTAAAAAATTTTTTTCAAAATTTTAGCGAGGGGTGGTCGTGAAATACTTTAAAAAATTGTAAAAAATTTTTTTCAAAATTTTAGCGAGGGGTGGTCGTGAAATACTTTAAAAAATTGGAAAAATTTTTTTTCAAAATTTTAGCGAGGGGTGGTCGTGAATTACTTTAAAAAATTGTACAAAATTTTTTTTTTAAATTTTAGCGAGGGGTGTTCGTAAAATACTTTAAAAAATTGTAAAAAATTTTTTGCAAAATTTTAGCGAGGGGTGGTCGTGAAAAATTTTAAAAAATTGTAAAAAATTTTTTTCAAAATTTTAGCGAGGGGTGGTCGTGAAAAATTTTAAAAAATTGGAAAAATTTTTTTTTTAAATTTTAGCGAGGGGTGTTCGTAAAATACTTTAAAAAATTGTAAAAAATTTTTTTCAAAATTTTAGCGAGGGGTGGTCGTGAAAAATTTTAAAAAATTGTAAAAAATTTTTTTTTTAAATTTTAGCGAGGGGTGGTGGTGAAAAATTTTAAAAAATTGGAAAAATTTTTTTTTTAAATTTTAGCGAGGGGTGGTCGTGAAAAATTTTAAAAAATTGGAAAATTTTTTTTTTTTTAATTTTAGCGAGGGGTGGTCGTGAAATACTTTAAAAAATTGTAAAAAATTTTTTGCAAAACTTTAGCGAGGGGTGGTCGTGAAAAATTTTAAAAAATTGTAAAATTTTTTTTTTTAATTTTAGCGAGGGGTGGTCGTGAAAAATTTTAAAAAATTGGAAAAATTTTTTTTTTTAATTTTAGCGAGGGGTGGTCGTGAAAAATTTTAAAAAATTTTGAAAAATTTTTTTTTTAATTTTAGCGAGGGGTGGTCGTGAATTACTTTAAAAAATTGTAAAAAATTTTTTGCAAAATTTTAGCGAGGGGTGGTCGTGAAATACTTTAAAAAATTGTAAAAAATTTTTTTCAAAATTTTAGCGAGGGGTGGTCGTGAAATACTTTAAAAAATTGGAAAAATTTTTTTTCAAAATTTTAGCGAGGGGTGGTCGTGAAAAATTTTAAAAAATTGGAAAAATTTTTTTTTTAAATTTTAGCGAGGGGTGGTCGTGAAAAATTTTAAAAAATTGTAAAATTTTTTTTTTTAATTTTAGCGAGGGGTGGTCGTGAAATACTTTAAAAAATTGTAAAATTTTTTTTTTTTAATTTTAGCGAGGGGTGGTCGTGAAATACTTTAAAAAATTGTAAAAAATTTTTTGCAAAATTTTAGCGAGGGGTGGTCGTGAAATACTTTAAAAAATTGTAAAAAATTTTTTTCAAAATTTTAGCGAGGGGTGGTCGTGAAAAATTTTAAAAAATTGGAAAAATTTTTTTTTTTAATTTTAGCGAGGGGTGTTTGTAAAATACTTTAAAAAATTGTAAAAAATTTTTTGCAAAATTTTAGCGAGGGGTGGTCGTGAAAAATTTTAAAAAATTGTAAAATTTTTTTTTTTTAATTTTAGCGAGGGGTGGTCGTGAAAAATTTTAAAAAATTGGAAAAATTTTTTTTTTTAATTTTAGCGAGGGGTGGTCGTGAAATACTTTAAAAAATTGTATAAAATTTTTTGCAAAATTTTAGCGAGGGGGGGTCGTGAAAAATTTTAAAAAATTGGAAAAAATTTTTTTTTTAATTTTAGCGAGGGGTGGTCGTGAAAAATTTTAAAAAATTGGAAAAATTTTTTTTTTTAATTTTAGCGAGGGGTGGTCGTGAAAAATTTTAAAAAATTGGAAAAATTTTTTTTTTAAATTTTAGCGAGGGGTGTTCGTAAAATACTTTAAAAAATTGTAAAAAATTTTTTGCAAAATTTTAGCGAGGGGTGGTCGTGAAAAATTTTAAAAAATTGGAAAAATTTTTTTTTTAAATTTTAGCGAGGGGTGTTCGTAAAATACTTTAAAAAATTGTAAAAAATTTTTTTCAAAATTTTAGCGAGGGGTGGTCGTGAAAAATTTTAAAAAATTGTAAAAAATTTTTTTTTTAAATTTTAGCGAGGGGTGGTGGTGAAAAATTTTAAAAAATTGGAAAAATTTTTTTTTTAAATTTTAGCGAGGGGTGATCGTGAAAAATTTTAAAAAATTGGAAAATTTTTTTTTTTTAATTTTAGCGAGGGGTGGTCGTGAAATACTTTAAAAAATTGTAAAAAATTTTTTGCAAAACTTTAGCGAGGGGTGGTCGTGAAAAATTTTAAAAAATTGTAAAATTTTTTTTTTTAATTTTAGCGAGGGGTGGTCGTGAAAAATTTTAAAAAATTGGAAAATTTTTTTTTTTTAATTTTAGCGAGGGGTGGTCGTGAAAAATTTTAAAAAATTTTGAAAAATTTTTTTTTTAATTTTAGCGAGGGGTGGTCGTGAATTACTTTAAAAAATTGTACAAAATTTTTTTTTTAAATTTTAGCGAGGGGTGTTCGTAAAATACTTTAAAAAATTGTAAAAAATTTTTTGCAAAATTTTAGCGAGGGGTGGTCGTGAAAAATTTTAAAAAATTGTAAAAAATTTTTTTCAAAATTTTAGCGAGGGGTGGTCGTGAAAAATTTTAAAAAATTGGAAAATTTTTTTTTTTAAATTTTAGCGAGGGGTGGTCGTGAAAAATTTTAAAAAATTGGAAAAATTTTTTTTTTAAATTTTAGCGAGGGGTGGTCGTGAAAAATTTTAAAAAATTGGAAAATTTTTTTTTTTTAATTTTAGCGAGGGGTGGTCGTAAAATACTTTAAAAAATTGTACAAAATTTTTTGCAAAATTTTAGCGAGGGGTGGTCGTGAAAAATTTTAAAAAATTGGAAAAATTTTTTTTTTAAATTTTAGCGAGGGGTGGTCGTGAAATACTTTAAAAAATTGAAAAAATTTTTTTTTTAAATTTTAGTTAGGGGTGGTCGTGAAAAATTTTAAAAAATTGTAAAATTTTTTTTTTTAATTTTAGCGAGGGGTGGTCGTGAAATACTTTAAAAAATTGTAAAAATTTTTTTTTTTAATTTTAGCGAGGGGTGGTCGTGAAAAATTTTAAAAAATTGGAAAAATTTTTTTTTTTAATTTTTTCGAGGGGTGGTCGTGAAATACTTTAAAAAATTGTAAAAAATTTTTTACAAAATTTTAGCGAGGGGTGGTCGTGAAATACTTTAAAAAATTGTAAAAAATTTTTTTCAAAATTTTAGCGAGGGGTGGTCGTGAAAAATTTTAAAAAATGGGAAAAATTTTTTTTTTAAATTTTAGCGAGGGGTGGTCGTGAAATACTTTAAAAAATTGGAAAAATTTTTTTTTTTTAATTTTAGCGAGGGGTGGTCGTGAAAAATTTTAAAAAATTGGAAAAATTTTTTTTTTTAATTTTAGCGAGGGGTGGTCGTGAAAAATTTTAAAAAATTGTAAAAAATTTTTTGCAAAATTTTAGCGAGGGGTGGTCGTGAAATACTTTAAAAAATTGTAAAAAATTTTTTTCAAAATTTTAGCGAGGGGTGGTCGTGAAAAATTTTAAAAAATTGGAAAAATTTTTTTTTTAAATTTTAGCGAGGGGTGTTCGTAAAATACTTTAAAAAATTGTAAAAAATTTTTTGCAAAATTTTAGCGAGGGGGGGTCGTGAAAAATTTTAAAAAATTGTAAAATTTTTTTTTTTTAATTTTAGCGAGGGGTGGTCGTGAAAAATTTTAAAAAATTGGAAAAATTTTTTTTTTAAATTTTAGCGAGGGGTGGTCGTGAAAAATTTTAAAAAATTGGAAAATTTTTTTTTTTTAATTTTAGCGAGGGGTGGTCGTAAAATACTTTAAAAAATTGTACAAAATTTTTTTTTTAAATTTTAGCGAGGGGTGTTCGTAAAATACTTTAAAAAATTGTAAAAAATTTTTTGCAAAATTTTAGCGAGGGGTGGTCGTGAAATACTTTAAAAAATTGTAAAAAATTTTTTTCAAAATTTTAGCGAGGGGTGGTCGTGAAAAATTTTAAAAAATTGGAAAAATTTTTTTTTTAAATTTTAGCGAGGGGTGTTCTTAAAATACTTTAAAAAATTGTAAAAAATTTTTTGCAAAATTTTAGCGAGGGGTGGTCGTGAAAAATTTTAAAAAATTGTAAAATTTTTTTTTTTTAATTTTAGCGAGGGGTGGTCGTGAAAAATTTTAAAAAATTGGAAAAATTTTTTTTTTAAATTTTAGCGAGGGGTGGTCGTGAAAAATTTTAAAAAATTGGAAAAATTTTTTTTTTAAATTTTAGCGAGGGGTGTTCGTAAAATACTTTAAAAAATTGTAAAAAATTTTTTTCAAAATTTTAGCGAGGGGTGGTCGTGAAAAATTTTAAAAAATTGTAAAATATTTTTTTTTTAAATTTTAGCGAGGGGCGGTGGTGAAAAATTTTAAAAAATTGGAAAAAATTTTTTTTTAAATTTTAGCGAGGGGTGGTCGTGAAAAATTTTAAAAAATTGTAAAATTTTTTTTTTTTAATTTTAGCGAGGGGTGGTCGTGAAATACTTTAAAAAATTGTAAAAAATTTTTTTCAAAATTTTAGCGAGGGGTGGTCGTGAAAAATTTTAAAAAATTGGAAAAATTTTTTTTTAAATTTTAGCGAGGGGTGGTCGTGAAAAATTTTAAAAAATTGGAAAAATTTTTTTTTTAATTTTAGCGAGGGGTGGTCGTGAATTACTTTAAAAAATTGTAAAAAATTTTTTGCAAAATTTTAGCGAGGGGTGGTCGTGAAATACTTTAAAAAATTGTAAAAAATTTTTTTCAAAATTTTAGCGAGGGGTGGTCGTGAAATACTTTAAAAAATTGTAAAATTTTTTTTTTTTAATTTTAGCGAGGGGTGGTCGTGAAATACTTTAAAAAATTGTAAAAAATTTTTTGCAAAATTTTAGCGAGGGGTGGTCGTGAAATACTTTAAAAAATTGTAAAAAATTTTTTGCAAAATTTTAGCGAGGGGTGGTCGTGAAAAATTTTAAAAAATTGTAAAATTTTTTTTTTTAATTTTAGCGAGGGGTGGTCGTGAAATACTTTAAAAAATTGTAAAATTTTTTTTTTTTAATTTTAGCGAGGGGTGGTCGTGAAATACTTTAAAAAATTGTAAAAAATTTTTTGCAAAATTTTAGCGAGGGGTGGTCGTGAAATACTTTAAAAAATTGGAAAAAATTTTTTTCAAAATTTTAGCGAGGGGTGGTCGTGAAAAATTTTAAAAAATTGGAAAATTTTTTTTTTTAATTTTAGCGAGGGGTGTTCTTAAAATACTTTAAAAAATTGTAAAAAATTTTTTGCAAAATTTTAGCGAGGGGTGGTCGTGAAAAATTTTAAAAAATTGTAAAATTTTTTTTTTAATTTTAGCGAGGGGTGGTCGTGAAAAATTTTAAAAAATTGGAAAAATTTTTTTTTTAAATTTTAGCGAGGGGTGTTCGTAAAATACTTTAAAAAATTGTAAAAAATTTTTTTCAAAATTTTAGCGAGGGGTGGTCGTGAAAAATTTTAAAAAATTGTAAAAAATTTTTTTTTTAAATTTTAGCGAGGGGTGGTGGTGAAAAATTTTAAAAAATTGGAAAAATTTTTTTTTTAAATTTTAGTTAGGGGTGGTCGTGAAAAATTTTAAAAAATTGTAAAATTTTTTTTTTTTAATTTTAGCGAGGGGTGGTCGTGAAATACTTTAAAAAATTGTAAAAAATTTTTTTAAAAATTTTAGCGAGGGGTGGTCGTGAAAAATTTTAAAAAATTGGAAAAATTTTTTTTTTAAATTTTAGCGAGGGGTGGTCGTGAAAAATTTTAAAAAATTGGAAAATTTTTTTTCTTAAATTTTAGCGAGGGGTGGTCGTGAAAAATTTTAAAAAATTGGAAAATTTTTTTTTTTTTAATTTTAGCGAGGGGTGGTCGTGAAATACTTTAAAAAATTGTAAAAAATTTTTTGCAAAACTTTAGCGAGGGGTGGTCGTGAAAAATTTTAAAAAATTGTAAAATTTTTTTTTTTAATTTTAGCGAGGGGTGGTCGTGAAATACTTTAAAAAATTGTAAAAATTTTTTTTTTAAATTTTAGCGAGGGGTGGTCGTGAAAAATTTTAAAAAATTGGAAAATTTTTTTTTTTTAATTTTAGCGAGGGGTGTTCTTAAAATACTTTAAAAAATTGTAAAAAATTTTTTGCAAAATTTTAGCGAGGGGTGGTCGTGAAAAATTTTAAAAAATTGTAAAATTTTTTTTTTAATTTTAGCGAGGGGTGGTCGTGAAAAATTTTAAAAAATTGGAAAAATTTTTTTTTTAAATTTTAGCGAGGGGTGTTCGTAAAATACTTTAAAAAATTGTAAAAAATTTTTTTCAAAATTTTAGCGAGGGGTGGTCGTGAAAAATTTTAAAAAATTGTAAAAAATTTTTTTTTTAAATTTTAGCGAGGGGTGGTGGTGAAAAATTTTAAAAAATTGGAAAAATTTTTTTTTTAAATTTTAGTTAGGGGTGGTCGTGAAAAATTTTAAAAAATTGTAAAATTTTTTTTTTTTAATTTTAGCGAGGGGTGGTCGTGAAATACTTTAAAAAATTGTAAAAAATTTTTTTAAAAATTTTAGCGAGGGGTGGTCGTGAAAAATTTTAAAAAATTGGAAAAATTTTTTTTTTAAATTTTAGCGAGGGGTGGTCGTGAAAAATTTTAAAAAATTGGAAAATTTTTTTTCTTAAATTTTAGCGAGGGGTGGTCGTGAAAAATTTTAAAAAATTGGAAAATTTTTTTTTTTTTAATTTTAGCGAGGGGTGGTCGTGAAATACTTTAAAAAATTGTAAAAAATTTTTTGCAAAACTTTAGCGAGGGGTGGTCGTGAAAAATTTTAAAAAATTGTAAAATTTTTTTTTTTAATTTTAGCGAGGGGTGGTCGTGAAATACTTTAAAAAATTGTAAAAATTTTTTTTTTAAATTTTAGCGAGGGGTGGTCGTGAAAAATTTTAAAAAATTGGAAAATTTTTTTTTTTTAATTTTAGCGAGGGGTGTTCTTAAAATACTTTAAAAAATTGTAAAAAATTTTTTGCAAAATTTTAGCGAGGGGTGGTCGTGAAAAATTTTAAAAAATTGTAAAATTTTTTTTTTAATTTTAGCGAGGGGTGGTCGTGAAATACTTTAAAAAATTGTAAAATTTTTTTTTTTTAATTTTAGCCAGGGGTGGTCGTGAAATACTTTAAAAAATTGTAAAAAATTTTTTGCAAAATTTTAGCGAGGGGTGGTCGTGAAATACTTTAAAAAATTGTAAAAAATTTTTTTCAAAATTTTAGCGAGGGGTGGTCGTGAAAAATTTTAAAAAATTGGAAAAATTTTTTTTTTAAATTTCAGCGAGGGGTGTTCGTAAAATACTTTAAAAAATTGTAAAAAATTTTTTGCAAAATTTTAGCGAGGGGTGGTCGTGAAAAATTTTAAAAAATTGTAAAAAATTTTTTTCAAAATTTTAGCGAGGGGTGGTCGTGAAAAATTTTAAAAAATTGGAAAAATTTTTTTTTTAAATTTTAGCGAGGGGTGTTCGTAAAATACTTTAAAAAATTGTAAAAAATTTTTTTCAAAATTTTAGCGAGGGGTGGTCGTGAAAAATTTTAAAAAATTGGAAAAATTTTTTTTTTAAATTTTAGCGAGGGGTGGTCGTGAAATACTTTAAAAAATTGTAAAAAATTTTTTGCAAAATTTTAGCGAGGGGTGGTCGTGAAAAATTTTAAAAAATTGTAAAATTTTTTTTTTTTAATTTTAGCGAGGGGTGGTCGTGAAATACTTTAAAAAATTGTAAAAAATTTTTTTCAAAATTTTAGCGAGGGGTGGTCGTGAAAAATTTTAAAAAATTGGAAAAATTTTTTTTTTAAATTTTAGCGAGGGGTGGTCGTGAAAAATTTTAAAAAATTGGAAAAATTTTTTTTTTAAATTTTAGCGAGGGATGGTCGTGAAAAATTTTAAAAAATTGTAAAATTTTTTTTTTTTAATTTTAGCGAGGGGTGGTCGTGAAATACTTTAAAAAATTGTAAAAAATTTTTTTCAAAATTTTAGCGAGGGGTGGTCGTGAAAAATTTTAAAAAATTGGAAAAATTTTTTTTTAAATTTTAGCGAGGGGTGGTCGTGAAAAATTTTAAAAAATTGGAAAAATTTTTTTTTTAAATTTTAGCGAGGGGTGTTCGTAAAATACTTTAAAAAATTGTAAAAAATTTTTTGCAAAATTTTAGCGAGGGGTGGTCGTGAAAAATTTTAAAAAATTGGAAAAATTTTTTTTTTAAATTTTAGCGAGGGGTGTTCGTAAAATACTTTAAAAAATTGTAAAAAATTTTTTGCAAAATTTTAGCGAGGGGTGGTCGTGAAAAATTTTAAAAAATTGTAAAAAATTTTTTTCAAAATTTTAGCGAGGGGTGGTCGTGAAAAATTTTAAAAAATTGGAAAAATTTTTTTTCAAAATTTTAGCGAGGGGTGGTCGTGAAAAATTTTAAAAAATTGGAAAAATTTTTTTTTTAAATTTTAGCGAGGGGTGTTCGTAAAATACTTTAAAAAATTGTAAAAAATTTTTTTCAAAATTTTAGCGAGGGGTGGTCGTGAAAAATTTTAAAAAATTGTAAAATTTTTTTTTTTAATTTTAGCGAGGGGTGGTCGTGAAAAATTTTAAAAAATTGGAAAAATTTTTTTTTTAAATTTTAGCGAGGGGTGGTCGTGAAATACTTTAAAAAATTGTAAAAAATTTTTTGCAAAATTTTAGCGAGGGGTGGTCGTGAAAAATTTTAAAAAATTGTAAAATTTTTTTTTTTTAATTTTAGCGAGGGGTGGTCGTGAAATACTTTAAAAAATTGTAAAAAATTTTTTTCAAAATTTTAGCGAGGGGTGGTCGTGAAAAATTTTAAAAAATTGGAAAAATTTTTTTTTTAAATTTTAGCGAGGGGTGGTCGTGAAAAATTTTAAAAAATTGGAAAAATTTTTTTTTTAAATTTTAGCGAGGGATGGTCGTGAAAAATTTTAAAAAATTGTAAAATTTTTTTTTTTTAATTTTAGCGAGGGGTGGTCGTGATATACTTTAAAAAATTGTAAAAAATTTTTTTCAAAATTTTAGCGAGGGGTGGTCGTGAAAAATTTTAAAAAATTGTAAAAAATTTTTTTCAAAATTTTAGCGAGGGGTGGTCGTGAAAAATTTTAAAAAATTGGAAAAATTTTTTTTCAAAATTTTAGCGAGGGGTGGTCGTGAAAAATTTTAAAAAATTGGAAAAATTTTTTTTTTAAATTTTAGCGAGGGGTGTTCGTAAAATACTTTAAAAAATTGTAAAAAATTTTTTTCAAAATTTTAGCGAGGGGTGGTCGTGAAAAATTTTAAAAAATTGTAAAATTTTTTTTTTAAATTTTAGCGAGGGGTGGTCGTGAAATACTTTAAAAAATTGTAAAAAATTTTTTGCAAAATTTTAGCGAGGGGTGGTCGTGAAAAATTTTAAAAAATTGTAAAATTTTTTTTTTTTAATTTTAGCGAGGGGTGGTCGTGAAATACTTTAAAAAATTGTAAAAAATTTTTTTCAAAATTTTAGCGAGGGGTGGTCGTGAAAAATTTTAAAAAATTGGAAAAATTTTTTTTTTAAATTTTAGCGAGGGGTGGTCGTGAAAAATTTTAAAAAATTGGAAAAATTTTTTTTTTAAATTTTAGCGAGGGATGGTCGTGAAAAATTTTAAAAAATTGTAAAATTTTTTTTTTTTAATTTTAGCGAGGGGTGGTCGTGAAATACTTTAAAAAATTGTAAAAAATTTTTTTCAAAATTTTAGCGAGGGGTGGTCGTGAAAAATTTTAAAAAATTGGAAAAATTTTTTTTTAAATTTTAGCGAGGGGTGGTCGTGAAAAATTTTAAAAAATTGGAAAAAATTTTTTTTTTAAATTTTAGCGAGGGGTGGTCGTGAAAAATTTTAAAAAATTGGAAAATTTTTTTTTTTTAATTTTAGCGAGGGGTGGTCGTGAAATACTTTAAAAAATTGTAAAAAATTTTTTGCAAAATTTTAGCGAGGGGTGGTCGTGAAATACTTTAAAAAATTGTAAAAAATTTTTTTCAAAATTTTAGCGAGGGGTGGTCGTGAAATACTTTAAAAAATTGGAAAAATTTTTTTTCAAAATTTTAGCGAGGGGTGGTCGTGAATTACTTTAAAAAATTGTACAAAATTTTTTTTTTAAATTTTAGCGAGGGGTGTTCGTAAAATACTTTAAAAAATTGTAAAAAATTTTTTGCAAAATTTTAGCGAGGGGTGGTCGTGAAAAATTTTAAAAAATTGTAAAAAATTTTTTTCAAAATTTTAGCGAGGGGTGGTCGTGAAAAATTTTAAAAAATTGGAAAAATTTTTTTTTTAAATTTTAGCGAGGGGTGTTCGTAAAATACTTTAAAAAATTGTAAAAAATTTTTTGCAAAATTTTAGCGAGGGGTGGTCGTGAAAAATTTTAAAAAATTGGAAAAATTTTTTTTTTAAATTTTAGCGAGGGGTGTTCGTAAAATACTTTAAAAAATTGTAAAAAATTTTTTGCAAAATTTTAGCGAGGGGTGGTCGTGAAAAATTTTAAAAAATTGTAAAAAATTTTTTTCAAAATTTTAGCGAGGGGTGGTCGTGAAAAATTTTAAAAAATTGGAAAAATTTTTTTTCAAAATTTTAGCGAGGGGTGGTCGTGAAAAATTTTAAAAAATTGGAAAAATTTTTTTTTTAAATTTTAGCGAGGGGTGTTCGTAAAATACTTTAAAAAATTGTAAAAAATTTTTTTCAAAATTTTAGCGAGGGGTGGTCGTGAAAAATTTTAAAAAATTGTAAAATTTTTTTTTTTAATTTTAGCGAGGGGTGGTCGTGAAAAATTTTAAAAAATTGTAAAAAATTTTTTTCAAAATTTTAGCGAGGGGTGGTCGTGAAAAATTTTAAAAAATTGGAAAAATTTTTTTTTAAATTTTAGCGAGGGGTGGTCGTGAAAAATTTTAAAAAATTGTAAAAAATTTTTTGCAAAATTTTAGCGAGGGGTGGTCGTGAAAAATTTTAAAAAATTGTAAAAAATTTTTTTCAAAATTTTAGCGAGGGGTGGTCGTGAAAAATTTTAAAAAATTGGAAAAATTTTTTTTTTAAATTTTAGCGAGGGGTGTTCGTAAAATACTTTAAAAAATTGTAAAAAATTTTTTTCAAAATTTTAGCGAGGGGTGGTCGTGAAAAATTTTAAAAAATTGGAAAAATTTTTTTTTTAAATTTTAGCGAGGGGTGTTCGTAAAATACTTTAAAAAATTGTAAAAAATTTTTTGCAAAATTTTAGCGAGGGGTGGTCGTGAAAAATTTTAAAAAATTGTAAAAAATTTTTTTCAAAATTTTAGCGAGGGGTGGTCGTGAAAAATTTTAAAAAATTGGAAAAATTTTTTTTTTAAATTTTAGCGAGGGGTGTTCGTAAAATACTTTAAAAAATTGTAAAAAATTTTTTTCAAAATTTTAGCGAGGGGTGGTCGTGAAAAATTTTAAAAAATTGTAAAAAATTTTTTTTTTAAATTTTAGCGAGGGGTGGTGGTGAAAAATTTTAAAAAATTGGAAAAATTTTTTTTTTAAATTTTAGCGAGGGGTGGTCGTGAAAAATTTTAAAAAATTGGAAAATTTTTTTTTTTTTAATTTTAGCGAGGGGTGGTCGTGAAATACTTTAAAAAATTGTAAAAAATTTTTTGCAAAACTTTAGCGAGGGGTGGTCGTGAAAAATTTTAAAAAATTGTAAAATTTTTTTTTTTAATTTTAGCGAGGGGTGGTCGTGAAAAATTTTAAAAAATTGGAAAAATTTTTTTTTTTAATTTTAGCGAGGGGTGGTCGTGAAAAATTTTAAAAAATTTTGAAAAATTTTTTTTTTAATTTTAGCGAGGGGTGGTCGTGAATTACTTTAAAAAATTGTACAAAATTTTTTTTTTAAATTTTAGCGAGGGGTGTTCGTAAAATACTTTAAAAAATTGTAAAAAATTTTTTGCAAAATTTTAGCGAGGGGTGGTCGTGAAAAATTTTAAAAAATTGTAAAAAATTTTTTTCAAAATTTTAGCGAGGGGTGGTCGTGAAAAATTTTAAAAAATTGGAAAAATTTTTTTTTTAAATTTTAGCGAGGGGTGTTCGTAAAATACTTTAAAAAATTGTAAAAAATTTTTTGCAAAATTTTAGCGAGGGGTGGTCGTGAAAAATTTTAAAAAATTGGAAAAATTTTTTTTTTAAATTTTAGCGAGGGGTGTTCGTAAAATACTTTAAAAAATTGTAAAAAATTTTTTGCAAAATTTTAGCGAGGGGTGGTCGTGAAAAATTTTAAAAAATTGTAAAAAATTTTTTTCAAAATTTTAGCGAGGGGTGGTCGTGAAAAATTTTAAAAAATTGGAAAAATTTTTTTTTTAAATTTTAGCGAGGGGTGTTCGTAAAATACTTTAAAAAATTGTAAAAAATTTTTTTCAAAATTTTAGCGAGGGGTGGTCGTGAAAAATTTTAAAAAATTGTAAAAAATTTTTTTTTTAAATTTTAGCGAGGGGTGGTGGTGAAAAATTTTAAAAAATTGGAAAAATTTTTTTTTTAAATTTTAGCGAGGGGTGGTCGTGAAAAATTTTAAAAAATTGGAAATTTTTTTTTTTTTTAATTTTAGCGAGGGGTGGTCGTGAAATACTTTAAAAAATTGTAAAAAATTTTTTGCAAAACTTTAGCGAGGGGTGGTCGTGAAAAATTTTAAAAAATTGTAAAATTTTTTTTTTAATTTTAGCGAGGGGTGGTCGTGAAAAATTTTAAAAAATTGGAAAAATTTTTTTTTTTAATTTTAGCGAGGGGTGGTCGTGAAAAATTTTAAAAAATTTTGAAAAATTTTTTTTTTAATTTTAGCGAGGGGTGGTCGTGAATTACTTTAAAAAATTGTAAAAAATTTTTTGCAAAATTTTAGCGAGGGGTGGTCGTGAAATACTTTAAAAAATTGTAAAAAATTTTTTTCAAAATTTTAGCGAGGGGTGGTCGTGAAATACTTTAAAAAATTGGAAAAATTTTTTTTCAAAATTTTAGCGAGGGGTGGTCGTGAAAAATTTTAAAAAATTGGAAAAATTTTTTTTTTAAATTTTAGCGAGGGGTGGTCGTGAAAAATTTTAAAAAATTGTAAAATTTTTTTTTTTAATTTTAGCGAGGGGTGGTCGTGAAATACTTTAAAAAATTGTAAAATTTTTTTTTTTTAATTTTAGCGAGGGGTGGTCGTGAAATACTTTAAAAAATTGTAAAAAATTTTTTGCAAAATTTTAGCGAGGGGTGGTCGTGAAATACTTTAAAAAATTGTAAAAAATTTTTTTCAAAATTTTAGCGAGGGGTGGTCGTGAAAAATTTTAAAAAATTGGAAAAATTTTTTTTTTTAATTTTAGCGAGGGGTGTTCGTAAAATACTTTAAAAAATTGTAAAAAATTTTTTTCAAAATTTTAGCGAGGGGTGGTCGTGAAATACTTTAAAAAATTGGAAAAATTTTTTTTCAAAATTTTAGCGAGGGGTGGTCGTGAAAAATTTTAAAAAATTGGAAAAATTTTTTTTTTAAATTTTAGCGAGGGGTGGTCGTGAAAAATTTTAAAAAATTGTAAAATTTTTTTTTTTAATTTTAGCGAGGGGTGGTCGTGAAATACTTTAAAAAATTGTAAAATTTTTTTTTTTTAATTTTAGCGAGGGGTGGGCGTGAAATACTTTAAAAAATTGTAAAAAATTTTTTGCAAAATTTTAGCGAGGGGTGGTCGTGAAATACTTTAAAAAATTGTAAAAAATTTTTTTCAAAATTTTAGCGAGGGGTGGTCGTGAAAAATTTTAAAAAATTGTAAAAAATTTTTTTCAAAATTTTAGCGAGGGGTGGTCGTGAAAAATTTTAAAAAATTGGAAAAATTTTTTTTTTAAATTTTAGCGAGGGGTGGTCGTGAAAAATTTTAAAAAATTGGAAAAATTTTTTTTTTAAATTTTAGCGAGGGGTGTTCGTAAAATACTTTAAAAAATTGTAAAAAATTTTTTGCAAAATTTTAGCGAGGGGTGGTCGTGAAAAATTTTAAAAAATTGGAAAAATTTTTTTTTAAATTTTAGCGAGGGGTGGTCGTGAAAAATTTTAAAAAATTGTAAAAAATTTTTTGCAAAATTTTAGCGAGGGGTGGTCGTGAAAAATTTTAAAAAATTGTAAAAAATTTTTTTCAAAATTTTAGCGAGGGGTGGTCGTGAAAAATTTTAAAAAATTGGAAAAATTTTTTTTTTAAATTTTAGCGAGGGGTGTTCGTAAAATACTTTAAAAAATTGTAAAAAATTTTTTTCAAAATTTTAGCGAGGGGTGGTCGTGAAAAATTTTAAAAAATTGGAAAAATTTTTTTTTTAAATTTTAGCGAGGGGTGTTCGTAAAATACTTTAAAAAATTGTAAAAAATTTTTTGCAAAATTTTAGCGAGGGGTGGTCGTGAAAAATTTTAAAAAATTGTAAAAAATTTTTTTCAAAATTTTAGCGAGGGGTGGTCGTGAAAAATTTTAAAAAATTGGAAAAATTTTTTTTTTAAATTTTAGCGAGGGGTGTTCGTAAAATACTTTAAAAAATTGTAAAAAATTTTTTTCAAAATTTTAGCGAGGGGTGGTCGTGAAAAATTTTAAAAAATTGTAAAAAATTTTTTTTTTAAATTTTAGCGAGGGGTGGTGGTGAAAAATTTTAAAAAATTGGAAAAATTTTTTTTTTAAATTTTAGCGAGGGGTGGTCGTGAAAAATTTTAAAAAATTGGAAAATTTTTTTTTTTTTAATTTTAGCGAGGGGTGGTCGTGAAATACTTTAAAAAATTGTAAAAAATTTTTTGCAAAACTTTAGCGAGGGGTGGTCGTGAAAAATTTTAAAAAATTGTAAAATTTTTTTTTTAAATTTTAGCGAGGGGTGGTCGTGAAAAATTTTAAAAAATTGGAAAAATTTTTTTTTTAAATTTTAGCGAGGGGTGTTCGTAAAATACTTTAAAAAATTGTAAAAAATTTTTTGCAAAATTTTAGCGAGGGGTGGTCGTGAAAAATTTTAAAAAATTGGAAAAATTTTTTTTTAAATTTTAGCGAGGGGTGGTCGTGAAAAATTTTAAAAAATTGTAAAAAATTTTTTGCAAAATTTTAGCGAGGGGTGGTCGTGAAAAATTTTAAAAAATTGTAAAAAATTTTTTTCAAAATTTTAGCGAGGGGTGGTCGTGAAAAATTTTAAAAAATTGGAAAAATTTTTTTTTTAAATTTTAGCGAGGGGTGTTCGTAAAATACTTTAAAAAATTGTAAAAAATTTTTTTCAAAATTTTAGCGAGGGGTGGTCGTGAAAAATTTTAAAAAATTGGAAAAATTTTTTTTTTAAATTTTAGCGAGGGGTGTTCGTAAAATACTTTAAAAAATTGTAAAAAATTTTTTGCAAAATTTTAGCGAGGGGTGGTCGTGAAAAATTTTAAAAAATTGTAAAAAATTTTTTTCAAAATTTTAGCGAGGGGTGGTCGTGAAAAATTTTAAAAAATTGGAAAAATTTTTTTTTTAAATTTTAGCGAGGGGTGTTCGTAAAATACTTTAAAAAATTGTAAAAAATTTTTTTCAAAATTTTAGCGAGGGGTGGTCGTGAAAAATTTTAAAAAATTGTAAAAAATTTTTTTTTTAAATTTTAGCGAGGGGTGGTGGTGAAAAATTTTAAAAAATTGGAAAAATTTTTTTTTTAAATTTTAGCGAGGGGTGGTCGTGAAAAATTTTAAAAAATTGGAAAATTTTTTTTTTTTTAATTTTAGCGAGGGGTGGTCGTGAAATACTTTAAAAAATTGTAAAAAATTTTTTGCAAAACTTTAGCGAGGGGTGGTCGTGAAAAATTTTAAAAAATTGTAAAATTTTTTTTTTTAATTTTAGCGAGGGGTGGTCGTGAAAAATTTTAAAAAATTGGAAAAATTTTTTTTTTTAATTTTAGCGAGGGGTGGTCGTGAAAAATTTTAAAAAATTTTGAAAAATTTTTTTTTTAATTTTAGCGAGGGGTGGTCGTGAATTACTTTAAAAAATTGTACAAAATTTTTTTTTTAAATTTTAGCGAGGGGTGTTCGTAAAATACTTTAAAAAATTGTAAAAAATTTTTTGCAAAATTTTAGCGAGGGGTGGTCGTGAAAAATTTTAAAAAATTGTAAAAAATTTTTTTCAAAATTTTAGCGAGGGGTGGTCGTGAAAAATTTTAAAAAATTGGAAAAATTTTTTTTTTAAATTTTAGCGAGGGGTGTTCGTAAAATACTTTAAAAAATTGTAAAAAATTTTTTGCAAAATTTTAGCGAGGGGTGGTCGTGAAAAATTTTAAAAAATTGGAAAAATTTTTTTTTTAAATTTTAGCGAGGGGTGTTCGTAAAATACTTTAAAAAATTGTAAAAAATTTTTTGCAAAATTTTAGCGAGGGGTGGTCGTGAAAAATTTTAAAAAATTGTAAAAAATTTTTTTCAAAATTTTAGCGAGGGGTGGTCGTGAAAAATTTTAAAAAATTGGAAAAATTTTTTTTTTAAATTTTAGCGAGGGGTGTTCGTAAAATACTTTAAAAAATTGTAAAAAATTTTTTTCAAAATTTTAGCGAGGGGTGGTCGTGAAAAATTTTAAAAAATTGTAAAAAATTTTTTTTTTAAATTTTAGCGAGGGGTGGTGGTGAAAAATTTTAAAAAATTGGAAAAATTTTTTTTTTAAATTTTAGCGAGGGGTGGTCGTGAAAAATTTTAAAAAATTGGAAAATTTTTTTTTTTTTAATTTTAGCGAGGGGTGGTCGTGAAATACTTTAAAAAATTGTAAAAAATTTTTTGCAAAACTTTAGCGAGGGGTGGTCGTGAAAAATTTTAAAAAATTGTAAAATTTTTTTTTTAATTTTAGCGAGGGGTGGTCGTGAAAAATTTTAAAAAATTGGAAAAATTTTTTTTTTTAATTTTAGCGAGGGGTGGTCGTGAAAAATTTTAAAAAATTTTGAAAAATTTTTTTTTTAATTTTAGCGAGGGGTGGTCGTGAATTACTTTAAAAAATTGTAAAAAATTTTTTGCAAAATTTTAGCGAGGGGTGGTCGTGAAATACTTTAAAAAATTGTAAAAAATTTTTTTCAAAATTTTAGCGAGGGGTGGTCGTGAAATACTTTAAAAAATTGGAAAAATTTTTTTTCAAAATTTTAGCGAGGGGTGGTCGTGAAAAATTTTAAAAAATTGGAAAAATTTTTTTTTTAAATTTTAGCGAGGGGTGGTCGTGAAAAATTTTAAAAAATTGTAAAATTTTTTTTTTTAATTTTAGCGAGGGGTGGTCGTGAAATACTTTAAAAAATTGTAAAATTTTTTTTTTTTAATTTTAGCGAGGGGTGGTCGTGAAATACTTTAAAAAATTGTAAAAAATTTTTTGCAAAATTTTAGCGAGGGGTGGTCGTGAAATACTTTAAAAAATTGTAAAAAATTTTTTTCAAAATTTTAGCGAGGGGTGGTCGTGAAAAATTTTAAAAAATTGGAAAAATTTTTTTTTTTAATTTTAGCGAGGGGTGTTCGTAAAATACTTTAAAAAATTGTAAAAAATTTTTTTCAAAATTTTAGCGAGGGGTGGTCGTGAAATACTTTAAAAAATTGGAAAAATTTTTTTTCAAAATTTTAGCGAGGGGTGGTCGTGAAAAATTTTAAAAAATTGGAAAAATTTTTTTTTTAAATTTTAGCGAGGGGTGGTCGTGAAAAATTTTAAAAAATTGTAAAATTTTTTTTTTTAATTTTAGCGAGGGGTGGTCGTGAAATACTTTAAAAAATTGTAAAATTTTTTTTTTTTAATTTTAGCGAGGGGTGGGCGTGAAATACTTTAAAAAATTGTAAAAAATTTTTTGCAAAATTTTAGCGAGGGGTGGTCGTGAAATACTTTAAAAAATTGTAAAAAATTTTTTTCAAAATTTTAGCGAGGGGTGGTCGTGAAAAATTTTAAAAAATTGTAAAAAATTTTTTTCAAAATTTTAGCGAGGGGTGGTCGTGAAAAATTTTAAAAAATTGGAAAAATTTTTTTTTTAAATTTTAGCGAGGGGTGTTCGTAAAATACTTTAAAAAATTGTAAAAAATTTTTTGCAAAATTTTAGCGAGGGGTGGTCGTGAAAAATTTTAAAAAATTGTAAAAAATTTTTTTCAAAATTTTAGCGAGGGGTGGTCGTGAAAAATTTTAAAAAATTGGAAAAATTTTTTTTTTAAATTTTAGCGAGGGGTGTTCGTAAAATACTTTAAAAAATTGTAAAAAATTTTTTTCAAAATTTTAGCGAGGGGTGGTCGTGAAAAATTTTAAAAAATTGTAAAAAATTTTTTTTTTAAATTTTAGCGAGGGGTGGTGGTGAAAAATTTTAAAAAATTAGAAAATTTTTTTTTTTAAATTTTAGCGAGGGGTGGTCGTGAAAAATTTTAAAAAATTGGAAAATTTTTTTTTTTTTAATTTTAGCGAGGGGTGGTCGTGAAATACTTTAAAAAATTGTAAAAAATTTTTTGCAAAACTTTAGCGAGGGGTGGTCGTGAAAAATTTTAAAAAATTGTAAAATTTTTTTTTTTAATTTTAGCGAGGGGTGGTCGTGAAAAATTTTAAAAAATTGGAAAAATTTTTTTTTTTAATTTTAGCGAGGGGTGGTCGTGAAAAATTTTAAAAAATTTTGAAAAATTTTTTTTTTAATTTTAGCGAGGGGTGGTCGTGAATTACTTTAAAAAATTGTACAAAATTTTTTTTTTAAATTTTAGCGAGGGGTGTTCGTAAAATACTTTAAAAAATTGTAAAAAATTTTTTGCAAAATTTTAGCGAGGGGTGGTCGTGAAAAATTTTAAAAAATTGTAAAAAATTTTTTTCAAAATTTTAGCGAGGGGTGGTCGTGAAAAATTTTAAAAAATTGGAAAAATTTTTTTTTTAAATTTTAGCGAGGGGTGTTCGTAAAATACTTTAAAAAATTGTAAAAAATTTTTTGCAAAATTTTAGCGAGGGGTGGTCGTGAAAAATTTTAAAAAATTGGAAAAATTTTTTTTTTAAATTTTAGCGAGGGGTGTTCGTAAAATACTTTAAAAAATTGTAAAAAATTTTTTGCAAAATTTTAGCGAGGGGTGGTCGTGAAAAATTTTAAAAAATTGTAAAAAATTTTTTTCAAAATTTTAGCGAGGGGTGGTCGTGAAAAATTTTAAAAAATTGGAAAAATTTTTTTTTTAAATTTTAGCGAGGGGTGTTCGTAAAATACTTTAAAAAATTGTAAAAAATTTTTTTCAAAATTTTAGCGAGGGGTGGTCGTGAAAAATTTTAAAAAATTGTAAAAAATTTTTTTTTTAAATTTTAGCGAGGGGTGGTGGTGAAAAATTTTAAAAAATTGGAAAAATTTTTTTTTTAAATTTTAGCGAGGGGTGGTCGTGAAAAATTTTAAAAAATTGGAAAATTTTTTTTTTTTTAATTTTAGCGAGGGGTGGTCGTGAAATACTTTAAAAAATTGTAAAAAATTTTTTGCAAAACTTTAGCGAGGGGTGGTCGTGAAAAATTTTAAAAAATTGTAAAATTTTTTTTTTTAATTTTAGCGAGGGGTGGTCGTGAAAAATTTTAAAAAATTGGAAAAATTTTTTTTTTTAATTTTAGCGAGGGGTGGTCGTGAAAAATTTTAAAAAATTTTGAAAAATTTTTTTTTTAATTTTAGCGAGGGGTGGTCGTGAATTACTTTAAAAAATTGTAAAAAATTTTTTGCAAAATTTTAGCGAGGAGTGGTCGTGAAATACTTTAAAAAATTGTAAAAAATTTTTTTCAAAATTTTAGCGAGGGGTGGTCGTGAAATACTTTAAAAAATTGGAAAAATTTTTTTTCAAAATTTTAGCGAGGGGTGGTCGTGAAAAATTTTAAAAAATTGGAAAAATTTTTTTTTTAAATTTTAGCGAGGGGTGGTCGTGAAAAATTTTAAAAAATTGTAAAATTTTTTTTTTTAATTTTAGCGAGGGGTGGTCGTGAAATACTTTAAAAAATTGTAAAATTTTTTTTTTTTAATTTTAGCGAGGGGTGGTCGTGAAATACTTTAAAAAATTGTAAAAAATTTTTTGCAAAATTTTAGCGAGGGGTGGTCGTGAAATACTTTAAAAAATTGTAAAAAATTTTTTTCAAAATTTTAGCGAGGGGTGGTCGTGAAAAATTTTAAAAAATTGGAAAAATTTTTTTTTTTAATTTTAGCGAGGGGTGTTTGTAAAATACTTTAAAAAATTGTAAAAAATTTTTTGCAAAATTTTAGCGAGGGGTGGTCGTGAAAAATTTTAAAAAATTGTAAAATTTTTTTTTTTAATTTTAGCGAGGGGTGGTCGTGAAAAATTTTAAAAAATTGGAAAAATTTTTTTTTTTAATTTTAGCGAGGGGTGGTCGTGAAATACTTTAAAAAATTGTATAAAATTTTTTGCAAAATTTTAGCGAGGGGGGGTCGTGAAAAATTTTAAAAAATTGGAAAAAATTTTTTTTTTAATTTTAGCGAGGGGTGGTCGTGAAAAATTTTAAAAAATTGGAAAAATTTTTTTTTTTAATTTTAGCGAGGGGTGGTCGTGAAAAATTTTAAAAAATTGGAAAAATTTTTTTTTTAAATTTTAGCGAGGGGTGTTCGTAAAATACTTTAAAAAATTGTAAAAAATTTTTTGCAAAATTTTAGCGAGGGGTGGTCGTGAAAAATTTTAAAAAATTGGAAAAATTTTTTTTTTAAATTTTAGCGAGGGGTGTTCGTAAAATACTTTAAAAAATTGTAAAAAATTTTTTTCAAAATTTTAGCGAGGGGTGGTCGTGAAAAATTTTAAAAAATTGTAAAAAATTTTTTTTTTAAATTTTAGCGAGGGGTGGTGGTGAAAAATTTTAAAAAATTGGAAAAATTTTTTTTTTAAATTTTAGCGAGGGGTGATCGTGAAAAATTTTAAAAAATTGGAAAATTTTTTTTTTTTAATTTTAGCGAGGGGTGGTCGTGAAATACTTTAAAAAATTGTAAAAAATTTTTTGCAAAACTTTAGCGAGGGGTGGTCGTGAAAAATTTTAAAAAATTGTAAAATTTTTTTTTTTAATTTTAGCGAGGGGTGGTCGTGAAAAATTTTAAAAAATTGGAAAATTTTTTTTTTTTAATTTTAGCGAGGGGTGGTCGTGAAAAATTTTAAAAAATTTTGAAAAATTTTTTTTTTAATTTTAGCGAGGGGTGGTCGTGAATTACTTTAAAAAATTGTACAAAATTTTTTTTTTAAATTTTAGCGAGGGGTGTTCGTAAAATACTTTAAAAAATTGTAAAAAATTTTTTGCAAAATTTTAGCGAGGGGTGGTCGTGAAAAATTTTAAAAAATTGTAAAAAATTTTTTTCAAAATTTTAGCGAGGGGTGGTCGTGAAAAATTTTAAAAAATTGGAAAATTTTTTTTTTTAAATTTTAGCGAGGGGTGTTCGTAAAATACTTTAAAAAATTGTAAAAAATTTTTTGCAAAATTTTAGCGAGGGGTGGTCGTGAAAAATTTTAAAAAATTGGAAAAATTTTTTTTTTAAATTTTAGCGAGGGGTGTTCGTAAAATACTTTAAAAAATTGTAAAAAATTTTTTGCAAAATTTTAGCGAGGGGAGGTCGTGAAAAATTTTAAAAAATTGTAAAAAATTTTTTTCAAAATTTTAGCGAGGGGTGGTCGTGAAAAATTTTAAAAAATTCGAAAAATTTTTTTTTTAAATTTTAGCGAGGGGTGTTCGTAAAATACTTTAAAAAATTGTAAAAAATTTTTTTCAAAATTTTAGCGAGGGGTGGTCGTGAAAAATTTTAAAAAATTGTAAAAAATTTTTTTTTTAAATTTTAGCGAGGGGTGGTGGTGAAAAATTTTAAAAAATTGGAAAAATTTTTTTTTTAAATTTTAGCGAGGGGTGGTCGTGAAAAATTTTAAAAAATTGGAAAATTTTTTTTTTTTTAATTTTAGCGAGGGGTGGTCGTGAAATACTTTAAAAAATTGTAAAAAATTTTTTGCAAAACTTTAGCGAGGGGTGGTCGTGAAAAATTTTAAAAAATTGTAAAATTTTTTTTTTAATTTTAGCGAGGGGTGGTCGTGAAAAATTTTAAAAAATTGGAAAAATTTTTTTTTTTAATTTTAGCGAGGGGTGGTCGTGAAAAATTTTAAAAAATTTTGAAAAATTTTTTTTTTAATTTTAGCGAGGGGTGGTCGTGAATTACTTTAAAAAATTGTAAAAAATTTTTTGCAAAATTTTAGCGAGGGGTGGTCGTGAAATACTTTAAAAAATTGTAAAAAATTTTTTTCAAAATTTTAGCGAGGGGTGGTCGTGAAATACTTTAAAAAATTGGAAAAATTTTTTTTCAAAATTTTAGCGAGGGGTGGTCGTGAAAAATTTTAAAAAATTGGAAAAATTTTTTTTTTAAATTTTAGCGAGGGGTGGTCGTGAAAAATTTTAAAAAATTGTAAAATTTTTTTTTTTAATTTTAGCGAGGGGTGGTCGTGAAATACTTTAAAAAATTGTAAAATTTTTTTTTTTTAATTTTAGCGAGGGGTGGTCGTGAAATACTTTAAAAAATTGTAAAAAATTTTTTGCAAAATTTTAGCGAGGGGTGGTCGTGAAATACTTTAAAAAATTGTAAAAAATTTTTTTCAAAATTTTAGCGAGGGGTGGTCGTGAAAAATTTTAAAAAATTGGAAAAATTTTTTTTTTTAATTTTAGCGAGGGGTGTTCGTAAAATACTTTAAAAAATTATAAAAAATTTTTTTCAAAATTTTAGCGAGGGGTGGTCGTGAAATACTTTAAAAAATTGGAAAAATTTTTTTTCAAAATTTTAGCGAGGGGTGGTCGTGAAAAATTTTAAAAAATTGGAAAAATTTTTTTTTTAAATTTTAGCGAGGGGTGGTCGTGAAAAATTTTAAAAAATTGGAAAAATTTTTTTTTTTAATTTTAGCGAGGGGTGTTTGTAAAATACTTTAAAAAATTGTAAAAAATTTTTTGCAAAATTTTAGCGAGGGGTGGTCGTGAAAAATTTTAAAAAATTGTAAAATTTTTTTTTTTTAATTTTAGCGAGGGGTGGTCGTGAAAAATTTTAAAAAATTGGAAAAATTTTTTTTTTTAATTTTAGCGAGGGGTGGTCGTGAAATACTTTAAAAAATTGTATAAAATTTTTTGCAAAATTTTAGCGAGGGGGGGTCGTGAAAAATTTTAAAAAATTGGAAAAAATTTTTTTTTTAATTTTAGCGAGGGGTGGTCGTGAAAAATTTTAAAAAATTGGAAAAATTTTTTTTTTTAATTTTAGCGAGGGGTGGTCGTGAAAAATTTTAAAAAATTGGAAAAATTTTTTTTTTAAATTTTAGCGAGGGGTGTTCGTAAAATACTTTAAAAAATTGTAAAAAATTTTTTGCAAAATTTTAGCGAGGGGTGGTCGTGAAAAATTTTAAAAAATTGGAAAAATTTTTTTTTTAAATTTTAGCGAGGGGTGTTCGTAAAATACTTTAAAAAATTGTAAAAAATTTTTTTCAAAATTTTAGCGAGGGGTGGTCGTGAAAAATTTTAAAAAATTGTAAAAAATTTTTTTTTTAAATTTTAGCGAGGGGTGGTGGTGAAAAATTTTAAAAAATTGGAAAAATTTTTTTTTTAAATTTTAGCGAGGGGTGATCGTGAAAAATTTTAAAAAATTGGAAAATTTTTTTTTTTTAATTTTAGCGAGGGGTGGTCGTGAAATACTTTAAAAAATTGTAAAAAATTTTTTGCAAAACTTTAGCGAGGGGTGGTCGTGAAAAATTTTAAAAAATTGTAAAATTTTTTTTTTTAATTTTAGCGAGGGGTGGTCGTGAAAAATTTTAAAAAATTGGAAAAATTTTTTTTTTTAATTTTAGCGAGGGGTGGTCGTGAAAAATTTTAAAAAATTTTGAAAAATTTTTTTTTTAATTTTAGCGAGGGGTGGTCGTGAATTACTTTAAAAAATTGTAAAAAATTTTTTGCAAAATTTTAGCGAGGGGTGGTCGTGAAATACTTTAAAAAATTGTAAAAAATTTTTTTCAAAATTTTAGCGAGGGGTGGTCGTGAAATACTTTAAAAAATTGGAAAAATTTTTTTTCAAAATTTTAGCGAGGGGTGGTCGTGAAAAATTTTAAAAAATTGGAAAAATTTTTTTTTTAAATTTTAGCGAGGGGTGGTCGTGAAAAATTTTAAAAAATTGTAAAATTTTTTTTTTTAATTTTAGCGAGGGGTGGTCGTGAAATACTTTAAAAAATTGTAAAATTTTTTTTTTTTAATTTTAGCGAGGGGTGGTCGTGAAATACTTTAAAAAATTGTAAAAAATTTTTTTCAAAATTTTAGCGAGGGGTGGTCGTGAAAAATTTTAAAAAATTGGAAAAATTTTTTTTTTTAATTTTAGCGAGGGGTGTTTGTAAAATACTTTAAAAAATTGTAAAAAATTTTTTGCAAAATTTTAGCGAGGGGTGGTCGTGAAAAATTTTAAAAAATTGTAAAATTTTTTTTTTTTAATTTTAGCGAGGGGTGGTCGTGAAAAATTTTAAAAAATTGGAAAAATTTTTTTTTTTAATTTTAGCGAGGGGTGGTCGTGAAATACTTTAAAAAATTGTATAAAATTTTTTGCAAAATTTTAGCGAGGGGGGGTCGTGAAAAATTTTAAAAAATTGGAAAAAATTTTTTTTTTAATTTTAGCGAGGGGTGGTCGTGAAAAATTTTAAAAAATTGGAAAAATTTTTTTTTTTAATTTTAGCGAGGGGTGGTCGTGAAAAATTTTAAAAAATTGGAAAAATTTTTTTTTTAAATTTTAGCGAGGGGTGTTCGTAAAATACTTTAAAAAATTGTAAAAAATTTTTTGCAAAATTTTAGCGAGGGGTGGTCGTGAAAAATTTTAAAAAATTGGAAAAATTTTTTTTTTAAATTTTAGCGAGGGGTGTTCGTAAAATACTTTAAAAAATTGTAAAAAATTTTTTTCAAAATTTTAGCGAGGGGTGGTCGTGAAAAATTTTAAAAAATTGTAAAAAATTTTTTTTTTAAATTTTAGCGAGGGGTGGTGGTGAAAAATTTTAAAAAATTGGAAAAATTTTTTTTTTAAATTTTAGCGAGGGGTGATCGTGAAAAATTTTAAAAAATTGGAAAATTTTTTTTTTTTAATTTTAGCGAGGGGTGGTCGTGAAATACTTTAAAAAATTGTAAAAAATTTTTTGCAAAACTTTAGCGAGGGGTGGTCGTGAAAAATTTTAAAAAATTGTAAAATTTTTTTTTTTAATTTTAGCGAGGGGTGGTCGTGAAAAATTTTAAAAAATTGGAAAATTTTTTTTTTTTAATTTTAGCGAGGGGTGGTCGTGAAAAATTTTAAAAAATTTTGAAAAATTTTTTTTTTAATTTTAGCGAGGGGTGGTCGTGAATTACTTTAAAAAATTGTACAAAATTTTTTTTTTAAATTTTAGCGAGGGGTGTTCGTAAAATACTTTAAAAAATTGTAAAAAATTTTTTGCAAAATTTTAGCGAGGGGTGGTCGTGAAAAATTTTAAAAAATTGTAAAAAATTTTTTTCAAAATTTTAGCGAGGGGTGGTCGTGAAAAATTTTAAAAAATTGGAAAATTTTTTTTTTTAAATTTTAGCGAGGGGTGTTCGTAAAATACTTTAAAAAATTGTAAAAAATTTTTTGCAAAATTTTAGCGAGGGGTGGTCGTGAAAAATTTTAAAAAATTGGAAAAATTTTTTTTTTAAATTTTAGCGAGGGGTGTTCGTAAAATACTTTAAAAAATTGTAAAAAATTTTTTGCAAAATTTTAGCGAGGGGAGGTCGTGAAAAATTTTAAAAAATTGTAAAAAATTTTTTTCAAAATTTTAGCGAGGGGTGGTCGTGAAAAATTTTAAAAAATTGGAAAAATTTTTTTTTTAAATTTTAGCGAGGGGTGTTCGTAAAATACTTTAAAAAATTGTAAAAAATTTTTTTCAAAATTTTAGCGAGGGGTGGTCGTGAAAAATTTTAAAAAATTGTAAAAAATTTTTTTTTTAAATTTTAGCGAGGGGTGGTGGTGAAAAATTTTAAAAAATTGGAAAAATTTTTTTTTTAAATTTTAGCGAGGGGTGGTCGTGAAAAATTTTAAAAAATTGGAAAATTTTTTTTTTTTTAATTTTAGCGAGGGGTGGTCGTGAAATACTTTAAAAAATTGTAAAAAATTTTTTGCAAAACTTTAGCGAGGGGTGGTCGTGAAAAATTTTAAAAAATTGTAAAATTTTTTTTTTAATTTTAGCGAGGGGTGGTCGTGAAAAATTTTAAAAAATTGGAAAAATTTTTTTTTTTAATTTTAGCGAGGGGTGGTCGTGAAAAATTTTAAAAAATTTTGAAAAATTTTTTTTTTAATTTTAGCGAGGGGTGGTCGTGAATTACTTTAAAAAATTGTAAAAAATTTTTTGCAAAATTTTAGCGAGGGGTGGTCGTGAAATACTTTAAAAAATTGTAAAAAATTTTTTTCAAAATTTTAGCGAGGGGTGGTCGTGAAATACTTTAAAAAATTGGAAAAATTTTTTTTCAAAATTTTAGCGAGGGGTGGTCGTGAAAAATTTTAAAAAATTGGAAAAATTTTTTTTTTAAATTTTAGCGAGGGGTGGTCGTGAAAAATTTTAAAAAATTGTAAAATTTTTTTTTTTAATTTTAGCGAGGGGTGGTCGTGAAATACTTTAAAAAATTGTAAAATTTTTTTTTTTTAATTTTAGCGAGGGGTGGTCGTGAAATACTTTAAAAAATTGTAAAAAATTTTTTGCAAAATTTTAGCGAGGGGTGGTCGTGAAATACTTTAAAAAATTGTAAAAAATTTTTTTCAAAATTTTAGCGAGGGGTGGTCGTGAAAAATTTTAAAAAATTGGAAAAATTTTTTTTTTTAATTTTAGCGAGGGGTGTTCGTAAAATACTTTAAAAAATTATAAAAAATTTTTTTCAAAATTTTAGCGAGGGGTGGTCGTGAAATACTTTAAAAAATTGGAAAAATTTTTTTTCAAAATTTTAGCGAGGGGTGGTCGTGAAAAATTTTAAAAAATTGGAAAAATTTTTTTTTTAAATTTTAGCGAGGGGTGGTCGTGAAAAATTTTAAAAAATTGTAAAATTTTTTTTTTTAATTTTAGCGAGGGGTGGTCGTGAAATACTTTAAAAAATTGTAAAATTTTTTTTTTTTAATTTTAGCGAGGGGTGGTCGTGAAATACTTTAAAAAATTGTAAAAAATTTTTTGCAAAATTTTAGCGAGGGGTGGTCGTGAAATACTTTAAAAAATTGTAAAAAATTTTTTTCAAAATTTTAGCGAGGGGTGGTCGTGAAAAATTTTAAAAAATTGTAAAAAATTTTTTTCAAAATTTTAGCGAGGGGTGGTCGTGAAAAATTTTAAAAAATTGGAAAAATTTTTTTTTTTAATTTTAGCGAGGGGTGTTCGTAAAATACTTTAAAAAATTGTAAAAAATTTTTTGCAAAATTTTAGCGAGGGGTGGTCGTGAAAAATTTTAAAAAATTGTAAAAAATTTTTTTCAAAATTTTAGCGAGGGGTGGTCGTGAAAAATTTTAAAAAATTGGAAAAATTTTTTTTTTAAATTTTAGCGAGGGGTGTTCGTAAAATACTTTAAAAAATTGTAAAAAATTTTTTGCAAAATTTTAGCGAGGGGTGGTCGTGAAAAATTTTAAAAAATTGGAAAAATTTTTTTTTTAAATTTTAGCGAGGGGTGTTCGTAAAATACTTTAAAAAATTGTAAAAAATTTTTTGCAAAATTTTAGCGAGGGGTGGTCGTGAAAAATTTTAAAAAATTGTAAAAAATTTTTTTCAAAATTTTAGCGAGGGGTGGTCGTGAAAAATTTTAAAAAATTGGAAAAATTTTTTTTTTAAATTTTAGCGAGGGGTGTTCGTAAAATACTTTAAAAAATTGTAAAAAATTTTTTTCAAAATTTTAGCGAGGGGTGGTCGTGAAAAATTTTAAAAAATTGTAAAAAATTTTTTTTTTAAATTTTAGCGAGGGGTGGTGGTGAAAAATTTTAAAAAATTGGAAAAATTTTTTTTTTAAATTTTAGCGAGGGGTGGTCGTGAAAAATTTTAAAAAATTGGAAAATTTTTTTTTTTTTAATTTTAGCGAGGGGTGGTCGTGAAATACTTTAAAAAATTGTAAAAAATTTTTTGCAAAACTTTAGCGAGGGGTGGTCGTGAAAAATTTTAAAAAATTGTAAAATTTTTTTTTTAATTTTAGCGAGGGGTGGTCGTGAAAAATTTTAAAAAATTGGAAAAATTTTTTTTTTTAATTTTAGCGAGGGGTGGTCGTGAAAAATTTTAAAAAATTTTGAAAAATTTTTTTTTTAATTTTAGCGAGGGGTGGTCGTGAATTACTTTAAAAAATTGTAAAAAATTTTTTGCAAAATTTTAGCGAGGGGTGGTCGTGAAATACTTTAAAAAATTGTAAAAAATTTTTTTCAAAATTTTAGCGAGGGGTGGTCGTGAAATACTTTAAAAAATTGGAAAAATTTTTTTTCAAAATTTTAGCGAGGGGTGGTCGTGAAAAATTTTAAAAAATTGGAAAAATTTTTTTTTTAAATTTTAGCGAGGGGTGGTCGTGAAAAATTTTAAAAAATTGTAAAATTTTTTTTTTTAATTTTAGCGAGGGGTGGTCGTGAAATACTTTAAAAAATTGTAAAATTTTTTTTTTTTAATTTTAGCGAGGGGTGGTCGTGAAATACTTTAAAAAATTGTAAAAAATTTTTTGCAAAATTTTAGCGAGGGGTGGTCGTGAAATACTTTAAAAAATTGTAAAAAATTTTTTTCAAAATTTTAGCGAGGGGTGGTCGTGAAAAATTTTAAAAAATTGTAAAAAATTTTTTTCAAAATTTTAGCGAGGGGTGGTCGTGAAAAATTTTAAAAAATTGGAAAAATTTTTTTTTTTAATTTTAGCGAGGGGTGTTCGTAAAATACTTTAAAAAATTGTAAAAAATTTTTTGCAAAATTTTAGCGAGGGGTGGTCGTGAAAAATTTTAAAAAATTGTAAAAAATTTTTTTCAAAATTTTAGCGAGGGGTGGTCGTGAAAAATTTTAAAAAATTGGAAAAATTTTTTTTTTAAATTTTAGCGAGGGGTGGTCGTGAAATACTTTAAAAAATTGTAAAAAATTTTTTTCAAAATTTTAGCGAGGGGTGGTCGTGAAATACTTTAAAAAATTGGAAAAATTTTTTTTCAAAATTTTAGCGAGGGGTGGTCGTGAAAAATTTTAAAAAATTGGAAAAATTTTTTTTTTAAATTTTAGCGAGGGGTGGTCGTGAAAAATTTTAAAAAATTGTAAAATTTTTTTTTTTAATTTTAGCGAGGGGTGGTCGTGAAATACTTTAAAAAATTGTAAAATTTTTTTTTTTTAATTTTAGCGAGGGGTGGTCGTGAAATACTTTAAAAAATTGTAAAAAATTTTTTGCAAAATTTTAGCGAGGGGTGGTCGTGAAATACTTTAAAAAATTGTAAAAAATTTTTTTCAAAATTTTAGCGAGGGGTGGTCGTGAAATACTTTAAAAAATTGGAAAAATTTTTTTTCAAAATTTTAGCGAGGGGTGGTCGTGAAAAATTTTAAAAAATTAGAAAAATTTTTTTTTTAAATTTTAGCGAGGGGTGGTCGTGAAAAATTTTAAAAAATTGGAAAATTTTTTTTTTTTTAATTTTAGCGAGGGGTGGTCGTGAAATACTTTAAAAAATTGTAAAAAATTTTTTGCAAAACTTTAGCGAGGGGTGGTCGTGAAAAATTTTAAAAAATTGTAAAATTTTTTTTTTTAATTTTAGCGAGGGGTGGTCGTGAAAAATTTTAAAAAATTGGAAAAATTTTTTTTTTTAATTTTAGCGAGGGGTGGTCGTGAAAAATTTTAAAAAATTTTGAAAAATTTTTTTTTTAATTTTAGCGAGGGGTGGTCGTGAATTACTTTAAAAAATTGTACAAAATTTTTTTTTTAAATTTTAGCGAGGGGTGTTCGTAAAATACTTTAAAAAATTGTAAAAAATTTTTTGCAAAATTTTAGCGAGGGGTGGTCGTGAAAAATTTTAAAAAATTGTAAAAAATTTTTTTCAAAATTTTAGCGAGGGGTGGTCGTGAAAAATTTTAAAAAATTGGAAAAATTTTTTTTTTAAATTTTAGCGAGGGGTGTTCGTAAAATACTTTAAAAAATTGTAAAAAATTTTTTGCAAAATTTTAGCGAGGGGTGGTCGTGAAAAATTTTAAAAAATTGTAAAATTTTTTTTTTTAATTTTAGCGAGGGGTGGTCGTGAAATACTTTAAAAAATTGTAAAATTTTTTTTTTTTAATTTTAGCGAGGGGTGGTCGTGAAATACTTTAAAAAATTGTAAAAAATTTTTTTCAAAATTTTAGCGAGGGGTGGTCGTGAAATACTTTAAAAAATTGGAAAAATTTTTTTTCAAAATTTTAGCGAGGGGTGGTCGTGAAAAATTTTAAAAAATTAGAAAAATTTTTTTTTTAAATTTTAGCGAGGGGTGGTCGTGAAAAATTTTAAAAAATTGGAAAATTTTTTTTTTTTTAATTTTAGCGAGGGGTGGTCGTGAAATACTTTAAAAAATTGTAAAAAATTTTTTGCAAAACTTTAGCGAGGGGTGGTCGTGAAAAATTTTAAAAAATTGTAAAATTTTTTTTTTTAATTTTAGCGAGGGGTGGTCGTGAAATACTTTAAAAAATTGTAAAATTTTTTTTTTTTAATTTTAGCGAGGGGTGGTCGTGAAATACTTTAAAAAATTGTAAAAAATTTTTTGCAAAATTTTAGCGAGGGGTGGTCGTGAAATACTTTAAAAAATTGTAAAAAATTTTTTTCAAAATTTTAGCGAGGGGTGGTCGTGAAATACTTTAAAAAATTGGAAAAATTTTTTTTCAAAATTTTAGCGAGGGGTGGTCGTGAAAAATTTTAAAAAATTAGAAAAATTTTTTTTTTAAATTTTAGCGAGGGGTGGTCGTGAAAAATTTTAAAAAATTGGAAAATTTTTTTTTTTTTAATTTTAGCGAGGGGTGGTCGTGAAATACTTTAAAAAATTGTAAAAAATTTTTTGCAAAACTTTAGCGAGGGGTGGTCGTGAAAAATTTTAAAAAATTGTAAAATTTTTTTTTTTAATTTTAGCGAGGGGTGGTCGTGAAAAATTTTAAAAAATTGGAAAAATTTTTTTTTTTAATTTTAGCGAGGGGTGGTCGTGAAAAATTTTAAAAAATTTTGAAAAATTTTTTTTTTAATTTTAGCGAGGGGTGGTCGTGAATTACTTTAAAAAATTGTACAAAATTTTTTTTTTAAATTTTAGCGAGGGGTGTTCGTAAAATACTTTAAAAAATTGTAAAAAATTTTTTGCAAAATTTTAGCGAGGGGTGGTCGTGAAAAATTTTAAAAAATTGTAAAAAATTTTTTTCAAAATTTTAGCGAGGGGTGGTCGTGAAAAATTTTAAAAAATTGGAAAAATTTTTTTTTTAAATTTTAGCGAGGGGTGTTCGTAAAATACTTTAAAAAATTGTAAAAAATTTTTTGCAAAATTTTAGCGAGGGGTGGTCGTGAAAAATTTTAAAAAATTGGAAAAATTTTTTTTTTAAATTTTAGCGAGGGGTGTTCGTAAAATACTTTAAAAAATTGTAAAAAATTTTTTGCAAAATTTTAGCGAGGGGTGGTCGTGAAAAATTTTAAAAAATTGTAAAAAATTTTTTTTTTAAATTTTAGCGAGGGGTGGTGGTGAAAAATTTTAAAAAATTGGAAAAATTTTTTTTTTAAATTTTAGCGAGGGGTGGTCGTGAAAAATTTTAAAAAATTGGAAAATTTTTTTTTTTTTAATTTTAGCGAGGGGTGGTCGTGAAATACTTTAAAAAATTGTAAAAAATTTTTTGCAAAACTTTAGCGAGGGGTGGTCGTGAAAAATTTTAAAAAATTGGAAAATTTTTTTTTTTTTAATTTTAGCGAGGGGTGGTGGTGAAAAATTTTAAAAAATTGGAAAAATTTTTTTTTTAAATTTTAGCGAGGGGTGGTCGTGAAAAATTTTAAAAAATTGGAAAATTTTTTTTTTTTTAATTTTAGCGAGGGGTGGTCGTGAATTACTTTAAAAAATTGTAAAAAATTTTTTGCAAAATTTTAGCGAGGGGTGGTCGTGAAATACTTTAAAAAATTGTAAAAAATTTTTTTCAAAATTTTAGCGAGGGGTGGTCGTGAAATACTTTAAAAAATTGGAAAAATTTTTTTTCAAAATTTTAGCGAGGGGTGGTCGTGAAAAATTTTAAAAAATTGGAAAAATTTTTTTTTTAAATTTTAGCGAGGGGTGGTCGTGAAAAATTTTAAAAAATTGTAAAATTTTTTTTTTTAATTTTAGCGAGGGGTGGTCGTGAAATACTTTAAAAAATTGTAAAATTTTTTTTTTTTAATTTTAGCGAGGGGTGGTCGTGAAATACTTTAAAAAATTGTAAAAAATTTTTTGCAAAATTTTAGCGAGGGGTGGTCGTGAAATACTTTAAAAAATTGTAAAAAATTTTTTTCAAAATTTTAGCGAGGGGTGGTCGTGAAAAATTTTAAAAAATTGGAAAAATTTTTTTTTTTAATTTTAGCGAGGGGTGTTCGTAAAATACTTTAAAAAATTGTAAAAAATTTTTTGCAAAATTTTAGCGAGGGGTGGTCGTGAAAAATTTTAAAAAATTGTAAAATTTTTTTTTTTTAATTTTAGCGAGGGGTGGTCGTGAAAAATTTTAAAAAATTGGAAAAATTTTTTTTTTTAATTTTAGCGAGGGGTGGTCGTGAAATACTTTAAAAAATTGTATAAAATTTTTTGCAAAATTTTAGCGAGGGGGGGTAGTGAAAAATTTTAAAAAATTGGAAAAAATTTTTTTTTTAATTTTAGCGAGGGGTGGTCGTGAAAAATTTTAAAAAATTGGAAAAATTTTTTTTTTTTGAATTTTAGCGAGGGGTGGTCATGAAATACTTTAAAAAATTGTAAAAAATTTTTTTCAAAATTTTAGCGAGGGGTGGTCGTGAAAAATTTTAAAAAATTGGAAACATTTTTTTTTTTAATTTTAGCGAGGGGTGGTCGTGAAATACTTTAAAAAATTGGA
The DNA here is from genome assembly GCA_951394055.1 of Villa cingulata. Lineage (NCBI taxonomy): Eukaryota > Metazoa > Arthropoda > Insecta > Diptera > Bombyliidae > Villa > Villa cingulata. The sequence goes on from OX596018.1 coordinate 28,571,071, forward strand.
AAAATTTTTTTTCAAAATTTTAGCGAGGGGTGGTCGTGAAAAATTTTAAAAAATTGGAAAAATTTTTTTTTTTAATTTTAGCGAGGGGTGGTCGTGAAAAATTTTAAAAAATTGGAAAAATTTTTTTTTTTAATTTTTTCGAGGGGTGGTCGTGAAATACTTTAAAAAATTGTAAAAAATTTTTTACAAAATTTTAGCGAGGGGTGGTCGTGAAATACTTTAAAAAATTGTAAAAAATTTTTTTCAAAATTTTAGCGAGGGGTGGTCGTGAAAAATTTTAAAAAATGGGAAAAATTTTTTTTTTAAATTTTAGCGAGGGGTGGTCGTGAAATACTTTAAAAAATTGTAAAAATTTTTTTTTTTAATTTTAGCGAGGGGTGGTCGTGAAAAATTTTAAAAAATTGGAAAAATTTTTTTTTTTAATTTTAGCGAGGGGTGGTCGTGAAAAATTTTAAAAAATTGGAAAAATTTTTTTTTTTAATTTTAGCGAGGGGTGGTCGTGAAAAATTTTAAAAAATTTTGAAAAATTTTTTTTTTAATTTTAGCGAGGGGTGGTCGTGAATTACTTTAAAAAATTGTAAAAAATTTTTTTCAAAATTTTAGCGAGGGGTGGTCGTGAAAAATTTTAAAAAATGGGAAAAATTTTTTTTTTAAATTTTAGCGAGGGGTGGTCGTGAAATACTTTAAAAAATTGTAAAAATTTTTTTTTTTAATTTTAGCGAGGGGTGGTCGTGAAAAATTTTAAAAAATTGGAAAAATTTTTTTTTTTAATTTTAGCGAGGGGTGGTCGTGAAAAATTTTAAAAAATTTTGAAAAATTTTTTTTTTAATTTTAGCGAGGGGTGGTCGTGAATTACTTTAAAAAATTGTAAAAAATTTTTTGCAAAATTTTAGCGAGGGGTGGTCGTGAAATACTTTAAAAAATTGTAAAAAATTTTTTTCAAAATTTTAGCGAGGGGTGGTCGTGAAATACTTTAAAAAATTGGAAAAATTTTTTTTCAAAATTTTAGCGAGGGGTGGTCGTGAAAAATTTTAAAAAATTGGAAAAATTTTTTTTTTAAATTTTAGCGAGGGGTGTTCGTAAAATACTTTAAAAAATTGTAAAAAATTTTTTGCAAAATTTTAGCGAGGGGTGGTCGTGAAATACTTTAAAAAATTGGAAAAATTTTTTTTCAAAATTTTAGCGAGGGGTGGTCGTGAAAAATTTTAAAAAATTGGAAAAATTTTTTTTTTAAATTTTAGCGAGGGGTGGTCGTGAAAAATTTTAAAAAATTGTAAAATTTTTTTTTTTAATTTTAGCGAGGGGTGGTCGTGAAATACTTTAAAAAATTGTAAAATTTTTTTTTTTTAATTTTAGCGAGGGGTGGTCGTGAAATACTTTAAAAAATTGTAAAAAATTTTTTGCAAAATTTTAGCGAGGGGTGGTCGTGAAATACTTTAAAAAATTGTAAAAAATTTTTTTCAAAATTTTAGCGAGGGGTGGTCGTGAAATACTTTAAAAAATTGGAAAAATTTTTTTTCAAAATTTTAGCGAGGGGTGGTCGTGAAAAATTTTAAAAAATTGGAAAAATTTTTTTTTTAAATTTTAGCGAGGGGTGGTCGTGAAAAATTTTAAAAAATTGTAAAATTTTTTTTTTTAATTTTAGCGAGGGGTGGTCGTGAAATACTTTAAAAAATTGTAAAATTTTTTTTTTTTAATTTTAGCGAGGGGTGGTCGTGAAATACTTTAAAAAATTGTAAAAAATTTTTTGCAAAATTTTAGCGAGGGGTGGTCGTGAAATACTTTAAAAAATTGTAAAAAATTTTTTTCAAAATTTTAGCGAGGGGTGGTCGTGAAAAATTTTAAAAAATTGGAAAAATTTTTTTTTTAAATTTTAGCGAGGGGTGTTCGTAAAATACTTTAAAAAATTGTAAAAAATTTTTTGCAAAATTTTAGCGAGGGGTGGTCGTGAAAAATTTTAAAAAATTGTAAAATTTTTTTTTTTTAATTTTAGCGAGGGGTGGTCGTGAAAAATTTTAAAAAATTGGAAAAATTTTTTTTTTAAATTTTAGCGAGGGGTGGTCGTGAAAAATTTTAAAAAATTGGAAAATTTTTTTTTTTTAATTTTAGCGAGGGGTGGTCGTAAAATACTTTAAAAAATTGTACAAAATTTTTTTTTTAAATTTTAGCGAGGGGTGTTCGTAAAATACTTTAAAAAATTGTAAAAAATTTTTTGCAAAATTTTAGCGAGGGGTGGTCGTGAAAAATTTTAAAAAATTGTAAAAAATTTTTTTCAAAATTTTAGCGAGGGGTGGTCGTGAAAAATTTTAAAAAATTGGAAAAATTTTTTTTTTAAATTTTAGCGAGGGGTGTTCGTAAAATACTTTAAAAAATTGTAAAAAATTTTTTTCAAAATTTTAGCGAGGAGTGGTCGTGAAAAATTTTAAAAAATTGTAAAAAATTTTTTTTTTTAATTTTAGCGAGGGGTGGTGGTGAAAAATTTTAAAAAATTGGAAAAATTTTTTTTTTAAATTTTAGCGAGGGGTGGTCGTGAAAAATTTTAAAAAATTGTAAAATTTTTTTTTTTTAATTTTAGCGAGGGGTGGTCGTGAAATACTTTAAAAAATTGTAAAAAATTTTTTTCAAAATTTTAGCGAGGGGAGGTCGTGAAAAATTTTAAAAAATTGGAAAATTTTTTTTTTAAATTTTAGCGAGGGGTGGTCGTGAAAAATTTTAAAAAATTGGAAAAATTTTTTTTTTAAATTTTAGCGAGGGGTGGTCGTGAAAAATTTTAAAAAATTGGAAAATTTTTTTTTTTTTAATTTTAGCGAGGGGTGGTCGTGAAATACTTTAAAAAATTGTAAAAAATTTTTTGCAAAACTTTAGCGAGGGGTGGTCGTGAAAAATTTTAAAAAATTGTAAAATTTTTTTTTTTAATTTTAGCGAGGGGTGGTCGTGAAATACTTTAAAAAATTGTAAAAATTTTTTTTTTAAATTTTAGCGAGGGGTGGTCGTGAAAAATTTTAAAAAATTGGAAAATTTTTTTTTTTTAATTTTAGCGAGGGGTGTTCTTAAAATACTTTAAAAAATTGTAAAAAATTTTTTGCAAAATTTTAGCGAGGGGTGGTCGTGAAAAATTTTAAAAAATTGTAAAATTTTTTTTTTTAATTTTAGCGAGGGGTGGTCGTGAAAAATTTTAAAAAATTGTAAAAAATTTTTTGCAAAATTTTAGCGAGGGGTGGTCGTGAAATACTTTAAAAAATTGTAAAAAATTTTTTTCAAAATTTTAGCGAGGGATGGTCGTGAAAAATTTTAAAAAATTGGAAAAATTTTTTTTTTAAATTTTAGCGAGAGGTGTTCGTAAAATACTTTAAAAAATTGTAAAAAATTTTTTGCAAAATTTTAGCGAGGGGTGGTCGTGAAAAATTTTAAAAAATTGTAAAAAATTTTTTTCAAAATTTTAGCGAGGGAGGTCGTGAAAAATTTTAAAAAATTGGAAAAATTTTTTTTTTAAATTTTAGCGAGGGGTGTTCGTAAAATACTTTAAAAAATTGTAAAAATTTTTTTTCAAAATTTTAGCGAGGGGTGGTCGTGAAATACTTTAAAAAATTGTAAAAAATTTTTTTCAAAATTTTAGCGAGGGGTGGTCGTGAAATACTTTAAAAAATTGTAAAAAATTTTTTTCAAAATTTTGGCGAGGGGGGTCGTGAAAAATTTTAAAAAATTGGAAAAATTTTTATTTTTTAATTTTAGCGAGGGGTGGTCGTGAAAAATTTTAAAAAATTGGAAAAATTTTTTTTTTAAATTTTAGCGAGGGGTGGTCGTGAAAAATTTTAAAAAATTGGAAAATTTTTTTTTTTTAATTTTAGCGAGGGGTGGTCGTGAAATACTTTAAAAAATTGTAAAAAATTTTTTGCAAAATTTTAGCGAGGGGTGGTCGTGAAAAATTTTAAAAATTTGGAAAAATTTTTTTTTTAAATTTTAGCGAGGGGTGGTCGTGAAATACTTTAAAAAATTGGAAAATTTTTTTTTTCTAATTTTAGCGAGGGGTGGTCGTGAAAAATTTTAAAAAATTGGAAAATTTTTTTTTTTTAATTTTAGCGAGGGGTGGTCGTGAAAAATTTTAAAAAATTGGAAAAATGTTTTTTTTAATTTTAGCGAGGGGTGGTCGTGAAAAATTTTAAAAAATTGGAAAAATTTTTTTTTTAAATTTTAGCGAGGGGTGGTCGTGAAAAATTTTAAAAAATTGGAAAAATTTTTTTTTTTAATTTTAGCGAGGGGTGGTCGTGAAATACTTTAAAAAATTGTAAAAAATTTTTTGCAAAATTTAAGCGAGGGGTGGTCGTGAAATGCTTTAAAAAATTGTAAAAAATGTTTTTCAAAATTTTGGCGAGGGGGGTCGTGAAAAATTTTAAAAAATTGGAAAAATTTTTATTTTTTAATTTTAGCGAGGGGTGGTCGTGAAATACTTTAAAAAATTGGAAAAATTTTTTTTTCTAATTTTAGCGAGGGGTGGTCGTGAAAAATTTTAAAAAATTGGAAAATTTTTTTTTTTAAATTTTAGCGAGGGGTGGTCGTGAAAAATTTTAAAAAATTGGAAAAATGTTTTTTTTAATTTTAGCGAGGGGTGGTCGTGAAATACTTTAAAAAATTGTAAAAAATTTTTTTCAAAATTTTAGCGAGGGGCGGTCGTGAAATACTTTAAAAAATTGTAAAAAATTTTTTTCAAAATTTTAGCGAGGGGTGGTCGTGAAAAATTTTAAAAAATTGGAAAAATTTTTTTTTTTAATTTTAGCGAGGGGTGGTCGTGAAATACTTTAAAAAATTGTAAAAAATTTTTTGCAAAATTTTAGCGAGGGGTGGTCGTGAAATACTTTAAAAAATTGTAAAAAATTTTTTTCAAAATTTTAGCGAGGGGTGGTCGTGAAAAATTTTAAAAAATTGGAAAAATTTTTTTTTTTAATTTTTTCGAGGGGTGGTCGTGAAATACTTTAAAAAATTGTAAAAAATTTTTTACAAAATTTTAGCGAGGGGTGGTCGTGAAATACTTTAAAAAATTGTAAAAAAATTTTTTTTTAATTTTAGCGAGGGGTGGTCGTGAAAAATTTTAAAAAATTGGAAAAATTTTTTTTTTTTAATTTTAGCGAGGGGTGGTCGTGAAAAATTTTAAAAAATGGGAAAAATTTTTTTTTTAAATTTTAGCGAGGGGTGGTCGTGAAATACTTTAAAAAATTGTAAAAATTTTTTTTTTTAATTTTAGCGAGGGGTGGTCGTGAAAAATTTTAAAAAATTGGAAAAATTTTTTTTTTTTAATTTTAGCGAGGGGTGGTCGTGAAAAATTTTTAAAAAATTGGAAAAATTTTTTTTTTCTAATTTTAGCGAGGGGTGGTCGTGAAAAATTTTAAAAAATTTTGAAAAATTTTTTTTTTAATTTTAGCGAGGGGAGGTCGTGAATTACTTTAAAAAATTGTAAAAAATTTTTTGCAAAATTTTAGCGAGGGGTGGTCGTGAAATACTTTAAAAAATTGTAAAAAATTTTTTTCAAAATTTTAGCGAGGGGTGGTCGTGAAATACTTTAAAAAATTGGAAAAATTTTTTTTCAAAATTTTAGCGAGGGGTGGTCGTGAAAAATTTTAAAAAATTGGAAAAATTTTTTTTTTTAATTTTAGCGAGGGGTGGTCGTGAAAAATTTTAAAAAATTGTAAAATTTTTTTTTTTAATTTTTACCGAGGGGTGGTCGTGAAATACTTTAAAAAATTGTAAAAAATTTTTTGCAAAATTTTAGCGAGGGGTGGTCGTGAAATACTTTAAAAAATTGTAAAAAATTTTTTTCAAAATTTTAGCGAGGGGTGGTCGTGAAAAATTTTAAAAAATTGGAAAAATTTTTTTTTTTAATTTTAGCGAGGGGTGTTCGTAAAATACTTTAAAAAATTGTAAAAAATTTTTTGCAAAATTTTAGCGAGGGGTGGTCGTGAAAAATTTTAAAAAATTGTAAAATTTTTTTTTTTTAATTTTAGCGAGGGGTGGTCGTGAAAAATTTTAAAAAATTGGAAAAATTTTTTTTTTTAATTTTAGCGAGGGGTGGTCGTGAAATACTTTAAAAAATTGTATAAAATTTTTTGCAAAATTTTAGCGAGGGGTGGTCGTGAAATACTTTAAAAAATTGTAAAAAATTTTTTTCAAAATTTTAGCGAGGGGTGGTCGTGAAAAATTTTAAAAAATTGGAAAAATTTTTTTTTTTAATTTTAGCGAGGGGTGTTCGTAAAATACTTTAAAAAATTGTAAAAAATTTTTTTCAAAATTTTAGCGAGGGGTGGTCGTGAAAAATTTTAAAAAATTGGAAACATTTTTTTTTTTAATTTTAGCGAGGGGTGGTCGTGAAATACTTTAAAAAATTGGAAAAATTTTTTTTCAAAATTTTAGCGAGGGGTGGTCGTGAAAAATTTTAAAAAATTGGAAAAATTTTTTTTTTTAATTTTAGCGAGGGGTGGTCGTGAAAAATTTTAAAAAATTGGAAAAATTTTTTTTTTTAATTTTTTCGAGGGGTGGTCGTGAAATACTTTAAAAAATTGTAAAAAATTTTTTACAAAATTTTAGCGAGGGGTTGTCGTGAAATACTTTAAAAAATTGTAAAAAATTTTTTTCAAAATTTTAGCGAGGGGTGGTCGTGAAAAATTTTAAAAAATGGGAAAAATTTTTTTTTTAAATTTTAGCGAGGGGTGGTCGTGAAATACTTTAAAAAATTGTAAAAATTTTTTTTTTTAATTTTAGCGAGGGGTGGTCGTGAAAAATTTTAAAAAATTGGAAAAATTTTTTTTTTTAATTTTAGCGAGGGGTGGTCGTGAAAAATTTTAAAAAATTTTGAAAAATTTTTTTTTTAATTTTAGCGAGGGGTGGTCGTGAATTACTTTAAAAAATTGTAAAAAATTTTTTGCAAAATTTTAGCGAGGGGTGGTCGTGAAATACTTTAAAAAATTGTAAAAAATTTTTTTCAAAATTTTAGCGAGGGGTGGTCGTGAAATACTTTAAAAAATTGGAAAAATTTTTTTTCAAAATTTTAGCGAGGGGTGGTCGTGAAAAATTTTAAAAAATTGGAAAAATTTTTTTTTTAAATTTTAGCGAGGGGTGGTCGTGAAAAATTTTAAAAAATTGTAAAATTTTTTTTTTTAATTTTAGCGAGGGGTGGTCGTGAAATACTTTAAAAAATTGTAAAATTTTTTTTTTTTAATTTTAGCGAGGGGTGGTCGTGAAATACTTTAAAAAATTGTAAAAAATTTTTTGCAAAATTTTAGCGAGGGGTGGTCGTGAAATACTTTAAAAAATTGTAAAAAATTTTTTTCAAAATTTTAGCGAGGGGTGGTCGTGAAAAATTTTAAAAAATTGGAAAAATTTTTTTTTTAAATTTTAGCGAGGGGTGTTCGTAAAATACTTTAAAAAATTGGAAAAATTTTTTTTTTAAATTTTAGCGAGGGGTGGTCGTGAAAAATTTTAAAAAATTGGAAAATTTTTTTTTTTTAATTTTAGCGAGGGGTGGTCGTAAAATACTTTAAAAAATTGTACAAAATTTTTTTTTTAAATTTTAGCGAGGGGTGTTCGTAAAATACTTTAAAAAATTGTAAAAAATTTTTTGCAAAATTTTAGCGAGGGGTGGTCGTGAAAAATTTTAAAAAATTGTAAAAAATTTTTTACAAAATTTTAGCGAGGGGTGGTCGTGAAATACTTTAAAAAATTGTAAAAAATTTTTTTCAAAATTTTAGCGAGGGGTGGTCGTGAAAAATTTTAAAAAATGGGAAAAATTTTTTTTTTAAATTTTAGCGAGGGGTGGTCGTGAAATACTTTAAAAAATTGTAAAAATTTTTTTTTTTAATTTTAGCGAGGGGTGGTCGTGAAAAATTTTAAAAAATTGGAAAAATTTTTTTTTTTAATTTTAGCGAGGGGTGGTCGTGAAAAATTTTAAAAAATTGGAAAAATTTTTTTTTTTAATTTTAGCGAGGGGTGGTCGTGAAAAATTTTAAAAAATTTTGAAAAATTTTTTTTTTAATTTTAGCGAGGGGTGGTCGTGAATTACTTTAAAAAATTGTAAAAAATTTTTTGCAAAATTTTAGCGAGGGGTGGTCGTGAAATACTTTAAAAAATTGTAAAAAATTTTTTTCAAAATTTTAGCGAGGGGTGGTCGTGAAATACTTTAAAAAATTGGAAAAATTTTTTTTCAAAATTTTAGCGAGGGGTGGTCGTGAAAAATTTTAAAAAATTGGAAAAATTTTTTTTTTTAATTTTAGCGAGGGGTGGTCGTGAAAAATTTTAAAAAATTGTAAAATTTTTTTTTTTAATTTTAGCGAGGGGTGGTCGTGAAATACTTTAAAAAATTGTAAAAAATTTTTTGCAAAATTTTAGCGAGGGGTGGTCGTGAAATACTTTAAAAAATTGTAAAAAATTTTTTTCAAAATTTTAGCGAGGGGTGGTCGTGAAAAATTTTAAAAAATTGGAAAAATTTTTTTTTTTAATTTTAGCGAGGGGTGTTCGTAAAATACTTTAAAAAATTGTAAAAAATTTTTTGCAAAATTTTAGCGAGGGGTGGTCGTGAAAAATTTTAAAAAATTGTAAAATTTTTTTTTTTTAATTTTAGCGAGGGGTGGTCGTGAAAAATTTTAAAAAATTGGAAAAATTTTTTTTTTTAATTTTAGCGAGGGGTGGTCGTGAAATACTTTAAAAAATTGTATAAAATTTTTTGCAAAATTTTAGCGAGGGGGGGTCGTGAAAAATTTTAAAAAATTGGAAAAAATTTTTTTTTTAATTTTAGCGAGGGGTGGTCGTGAAAAATTTTAAAAAATTGGAAAAATTTTTTTTTTAATTTTAGCGAGGGGTGGTCATGAAATACTTTAAAAAATTGTAAAAAATTTTTTTCAAAATTTTAGCGAGGGGTGGTCGTGAAAAATTTTAAAAAATTGGAAACATTTTTTTTTTTAATTTTAGCGAGGGGTGGTCGTGAAATACTTTAAAAAATTGGAAAAATTTTTTTTCAAAATTTTAGCGAGGGGTGGTCGTGAAAAATTTTAAAAAATTGGAAAAATTTTTTTTTTTAATTTTAGCGAGGGGTGGTCGTGAAAAATTTTAAAAAATTGGAAAAATTTTTTTTTTTAATTTTTTCGAGGGGTGGTCGTGAAATACTTTAAAAAATTGTAAAAAATTTTTTACAAAATTTTAGCGAGGGGTGGTCGTGAAATACTTTAAAAAATTGTAAAAAATTTTTTTCAAAATTTTAGCGAGGGGTGGTCGTGAAAAATTTTAAAAAATGGGAAAAATTTTTTTTTTAAATTTTAGCGAGGGGTGGTCGTGAAATACTTTAAAAAATTGTAAAAATTTTTTTTTTTAATTTTAGCGAGGGGTGGTCGTGAAAAATTTTAAAAAATTGGAAAATTTTTTTTTTTTAATTTTAGCGAGGGGTGGTCGTGAAAAATTTTAAAAAATTTTGAAAAATTTTTTTTTTAATTTTAGCGAGGGGTGGTCGTGAATTACTTTAAAAAATTGTAAAAAATTTTTTGCAAAATTTTAGCGAGGGGTGGTCGTGAAATACTTTAAAAAATTGTAAAAAATTTTTTTCAAATTTTAGCGAGGGGTGGTCGTGAAATACTTTAAAAAATTGGAAAAATTTTTTTTCAAAATTTTAGCGAGGGGTGGTCGTGAAAAATTTTAAAAAATTGGAAAAATTTTTTTTTTAAATTTTAGCGAGGGGTGGTCGTGAAAAATTTTAAAAAATTGTAAAATTTTTTTTTTTAATTTTAGCGAGGGGTGGTCGTGAAATACTTTAAAAAATTGTAAAATTTTTTTTTTTTAATTTTAGCGAGGGGTGGTCGTGAAATACTTTAAAAAATTGTAAAAAATTTTTTGCAAAATTTTAGCGAGGGGTGGTCGTGAAATACTTTAAAAAATTGTAAAAAATTTTTTTCAAAATTTTAGCGAGGGGTGGTCGTGAAAAATTTTAAAAAATTGGAAAAATTTTTTTTTTAAATTTTAGCGAGGGGTGTTCGTAAAATACTTTAAAAAATTGTAAAAAATTTTTTGCAAAATTTTAGCGAGGGGTGGTCGTGAAAAATTTTAAAAAATTGTAAAATTTTTTTTTTTTTAATTTTAGCGAGGGGTGGTCGTGAAAAATTTTAAAAAATTGGAAAAATTTTTTTTTTAAATTTTAGCGAGGGGTGGTCGTGAAAAATTTTAAAAAATTGGAAAATTTTTTTTTTTAATTTTAGCGAGGGGTGGTCGTAAAATACTTTAAAAAATTGTACAAAATTTTTTTTTTAAATTTTAGCGAGGGGTGTTCGTAAAATACTTTAAAAAATTGTAAAAAATTTTTTGCAAAATTTTAGCGAGGGGTGGTCGTGAAAAATTTTAAAAAATTGTAAAAAATTTTTTTCAAAATTTTAGCGAGGGGTGGTCGTGAAAAATTTTAAAAAATTGGAAAAATTTTTTTTTTAAATTTTAGCGAGGGGTGTTCGTAAAATACTTTAAAAAATTGTAAAAAATTTTTTTCAAAATTTTAGCGAGGAGTGGTCGTGAAAAATTTTAAAAAATTGTAAAAAATTTTTTTTTTAAATTTTAGCGAGGGGTGGTGGTGAAAAATTTTAAAAAATTGGAAAAATTTTTTTTTTAAATTTTAGCGAGGGGTGGTCGTGAAAAATTTTAAAAAATTGTAAAATTTTTTTTTTTTAATTTTAGCGAGGGGTGGTCGTGAAATACTTTAAAAAATTGTAAAAAATTTTTTTCAAAATTTTAGCGAGGGGAGGTCGTGAAAAATTTTAAAAAATTGGAAAAATTTTTTTTTAAATTTTAGCGAGGGGTGGTCGTGAAAAATTTTAAAAAATTGGAAAAATTTTTTTTTAAATTTTAGCGAGGGGTGGTCGTGAAAAATTTTAAAAAATTGGAAAATTTTTTTTTTTTTAATTTTAGCGAGGGGTGGTCGTGAAATACTTTAAAAAATTGTAAAAAATTTTTTGCAAAACTTTAGCGAGGGGTGGTCGTGAAAAATTTTAAAAAATTGTAAAATTTTTTTTTTTAATTTTAGCGAGGGGTGGTCGTGAAATACTTTAAAAAATTGTAAAAATTTTTTTTTTAAATTTTAGCGAGGGGTGGTCGTGAAAAATTTTAAAAAATTGGAAAATTTTTTTTTTTTAATTTTAGCGAGGGGTGTTCTTAAAATACTTTAAAAAATTGTAAAAAATTTTTTGCAAAATTTTAGCGAGGGGTGGTCGTGAAAAATTTTAAAAAATTGTAAAATTTTTTTTTAATTTTAGCGAGGGGTGGTCGTGAAATACTTTAAAAAATTGTAAAATTTTTTTTTTTTAATTTTAGCGAGGGGTGGTCGTGAAATACTTTAAAAAATTGTAAAAAATTTTTTGCAAAATTTTAGCGAGGGGGGGTCATGAAATACTTTAAAAAATTGTAAAAAATTTTTTTCAAAATTTTAGCGAGGGGTGGTCGTGAAAAATTTTAAAAAATTGGAAAAATTTTTTTTTTAAATTTTAGCGAGGGGTGTTCGTAAAATACTTTAAAAAATTGTAAAAAATTTTTTGCAAAATTTTAGCGAGGGGTGGTCGTGAAAAATTTTAAAAAATTGTAAAATTTTTTTTTTTAATTTTAGCGAGGGGTGGTCGTGAAATACTTTAAAAAATTGTAAAAAATTTTTTGCAAAATTTTAGCGAGGGGTGGTCGTGAAATACTTTAAAAAATTGTAAAAAATTTTTTTCAAAATTTTAGCGAGGGGTGGTCGTGAAAAATTTTAAAAAATTGGAAAAATTTTTTTTTTTAATTTTAGCGAGGGGTGGTCGTGAAATACTTTAAAAAATTGTAAAAAATTTTTTTCAAAATTTTAGCGAGGGGTGGTCGTGAAAAATTTTAAAAAATTGGAAAAATTTTTTTTTTTAATTTTAGCGAGGGGTGGTCGTGAAATACTTTAAAAAATTGGAAAAATTTTTTTTTCTAATTTTAGCGAGGGGTGGTCGTGAAAAATTTTAAAAAATTGGAAAAATTTTTTTTTTGAATTTTTGCGAGGGGTGGTCGTGAAAAATTTTAAAAAATTGGAAAAATTTTTTTTTTAAATTTTAGCGAGGGGTGGTCGTGAAAAATTTTAAAAAATTGGAAAAATTTTTTTTTTTAATTTTAGCGAGGGGTGGTCGTGAAATACTTTAAAAAATTGTAAAAAATTTTTTGCAAAATTTTAGCGAGGGGTGGTCGTGAAATACTTTAAAAAATTGTAAAAAATTTTTTTCAAAATTTTAGCGAGGGGTGGTCGTGAAAAATTTTAAAAAATTGGAAAAATTTTTTTTTTAATTTTAGCGAGGGGTGGTCGTGAAATACTTTAAAAAATTGTAAAAAATTTTTTTCAAAATTTTAGCGAGGGGTGGTCGTGAAAAATTTTAAAAAATTGGAAAAATTTTTTTTTTAAATTTTAGCGAGGGGTGGTCGTGAAAAATTTTAAAAAATTGGAAAAATTTTTTTTTTAAATTTTAGCGAGGGGTGGTCGTGAAAAATTTTAAAAAATTGTAAAATTTTTTTTTTTAATTTTAGCGAGGGGTGGTCGTGAAATACTTTAAAAAATTGTAAAAAATTTTTTTCAAAATTTTAGCGAGGGGTGGTCGTGAAAAATTTTAAAAAATTGGAAAAATTTTTTTTTAAATTTTAGCGAGGGGTGGTCGTGAAAAATTTTAAAAAATTGGAAAAATTTTTTTTTTAAATTTTAGCGAGGGGTGGTCGTGAAAAATTTTAAAAAATTGGAAAATTTTTTTTTTTAATTTTAGCGAGGGGTGGTCGTGAAATACTTTAAAAAATTGTAAAAAATTTTTTTCAAAATTTTAGCGAAGGGTGGTCGTGAAAAATTTTAAAAAATTGGAAAAATTTTTTTTTTTAATTTTAGCGAGGGGTGGTCGTGAAATACTTTAAAAAATTGGAAAAATTTTTTTTTCTAATTTTAGCGAGGGGTGGTCGAGAAAAATTTTAAAAAATTGGAAAATTTTTTTTTTTAAATTTTAGCGAGGGGTGGTCGTGAAAAATTTTAAAAAATTGGAAAAATGTTTTTTTTAATTTTAGCGAGGGGTGGTCGTGAAAAATTTTAAAAAATTGGAAAAATTTTTTTTTTAAATTTTAGCGAGGGGTGGTCGTGAAAAATTTTAAAAAATTGGAAAAATTTTTTTTTAAATTTTAGCGAGGGGTGGTCGTGAAAAATTTTAAAAAATTGGAAAAATTTTTTTTTTTAATTTTAGCGAGGGGTGGTCGTGAAATACTTTAAAAAATTGTAAAAAATTTTTTGCAAAATTTAAGCGAGGGGTGGTCGTGAAATACTTTAAAAAATTGTAAAAAATTTTTTTCAAAATTTTGGCGAGGGGTGGTCGTGAAAAATTTTAAAAAATTGGAAAAATTTTTATTTTTTAATTTTAGCGAGGGGTGGTCGTGAAAAATTTTAAAAAATTGGAAAAATTTTTTTTTTTAATTTTAGCGAGGGGTGGTCGTGAAATACTTTAAAAAATTGTAAAAAATTTTTTTCAAAATTTTAGCGAGGGGTGGTCGTGAAAAATTTTAAAAAATTGGAAAAATTTTTTTTTTTAATTTTAGCGAGGGGTGGTCGTGAAATACTTTAAAAAATTGTAAAAAATTTTTTTCAAAATTTTAGCGAGGGGTGGTCGTGAAAAATTTTAAAAAATTGGAAAAATTTTTTTTTTAATTTTAGCGAGGGGTGGTCGTGAAATACTTTAAAAAATTGGAAAAATTTTTTTTTTAATTTTAGCGAGGGGTGGTCGTGAAATACTTTAAAAAATTGGAAAAATTTTTTTTTCTAATTTTAGCGAGGGGTGGTCGTGAAAAATTTTAAAAAATTGGAAAAATTTTTTTTTTTAAATTTTTGCGAGGGGTGGTCGTGAAAAATTTTAAAAAATTGGAAAAATTTTTTTTTTAATTTTAGCAAGGGGTGGTCGTGAAATACTTTAAAAAATTGTAAAAAATTTTTTGCAAAATTTTAGCGAGGGGTGGTCGTGAAATACTTTAAAAAATTGTAAAAAATTTTTTTCAAAATTTTAGCGAGGGGTGGTCGTGAAATACTTTAAAAAATTGGAAAAATTTTTTTTCAAAATTTTAGCGAGGGGTGGTCGTGAAAAATTTTAAAAAATTGGAAATTTTTTTTTTTAAATTTTAGCGAGGGGTGGTCGTGAAAAATTTTAAAAAATTGGAAAAATTTTTTTTTTTAATTTTAGCGAGGGGTGGTCGTGAAATACTTTAAAAAATTGTATAAAATTTTTTGCAAAATTTTAGCGAGGGGGGGTCGTGAAAAATTTTAAAAAATTGGAAAAAAATTTTTTTTAAATTTTAGCGAGGGGTGGTCGTGAAAAATTTTAAAAAATTGGAAAAATTTTTTTTAATTTTAGCGAGGGGTGGTCGTGAAATACTTTAAAAAATTGTAAAAAATTTTTTTTTAATTTTAGCGAGGGGTGGTCGTGAAATACTTTAAAAAATTGTAAAAAATTTTTTACAAAATTTTAGCGAGGGGTGGTCGTGAAATACTTTAAAAAATTGTAAAAAATTTTTTTCAAAATTTTAGCGAGGGGTGGTCGTGAAATACTTTAAAAAATTGTAAAAAATTTTTTGCAAAATTTTAGCGAGGGGTGGTCGTGAAAAATTTTAAAAAATTGGAAAAATTTTTTTTCAAAATTTTAGCGAGGGGTGGTCGTGAAAAATTTTAAAAAATTGGAAAATTTTTTTTTTTAAATTTTAGCGAGGGGTGGTCGTGAAAAATTTTAAAAAATTGGAAAAATTTTTTTTTTTAATTTTAGCGAGGGGTGGTCGTGAAATACTTTAAAAAATTGTATAAAATTTTTTGCAAAATTTTAGCGAGGGGGGGTCGTGAAAAATTTTAAAAAATTGGAAAAAAATTTTTTTTAAATTTTAGCGAGGGGTGGTCGTGAAAAATTTTAAAAAATTGGAAAAATTTTTTTTTTAATTTTAGCGAGGGGTGGTCGTGAAATACTTTAAAAAATTGTAAAAAATTTTTTTTTAATTTTAGCGAGGGGTGGTCGTGAAATACTTTAAAAAATTGTAAAAAATTTTTTACAAAATTTTAGCGAGGGGTGGTCGTGAAATACTTTAAAAAATTGGAAAAATTTTTTTTTTTAATTTTAGCGAGGGGTGGTCATGAAATACTTTAAAAAATTGTAAAAAATTTTTTTCAAAATTTTAGCGAGGGGTGGTCGTGAAAAATTTTAAAAAATTGGAAACATTTTTTTTTTTAATTTTAGCGAGGGGTGGTCGTGAAATACTTTAAAAAATTGGAAAAATTTTTTTTTCTAATTTTAGCGAGGGGTGGTCGTGAAAAATTTTAAAAAATTGGAAAAATTTTTTTTTTTAAATTTTTGCGAGGGGTGGTCGTGAAAAATTTTAAAAAATTGGAAAAATTTTTTTTTTAATTTTAGCGAGGGGTGGTCGTGAAATACTTTAAAAAATTGTAAAAAATTTTTTGCAAAATTTTAGCGAGGGGTGGTCGTGAAATACTTTAAAAAATTGTAAAAAATTTTTTTCAAAATTTTAGCGAGGGGTGGTCGTGAAATACTTTAAAAAATTGGAAAAATTTTTTTTCAAAATTTTAGCGAGGGGTGGTCGTGAAAAATTTTAAAAAATTGGAAAATTTTTTTTTTTAAATTTTAGCGAGGGGTGGTCGTGAAAAATTTTAAAAAATTGGAAAAATTTTTTTTTTTTAATTTTAGCGAGGGGTGGTCGTGAAATACTTTAAAAAATTGTAAAAAATCTTTTGCAAAATTTTAGCGAGGGGTGGTCGTGAAAAATTTTAAAAAATTGGAAAAATTTTTTTTTTTAATTTTAGCGAGGGGTGGTCGTGAAATACTTTAAAAAATTGTATAAAATTTTTTGCAAAATTTTAGCGAGGGGGGGTCGTGAAAAATTTTAAAAAATTGGAAAAAAATTTTTTTTAAATTTTAGCGAGGGGTGGTCGTGAAAAATTTTAAAAAATTGGAAAAATTTTTTTTTTAATTTTAGCGAGGGGTGGTCGTGAAATACTTTAAAAAATTGTAAAAAATTTTTTTTTAATTTTAGCGAGGGGTGGTCGTGAAATACTTTAAAAAATTGTAAAAAATTTTTTACAAAATTTTAGCGAGGGGTGGTCGTGAAATACTTTAAAAAATTGTAAAAAATTTTTTTTTTAAATTTTAGCGTGGGGTGGTCGTGAAAAATTTTAAAAAATTGGAAAAATTTTTTTTTTAATTTTAGCGAGGGGTGGTCGTGAAATACTTTAAAAAATTGTAAAAAATTTTTTTTTAATTTTAGCGAGGGGTGGTCGTGAAAAATTTTAAAAAATTGGAAAAATTTTTTTTTTTAATTTTAGCGAGGGGTGGTCGTGAAATACTTTAAAAAATTGTATAAAATTTTTTGCAAAATTTTAGCGTGGGGGGGTCGTGAAAAATTTTAAAAAATTGGAAAAATTTTTTTTTTTAATTTTAGCGAGGGGTGGTCGTGAAATACTTTAAAAAATTGTATAAAATTTTTTGCAAAATTTTAGCGAGGGGGGGTCGTGAAAAATTTTAAAAAATTGGAAAAAAATTTTTTTTAAATTTTAGCGAGGGGTGGTCGTGAAAAATTTTAAAAAATTGGAAAAATTTTTTTTTTAATTTTAGCGAGGGGTGGTCGTGAAATACTTTAAAAAATTGGAAAAATTTTTTTTTTTAATTTTAGCGAGGGGTGGTCGTGAAATACTTTAAAAAATTGTATAAAATTTTTTGCAAAATTTTAGCGAGGGGTGGTCGTGAAATACTTTAAAAAATTGTAAAAAATTTTTTTCAAAATTTTAGCGAGGGGTGGTCGTGAAAAATTTTAAAAAATTGGAAAAATTTTTTTTTTTAATTTTAGCGAGGGGTGTTCGTAAAATACTTTAAAAAATTGTAAAAAATTTTTTTCAAAATTTTAGCGAGGGGTGGTCGTGAAAAATTTTAAAAAATTGGAAACATTTTTTTTTTTAATTTTAGCGAGGGGTGGTCGTGAAATACTTTAAAAAATTGGAAAAATTTTTTTTCAAAATTTTAGCGAGGGGTGGTCGTGAAAAATTTTAAAAAATTGGAAAAATTTTTTTTTTTAATTTTAGCGAGGGGTGGTCGTGAAAAATTTTAAAAAATTGGAAAAATTTTTTTTTTTAATTTTTTCGAGGGGTGGTCGTGAAATACTTTAAAAAATTGTAAAAAATTTTTTACAAAATTTTAGCGAGGGGTTGTCGTGAAATACTTTAAAAAATTGTAAAAAATTTTTTTCAAAATTTTAGCGAGGGGTGGTCGTGAAAAATTTTAAAAAATGGGAAAAATTTTTTTTTTAAATTTTAGCGAGGGGTGGTCGTGAAATACTTTAAAAAATTGTAAAAATTTTTTTTTTTAATTTTAGCGAGGGGTGGTCGTGAAAAATTTTAAAAAATTGGAAAAATTTTTTTTTTTAATTTTAGCGAGGGGTGGTCGTGAAAAATTTTAAAAAATTTTGAAAAATTTTTTTTTTAATTTTAGCGAGGGGTGGTCGTGAATTACTTTAAAAAATTGTAAAAAATTTTTTGCAAAATTTTAGCGAGGGGTGGTCGTGAAATACTTTAAAAAATTGTAAAAAATTTTTTTCAAAATTTTAGCGAGGGGTGGTCGTGAAATACTTTAAAAAATTGGAAAAATTTTTTTTCAAAATTTTAGCGAGGGGTGGTCGTGAAAAATTTTAAAAAATTGGAAAAATTTTTTTTTTAAATTTTAGCGAGGGGTGGTCGTGAAAAATTTTAAAAAATTGTAAAATTTTTTTTTTTAATTTTAGCGAGGGGTGGTCGTGAAATACTTTAAAAAATTGTAAAATTTTTTTTTTTTAATTTTAGCGAGGGGTGGTCGTGAAATACTTTAAAAAATTGTAAAAAATTTTTTGCAAAATTTTAGCGAGGGGTGGTCGTGAAATACTTTAAAAAATTGTAAAAAATTTTTTTCAAAATTTTAGCGAGGGGTGGTCGTGAAAAATTTTAAAAAATTGGAAAAATTTTTTTTTTAAATTTTAGCGAGGGGTGTTCGTAAAATACTTTAAAAAATTGGAAAAATTTTTTTTTTAAATTTTAGCGAGGGGTGGTCGTGAAAAATTTTAAAAAATTGGAAAATTTTTTTTTTTTAATTTTAGCGAGGGGTGGTCGTAAAATACTTTAAAAAATTGTACAAAATTTTTTTTTTAAATTTTAGCGAGGGGTGTTCGTAAAATACTTTAAAAAATTGTAAAAAATTTTTTGCAAAATTTTAGCGAGGGGTGGTCGTGAAAAATTTTAAAAAATTGTAAAAAATTTTTTACAAAATTTTAGCGAGGGGTGGTCGTGAAATACTTTAAAAAATTGTAAAAAATTTTTTTCAAAATTTTAGCGAGGGGTGGTCGTGAAAAATTTTAAAAAATGGGAAAAATTTTTTTTTTAAATTTTAGCGAGGGGTGGTCGTGAAATACTTTAAAAAATTGTAAAAATTTTTTTTTTTAATTTTAGCGAGGGGTGGTCGTGAAAAATTTTAAAAAATTGGAAAAATTTTTTTTTTTAATTTTAGCGAGGGGTGGTCGTGAAAAATTTTAAAAAATTGGAAAAATTTTTTTTTTTAATTTTAGCGAGGGGTGGTCGTGAAAAATTTTAAAAAATTTTGAAAAATTTTTTTTTTAATTTTAGCGAGGGGTGGTCGTGAATTACTTTAAAAAATTGTAAAAAATTTTTTGCAAAATTTTAGCGAGGGGTGGTCGTGAAATACTTTAAAAAATTGTAAAAAATTTTTTTCAAAATTTTAGCGAGGGGTGGTCGTGAAATACTTTAAAAAATTGGAAAAATTTTTTTTCAAAATTTTAGCGAGGGGTGGTCGTGAAAAATTTTAAAAAATTGGAAAAATTTTTTTTTTTAATTTTAGCGAGGGGTGGTCGTGAAAAATTTTAAAAAATTGTAAAATTTTTTTTTTTAATTTTAGCGAGGGGTGGTCGTGAAATACTTTAAAAAATTGTAAAAAATTTTTTTCAAAATTTTAGCGAGGGGTGGTCGTGAAAAATTTTAAAAAATTGGAAAAATTTTTTTTTTTAATTTTAGCGAGGGGTGTTCGTAAAATACTTTAAAAAATTGTAAAAAATTTTTTGCAAAATTTTAGCGAGGGGTGGTCGTGAAAAATTTTAAAAAATTGTAAAATTTTTTTTTTTTAATTTTAGCGAGGGGTGGTCGTGAAAAATTTTAAAAAATTGGAAAAATTTTTTTTTTTAATTTTAGCGAGGGGTGGTCGTGAAATACTTTAAAAAATTGTATAAAATTTTTTGCAAAATTTTAGCGAGGGGGGGTCGTGAAAAATTTTAAAAAATTGGAAAAAATTTTTTTTTTAATTTTAGCGAGGGGTGGTCGTGAAAAATTTTAAAAAATTGGAAAAATTTTTTTTTTAATTTTAGCGAGGGGTGGTCATGAAATACTTTAAAAAATTGTAAAAAATTTTTTTCAAAATTTTAGCGAGGGGTGGTCGTGAAAAATTTTAAAAAATTGGAAACATTTTTTTTTTTAATTTTAGCGAGGGGTGGTCGTGAAATACTTTAAAAAATTGGAAAAATTTTTTTTCAAAATTTTAGCGAGGGGTGGTCGTGAAAAATTTTAAAAAATTGGAAAAATTTTTTTTTTTAATTTTAGCGAGGGGTGGTCGTGAAAAATTTTAAAAAATTGGAAAAATTTTTTTTTTTAATTTTTTCGAGGGGTGGTCGTGAAATACTTTAAAAAATTGTAAAAAATTTTTTACAAAATTTTAGCGAGGGGTGGTCGTGAAATACTTTAAAAAATTGTAAAAAATTTTTTTCAAAATTTTAGCGAGGGGTGGTCGTGAAAAATTTTAAAAAATGGGAAAAATTTTTTTTTTAAATTTTAGCGAGGGGTGGTCGTGAAATACTTTAAAAAATTGTAAAAATTTTTTTTTTTAATTTTAGCGAGGGGTGGTCGTGAAAAATTTTAAAAAATTGGAAAAATTTTTTTTTTTAATTTTAGCGAGGGGTGGTCGTGAAAAATTTTAAAAAATTTTGAAAAATTTTTTTTTTAATTTTAGCGAGGGGTGGTCGTGAATTACTTTAAAAAATTGTAAAAAATTTTTTGCAAAATTTTAGCGAGGGGTGGTCGTGAAATACTTTAAAAAATTGTAAAAAATTTTTTTCAAATTTTAGCGAGGGGTGGTCGTGAAATACTTTAAAAAATTGGAAAAATTTTTTTTCAAAATTTTAGCGAGGGGTGGTCGTGAAAAATTTTAAAAAATTGGAAAAATTTTTTTTTTAAATTTTAGCGAGGGGTGGTCGTGAAAAATTTTAAAAAATTGTAAAATTTTTTTTTTTAATTTTAGCGAGGGGTGGTCGTGAAATACTTTAAAAAATTGTAAAATTTTTTTTTTTTAATTTTAGCGAGGGGTGGTCGTGAAATACTTTAAAAAATTGTAAAAAATTTTTTGCAAAATTTTAGCGAGGGGTGGTCGTGAAATACTTTAAAAAATTGTAAAAAATTTTTTTCAAAATTTTAGCGAGGGGTGGTCGTGAAAAATTTTAAAAAATTGGAAAAATTTTTTTTTTAAATTTTAGCGAGGGGTGTTCGTAAAATACTTTAAAAAATTGTAAAAAATTTTTTGCAAAATTTTAGCGAGGGGTGGTCGTGAAAAATTTTAAAAAATTGTAAAATTTTTTTTTTTTTAATTTTAGCGAGGGGTGGTCGTGAAAAATTTTAAAAAATTGGAAAAATTTTTTTTTTAAATTTTAGCGAGGGGTGGTCGTGAAAAATTTTAAAAAATTGGAAAATTTTTTTTTTTAATTTTAGCGAGGGGTGGTCGTAAAATACTTTAAAAAATTGTACAAAATTTTTTTTTTAAATTTTAGCGAGGGGTGTTCGTAAAATACTTTAAAAAATTGTAAAAAATTTTTTGCAAAATTTTAGCGAGGGGTGGTCGTGAAAAATTTTAAAAAATTGTAAAAAATTTTTTTCAAAATTTTAGCGAGGGGTGGTCGTGAAAAATTTTAAAAAATTGGAAAAATTTTTTTTTTAAATTTTAGCGAGGGGTGTTCGTAAAATACTTTAAAAAATTGTAAAAAATTTTTTTCAAAATTTTAGCGAGGAGTGGTCGTGAAAAATTTTAAAAAATTGTAAAAAATTTTTTTTTTAAATTTTAGCGAGGGGTGGTGGTGAAAAATTTTAAAAAATTGGAAAAATTTTTTTTTTAAATTTTAGCGAGGGGTGGTCGTGAAAAATTTTAAAAAATTGTAAAATTTTTTTTTTTTAATTTTAGCGAGGGGTGGTCGTGAAATACTTTAAAAAATTGTAAAAAATTTTTTTTTAAATTTTAGCGAGGGGTGGTCGTGAAAAATTTTAAAAAATTGGAAAATTTTTTTTTTTTTAATTTTAGCGAGGGGTGGTCGTGAAATACTTTAAAAAATTGTAAAAAATTTTTTGCAAAACTTTAGCGAGGGGTGGTCGTGAAAAATTTTAAAAAATTGTAAAATTTTTTTTTTTAATTTTAGCGAGGGGTGGTCGTGAAATACTTTAAAAAATTGTAAAAATTTTTTTTTTAAATTTTAGCGAGGGGTGGTCGTGAAAAATTTTAAAAAATTGGAAAATTTTTTTTTTTTAATTTTAGCGAGGGGTGTTCTTAAAATACTTTAAAAAATTGTAAAAAATTTTTTGCAAAATTTTAGCGAGGGGTGGTCGTGAAAAATTTTAAAAAATTGTAAAATTTTTTTTTAATTTTAGCGAGGGGTGGTCGTGAAATACTTTAAAAAATTGTAAAATTTTTTTTTTTTAATTTTAGCGAGGGGTGGTCGTGAAATACTTTAAAAAATTGTAAAAAATTTTTTGCAAAATTTTAGCGAGGGGGGGTCATGAAATACTTTAAAAAATTGTAAAAAATTTTTTTCAAAATTTTAGCGAGGGGTGGTCGTGAAAAATTTTAAAAAATTGGAAAAATTTTTTTTTTAAATTTTAGCGAGGGGTGTTCGTAAAATACTTTAAAAAATTGTAAAAAATTTTTTGCAAAATTTTAGCGAGGGGTGGTCGTGAAAAATTTTAAAAAATTGTAAAATTTTTTTTTTTAATTTTAGCGAGGGGTGGTCGTGAAATACTTTAAAAAATTGTAAAAAATTTTTTGCAAAATTTTAGCGAGGGGTGGTCGTGAAATACTTTAAAAAATTGTAAAAAATTTTTTTCAAAATTTTAGCGAGGGGTGGTCGTGAAAAATTTTAAAAAATTGGAAAAATTTTTTTTTTTAATTTTAGCGAGGGGTGGTCGTGAAATACTTTAAAAAATTGTAAAAAATTTTTTTCAAAATTTTAGCGAGGGGTGGTCGTGAAAAATTTTAAAAAATTGGAAAAATTTTTTTTTTTAATTTTAGCGAGGGGTGGTCGTGAAATACTTTAAAAAATTGGAAAAATTTTTTTTTCTAATTTTAGCGAGGGGTGGTCGTGAAAAATTTTAAAAAATTGGAAAAATTTTTTTTTTGAATTTTTGCGAGGGGTGGTCGTGAAAAATTTTAAAAAATTGGAA
Organism: Villa cingulata; assembly: GCA_951394055.1. Classification (NCBI taxonomy): domain Eukaryota; kingdom Metazoa; phylum Arthropoda; class Insecta; order Diptera; family Bombyliidae; genus Villa; species Villa cingulata. The sequence continues at coordinate 28,593,602 of OX596018.1, forward strand.
AAATTTTTTTTTTAAATTTTAGCGAGGGGTGGTCGTGAAAAATTTTAAAAAATTGGAAAAATTTTTTTTTTTAATTTTAGCGAGGGGTGGTCGTGAAATACTTTAAAAAATTGTAAAAAATTTTTTGCAAAATTTTAGCGAGGGGTGGTCGTGAAATACTTTAAAAAATTGTAAAAAATTTTTTTCAAAATTTTAGCGAGGGGTGGTCGTGAAAAATTTTAAAAAATTGGAAAAATTTTTTTTTTAATTTTAGCGAGGGGTGGTCGTGAAATACTTTAAAAAATTGTAAAAAATTTTTTTCAAAATTTTAGCGAGGGGTGGTCGTGAAAAATTTTAAAAAATTGGAAAAATTTTTTTTTTAAATTTTAGCGAGGGGTGGTCGTGAAAAATTTTAAAAAATTGGAAAAATTTTTTTTTTAAATTTTAGCGAGGGGTGGTCGTGAAAAATTTTAAAAAATTGTAAAATTTTTTTTTTTAATTTTAGCGAGGGGTGGTCGTGAAATACTTTAAAAAATTGTAAAAAATTTTTTTCAAAATTTTAGCGAGGGGTGGTCGTGAAAAATTTTAAAAAATTGGAAAAATTTTTTTTTAAATTTTAGCGAGGGGTGGTCGTGAAAAATTTTAAAAAATTGGAAAAATTTTTTTTTTAAATTTTAGCGAGGGGTGGTCGTGAAAAATTTTAAAAAATTGGAAAATTTTTTTTTTTAATTTTAGCGAGGGGTGGTCGTGAAATACTTTAAAAAATTGTAAAAAATTTTTTTCAAAATTTTAGCGAAGGGTGGTCGTGAAAAATTTTAAAAAATTGGAAAAATTTTTTTTTTTAATTTTAGCGAGGGGTGGTCGTGAAATACTTTAAAAAATTGGAAAAATTTTTTTTTCTAATTTTAGCGAGGGGTGGTCGAGAAAAATTTTAAAAAATTGGAAAATTTTTTTTTTTAAATTTTAGCGAGGGGTGGTCGTGAAAAATTTTAAAAAATTGGAAAAATGTTTTTTTTAATTTTAGCGAGGGGTGGTCGTGAAAAATTTTAAAAAATTGGAAAAATTTTTTTTTTAAATTTTAGCGAGGGGTGGTCGTGAAAAATTTTAAAAAATTGGAAAAATTTTTTTTTAAATTTTAGCGAGGGGTGGTCGTGAAAAATTTTAAAAAATTGGAAAAATTTTTTTTTTTAATTTTAGCGAGGGGTGGTCGTGAAATACTTTAAAAAATTGTAAAAAATTTTTTGCAAAATTTAAGCGAGGGGTGGTCGTGAAATACTTTAAAAAATTGTAAAAAATTTTTTTCAAAATTTTGGCGAGGGGTGGTCGTGAAAAATTTTAAAAAATTGGAAAAATTTTTATTTTTTAATTTTAGCGAGGGGTGGTCGTGAAAAATTTTAAAAAATTGGAAAAATTTTTTTTTTTAATTTTAGCGAGGGGTGGTCGTGAAATACTTTAAAAAATTGTAAAAAATTTTTTTCAAAATTTTAGCGAGGGGTGGTCGTGAAAAATTTTAAAAAATTGGAAAAATTTTTTTTTTTAATTTTAGCGAGGGGTGGTCGTGAAATACTTTAAAAAATTGTAAAAAATTTTTTTCAAAATTTTAGCGAGGGGTGGTCGTGAAAAATTTTAAAAAATTGGAAAAATTTTTTTTTTAATTTTAGCGAGGGGTGGTCGTGAAATACTTTAAAAAATTGGAAAAATTTTTTTCAAAATTTTAGCGAGGGGTGGTCGTGAAATACTTTAAAAAATTGGAAAAATTTTTTTTTCTAATTTTAGCGAGGGGTGGTCGTGAAAAATTTTAAAAAATTGGAAAAATTTTTTTTTTTAAATTTTTGCGAGGGGTGGTCGTGAAAAATTTTAAAAAATTGGAAAAATTTTTTTTTTAATTTTAGCAAGGGGTGGTCGTGAAATACTTTAAAAAATTGTAAAAAATTTTTTGCAAAATTTTAGCGAGGGGTGGTCGTGAAATACTTTAAAAAATTGTAAAAAATTTTTTTCAAAATTTTAGCGAGGGGTGGTCGTGAAATACTTTAAAAAATTGGAAAAATTTTTTTTCAAAATTTTAGCGAGGGGTGGTCGTGAAAAATTTTAAAAAATTGGAAATTTTTTTTTTTAAATTTTAGCGAGGGGTGGTCGTGAAAAATTTTAAAAAATTGGAAAAATTTTTTTTTTTAATTTTAGCGAGGGGTGGTCGTGAAATACTTTAAAAAATTGTATAAAATTTTTTGCAAAATTTTAGCGAGGGGGGGTCGTGAAAAATTTTAAAAAATTGGAAAAAAATTTTTTTTAAATTTTAGCGAGGGGTGGTCGTGAAAAATTTTAAAAAATTGGAAAAATTTTTTTTAATTTTAGCGAGGGGTGGTCGTGAAATACTTTAAAAAATTGTAAAAAATTTTTTTTTAATTTTAGCGAGGGGTGGTCGTGAAATACTTTAAAAAATTGTAAAAAATTTTTTACAAAATTTTAGCGAGGGGTGGTCGTGAAATACTTTAAAAAATTGTAAAAAATTTTTTTCAAAATTTTAGCGAGGGGTGGTCGTGAAATACTTTAAAAAATTGTAAAAAATTTTTTGCAAAATTTTAGCGAGGGGTGGTCGTGAAAAATTTTAAAAAATTGGAAAAATTTTTTTTCAAAATTTTAGCGAGGGGTGGTCGTGAAAAATTTTAAAAAATTGGAAAATTTTTTTTTTTAAATTTTAGCGAGGGGTGGTCGTGAAAAATTTTAAAAAATTGGAAAAATTTTTTTTTTTAATTTTAGCGAGGGGTGGTCGTGAAATACTTTAAAAAATTGTATAAAATTTTTTGCAAAATTTTAGCGAGGGGGGGTCGTGAAAAATTTTAAAAAATTGGAAAAAAATTTTTTTTAAATTTTAGCGAGGGGTGGTCGTGAAAAATTTTAAAAAATTGGAAAAATTTTTTTTTTAATTTTAGCGAGGGGTGGTCGTGAAATACTTTAAAAAATTGTAAAAAATTTTTTTTTAATTTTAGCGAGGGGTGGTCGTGAAATACTTTAAAAAATTGTAAAAAATTTTTTACAAAATTTTAGCGAGGGGTGGTCGTGAAATACTTTAAAAAATTGGAAAAATTTTTTTTTTTAATTTTAGCGAGGGGTGGTCATGAAATACTTTAAAAAATTGTAAAAAATTTTTTTCAAAATTTTAGCGAGGGGTGGTCGTGAAAAATTTTAAAAAATTGGAAACATTTTTTTTTTTAATTTTAGCGAGGGGTGGTCGTGAAATACTTTAAAAAATTGGAAAAATTTTTTTTTCTAATTTTAGCGAGGGGTGGTCGTGAAAAATTTTAAAAAATTGGAAAAATTTTTTTTTTTAAATTTTTGCGAGGGGTGGTCGTGAAAAATTTTAAAAAATTGGAAAAATTTTTTTTTTAATTTTAGCGAGGGGTGGTCGTGAAATACTTTAAAAAATTGTAAAAAATTTTTTGCAAAATTTTAGCGAGGGGTGGTCGTGAAATACTTTAAAAAATTGTAAAAAATTTTTTTCAAAATTTTAGCGAGGGGTGGTCGTGAAATACTTTAAAAAATTGGAAAAATTTTTTTTCAAAATTTTAGCGAGGGGTGGTCGTGAAAAATTTTAAAAAATTGGAAAATTTTTTTTTTTAAATTTTAGCGAGGGGTGGTCGTGAAAAATTTTAAAAAATTGGAAAAATTTTTTTTTTTTAATTTTAGCGAGGGGTGGTCGTGAAATACTTTAAAAAATTGTAAAAAATCTTTTGCAAAATTTTAGCGAGGGGTGGTCGTGAAAAATTTTAAAAAATTGGAAAAATTTTTTTTTTTAATTTTAGCGAGGGGTGGTCGTGAAATACTTTAAAAAATTGTATAAAATTTTTTGCAAAATTTTAGCGAGGGGGGGTCGTGAAAAATTTTAAAAAATTGGAAAAAAATTTTTTTTAAATTTTAGCGAGGGGTGGTCGTGAAAAATTTTAAAAAATTGGAAAAATTTTTTTTTTAATTTTAGCGAGGGGTGGTCGTGAAATACTTTAAAAAATTGTAAAAAATTTTTTTTTAATTTTAGCGAGGGGTGGTCGTGAAATACTTTAAAAAATTGTAAAAAATTTTTTACAAAATTTTAGCGAGGGGTGGTCGTGAAATACTTTAAAAAATTGTAAAAAATTTTTTTTTTAAATTTTAGCGTGGGGTGGTCGTGAAAAATTTTAAAAAATTGGAAAAATTTTTTTTTTAATTTTAGCGAGGGGTGGTCGTGAAATACTTTAAAAAATTGTAAAAAATTTTTTTTTAATTTTAGCGAGGGGTGGTCGTGAAAAATTTTAAAAAATTGGAAAAATTTTTTTTTTTAATTTTAGCGAGGGGTGGTCGTGAAATACTTTAAAAAATTGTATAAAATTTTTTGCAAAATTTTAGCGTGGGGGGGTCGTGAAAAATTTTAAAAAAATTGGAAAAAATTTTTTTTTTAATTTTAGCGAGGGGTGGTCGTGAAAAATTTTAAAAAATTGGAAAAATTTTTTTTTTTAATTTTAGCGAGGGGTGGTCATGAAATACTTTAAAAAATTGTAAAAAATTTTTTTCAAAATTTTAGCGAGGGGTGGTCGTGAAAAATTTTAAAAAATTGGAAACATTTTTTTTTTTAATTTTAGCGAGGGGTGGTCGTGAAATACTTTAAAAAATTGGAAAAATTTTTTTTCAAAATTTTAGCGAGGGGTGGTCGTGAAAAATTTTAAAAAATTGGAAAAATTTTTTTTTTAAATTTTAGCGAGGGGTGGTCGTGAAAAATTTTAAAAAATTGGAAAATTTTTTTTTTTTAATTTTTTCGAGGGGTGGTCGTGAAATACTTTAAAAAATTGTAAAAAATTTTTTACAAAATTTTAGCGAGGGGTGGTCGTGAAATACTTTAAAAAATTGTAAAAAATTTTTTTCAAAATTTTTGCGAGGGGTGGTCGTGAAAAATTTTAAAAAATTGGAAAAATTTTTTTTTTAAATTTTAGCGAGGGGTGGTCGTGAAATACTTTAAAAAATTGTAAAAAATTTTTTTTTTTAATTTTAGCGAGGGGTGGTCGTGAAAAATTTTAAAAAATTGGAAAAATTTTTTTTTTTAATTTTAGCGAGGGGTGGTCGTGAAAAATTTTAAAAAATTTTGAAAAATTTTTTTTTTAATTTTAGCGAGGGGTGGTCGTGAAATACTTTAAAAAATTGGAAAAATTTTTTTCAAAATTTTAGCGAGGGGTGGTCGTGAAATACTTTAAAAAATTGTAAAAAATTTTTTTCAAAATTTTAGCGAGGGGTGGTCGTGAAAAATTTTAAAAAATTGGAAACATTTTTTTTTTTAATTTTAGCGAGGGGTGGTCGTGAAATACTTTAAAAAATTGGAAAAATTTTTTTTCAAAATTTTAGCGAGGGGTGGTCGTGAAAAATTTTAAAAAAATTGGAAAAAATTTTTTTTTTAATTTTAGCGAGGGGTGGTCGTGAAAAATTTTAAAAAATTGGAAAAATTTTTTTTTTTAATTTTAGCGAGGGGTGGTCATGAAATACTTTAAAAAATTGTAAAAAATTTTTTTCAAAATTTTAGCGAGGGGTGGTCGTGAAAAATTTTAAAAAATTGGAAACATTTTTTTTTTTAATTTTAGCGAGGGGTGGTCGTGAAATACTTTAAAAAATTGGAAAAATTTTTTTTCAAAATTTTAGCGAGGGGTGGTCGTGAAAAATTTTAAAAAAATTGGAAAAAATTTTTTTTTTAATTTTAGCGAGGGGTGGTCGTGAAAAATTTTAAAAAATTGGAAAAATTTTTTTTTTTAATTTTAGCGAGGGGTGGTCATGAAATACTTTAAAAAATTGTAAAAAATTTTTTTCAAAATTTTAGCGAGGGGTGGTCGTGAAAAATTTTAAAAAATTGGAAACATTTTTTTTTTTAATTTTAGCGAGGGGTGGTCGTGAAATACTTTAAAAAATTGGAAAAATTTTTTTTCAAAATTTTAGCGAGGGGTGGTCGTGAAAAATTTTAAAAAATTGGAAAAATTTTTTTTTTAAATTTTAGCGAGGGGTGGTCGTGAAAAATTTTAAAAAATTGGAAAATTTTTTTTTTTTAATTTTTTCGAGGGGTGGTCGTGAAATACTTTAAAAAATTGTAAAAAATTTTTTACAAAATTTTAGCGAGGGGTGGTCGTGAAATACTTTAAAAAATTGTAAAAAATTTTTTTCAAAATTTTTGCGAGGGGTGGTCGTGAAAAATTTTAAAAAATTGGAAAAATTTTTTTTTTTAATTTTAGCGAGGGGTGGTCGTGAAATACTTTAAAAAATTGTAAAAAATTTTTTTTTTTAATTTTAGCGAGGGGTGGTCGTGAAAAATTTTAAAAAATTGGAAAAATTTTTTTTTTTAATTTTAGCGAGGGGAGGTCGTGAAAAATTTTAAAAAATTTTGAAAAATTTTTTTTTTAATTTTAGCGAGGGGTGGTCGTGAAATACTTTAAAAAATTGGAAAAATTTTTTTCAAAATTTTAGCGAGGGGTGGTCGTGAAATACTTTAAAAAATTGGAAAAATTTTTTTTTAAAATTTTAGCGAGGGGTGGTCGTGAAAAATTTTAAAAAATTGGAAAAATTTTTTTTTTAAATTTTAGCGAGGGGAGGTCGTGAAAAATTTTAAAAAATTGTAAAATTTTTTTTTTTAATTTTAGCGAGGGGTGGTCGTGAAATACTTTAAAAAATTGTAAAATTTTTTTTTTTTAATTTTAGCGAGGGGTGGTCGTGAAATACTTTAAAAAATTGTAAAAAATTTTTTGCAAAATTTTAGCGAGGGGTGGTCGTGAAATACTTTAAAAAATTGTAAAAAATTTTTTTCAAAATTTTAGCGAGGGGTGGTCGTGAAAAATTTTAAAAAATTGGAAAAATTTTTTTTTTAAATTTTAGCGAGGGGTGTTCGTAAAATACTTTAAAAAATTGTAAAAAATTTTTTAAAAAATTGGAAAAATTTTTTTTTTTAATTTTAGCGAGGGGTGGTCGTGAAAAATTTTAAAAAATTGGAAAAATTTTTTTTCAAAATTTTAGCGAGGGGGGGTCGTGAAAAATTTTAAAAAATTGGAAAAAATTTTTTTTTTAATTTTAGCGAGGGGTGGTCGTGAAAAATTTTAAAAAATTGGAAAAATTTTTTTTTTTAATTTTAGCGAGGGGTGGTCGTGAAAAATTTTAAAAAATTGGAAAAAATTTTTTTTTTAATTTTAGCGAGGGGTGGTCGTGAAAAATTTTAAAAAATTGGAAAAATTTTTTTTTTAATTTTAGCGAGGGGTGGTCGTGAAATACTTTAAAAAATTGTATAAAATTTTTTGCAAAATTTTAGCGAGGGGGGGTCGTGAAAAATTTTAAAAAATTGGAAAAAATTTTTTTTTTAATTTTAGCGAGGGGTGGTCGTGAAAAATTTTAAAAAATTGGAAAAATTTTTTTTTTTAATTTTAGCGAGGGGTGGTCATGAAATACTTTAAAAAATTGTAAAAAATTTTTTTCAAAATTTTAGCGAGGGGTGGTCGTGAAAAATTTTAAAAAATTGGAAACATTTTTTTTTTTAATTTTAGCGAGGGGTGGTCGTGAAATACTTTAAAAAATTGGAAAAATTTTTTTTCAAAATTTTAGCGAGGGGTGGTCGTGAAAAATTTTAAAAAATTGTAAAATTTTTTTTTTTTAATTTTAGCGAGGGGTGGTCGTGAAATACTTTAAAAAATTGTAAAAAATTTTTTTCAAAATTTTAGCGAGGGGTGGTCGTGAAAAATTTTAAAAAATTGGAAAAATTTTTTTTTAAATTTTAGCGACGGGTGGTCGTGAAAAATTTTAAAAAATTGGAAAAATTTTTTTTTTAAATTTTAGCGAGGGGTGGTCGTGAAAAATTTTAAAAAATTGTAAAATTTTTTTTTTTTAATTTTAGCGAGGGGTGGTCGTGAAAAATTTTAAAAAATTGGAAAAATTTTTTTTTTTAATTTTAGCGAGGGGTGGTCGTGAAATACTTTAAAAAATTGTATAAAATTTTTTGCAAAATTTTAGCGAGGGGGGGTCGTGAAAAATTTTAAAAAATTGGAAAAAATTTTTTTTTTAATTTTAGCGAGGGGTGGTCGTGAAAAATTTTAAAAAATTGGAAAAATTTTTTTTTTTAATTTTAGCGAGGGGTGGTCATGAAATACTTTAAAAAATTGTAAAAAATTTTTTTCAAAATTTTAGCGAGGGGTGGTCGTGAAAAATTTTAAAAAATTGGAAACATTTTTTTTTTTAATTTTAGCGAGGGGTGGTCGTGAATTACTTTAAAAAATTGGAAAAATTTTTTTTCAAAATTTTAGCGAGGGGTGGTCGTGAAAAATTTTAAAAAATTGGAAAAATTTTTTTTTTTAATTTTAGCGAGGGGTGGTCGTGAAAAATTTTAAAAAATTGGAAAAATTTTTTTTTTTAATTTTTTCGAGGGGTGGTCGTGAAATACTTTAAAAAATTGTAAAAAATTTTTTACAAAATTTTAGCGAGGGGTTGTCGTGAAATACTTTAAAAAATTGTAAAAAATTTTTTTCAAAATTTTAGCGAGGGGTGGTCGTGAAAAATTTTAAAAAATGGGAAAAATTTTTTTTTTAAATTTTAGCGAGGGGTGGTCGTGAAATACTTTAAAAAATTGTAAAAATTTTTTTTTTTAATTTTAGCGAGGGGTGGTCGTGAAAAATTTTAAAAAATTGGAAAAATTTTTTTTTTTAATTTTAGCGAGGGGTGGTCGTGAAAAATTTTAAAAAATTTTGAAAAATTTTTTTTTTAATTTTAGCGAGGGGTGGTCGTGAATTACTTTAAAAAATTGTAAAAAATTTTTTGCAAAATTTTAGCGAGGGGTGGTCGTGAAATACTTTAAAAAATTGTAAAAAATTTTTTTCAAAATTTTAGCGAGGGGTGGTCGTGAAATACTTTAAAAAATTGGAAAAATTTTTTTTCAAAATTTTAGCGAGGGGTGGTCGTGAAAAATTTTAAAAAATTGGAAAAAATTTTTTTTTAAATTTTAGCGAGGGGTGGTCGTGAAAAATTTTAAAAAATTGTAAAATTTTTTTTTTTAATTTTAGCGAGGGGTGGTCGTGAAATACTTTAAAAAATTGTAAAATTTTTTTTTTTTAATTTTAGCGAGGGGTGGTCGTGAAATACTTTAAAAAATTGTAAAAAATTTTTTGCAAAATTTTAGCGAGGGGTGGTCGTGAAATACTTTAAAAAATTGTAAAAAATTTTTTTCAAAATTTTAGCGAGGGGTGGTCGTGAAAAATTTTAAAAAATTGGAAAAATTTTTTTTTTAAATTTTAGCGAGGGGTGTTCGTAAAATACTTTAAAAAATTGGAAAAATTTTTTTTTTAAATTTTAGCGAGGGGTGGTCGTGAAAAATTTTAAAAAATTGGAAAATTTTTTTTTTTTAATTTTAGCGAGGGGTGGTCGTAAAATACTTTAAAAAATTGTACAAAATTTTTTTTTTAAATTTTAGCGAGGGGTGTTCGTAAAATACTTTAAAAAATTGTAAAAAATTTTTTGCAAAATTTTAGCGAGGGGTGGTCGTGAAAAATTTTAAAAAATTGTAAAAAATTTTTTACAAAATTTTAGCGAGGGGTGGTCGTGAAATACTTTAAAAAATTGTAAAAAATTTTTTTCAAAATTTTAGCGAGGGGTGGTCGTGAAAAATTTTAAAAAATGGGAAAAATTTTTTTTTTAAATTTTAGCGAGGGGTGGTCGTGAAATACTTTAAAAAATTGTAAAAATTTTTTTTTTTAATTTTAGCGAGGGGTGGTCGTGAAAAATTTTAAAAAATTGGAAAAATTTTTTTTTTTAATTTTAGCGAGGGGTGGTCGTGAAAAATTTTAAAAAATTGGAAAAATTTTTTTTTTTAATTTTAGCGAGGGGTGGTCGTGAAAAATTTTAAAAAATTTTGAAAAATTTTTTTTTTAATTTTAGCGAGGGGTGGTCGTGAATTACTTTAAAAAATTGTAAAAAATTTTTTGCAAAATTTTAGCGAGGGGTGGTCGTGAAATACTTTAAAAAATTGTAAAAAATTTTTTTCAAAATTTTAGCGAGGGGTGGTCGTGAAATACTTTAAAAAATTGGAAAAATTTTTTTTCAAAATTTTAGCGAGGGGTGGTCGTGAAAAATTTTAAAAAATTGGAAAAATTTTTTTTTTTAATTTTAGCGAGGGGTGGTCGTGAAAAATTTTAAAAAATTGTAAAATTTTTTTTTTTAATTTTAGCGAGGGGTGGTCGTGAAATACTTTAAAAAATTGTAAAAAATTTTTTGCAAAATTTTAGCGAGGGGTGGTCGTGAAATACTTTAAAAAATTGTAAAAAATTTTTTTCAAAATTTTAGCGAGGGGTGGTCGTGAAAAATTTTAAAAAATTGGAAAAATTTTTTTTTTTAATTTTAGCGAGGGGTGTTCGTAAAATACTTTAAAAAATTGTAAAAAATTTTTTGCAAAATTTTAGCGAGGGGTGGTCGTGAAAAATTTTAAAAAATTGTAAAATTTTTTTTTTTTAATTTTAGCGAGGGGTGGTCGTGAAAAATTTTAAAAAATTGGAAAAATTTTTTTTTTTAATTTTAGCGAGGGGTGGTCGTGAAATACTTTAAAAAATTGTATAAAATTTTTTGCAAAATTTTAGCGAGGGGGGGTCGTGAAAAATTTTAAAAAATTGGAAAAAATTTTTTTTTTAATTTTAGCGAGGGGTGGTCGTGAAAAATTTTAAAAAATTGGAAAAATTTTTTTTTTAATTTTAGCGAGGGGTGGTCATGAAATACTTTAAAAAATTGTAAAAAATTTTTTTCAAAATTTTAGCGAGGGGTGGTCGTGAAAAATTTTAAAAAATTGGAAACATTTTTTTTTTTAATTTTAGCGAGGGGTGGTCGTGAAATACTTTAAAAAATTGGAAAAATTTTTTTTCAAAATTTTAGCGAGGGGTGGTCGTGAAAAATTTTAAAAAATTGGAAAAATTTTTTTTTTAATTTTAGCGAGGGGTGGTCGTGAAAAATTTTAAAAAATTGGAAAAATTTTTTTTTTTAATTTTTTCGAGGGGTGGTCGTGAAATACTTTAAAAAATTGTAAAAAATTTTTTACAAAATTTTAGCGAGGGGTGGTCGTGAAATACTTTAAAAAATTGTAAAAAATTTTTTTCAAAATTTTAGCGAGGGGTGGTCGTGAAAAATTTTAAAAAATGGGAAAAATTTTTTTTTTAAATTTTAGCGAGGGGTGGTCGTGAAATACTTTAAAAAATTGTAAAAATTTTTTTTTTTAATTTTAGCGAGGGGTGGTCGTGAAAAATTTTAAAAAATTGGAAAAATTTTTTTTTTTAATTTTAGCGAGGGGTGGTCGTGAAAAATTTTAAAAAATTTTGAAAAATTTTTTTTTTAATTTTAGCGAGGGGTGGTCGTGAATTACTTTAAAAAATTGTAAAAAATTTTTTGCAAAATTTTAGCGAGGGGTGGTCGTGAAATACTTTAAAAAATTGTAAAAAATTTTTTTCAAAATTTTAGCGAGGGGTGGTCGTGAAATACTTTAAAAAATTGGAAAAATTTTTTTTCAAAATTTTAGCGAGGGGTGGTCGTGAAAAATTTTAAAAAATTGGAAAAATTTTTTTTTTAAATTTTAGCGAGGGGTGGTCGTGAAAAATTTTAAAAAATTGTAAAATTTTTTTTTTTAATTTTAGCGAGGGGTGGTCGTGAAATACTTTAAAAAATTGTAAAATTTTTTTTTTTTAATTTTAGCGAGGGGTGGTCGTGAAATACTTTAAAAAATTGTAAAAAATTTTTTGCAAAATTTTAGCGAGGGGTGGTCGTGAAATACTTTAAAAAATTGTAAAAAATTTTTTTCAAAATTTTAGCGAGGGGTGGTCGTGAAAAATTTTAAAAAATTGGAAAAATTTTTTTTTTAAATTTTAGCGAGGGGTGTTCGTAAAATACTTTAAAAAATTGTAAAAAATTTTTTGCAAAATTTTAGCGAGGGGTGGTCGTGAAAAATTTTAAAAAATTGTAAAATTTTTTTTTTTTTAATTTTAGCGAGGGGTGGTCGTGAAAAATTTTAAAAAATTGGAAAAATTTTTTTTTTAAATTTTAGCGAGGGGTGGTCGTGAAAAATTTTAAAAAATTGGAAAATTTTTTTTTTTAATTTTAGCGAGGGGTGGTCGTAAAATACTTTAAAAAATTGTACAAAATTTTTTTTTTAAATTTTAGCGAGGGGTGTTCGTAAAATACTTTAAAAAATTGTAAAAAATTTTTTGCAAAATTTTAGCGAGGGGTGGTCGTGAAAAATTTTAAAAAATTGTAAAAAATTTTTTTCAAAATTTTAGCGAGGGGTGGTCGTGAAAAATTTTAAAAAATTGGAAAAATTTTTTTTTTAAATTTTAGCGAGGGGTGTTCGTAAAATACTTTAAAAAATTGTAAAAAATTTTTTTCAAAATTTTAGCGAGGAGTGGTCGTGAAAAATTTTAAAAAATTGTAAAAAATTTTTTTTTTAAATTTTAGCGAGGGGTGGTGGTGAAAAATTTTAAAAAATTGGAAAAATTTTTTTTTTAAATTTTAGCGAGGGGTGGTCGTGAAAAATTTTAAAAAATTGTAAAATTTTTTTTTTTTAATTTTAGCGAGGGGTGGTCGTGAAATACTTTAAAAAATTGTAAAAAATTTTTTTCAAAATTTTAGCGAGGGGAGGTCGTGAAAAATTTTAAAAAATTGGAAAAATTTTTTTTTAAATTTTAGCGAGGGGTGGTCGTGAAAAATTTTAAAAAATTGGAAAAATTTTTTTTTAAATTTTAGCGAGGGGTGGTCGTGAAAAATTTTAAAAAATTGGAAAATTTTTTTTTTTTTAATTTTAGCGAGGGGTGGTCGTGAAATACTTTAAAAAATTGTAAAAAATTTTTTGCAAAACTTTAGCGAGGGGTGGTCGTGAAAAATTTTAAAAAATTGTAAAATTTTTTTTTTTAATTTTAGCGAGGGGTGGTCGTGAAATACTTTAAAAAATTGTAAAAATTTTTTTTTTAAATTTTAGCGAGGGGTGGTCGTGAAAAATTTTAAAAAATTGGAAAATTTTTTTTTTTTAATTTTAGCGAGGGGTGTTCTTAAAATACTTTAAAAAATTGTAAAAAATTTTTTGCAAAATTTTAGCGAGGGGTGGTCGTGAAAAATTTTAAAAAATTGTAAAATTTTTTTTTAATTTTAGCGAGGGGTGGTCGTGAAATACTTTAAAAAATTGTAAAATTTTTTTTTTTTAATTTTAGCGAGGGGTGGTCGTGAAATACTTTAAAAAATTGTAAAAAATTTTTTGCAAAATTTTAGCGAGGGGGGGTCATGAAATACTTTAAAAAATTGTAAAAAATTTTTTTCAAAATTTTAGCGAGGGGTGGTCGTGAAAAATTTTAAAAAATTGGAAAAATTTTTTTTTTAAATTTTAGCGAGGGGTGTTCGTAAAATACTTTAAAAAATTGTAAAAAATTTTTTGCAAAATTTTAGCGAGGGGTGGTCGTGAAAAATTTTAAAAAATTGTAAAATTTTTTTTTTTAATTTTAGCGAGGGGTGGTCGTGAAATACTTTAAAAAATTGTAAAAAATTTTTTGCAAAATTTTAGCGAGGGGTGGTCGTGAAATACTTTAAAAAATTGTAAAAAATTTTTTTCAAAATTTTAGCGAGGGGTGGTCGTGAAAAATTTTAAAAAATTGGAAAAATTTTTTTTTTTAATTTTAGCGAGGGGTGGTCGTGAAATACTTTAAAAAATTGTAAAAAATTTTTTTCAAAATTTTAGCGAGGGGTGGTCGTGAAAAATTTTAAAAAATTGGAAAAATTTTTTTTTTTAATTTTAGCGAGGGGTGGTCGTGAAATACTTTAAAAAATTGGAAAAATTTTTTTTTCTAATTTTAGCGAGGGGTGGTCGTGAAAAATTTTAAAAAATTGGAAAAATTTTTTTTTTGAATTTTTGCGAGGGGTGGTCGTGAAAAATTTTAAAAAATTGGAAAAATTTTTTTTTTAAATTTTAGCGAGGGGTGGTCGTGAAAAATTTTAAAAAATTGGAAAAATTTTTTTTTTTAATTTTAGCGAGGGGTGGTCGTGAAATACTTTAAAAAATTGTAAAAAATTTTTTGCAAAATTTTAGCGAGGGGTGGTCGTGAAATACTTTAAAAAATTGTAAAAAATTTTTTTCAAAATTTTAGCGAGGGGTGGTCGTGAAAAATTTTAAAAAATTGGAAAAATTTTTTTTTTAATTTTAGCGAGGGGTGGTCGTGAAATACTTTAAAAAATTGTAAAAAATTTTTTTCAAAATTTTAGCGAGGGGTGGTCGTGAAAAATTTTAAAAAATTGGAAAAATTTTTTTTTTAAATTTTAGCGAGGGGTGGTCGTGAAAAATTTTAAAAAATTGGAAAAATTTTTTTTTTAAATTTTAGCGAGGGGTGGTCGTGAAAAATTTTAAAAAATTGTAAAATTTTTTTTTTTAATTTTAGCGAGGGGTGGTCGTGAAATACTTTAAAAAATTGTAAAAAATTTTTTTCAAAATTTTAGCGAGGGGTGGTCGTGAAAAATTTTAAAAAATTGTAAAAAATTTTTTGCAAAATTTTAGCGAGGGGTGGTCGTGAAAAATTTTAAAAAATTGGAAAAATTTTTTTTTTAAATTTTAGCGAGGGGTGGTCGTGAAATACTTTAAAAAATTGGAAAAATTTTTTTTTCTAATTTTAGCGAGGGGTGGTCGTGAAAAATTTTAAAAAATTGGAAAATTTTTTTTTTTAAATTTTAGCGAGGGGTGGTCGTGAAAAATTTTAAAAAATTGGAAAAATGTTTTTTTTAATTTTAGCGAGGGGTGGTCGTGAAAAATTTTAAAAAATTGGAAAAATTTTTTTTTTAAATTTTAGCGAGGGGTGGTCGTGAAAAATTTTAAAAAATTGGAAAAATTTTTTTTTAAATTTTAGCGAGGGGTGGTCGTGAAAAATTTTAAAAAATTGGAAAAATTTTTTTTTTTAATTTTAGCGAGGGGTGGTCGTGAAATACTTTAAAAAATTGTAAAAAATTTTTTGCAAAATTTAAGCGAGGGGTGGTCGTGAAATACTTTAAAAAATTGTAAAAAATTTTTTTCAAAATTTTGGCGAGGGGTGGTCGTGAAAAATTTTAAAAAATTGGAAAAATTTTTATTTTTTAATTTTAGCGAGGGGTGGTCGTGAAAAATTTTAAAAAATTGGAAAAATTTTTTTTTTTAATTTTAGCGAGGGGTGGTCGTGAAATACTTTAAAAAATTGTAAAAAATTTTTTTCAAAATTTTAGCGAGGGGTGGTCGTGAAAAATTTTAAAAAATTGGAAAAATTTTTTTTTTTAATTTTAGCGAGGGGTGGTCGTGAAATACTTTAAAAAATTGGAAAAATTTTTTTCAAAATTTTAGCGAGGGGTGGTCGTGAAATACTTTAAAAAATTGGAAAAATTTTTTTTTCTAATTTTAGCGAGGGGTGGTCGTGAAAAATTTTAAAAAATTGGAAAAATTTTTTTTTTTAAATTTTTGCGAGGGGTGGTCGTGAAAAATTTTAAAAAATTGGAAAAATTTTTTTTTTAATTTTAGCAAGGGGTGGTCGTGAAATACTTTAAAAAATTGTAAAAAATTTTTTGCAAAATTTTAGCGAGGGGTGGTCGTGAAATACTTTAAAAAATTGTAAAAAATTTTTTTCAAAATTTTAGCGAGGGGTGGTCGTGAAATACTTTAAAAAATTGGAAAAATTTTTTTTCAAAATTTTAGCGAGGGGTGGTCGTGAAAAATTTTAAAAAATTGGAAAATTTTTTTTTTTAAATTTTAGCGAGGGGTGGTCGTGAAAAATTTTAAAAAATTGGAAAAATTTTTTTTTTTAATTTTAGCGAGGGGTGGTCGTGAAATACTTTAAAAAATTGTATAAAATTTTTTGCAAAATTTTAGCGAGGGGGGGTCGTGAAAAATTTTAAAAAATTGGAAAAAAATTTTTTTTAAATTTTAGCGAGGGGTGGTCGTGAAAAATTTTAAAAAATTGGAAAAATTTTTTTTTTAATTTTAGCGAGGGGTGGTCGTGAAATACTTTAAAAAATTGTAAAAAATTTTTTTTTAATTTTAGCGAGGGGTGGTCGTGAAATACTTTAAAAAATTGTAAAAAATTTTTTACAAAATTTTAGCGAGGGGTGGTCGTGAAATACTTTAAAAAATTGTAAAAAATTTTTTTCAAAATTTTAGCGAGGGGTGGTCGTGAAATACTTTAAAAAATTGTAAAAATTTTTTTTTTAAATTTTAGCGAGGGGTGGTCGTGAAAAATTTTAAAAAATTGTAAAATTTTTTTTTTTTAATTTTAGCGAGGGGTGGTCGTGAAAAATTTTAAAAAATTGGAAAAATTTTTTTTTTTAATTTTAGCGAGGGGTGGTCGTGAAATACTTTAAAAAATTGTATAAAATTTTTTGCAAAATTTTAGCGAGGGGGGGTCGTGAAAAATTTTAAAAAATTGGAAAAAATTTTTTTTTTAATTTTAGCGAGGGGTGGTCGTGAAAAATTTTAAAAAATTGGAAAAATTTTTTTTTTTAATTTTAGCGAGGGGTGGTCATGAAATACTTTAAAAAATTGTAAAAAATTTTTTTCAAAATTTTAGCGAGGGGTGGTCGTGAAAAATTTTAAAAAATTGGAAACATTTTTTTTTTTAATTTTAGCGAGGGGTGGTCGTGAATTACTTTAAAAAATTGGAAAAATTTTTTTTCAAAATTTTAGCGAGGGGTGGTCGTGAAAAATTTTAAAAAATTGGAAAAATTTTTTTTTTTAATTTTAGCGAGGGGTGGTCGTGAAAAATTTTAAAAAATTGGAAAAATTTTTTTTTTTAATTTTTTCGAGGGGTGGTCGTGAAATACTTTAAAAAATTGTAAAAAATTTTTTACAAAATTTTAGCGAGGGGTTGTCGTGAAATACTTTAAAAAATTGTAAAAAATTTTTTTCAAAATTTTAGCGAGGGGTGGTCGTGAAAAATTTTAAAAAATGGGAAAAATTTTTTTTTTAAATTTTAGCGAGGGGTGGTCGTGAAATACTTTAAAAAATTGTAAAAATTTTTTTTTTTAATTTTAGCGAGGGGTGGTCGTGAAAAATTTTAAAAAATTGGAAAAATTTTTTTTTTTAATTTTAGCGAGGGGTGGTCGTGAAAAATTTTAAAAAATTTTGAAAAATTTTTTTTTTAATTTTAGCGAGGGGTGGTCGTGAATTACTTTAAAAAATTGTAAAAAATTTTTTGCAAAATTTTAGCGAGGGGTGGTCGTGAAATACTTTAAAAAATTGTAAAAAATTTTTTTCAAAATTTTAGCGAGGGGTGGTCGTGAAATACTTTAAAAAATTGGAAAAATTTTTTTTCAAAATTTTAGCGAGGGGTGGTCGTGAAAAATTTTAAAAAATTGGAAAAAATTTTTTTTTAAATTTTAGCGAGGGGTGGTCGTGAAAAATTTTAAAAAATTGTAAAATTTTTTTTTTTAATTTTAGCGAGGGGTGGTCGTGAAATACTTTAAAAAATTGTAAAATTTTTTTTTTTTAATTTTAGCGAGGGGTGGTCGTGAAATACTTTAAAAAATTGTAAAAAATTTTTTGCAAAATTTTAGCGAGGGGTGGTCGTGAAATACTTTAAAAAATTGTAAAAAATTTTTTTCAAAATTTTAGCGAGGGGTGGTCGTGAAAAATTTTAAAAAATTGGAAAAATTTTTTTTTTAAATTTTAGCGAGGGGTGTTCGTAAAATACTTTAAAAAATTGGAAAAATTTTTTTTTTAAATTTTAGCGAGGGGTGGTCGTGAAAAATTTTAAAAAATTGGAAAATTTTTTTTTTTTAATTTTAGCGAGGGGTGGTCGTAAAATACTTTAAAAAATTGTACAAAATTTTTTTTTTAAATTTTAGCGAGGGGTGTTCGTAAAATACTTTAAAAAATTGTAAAAAATTTTTTGCAAAATTTTAGCGAGGGGTGGCGTGAAAAATTTTAAAAAATTGTAAAAAATTTTTTACAAAATTTTAGCGAGGGGTGGTCGTGAAATACTTTAAAAAATTGTAAAAAATTTTTTTCAAAATTTTAGCGAGGGGTGGTCGTGAAAAATTTTAAAAAATGGGAAAAATTTTTTTTTTAAATTTTAGCGAGGGGTGGTCGTGAAATACTTTAAAAAATTGTAAAAATTTTTTTTTTTAATTTTAGCGAGGGGTGGTCGTGAAAAATTTTAAAAAATTGGAAAAATTTTTTTTTTTAATTTTAGCGAGGGGTGGTCGTGAAAAATTTTAAAAAATTGGAAAAATTTTTTTTTTTAATTTTAGCGAGGGGTGGTCGTGAAAAATTTTAAAAAATTTTGAAAAATTTTTTTTTTAATTTTAGCGAGGGGTGGTCGTGAATTACTTTAAAAAATTGTAAAAAATTTTTTGCAAAATTTTAGCGAGGGGTGGTCGTGAAATACTTTAAAAAATTGTAAAAAATTTTTTTCAAAATTTTAGCGAGGGGTGGTCGTGAAATACTTTAAAAAATTGGAAAAATTTTTTTTCAAAATTTTAGCGAGGGGTGGTCGTGAAAAATTTTAAAAAATTGGAAAAATTTTTTTTTTTAATTTTAGCGAGGGGTGGTCGTGAAAAATTTTAAAAAATTGTAAAATTTTTTTTTTTAATTTTAGCGAGGGGTGGTCGTGAAATACTTTAAAAAATTGTAAAAAATTTTTTGCAAAATTTTAGCGAGGGGTGGTCGTGAAATACTTTAAAAAATTGTAAAAAATTTTTTTCAAAATTTTAGCGAGGGGTGGTCGTGAAAAATTTTAAAAAATTGGAAAAATTTTTTTTTTTAATTTTAGCGAGGGGTGTTCGTAAAATACTTTAAAAAATTGTAAAAAATTTTTTGCAAAATTTTAGCGAGGGGTGGTCGTGAAAAATTTTAAAAAATTGTAAAATTTTTTTTTTTTAATTTTAGCGAGGGGTGGTCGTGAAAAATTTTAAAAAATTGGAAAAATTTTTTTTTTTAATTTTAGCGAGGGGTGGTCGTGAAATACTTTAAAAAATTGTATAAAATTTTTTGCAAAATTTTAGCGAGGGGGGGTCGTGAAAAATTTTAAAAAATTGGAAAAAATTTTTTTTTTAATTTTAGCGAGGGGTGGTCGTGAAAAATTTTAAAAAATTGGAAAAATTTTTTTTTTAATTTTAGCGAGGGGTGGTCATGAAATACTTTAAAAAATTGTAAAAAATTTTTTTCAAAATTTTAGCGAGGGGTGGTCGTGAAAAATTTTAAAAAATTGGAAACATTTTTTTTTTTAATTTTAGCGAGGGGTGGTCGTGAAATACTTTAAAAAATTGGAAAAATTTTTTTTCAAAATTTTAGCGAGGGGTGGTCGTGAAAAATTTTAAAAAATTGGAAAAATTTTTTTTTTAATTTTAGCGAGGGGTGGTCGTGAAAAATTTTAAAAAATTGGAAAAATTTTTTTTTTTAATTTTTTCGAGGGGTGGTCGTGAAATACTTTAAAAAATTGTAAAAAATTTTTTACAAAATTTTAGCGAGGGGTGGTCGTGAAATACTTTAAAAAATTGTAAAAAATTTTTTTCAAAATTTTAGCGAGGGGTGGTCGTGAAAAATTTTAAAAAATGGGAAAAATTTTTTTTTTAAATTTTAGCGAGGGGTGGTCGTGAAATACTTTAAAAAATTGTAAAAATTTTTTTTTTTAATTTTAGCGAGGGGTGGTCGTGAAAAATTTTAAAAAATTGGAAAAATTTTTTTTTTTAATTTTAGCGAGGGGTGGTCGTGAAAAATTTTAAAAAATTTTGAAAAATTTTTTTTTTAATTTTAGCGAGGGGTGGTCGTGAATTACTTTAAAAAATTGTAAAAAATTTTTTGCAAAATTTTAGCGAGGGGTGGTCGTGAAATACTTTAAAAAATTGTAAAAAATTTTTTTCAAAATTTTAGCGAGGGGTGGTCGTGAAATACTTTAAAAAATTGGAAAAATTTTTTTTCAAAATTTTAGCGAGGGGTGGTCGTGAAAAATTTTAAAAAATTGGAAAAATTTTTTTTTTAAATTTTAGCGAGGGGTGGTCGTGAAAAATTTTAAAAAATTGTAAAATTTTTTTTTTTAATTTTAGCGAGGGGTGGTCGTGAAATACTTTAAAAAATTGTAAAATTTTTTTTTTTTAATTTTAGCGAGGGGTGGTCGTGAAATACTTTAAAAAATTGTAAAAAATTTTTTGCAAAATTTTAGCGAGGGGTGGTCGTGAAATACTTTAAAAAATTGTAAAAAATTTTTTTCAAAATTTTAGCGAGGGGTGGTCGTGAAAAATTTTAAAAAATTGGAAAAATTTTTTTTTTAAATTTTAGCGAGGGGTGTTCGTAAAATACTTTAAAAAATTGTAAAAAATTTTTTGCAAAATTTTAGCGAGGGGTGGTCGTGAAAAATTTTAAAAAATTGTAAAATTTTTTTTTTTTTAATTTTAGCGAGGGGTGGTCGTGAAAAATTTTAAAAAATTGGAAAAATTTTTTTTTTAAATTTTAGCGAGGGGTGGTCGTGAAAAATTTTAAAAAATTGGAAAATTTTTTTTTTTAATTTTAGCGAGGGGTGGTCGTAAAATACTTTAAAAAATTGTACAAAATTTTTTTTTTAAATTTTAGCGAGGGGTGTTCGTAAAATACTTTAAAAAATTGTAAAAAATTTTTTGCAAAATTTTAGCGAGGGGTGGTCGTGAAAAATTTTAAAAAATTGTAAAAAATTTTTTTCAAAATTTTAGCGAGGGGTGGTCGTGAAAAATTTTAAAAAATTGGAAAAATTTTTTTTTTAAATTTTAGCGAGGGGTGTTCGTAAAATACTTTAAAAAATTGTAAAAAATTTTTTTCAAAATTTTAGCGAGGAGTGGTCGTGAAAAATTTTAAAAAATTGTAAAAAATTTTTTTTTTAAATTTTAGCGAGGGGTGGTGGTGAAAAATTTTAAAAAATTGGAAAAATTTTTTTTTTAAATTTTAGCGAGGGGTGGTCGTGAAAAATTTTAAAAAATTGTAAAATTTTTTTTTTTTAATTTTAGCGAGGGGTGGTCGTGAAATACTTTAAAAAATTGTAAAAAATTTTTTTCAAAATTTTAGCGAGGGGAGGTCGTGAAAAATTTTAAAAAATTGGAAAAATTTTTTTTTAAATTTTAGCGAGGGGTGGTCGTGAAAAATTTTAAAAAATTGGAAAAATTTTTTTTTAAATTTTAGCGAGGGGTGGTCGTGAAAAATTTTAAAAAATTGGAAAATTTTTTTTTTTTTAATTTTAGCGAGGGGTGGTCGTGAAATACTTTAAAAAATTGTAAAAAATTTTTTGCAAAACTTTAGCGAGGGGTGGTCGTGAAAAATTTTAAAAAATTGTAAAATTTTTTTTTTTAATTTTAGCGAGGGGTGGTCGTGAAATACTTTAAAAAATTGTAAAAATTTTTTTTTTAAATTTTAGCGAGGGGTGGTCGTGAAAAATTTTAAAAAATTGGAAAATTTTTTTTTTTTAATTTTAGCGAGGGGTGTTCTTAAAATACTTTAAAAAATTGTAAAAAATTTTTTGCAAAATTTTAGCGAGGGGTGGTCGTGAAAAATTTTAAAAAATTGTAAAATTTTTTTTTAATTTTAGCGAGGGGTGGTCGTGAAATACTTTAAAAAATTGTAAAATTTTTTTTTTTTAATTTTAGCGAGGGGTGGTCGTGAAATACTTTAAAAAATTGTAAAAAATTTTTTGCAAAATTTTAGCGAGGGGGGGTCATGAAATACTTTAAAAAATTGTAAAAAATTTTTTTCAAAATTTTAGCGAGGGGTGGTCGTGAAAAATTTTAAAAAATTGGAAAAATTTTTTTTTTAAATTTTAGCGAGGGGTGTTCGTAAAATACTTTAAAAAATTGTAAAAAATTTTTTGCAAAATTTTAGCGAGGGGTGGTCGTGAAAAATTTTAAAAAATTGTAAAATTTTTTTTTTTAATTTTAGCGAGGGGTGGTCGTGAAATACTTTAAAAAATTGTAAAAAATTTTTTGCAAAATTTTAGCGAGGGGTGGTCGTGAAATACTTTAAAAAATTGTAAAAAATTTTTTTCAAAATTTTAGCGAGGGGTGGTCGTGAAAAATTTTAAAAAATTGGAAAAATTTTTTTTTTTAATTTTAGCGAGGGGTGGTCGTGAAATACTTTAAAAAATTGTAAAAAATTTTTTTCAAAATTTTAGCGAGGGGTGGTCGTGAAAAATTTTAAAAAATTGGAAAAATTTTTTTTTTTAATTTTAGCGAGGGGTGGTCGTGAAATACTTTAAAAAATTGGAAAAATTTTTTTTTCTAATTTTAGCGAGGGGTGGTCGTGAAAAATTTTAAAAAATTGGAAAAATTTTTTTTTTGAATTTTTGCGAGGGGTGGTCGTGAAAAATTTTAAAAAATTGGAAAAATTTTTTTTTTAAATTTTAGCGAGGGGTGGTCGTGAAAAATTTTAAAAAATTGGAAAAATTTTTTTTTTTAATTTTAGCGAGGGGTGGTCGTGAAATACTTTAAAAAATTGTAAAAAATTTTTTGCAAAATTTTAGCGAGGGGTGGTCGTGAAATACTTTAAAAAATTGTAAAAAATTTTTTTCAAAATTTTAGCGAGGGGTGGTCGTGAAAAATTTTAAAAAATTGGAAAAATTTTTTTTTTAATTTTAGCGAGGGGTGGTCGTGAAATACTTTAAAAAATTGTAAAAAATTTTTTTCAAAATTTTAGCGAGGGGTGGTCGTGAAAAATTTTAAAAAATTGGAAAAATTTTTTTTTTAAATTTTAGCGAGGGGTGGTCGTGAAAAATTTTAAAAAATTGGAAAAATTTTTTTTTTAAATTTTAGCGAGGGGTGGTCGTGAAAAATTTTAAAAAATTGTAAAATTTTTTTTTTTAATTTTAGCGAGGGGTGGTCGTGAAATACTTTAAAAAATTGTAAAAAATTTTTTTCAAAATTTTAGCGAGGGGTGGTCGTGAAAAATTTTAAAAAATTGGAAAAATTTTTTTTTAAATTTTAGCGAGGGGTGGTCGTGAAAAATTTTAAAAAATTGGAAAAATTTTTTTTTTAAATTTTAGCGAGGGGTGGTCGTGAAAAATTTTAAAAAATTGGAAAATTTTTTTTTTTAATTTTAGCGAGGGGTGGTCGTGAAATACTTTAAAAAATTGTAAAAAATTTTTTGCAAAATTTTAGCGAGGGGTGGTCGTGAAAAATTTTAAAAAATTGGAAAAATTTTTTTTTTAAATTTTAGCGAGGGGTGGTCGTGAAATACTTTAAAAAATTGGAAAAATTTTTTTTTCTAATTTTAGCGAGGGGTGGTCGTGAAAAATTTTAAAAAATTGGAAAATTTTTTTTTTTAAATTTTAGCGAGGGGTGGTCGTGAAAAATTTTAAAAAATTGGAAAAATGTTTTTTTTAATTTTAGCGAGGGGTGGTCGTGAAAAATTTTAAAAAATTGGAAAAATTTTTTTTTTAAATTTTAGCGAGGGGTGGTCGTGAAAAATTTTAAAAAATTGGAAAAATTTTTTTTTAAATTTTAGCGAGGGGTGGTCGTGAAAAATTTTAAAAAATTGGAAAAATTTTTTTTTTTAATTTTAGCGAGGGGTGGTCGTGAAATACTTTAAAAAATTGTAAAAAATTTTTTGCAAAATTTAAGCGAGGGGTGGTCGTGAAATACTTTAAAAAATTGTAAAAAATTTTTTTCAAAATTTTGGCGAGGGGTGGTCGTGAAAAATTTTAAAAAATTGGAAAAATTTTTATTTTTTAATTTTAGCGAGGGGTGGTCGTGAAAAATTTTAAAAAATTGGAAAAATTTTTTTTTTTAATTTTAGCGAGGGGTGGTCGTGAAATACTTTAAAAAATTGTAAAAAATTTTTTTCAAAATTTTAGCGAGGGGAGGTCGTGAAAAATTTTAAAAAATTGGAAAAATTTTTTTTTTTAATTTTAGCGAGGGGTGGTCGTGAAATACTTTAAAAAATTGGAAAAATTTTTTTCAAAATTTTAGCGAGGGGTGGTCGTGAAATACTTTAAAAAATTGGAAAAATTTTTTTTTCTAATTTTAGCGAGGGGTGGTCGTGAAAAATTTTAAAAAATTGGAAAAATTTTTTTTTTTAAATTTTTGCGAGGGGTGGTCGTGAAAAATTTTAAAAAATTGGAAAAATTTTTTTTTTAATTTTAGCAAGGGGTGGTCGTGAAATACTTTAAAAAATTGTAAAAAATTTTTTGCAAAATTTTAGCGAGGGGTGGTCGTGAAATACTTTAAAAAATTGTAAAAAATTTTTTTCAAAATTTTAGCGAGGGGTGGTCGTGAAATACTTTAAAAAATTGGAAAAATTTTTTTTCAAAATTTTAGCGAGGGGTGGTCGTGAAAAATTTTAAAAAATTGGAAAATTTTTTTTTTTAAATTTTAGCGAGGGGTGGTCGTGAAAAATTTTAAAAAATTGGAAAAATTTTTTTTTTTAATTTTAGCGAGGGGTGGTCGTGAAATACTTTAAAAAATTGTATAAAATTTTTTGCAAAATTTTAGCGAGGGGGGGTCGTGAAAAATTTTAAAAAATTGGAAAAAAATTTTTTTTAAATTTTAGCGAGGGGTGGTCGTGAAAAATTTTAAAAAATTGGAAAAATTTTTTTTTTAATTTTAGCGAGGGGTGGTCGTGAAATACTTTAAAAAATTGTAAAAAATTTTTTTTTAATTTTAGCGAGGGGTGGTCGTGAAATACTTTAAAAAATTGTAAAAAATTTTTTACAAAATTTTAGCGAGGGGTGGTCGTGAAATACTTTAAAAAATTGTAAAAAATTTTTTTCAAAATTTTAGCGAGGGGTGGTCGTGAAATACTTTAAAAAATTGTAAAAAATTTTTTGCAAAATTTTAGCGAGGGGTGGTCGTGAAAAATTTTAAAAAATTGGAAAAATTTTTTTTCAAAATTTTAGCGAGGGGTGGTCGTGAAAAATTTTAAAAAATTGGAAAATTTTTTTTTTTAAATTTTAGCGAGGGGTGGTCGTGAAAAATTTTAAAAAATTGGAAAAATTTTTTTTTTTAATTTTAGCGAGGGGTGGTCGTGAAATACTTTAAAAAATTGTATAAAATTTTTTGCAAAATTTTAGCGAGGGGGGGTCGTGAAAAATTTTAAAAAATTGGAAAAAAATTTTTTTTAAATTTTAGCGAGGGGTGGTCGTGAAAAATTTTAAAAAATTGGAAAAATTTTTTTTTTAATTTTAGCGAGGGGTGGTCGTGAAATACTTTAAAAAATTGTAAAAAATTTTTTTTTAATTTTAGCGAGGGGTGGTCGTGAAATACTTTAAAAAATTGTAAAAAATTTTTTACAAAATTTTAGCGAGGGGTGGTCGTGAAATACTTTAAAAAATTGGAAAAATTTTTTTTTTTAATTTTAGCGAGGGGTGGTCATGAAATACTTTAAAAAATTGTAAAAAATTTTTTTCAAAATTTTAGCGAGGGGTGGTCGTGAAAAATTTTAAAAAATTGGAAACATTTTTTTTTTTAATTTTAGCGAGGGGTGGTCGTGAAATACTTTAAAAAATTGGAAAAATTTTTTTTTCTAATTTTAGCGAGGGGCGGTCGTGAAAAATTTTAAAAAATTGGAAAAATTTTTTTTTTTAAATTTTTGCGAGGGGTGGTCGTGAAAAATTTTAAAAAATTGGAAAAATTTTTTTTTTAATTTTAGCGAGGGGTGGTCGTGAAATACTTTAAAAAATTGTAAAAAATTTTTTGCAAAATTTTAGCGAGGGGTGGTCGTGAAATACTTTAAAAAATTGTAAAAAATTTTTTTCAAAATTTTAGCGAGGGGTGGTCGTGAAATACTTTAAAAAATTGGAAAAATTTTTTTTCAAAATTTTAGCGAGGGGTGGTCGTGAAAAATTTTAAAAAATTGGAAAATTTTTTTTTTTAAATTTTAGCGAGGGGTGGTCGTGAAAAATTTTAAAAAATTGGAAAAATTTTTTTTTTTTAATTTTAGCGAGGGGTGGTCGTGAAATACTTTAAAAAATTGTAAAAAATCTTTTGCAAAATTTTAGCGAGGGGTGGTCGTGAAAAATTTTAAAAAATTGGAAAAATTTTTTTTTTTAATTTTAGCGAGGGGTGGTCGTGAAATACTTTAAAAAATTGTATAAAATTTTTTGCAAAATTTTAGCGAGGGGGGGTCGTGAAAAATTTTAAAAAATTGGAAAAAAATTTTTTTTAAATTTTAGCGAGGGGTGGTCGTGAAAAATTTTAAAAAATTGGAAAAATTTTTTTTTTAATTTTAGCGAGGGGTGGTCGTGAAATACTTTAAAAAATTGTAAAAAATTTTTTTTTAATTTTAGCGAGGGGTGGTCGTGAAATACTTTAAAAAATTGTAAAAAATTTTTTACAAAATTTTAGCGAGGGGTGGTCGTGAAATACTTTAAAAAATTGTAAAAAATTTTTTTTTTAAATTTTAGCGTGGGGTGGTCGTGAAAAATTTTAAAAAATTGGAAAAATTTTTTTTTTAATTTTAGCGAGGGGTGGTCGTGAAATACTTTAAAAAATTGTAAAAAATTTTTTTTTAATTTTAGCGAGGGGTGGTCGTGAAAAATTTTAAAAAATTGGAAAAATTTTTTTTTTTAATTTTAGCGAGGGGTGGTCGTGAAATACTTTAAAAAATTGTATAAAATTTTTTGCAAAATTTTAGCGTGGGGGGGTCGTGAAAAATTTTAAAAAAATTGGAAAAAATTTTTTTTTTAATTTTAGCGAGGGGTGGTCGTGAAAAATTTTAAAAAATTGGAAAAATTTTTTTTTTTAATTTTAGCGAGGGGTGGTCATGAAATACTTTAAAAAATTGTAAAAAATTTTTTTCAAAATTTTAGCGAGGGGTGGTCGTGAAAAATTTTAAAAAATTGGAAACATTTTTTTTTTTAATTTTAGCGAGGGGTGGTCGTGAAATACTTTAAAAAATTGGAAAAATTTTTTTTCAAAATTTTAGCGAGGGGTGGTCGTGAAAAATTTTAAAAAATTGGAAAAATTTTTTTTTTAAATTTTAGCGAGGGGTGGTCGTGAAAAATTTTAAAAAATTGGAAAATTTTTTTTTTTTAATTTTTTCGAGGGGTGGTCGTGAAATACTTTAAAAAATTGTAAAAAATTTTTTACAAAATTTTAGCGAGGGGTGGTCGTGAAATACTTTAAAAAATTGTAAAAAATTTTTTTCAAAATTTTTGCGAGGGGTGGTCGTGAAAAATTTTAAAAAATTGGAAAAATTTTTTTTTTAAATTTTAGCGAGGGGTGGTCGTGAAATACTTTAAAAAATTGTAAAAAATTTTTTTTTTTAATTTTAGCGAGGGGTGGTCGTGAAAAATTTTAAAAAATTGGAAAAATTTTTTTTTTTAATTTTAGCGAGGGGTGGTCGTGAAAAATTTTAAAAAATTTTGAAAAATTTTTTTTTTAATTTTAGCGAGGGGTGGTCGTGAAATACTTTAAAAAATTGGAAAAATTTTTTTCAAAATTTTAGCGAGGGGTGGTCGTGAAATACTTTAAAAAATTGTAAAAAATTTTTTTCAAAATTTTAGCGAGGGGTGGTCGTGAAAAATTTTAAAAAATTGGAAACATTTTTTTTTTTAATTTTAGCGAGGGGTGGTCGTGAAATACTTTAAAAAATTGGAAAAATTTTTTTTCAAAATTTTAGCGAGGGGTGGTCGTGAAAAATTTTAAAAAAATTGGAAAAAATTTTTTTTTTAATTTTAGCGAGGGGTGGTCGTGAAAAATTTTAAAAAATTGGAAAAATTTTTTTTTTTAATTTTAGCGAGGGGTGGTCATGAAATACTTTAAAAAATTGTAAAAAATTTTTTTCAAAATTTTAGCGAGGGGTGGTCGTGAAAAATTTTAAAAAATTGGAAACATTTTTTTTTTTAATTTTAGCGAGGGGTGGTCGTGAAATACTTTAAAAAATTGGAAAAATTTTTTTTCAAAATTTTAGCGAGGGGTGGTCGTGAAAAATTTTAAAAAAATTGGAAAAAATTTTTTTTTTAATTTTAGCGAGGGGTGGTCGTGAAAAATTTTAAAAAATTGGAAAAATTTTTTTTTTTAATTTTAGCGAGGGGTGGTCATGAAATACTTTAAAAAATTGTAAAAAATTTTTTTCAAAATTTTAGCGAGGGGTGGTCGTGAAAAATTTTTTAAATTGGAAACATTTTTTTTTTTAATTTTAGCGAGGGGTGGTCGTGAAATACTTTAAAAAATTGGAAAAATTTTTTTTCAAAATTTTAGCGAGGGGTGGTCGTGAAAAATTTTAAAAAATTGGAAAAATTTTTTTTTTAAATTTTAGCGAGGGGTGGTCGTGAAAAATTTTAAAAAATTGGAAAATTTTTTTTTTTTAATTTTTTCGAGGGGTGGTCGTGAAATACTTTAAAAAATTGTAAAAAATTTTTTACAAAATTTTAGCGAGGGGTGGTCGTGAAATACTTTAAAAAATTGTAAAAAATTTTTTTCAAAATTTTTGCGAGGGGTGGTCGTGAAAAATTTTAAAAAATTGGAAAAATTTTTTTTTTAAATTTTAGCGAGGGGTGGTCGTGAAAAATTTTAAAAAATTGGAAAATTTTTTTTTTTTAATTTTTTCGAGGGGTGGTCGTGAAATACTTTAAAAAATTGTAAAAAATTTTTTACAAAATTTTAGCGAGGGGTGGTCGTGAAATACTTTAAAAAATTGTAAAAAATTTTTTTCAAAATTTTTGCGAGGGGTGGTCGTGAAAAATTTTAAAAAATTGGAAAAATTTTTTTTTTTAATTTTAGCGAGGGGTGGTCGTGAAATACTTTAAAAAATTGTAAAAAATTTTTTTTTTTAATTTTAGCGAGGGGTGGTCGTGAAAAATTTTAAAAAATTGGAAAAATTTTTTTTTTTAATTTTAGCGAGGGGAGGTCGTGAAAAATTTTAAAAAATTTTGAAAAATTTTTTTTTTAATTTTAGCGAGGGGTGGTCGTGAAATACTTTAAAAAATTGGAAAAATTTTTTTCAAAATTTTAGCGAGGGGTGGTCGTGAAATACTTTAAAAAATTGGAAAAATTTTTTTTTAAAATTTTAGCGAGGGGTGGTCGTGAAAAATTTTAAAAAATTGGAAAAATTTTTTTTTTAAATTTTAGCGAGGGGAGGTCGTGAAAAATTTTAAAAAATTGTAAAATTTTTTTTTTTAATTTTAGCGAGGGGTGGTCGTGAAATACTTTAAAAAATTGTAAAATTTTTTTTTTTTAATTTTAGCGAGGGGTGGTCGTGAAATACTTTAAAAAATTGTAAAAAATTTTTTGCAAAATTTTAGCGAGGGGTGGTCGTGAAATACTTTAAAAAATTGTAAAAAATTTTTTTCAAAATTTTAGCGAGGGGTGGTCGTGAAAAATTTTAAAAAAATTGGAAAAAATTTTTTTTTTAATTTTAGCGAGGGGTGGTCGTGAAAAATTTTAAAAAATTGGAAAAATTTTTTTTTTTAATTTTAGCGAGGGGTGGTCATGAAATACTTTAAAAAATTGTAAAAAATTTTTTTCAAAATTTTAGCGAGGGGTGGTCGTGAAAAATTTTAAAAAATTGGAAACATTTTTTTTTTTAATTTTAGCGAGGGGTGGTCGTGAAATACTTTAAAAAATTGGAAAAATTTTTTTTCAAAATTTTAGCGAGGGGTGGTCGTGAAAAATTTTAAAAAAATTGGAAAAAATTTTTTTTTTAATTTTAGCGAGGGGTGGTCGTGAAAAATTTTAAAAAATTGGAAAAATTTTTTTTTTTAATTTTAGCGAGGGGTGGTCATGAAATACTTTAAAAAATTGTAAAAAATTTTTTTCAAAATTTTAGCGAGGGGTGGTCGTGAAAAATTTTAAAAAATTGGAAACATTTTTTTTTTTAATTTTAGCGAGGGGTGGTCGTGAAATACTTTAAAAAATTGGAAAAATTTTTTTTCAAAATTTTAGCGAGGGGTGGTCGTGAAAAATTTTAAAAAATTGGAAAAATTTTTTTTTTAAATTTTAGCGAGGGGTGGTCGTGAAAAATTTTAAAAAATTGGAAAATTTTTTTTTTTTAATTTTTTCGAGGGGTGGTCGTGAAATACTTTAAAAAATTGTAAAAAATTTGTTACAAAATTTTAGCGAGGGGTGGTCGTGAAATACTTTAAAAAATTGTAAAAAATTTTTTTCAAAATTTTTGCGAGGGGTGGTCGTGAAAAATTTTAAAAAATTGGAAAAATTTTTTTTTTTAATTTTAGCGAGGGGTGGTCGTGAAATACTTTAAAAAATTGTAAAAAATTTTTTTTTTTAATTTTAGCGAGGGGTGGTCGTGAAAAATTTTAAAAAATTGGAAAAATTTTTTTTTTTAATTTTAGCGAGGGGAGGTCGTGAAAAATTTTAAAAAATTTTGAAAAATTTTTTTTTTAATTTTAGCGAGGGGTGGTCGTGAAATACTTTAAAAAATTGGAAAAATTTTTTTCAAAATTTTAGCGAGGGGTGGTCGTGAAATACTTTAAAAAATTGGAAAAATTTTTTTTTAAAATTTTAGCGAGGGGTGGTCGTGAAAAATTTTAAAAAATTGGAAAAATTTTTTTTTTAAATTTTAGCGAGGGGAGGTCGTGAAAAATTTTAAAAAATTGTAAAATTTTTTTTTTTAATTTTAGCGAGGGGTGGTCGTGAAATACTTTAAAAAATTGTAAAATTTTTTTTTTTTAATTTTAGCGAGGGGTGGTCGTGAAATACTTTAAAAAATTGTAAAAAATTTTTTGCAAAATTTTAGCGAGGGGTGGTCGTGAAATACTTTAAAAAATTGTAAAAAATTTTTTTCAAAATTTTAGCGAGGGGTGGTCGTGAAAAATTTTAAAAAATTGGAAAAATTTTTTTTTTAAATTTTAGCGAGGGGTGTTCGTAAAATACTTTAAAAAATTGTAAAAAATTTTTTAAAAAATTGGAAAAATTTTTTTTTTTAATTTTAGCGAGGGGTGGTCGTGAAAAATTTTAAAAAATTGGAAAAATTTTTTTTCAAAATTTTAGCGAGGGGGGGTCGTGAAAAATTTTAAAAAATTGGAAAAAATTTTTTTTTTAATTTTAGCGAGGGGTGGTCGTGAAAAATTTTAAAAAATTGGAAAAATTTTTTTTTTTAATTTTAGCGAGGGGTGGTCGTGAAAAATTTTAAAAAATTGGAAAAAATTTTTTTTTTAATTTTAGCGAGGGGTGGTCGTGAAAAATTTTAAAAAATTGGAAAAATTTTTTTTTTAATTTTAGCGAGGGGTGGTCGTGAAATACTTTAAAAAATTGTATAAAATTTTTTGCAAAATTTTAGCGAGGGGGGGTCGTGAAAAATTTTAAAAAATTGGAAAAAATTTTTTTTTTAATTTTAGCGAGGGGTGGTCGTGAAAAATTTTAAAAAATTGGAAAAATTTTTTTTTTTAATTTTAGCGAGGGGTGGTCATGAAATACTTTAAAAAATTGTAAAAAATTTTTTTCAAAATTTTAGCGAGGGGTGGTCGTGAAAAATTTTAAAAAATTGGAAACATTTTTTTTTTTAATTTTAGCGAGGGGTGGTCGTGAAATACTTTAAAAAATTGGAAAAATTTTTTTTCAAAATTTTAGCGAGGGGTGGTCGTGAAAAATTTTAAAAAATTGTAAAATTTTTTTTTTTTAATTTTAGCGAGGGGTGGTCGTGAAATACTTTAAAAAATTGTAAAAAATTTTTTTCAAAATTTTAGCGAGGGGTGGTCGTGAAAAATTTTAAAAAATTGGAAAAATTTTTTTTTAAATTTTAGCGACGGGTGGTCGTGAAAAATTTTAAAAAATTGGAAAAATTTTTTTTTTAAATTTTAGCGAGGGGTGGTCGTGAAAAATTTTAAAAAATTGGAAAATTTTTTTTTTTTAATTTTAGCGAGGGGTGGTCGTGAAATACTTTAAAAAATTGTAAAAAATTTTTTGCAAAATTTTAGCGAGGGGTGGTCGTGAAATACTTTAAAAAATTGTAAAAATTTTTTTTTTTAATTTTAGCGAGGGGTGGTCGTGAAAAATTTTAAAAAATTGGAAAAATTTTTTTTTTTAATTTTAGCGAGGGGTGGTCGTGAAAAATTTTAAAAAATTTTGAAAAATTTTTTTTTTAATTTTAGCGAGGGGTGGTCGTGAATTACTTTAAAAAATTGTAAAAAATTTTTTGCAAAATTTTAGCGAGGGGTGGTCGTGAAATACTTTAAAAAATTGTAAAAAATTTTTTTCAAAATTTTAGCGAGGGGTGGTCGTGAAATACTTTAAAAAATTGGAAAAATTTTTTTTCAAAATTTTAGCGAGGGGTGGTCGTGAAAAATTTTAAAAAATTGGAAAAATTTTTTTTTTAAATTTTAGGGAGGGGTGGTCGTGAAAAATTTTAAAAAATTGTAAAATTTTTTTTTTTAATTTTAGCGAGGGGTGGTCGTGAAATACTTTAAAAAATTGTAAAATTTTTTTTTTTTAATTTTAGCGAGGGGTGGTCGTGAAATACTTTAAAAAATTGTAAAAAATTTTTTGCAAAATTTTAGCGAGGGGTGGTCGTGAAATACTTTAAAAAATTGTAAAAAATTTTTTGCAAAATTTTAGCGAGGGGTGTTCGTAAAATACTTTAAAAAATTGTAAAAAATTTTTTTCAAAATTTTAGCGAGGGGTGGTCGTGAAAAATTTTAAAAAATTCTAAAAAATTTTTTTTTTAAATTTTAGCGAGGGGTGGTGGTGAAAAATTTTAAAAAATTGGAAAAATTTTTTTTTTAAATTTTAGCGAGGGGTGGTCGTGAAAAATTTTAAAAAATTGTAAAATTTTTTTTTTTTAATTTTAGCGAGGGGTGGTCGTGAAATACTTTAAAAAATTGTAAAAAATTTTTTTCAAAATTTTAGCGAGGGGTGGTCGTGAAAAATTTTAAAAAATTGGAAAAATTTTTTTTTAAATTTTAGCGAGGGGTGGTCGTGAAAAATTTTAAAAAATTGGAAAAATTTTTTTTTTAAATTTTAGCGAGGGGTGGTCGTGAAAAATTTTAAAAAATTTTGAAAAATTTTTTTTTTAATTTTAGCGAGGGGTGGTCGTGAATTACTTTAAAAAATTGTAAAAAATTTTTTGCAAAACTTTAGCGAGGGGTGGTCGTGAAAAATTTTAAAAAATTGTAAAATTTTTTTTTTTAATTTTAGCGAGGGGTGGTCGTGAAAAATTTTAAAAAATTGGAAAAAATTTTTTACAAAATTTTAGCGAGGGGTGGTCGTGAAATACTTTAAAAAATTGTAAAAAATTTTTTTCAAAATTTTAGCGAGGGGTGGTCGTGAAAAATTTTAAAAAATTGGAAAAATTTTTTTTTTAAATTTTAGCGAGGGGTGGTCGTGAAAAATTTTAAAAAATTGGAAAAATTTTTTTTTTAAATTTTAGCGAGGGGTGGTCGTGAAAAATTTTAAAAAATTGTAAAATTTTTTTTTTTTAATTTTAGCGAGGGGTGGTCGTGAAATACTTTAAAAAATTGTAAAAAATTTTTTTCAAAATTTTAGCGAGGGGTGGTCGTGAAAAATTATAAAAAATTGGAAAAATTTTTTTTTAAATTTTAGCGAGGGGTGGTCGTGAAAAATTTTAAAAAATTGGAAAAATTTTTTTTTTAAATTTTAGCGAGGGGTGGTCGTGAAAAATTTTAAAAAATTGGAAAATTTTTTTTTTTAATTTTAGCGAGGGGTGGTCGTGAAATACTTTAAAAAATTGTAAAAAATTTTTTGCAAAATTTTAGCGAGGGGCGGTCGTGAAATACTTTAAAAAATTGTAAAAATTTTTTTTTTTAATTTTAGCGAGGGGTGGTCGTGAAAAATTTTAAAAAATTGGAAAAATTTTTTTTTTTAATTTTAGCGAGGGGTGGTCGTGAAAAATTTTAAAAAATTTTGAAAAATTTTTTTTTTAATTTTAGCGAGGGGTGGTCGTGAATTACTTTAAAAAATTGTAAAAAATTTTTTGCAAAATTTTAGCGAGGGGTGGTCGTGAAATACTTTAAAAAATTGTAAAAAATTTTTTTCAAAATTTTAGCGAGGGGTGGTCGTGAAATACTTTAAAAAATTGGAAAATTTTTTTTTCAAAATTTTAGCGAGGGGTGGTCGTGAAAAATTTTAAAAAATTGGAAAAATTTTTTTTTTAAATTTTAGGGAGGGGTGGTCGTGAAAAATTTTAAAAAATTGTAAAATTTTTTTTTTTAATTTTAGCGAGGGGTGGTCGTGAAATACTTTAAAAAATTGTAAAATTTTTTTTTTTTAATTTTAGCGAGGGGTGGTCGTGAAATACTTTAAAAAATTGTAAAAAATTTTTTGCAAAATTTTAGCGAGGGGTGGTCGTGAAATACTTTAAAAAATTGTAAAAAATTTTTTGCAAAATTTTAGCGAGGGGTGTTCGTAAAATACTTTAAAAAATTGTAAAAAATTTTTTTCAAAATTTTAGCGAGGGGTGGTCGTGAAAAATTTTGAAAAATTCTAAAAAATTTTTTTTTTAAATTTTAGCGAGGGGCGGTGGTGAAAAATTTTAAAAAATTGGAAAAATTTTTTTTTTAAATTTTAGCGAGGGGTGGTCGTGAAAAATTTTAAAAAATTGTAAAATTTTTTTTTTTTAATTTTAGCGAGGGGTGGTCGTGAAATACTTTAAAAAATTGTAAAAAATTTTTTTCAAAATTTTAGCGAGGGGTGGTCGTGAAAAATTTTAAAAAATTGGAAAAATTTTTTTTTAAATTTTAGCGAGGGGTGGTCGTGAAAAATTTTAAAAAATTGGAAAAATTTTTTTTTTAAATTTTAGCGAGGGGTGGTCGTGAAAAATTTTAAAAAATTTTGAAAAATTTTTTTTTTAATTTTAGCGAGGGGTGGTCGTGAATTACTTTAAAAAATTGTAAAAAATTTTTTGCAAAACTTTAGCGAGGGGTGGTCGTGAAAAATTTTAAAAAATTGTAAAATTTTTTTTTTTAATTTTAGCGAGGGGTGGTCGTGAAAAATTTTAAAAAATTGGAAAAAATTTTTTACAAAATTTTAGCGAGGGGTGGTCGTGAAATACTTTAAAAAATTGTAAAAAATTTTTTTCAAAATTTTAGCGAGGGGTGGTCGTGAAAAATTTTAAAAAATTGGAAAAATTTTTTTTTTAAATTTTAGCGAGGGGTGGTCGTGAAAAATTTTAAAAAATTGTAAAATTTTTTTTTTTAATTTTAGCGAGGGGTGGTCGTGAAATACTTTAAAAAATTGTAAAAAATTTTTTTCAAAATTTTAGCGAGGGGTGGTCGTGAAAAATTATAAAAAATTGGAAAAATTTTTTTTTAAATTTTAGCGAGGGGTGGTCGTGAAAAATTTTAAAAAATTGGAAAAATTTTTTTTTTAAATTTTAGCGAGGGGTGGTCGTGAAAAATTTTAAAAAATTTTGAAAAATTTTTTTTTTAATTTTAGCGAGGGGTGGTCGTGAATTACTTTAAAAAATTGTAAAAAATTTTTTGCAAAACTTTAGCGAGGGGTGGTCGTGAAAAATTTTAAAAAATTGTAAAATTTTTTTTTTTAATTTTAGCGAGGGGTGGTCGTGAAAAATTTTAAAAAATTGGAAAAAATTTTTTACAAAATTTTAGCGAGGGGTGGTCGTGAAATACTTTAAAAAATTGTAAAAAATTTTTTTCAAAATTTTAGCGAGGGGTGGTCGTGAAAAATTTTAAAAAATTGGAAAAATTTTTTTTTTAAATTTTAGCGAGGGGTGGTCGTGAAAAATTTTAAAAAATTGGAAAAATTTTTTTTTTAAATTTTAGCGAGGGGTGGTCGTGAAAAATTTTAAAAAATTGTAAAATTTTTTTTTTTTAATTTTAGCGAGGGGTGGTCGTGA
Source organism: Villa cingulata (assembly GCA_951394055.1). Lineage (NCBI taxonomy): Eukaryota > Metazoa > Arthropoda > Insecta > Diptera > Bombyliidae > Villa > Villa cingulata. The sequence goes on from OX596018.1 coordinate 28,629,294, forward strand.
AATACTTTAAAAAATTGTAAAAAATTTTTTTCAAAATTTTAGCGAGGGGTGGTCGTGAAAAATTATAAAAAATTGGAAAAATTTTTTTTTAAATTTTAGCGAGGGGTGGTCGTGAAAAATTTTAAAAAATTGGAAAAATTTTTTTTTTAAATTTTAGCGAGGGGTGGTCGTGAAAAATTTTAAAAAATTGGAAAATTTTTTTTTTTAATTTTAGCGAGGGGTGGTCGTGAAATACTTTAAAAAATTGTAAAAAATTTTTTGCAAAATTTTAGCGAGGGGCGGTCGTGAAATACTTTAAAAAATTGTAAAAATTTTTTTTTTTAATTTTAGCGAGGGGTGGTCGTGAAAAATTTTAAAAAATTGGAAAAATTTTTTTTTTTAATTTTAGCGAGGGGTGGTCGTGAAAAATTTTAAAAAATTTTGAAAAATTTTTTTTTTAATTTTAGCGAGGGGTGGTCGTGAATTACTTTAAAAAATTGTAAAAAATTTTTTGCAAAATTTTAGCGAGGGGTGGTCGTGAAATACTTTAAAAAATTGTAAAAAATTTTTTTCAAAATTTTAGCGAGGGGTGGTCGTGAAATACTTTAAAAAATTGGAAAATTTTTTTTTCAAAATTTTAGCGAGGGGTGGTCGTGAAAAATTTTAAAAAATTCTAAAAAATTTTTTTTTTAAATTTTAGCGAGGGGTGGTGGTGAAAAATTTTAAAAAATTGGAAAAATTTTTTTTTTAAATTTTAGGGAGGGGTGGTCGTGAAAAATTTTAAAAAATTGTAAAATTTTTTTTTTTAATTTTAGCGAGGGGTGGTCGTGAAATACTTTAAAAAATTGTAAAATTTTTTTTTTTTAATTTTAGCGAGGGGTGGTCGTGAAATACTTTAAAAAATTGTAAAAAATTTTTTGCAAAATTTTAGCGAGGGGTGGTCGTGAAATACTTTAAAAAATTGTAAAAAATTTTTTGCAAAATTTTAGCGAGGGGTGTTCGTAAAATACTTTAAAAAATTGTAAAAAATTTTTTTCAAAATTTTAGCGAGGGGTGGTCGTGAAAAATTTTAAAAAAATTGGAAAAAATTTTTTTTTTAATTTTAGCGAGGGGTGGTCGTGAAAAATTTTAAAAAATTGGAAAAATTTTTTTTTTTAATTTTAGCGAGGGGTGGTCATGAAATACTTTAAAAAATTGTAAAAAATTTTTTTCAAAATTTTAGCGAGGGGTGGTCGTGAAAAATTTTAAAAAATTGGAAACATTTTTTTTTTTAATTTTAGCGAGGGGTGGTCGTGAAATACTTTAAAAAATTGGAAAAATTTTTTTTCAAAATTTTAGCGAGGGGTGGTCGTGAAAAATTTTAAAAAAATTGGAAAAAATTTTTTTTTTAATTTTAGCGAGGGGTGGTCGTGAAAAATTTTAAAAAATTGGAAAAATTTTTTTTTTTAATTTTAGCGAGGGGTGGTCATGAAATACTTTAAAAAATTGTAAAAAATTTTTTTCAAAATTTTAGCGAGGGGTGGTCGTGAAAAATTTTAAAAAATTGGAAACATTTTTTTTTTTAATTTTAGCGAGGGGTGGTCGTGAAATACTTTAAAAAATTGGAAAAATTTTTTTTCAAAATTTTAGCGAGGGGTGGTCGTGAAAAATTTTAAAAAATTGGAAAAATTTTTTTTTTAAATTTTAGCGAGGGGTGGTCGTGAAAAATTTTAAAAAATTGGAAAATTTTTTTTTTTTAATTTTTTCGAGGGGTGGTCGTGAAATACTTTAAAAAATTGTAAAAAATTTGTTACAAAATTTTAGCGAGGGGTGGTCGTGAAATACTTTAAAAAATTGTAAAAAATTTTTTTCAAAATTTTTGCGAGGGGTGGTCGTGAAAAATTTTAAAAAATTGGAAAAATTTTTTTTTTTAATTTTAGCGAGGGGTGGTCGTGAAATACTTTAAAAAATTGTAAAAAATTTTTTTTTTTAATTTTAGCGAGGGGTGGTCGTGAAAAATTTTAAAAAATTGGAAAAATTTTTTTTTTTAATTTTAGCGAGGGGAGGTCGTGAAAAATTTTAAAAAATTTTGAAAAATTTTTTTTTTAATTTTAGCGAGGGGTGGTCGTGAAATACTTTAAAAAATTGGAAAAATTTTTTTCAAAATTTTAGCGAGGGGTGGTCGTGAAATACTTTAAAAAATTGGAAAAATTTTTTTTTAAAATTTTAGCGAGGGGTGGTCGTGAAAAATTTTAAAAAATTGGAAAAATTTTTTTTTTAAATTTTAGCGAGGGGAGGTCGTGAAAAATTTTAAAAAATTGTAAAATTTTTTTTTTTAATTTTAGCGAGGGGTGGTCGTGAAATACTTTAAAAAATTGTAAAATTTTTTTTTTTTAATTTTAGCGAGGGGTGGTCGTGAAATACTTTAAAAAATTGTAAAAAATTTTTTGCAAAATTTTAGCGAGGGGTGGTCGTGAAATACTTTAAAAAATTGTAAAAAATTTTTTTCAAAATTTTAGCGAGGGGTGGTCGTGAAAAATTTTAAAAAATTGGAAAAATTTTTTTTTTAAATTTTAGCGAGGGGTGTTCGTAAAATACTTTAAAAAATTGTAAAAAATTTTTTAAAAAATTGGAAAAATTTTTTTTTTTAATTTTAGCGAGGGGTGGTCGTGAAAAATTTTAAAAAATTGGAAAAATTTTTTTTCAAAATTTTAGCGAGGGGGGGTCGTGAAAAATTTTAAAAAATTGGAAAAAATTTTTTTTTTAATTTTAGCGAGGGGTGGTCGTGAAAAATTTTAAAAAATTGGAAAAATTTTTTTTTTTAATTTTAGCGAGGGGTGGTCGTGAAAAATTTTAAAAAATTGGAAAAAATTTTTTTTTTAATTTTAGCGAGGGGTGGTCGTGAAAAATTTTAAAAAATTGGAAAAATTTTTTTTTTAATTTTAGCGAGGGGTGGTCGTGAAATACTTTAAAAAATTGTATAAAATTTTTTGCAAAATTTTAGCGAGGGGGGGTCGTGAAAAATTTTAAAAAATTGGAAAAAATTTTTTTTTTAATTTTAGCGAGGGGTGGTCGTGAAAAATTTTAAAAAATTGGAAAAATTTTTTTTTTTAATTTTAGCGAGGGGTGGTCATGAAATACTTTAAAAAATTGTAAAAAATTTTTTTCAAAATTTTAGCGAGGGGTGGTCGTGAAAAATTTTAAAAAATTGGAAACATTTTTTTTTTTAATTTTAGCGAGGGGTGGTCGTGAAATACTTTAAAAAATTGGAAAAATTTTTTTTCAAAATTTTAGCGAGGGGTGGTCGTGAAAAATTTTAAAAAATTGTAAAATTTTTTTTTTTTAATTTTAGCGAGGGGTGGTCGTGAAATACTTTAAAAAATTGTAAAAAATTTTTTTCAAAATTTTAGCGAGGGGTGGTCGTGAAAAATTTTAAAAAATTGGAAAAATTTTTTTTTAAATTTTAGCGACGGGTGGTCGTGAAAAATTTTAAAAAATTGGAAAAATTTTTTTTTTAAATTTTAGCGAGGGGTGGTCGTGAAAAATTTTAAAAAATTGGAAAATTTTTTTTTTTTAATTTTAGCGAGGGGTGGTCGTGAAATACTTTAAAAAATTGTAAAAAATTTTTTGCAAAATTTTAGCGAGGGGTGGTCGTGAAATACTTTAAAAAATTGTAAAAATTTTTTTTTTTAATTTTAGCGAGGGGTGGTCGTGAAAAATTTTAAAAAATTGGAAAAATTTTTTTTTTTAATTTTAGCGAGGGGTGGTCGTGAAAAATTTTAAAAAATTTTGAAAAATTTTTTTTTTAATTTTAGCGAGGGGTGGTCGTGAATTACTTTAAAAAATTGTAAAAAATTTTTTGCAAAATTTTAGCGAGGGGTGGTCGTGAAATACTTTAAAAAATTGTAAAAAATTTTTTTCAAAATTTTAGCGAGGGGTGGTCGTGAAATACTTTAAAAAATTGGAAAAATTTTTTTTCAAAATTTTAGCGAGGGGTGGTCGTGAAAAATTTTAAAAAATTGGAAAAATTTTTTTTTTAAATTTTAGGGAGGGGTGGTCGTGAAAAATTTTAAAAAATTGTAAAATTTTTTTTTTTAATTTTAGCGAGGGGTGGTCGTGAAATACTTTAAAAAATTGTAAAATTTTTTTTTTTTAATTTTAGCGAGGGGTGGTCGTGAAATACTTTAAAAAATTGTAAAAAATTTTTTGCAAAATTTTAGCGAGGGGTGGTCGTGAAATACTTTAAAAAATTGTAAAAAATTTTTTGCAAAATTTTAGCGAGGGGTGTTCGTAAAATACTTTAAAAAATTGTAAAAAATTTTTTTCAAAATTTTAGCGAGGGGTGGTCGTGAAAAATTTTAAAAAATTCTAAAAAATTTTTTTTTTAAATTTTAGCGAGGGGTGGTGGTGAAAAATTTTAAAAAATTGGAAAAATTTTTTTTTTAAATTTTAGCGAGGGGTGGTCGTGAAAAATTTTAAAAAATTGTAAAATTTTTTTTTTTTAATTTTAGCGAGGGGTGGTCGTGAAATACTTTAAAAAATTGTAAAAAATTTTTTTCAAAATTTTAGCGAGGGGTGGTCGTGAAAAATTTTAAAAAATTGGAAAAATTTTTTTTTAAATTTTAGCGAGGGGTGGTCGTGAAAAATTTTAAAAAATTGGAAAAATTTTTTTTTTAAATTTTAGCGAGGGGTGGTCGTGAAAAATTTTAAAAAATTTTGAAAAATTTTTTTTTTAATTTTAGCGAGGGGTGGTCGTGAATTACTTTAAAAAATTGTAAAAAATTTTTTGCAAAACTTTAGCGAGGGGTGGTCGTGAAAAATTTTAAAAAATTGTAAAATTTTTTTTTTTAATTTTAGCGAGGGGTGGTCGTGAAAAATTTTAAAAAATTGGAAAAAATTTTTTACAAAATTTTAGCGAGGGGTGGTCGTGAAATACTTTAAAAAATTGTAAAAAATTTTTTTCAAAATTTTAGCGAGGGGTGGTCGTGAAAAATTTTAAAAAATTGGAAAAATTTTTTTTTTAAATTTTAGCGAGGGGTGGTCGTGAAAAATTTTAAAAAATTGGAAAAATTTTTTTTTTAAATTTTAGCGAGGGGTGGTCGTGAAAAATTTTAAAAAATTGTAAAATTTTTTTTTTTTAATTTTAGCGAGGGGTGGTCGTGAAATACTTTAAAAAATTGTAAAAAATTTTTTTCAAAATTTTAGCGAGGGGTGGTCGTGAAAAATTATAAAAAATTGGAAAAATTTTTTTTTAAATTTTAGCGAGGGGTGGTCGTGAAAAATTTTAAAAAATTGGAAAAATTTTTTTTTTAAATTTTAGCGAGGGGTGGTCGTGAAAAATTTTAAAAAATTGGAAAATTTTTTTTTTTAATTTTAGCGAGGGGTGGTCGTGAAATACTTTAAAAAATTGTAAAAAATTTTTTGCAAAATTTTAGCGAGGGGCGGTCGTGAAATACTTTAAAAAATTGTAAAAATTTTTTTTTTTAATTTTAGCGAGGGGTGGTCGTGAAAAATTTTAAAAAATTGGAAAAATTTTTTTTTTTAATTTTAGCGAGGGGTGGTCGTGAAAAATTTTAAAAAATTTTGAAAAATTTTTTTTTTAATTTTAGCGAGGGGTGGTCGTGAATTACTTTAAAAAATTGTAAAAAATTTTTTGCAAAATTTTAGCGAGGGGTGGTCGTGAAATACTTTAAAAAATTGTAAAAAATTTTTTTCAAAATTTTAGCGAGGGGTGGTCGTGAAATACTTTAAAAAATTGGAAAATTTTTTTTTCAAAATTTTAGCGAGGGGTGGTCGTGAAAAATTTTAAAAAATTGGAAAAATTTTTTTTTTAAATTTTAGGGAGGGGTGGTCGTGAAAAATTTTAAAAAATTGTAAAATTTTTTTTTTTAATTTTAGCGAGGGGTGGTCGTGAAATACTTTAAAAAATTGTAAAATTTTTTTTTTTTAATTTTAGCGAGGGGTGGTCGTGAAATACTTTAAAAAATTGTAAAAAATTTTTTGCAAAATTTTAGCGAGGGGTGGTCGTGAAATACTTTAAAAAATTGTAAAAAATTTTTTGCAAAATTTTAGCGAGGGGTGTTCGTAAAATACTTTAAAAAATTGTAAAAAATTTTTTTCAAAATTTTAGCGAGGGGTGGTCGTGAAAAATTTTAAAAAATTCTAAAAAATTTTTTTTTTAAATTTTAGCGAGGGGCGGTGGTGAAAAATTTTAAAAAATTGGAAAAATTTTTTTTTTAAATTTTAGCGAGGGGTGGTCGTGAAAAATTTTAAAAAATTGTAAAATTTTTTTTTTTTAATTTTAGCGAGGGGTGGTCGTGAAATACTTTAAAAAATTGTAAAAAATTTTTTTCAAAATTTTAGCGAGGGGTGGTCGTGAAAAATTTTAAAAAATTGGAAAAATTTTTTTTTAAATTTTAGCGAGGGGTGGTCGTGAAAAATTTTAAAAAATTGGAAAAATTTTTTTTTTAAATTTTAGCGAGGGGTGGTCGTGAAAAATTTTAAAAAATTTTGAAAAATTTTTTTTTTAATTTTAGCGAGGGGTGGTCGTGAATTACTTTAAAAAATTGTAAAAAATTTTTTGCAAAACTTTAGCGAGGGGTGGTCGTGAAAAATTTTAAAAAATTGTAAAATTTTTTTTTTTAATTTTAGCGAGGGGTGGTCGTGAAAAATTTTAAAAAATTGGAAAAAATTTTTTACAAAATTTTAGCGAGGGGTGGTCGTGAAATACTTTAAAAAATTGTAAAAAATTTTTTTCAAAATTTTAGCGAGGGGTGGTCGTGAAAAATTTTAAAAAATTGGAAAAATTTTTTTTTTAAATTTTAGCGAGGGGTGGTCGTGAAAAATTTTAAAAAATTGTAAAATTTTTTTTTTTAATTTTAGCGAGGGGTGGTCGTGAAATACTTTAAAAAATTGTAAAAAATTTTTTTCAAAATTTTAGCGAGGGGTGGTCGTGAAAAATTATAAAAAATTGGAAAAATTTTTTTTTAAATTTTAGCGAGGGGTGGTCGTGAAAAATTTTAAAAAATTGGAAAAATTTTTTTTTTAAATTTTAGCGAGGGGTGGTCGTGAAAAATTTTAAAAAATTGGAAAATTTTTTTTTTTTAATTTTAGCGAGGGGTGGTCGTGAAATACTTTAAAAAATTGTAAAAAATTTTTTGCAAAATTTTAGCGAGGGGCGGTCGTGAAATACTTTAAAAAATTGTAAAAATTTTTTTTTTTAATTTTAGCGAGGGGTGGTCGTGAAAAATTTTAAAAAATTGGAAAAATTTTTTTTTTTAATTTTAGCGAGGGGTGGTCGTGAAAAATTTTAAAAAATTTTGAAAAATTTTTTTTTTAATTTTAGCGAAGGGTGGTCGTGAATTACTTTAAAAAATTGTAAAAAATTTTTTGCAAAATTTTAGCGAGGGGTGGTCGTGAAATACTTTAAAAAATTGTAAAAAATTTTTTTCAAAATTTTAGCGAGGGGTGGTCGTGAAATACTTTAAAAAATTGGAAACATTTTTTTTCAAAATTTTAGCGAGGGGTGGTCGTGAAAAATTTTAAAAAATTGGAAAAATTTTTTTTTTAAATTTTAGGGAGGGGTGGTCGTGAAAAATTTTAAAAAATTGTAAAATTTTTTTTTTTAATTTTAGCGAGGGGTGGTCGTGAAATACTTTAAAAAATTGTAAAAAATTTTTTGCAAAATTTTAGCGAGGGGTGGTCGTGAAATACTTTAAAAAATTGTAAAAAATTTTTTGCAAAATTTTAGCGAGGGGTGGTCGTGAAAAATTGTAAAAAATTGTAAAAAATTTTTTTCAAAATTTTAGCGAGGGGTGGTCGTGAAAAATTTTAAAAAATTGGAAAAATTTTTTTTTTAAATTTTAGGGAGGGGTGTTCGTAAAATACTTTAAAAAATTGTAAAAAATTTTTTTCAAAATTTTAGCGAGGGGTGGTCGTGAAAAATTTTAAAAAATTCTAAAAAATTTTTTTTTTAAATTTTAGCGAGGGGTGGTGGTGAAAAATTTTAAAAAATTGGAAAAATTTTTTTTTTAAATTTTAGCGAGGGGTGGTCGTGAAAAATTTTAAAAAATTGTAAAATTTTTTTTTTTTAATTTTAGCGAGGGGTGGTCGTGAAATACTTTAAAAAATTGTAAAAAATTTTTTTCAAAATTTTAGCGAGGGGTGGTCGTGAAAAATTTTAAAAAATTGGAAAAATTTTTTTTTAAATTTTAGCGAGGGGTGGTCGTGAAAAATTTTAAAAAATTGGAAAAATTTTTTTTTTAAATTTTAGCGAGGGGTGGTCGTGAAAAATTTTAAAAAATTGGAAAATTTTTTTTTTTTAATTTTAGCGAGGGGTGGTCGTGAAATACTTTAAAAAATTGTAAAAAATTTTTTGCAAAACTTTAGCGAGGGGTGGTCGTGAAAAATTTTAAAAAATTGTAAAATTTTTTTTTTTAATTTTAGCGAGGGGTGGTCTTGAAAAATTTTAAAAAATTGGAAAAATTTTTTTTTTTAATTTTAGCGAGGGGTGGTCGTGAAAAATTTTAAAAAATTTTGAAAAATTTTTTTTTTAATTTTAGCGAGGGGTGGTCGTGAATTACTTTAAAAAATTGTAAAAAATTTTTTGCAAAATTTTAGCGAGGGGTGGTCGTGAAATACTTTAAAAAATTGTAAAAAATTTTTTTCAAAATTTTAGCGACGGGTGGTCGTGAAATACTTTAAAAAATTGGAAAAATTTTTTTTCAAAATTTTAGCGAGGGGTGGTCGTGAAAAATTTTAAAAAATTGGAAAAATTTTTTTTTTAAATTTTAGCGAGGGGTGGTCGTGAAAAATTTTAAAAAATTGTAAAATTTTTTTTTTTAATTTTAGCGAGGGGTGGTCGTGAAATACTTTAAAAAATTGTAAAATTTTTTTTTTTTAATTTTAGCGAGGGGTGGTCGTGAAATACTTTAAAAAATTGTAAAAAATTTTTTGCAAAATTTTAGCGAGGGGTGGTCGTGAAATACTTTAAAAAATTGTAAAAAATTTTTTTCAAAATTTTAGCGAGGGGTGGTCGTGAAAAATTTTAAAAAATTGGAAAAATTTTTTTTTAAATTTTAGCGAGGGGTGTTCGTAAAATACTTTAAAAAATTGTAAAAAATTTTTTGCAAAATTTTAGCGAGGGGTGGTCGTGAAAAATTTTAAAAAATTGTAAAATTTTTTTTTTTTAATTTTAGCGAGGGGTGGTCGTGAAAAATTTTAAAAAATTGGAAAAATTTTTTTTTTTAATTTTAGCGAGGGGTGGTCGTGAAATACTTTAAAAAATTGTATAAAATTTTTTGCAAAATTTTAGCGAGGGGGGGTCGTGAAAAATTTTAAAAAATTGGAAAAAATTTTTTTTTTAATTTTAGCGAGGGGTGGTCGTGAAAAATTTTAAAAAATTGGAAAAATTTTTTTTTTTAATTTTAGCGAGGGGTGGTCATGAAATACTTTAAAAAATTGTAAAAAATTTTTTTCAAAATTTTAGCGAGGGGTGGTCGTGAAAAATTTTAAAAAATTGGAAACATTTTTTTTTTTAATTTTAGCGAGGGGTGGTCGTGAAATACTTTAAAAAATTGGAAAAATTTTTTTTCAAAATTTTAGCGAGGGGTGGTCGTGAAAAATTTTAAAAAATTGGAAAAATTTTTTTTTTTAATTTTAGCGAGGGGTGGTCGTGAAAAATTTTAAAAAATTGGAAAAATTTTTTTTTTTAATTTTTTCGAGGGGTGGTCGTGAAATACTTTAAAAAATTGTAAAAAATTTTTTACAAAATTTTAGCGAGGGGTGGTTGTGAAATACTTTAAAAAATTGTAAAAAATTTTTTTCAAAATTTTAGCGAGGGGTGGTCGTGAAAAATTTTAAAAAATTGTAAAAATTTTTTTTCAAAATTTTAGCGAGGGGTGGTCGTGAAATACTTTAAAAAATTGGAAAAATTTTTTTTCAAAATTTTAGCGAGGGTTGGTCGTGAAAAATTTTAAAAAATTGGAAAAATTTTTTTTTTAAATTTTAGCGAGGGGTGGTCGTGAAAAATTTTAAAAAATTGTAAAATTTTTTTTTTTAATTTTAGCGAGGGGTGGTCGTGAAATACTTTAAAAAATTGTAAAATTTTTTTTTTTTAATTTTAGCGAGGGGTGGTCGTGAAATACTTTAAAAAATTGTAAAAAATTTTTTGCAAAATTTTAGCGAGGGGTGGTCGTGAAATACTTTAAAAAATTGTAAAAAATTTTTTTCAAAATTTTAGCGAGGGGTGGTCGTGAAAAATTTTAAAAAATTGGAAAAATTTTTTTTTTAAATTTTAGCGAGGGGTGTTCGTAAAATACTTTAAAAAATTGTAAAAAATTTTTTGCAAAATTTTAGCGAGGGGTGGTCGTGAAAAATTTTAAAAAATTGGAAAATTTTTTTTTTTTAATTTTAGCGAGGGGTGGTCGTGAAAAATTTTAAAAAATTGGAAAAATTTTTTTTTTAAATTTTAGCGAGGGGCGGTCGTGAAAAATTTTAAAAAATTGGAAAATTTTTTTTTTTTAATTTTAGCGAGGGGTGGTCGTAAAATACTTTAAAAAATTGTACAAAATTTTTTTTTTAAATTTTAGCGAGGGGTGTTCGTAAAATACTTTAAAAAATTGTAAAAAATTTTTTGCAAAATTTTAGCGAGGGGTGGTCGTGAAAAATTTTAAAAAATTGTAAAAATTTTTTTTTTAAATTTTAGCGAGGGGTGGTCGTGAAAAATTTTAAAAAATTGTAAAATTTTTTTTTTTTAATTTTAGCGAGGGGTGGTCGTGAAATACTTTAAAAAATTGTAAAAAATTTTTTGCAAAATTTTAGCGAGGGGTGGTCGTGAAAAATTTTAAAAAATTGTAAAATTTTTTTTTTTTAATTTTAGCGAGGGGTGGTCGTGAAAAATTTTAAAAAATTGGAAAAATTTTTTTTTTTAATTTTAGCGAGGGGTGGTCGTGAAATACTTTAAAAAATTGTATAAAATTTTTTGCAAAATTTTAGCGAGGGGGGGTCGTGAAAAATTTTAAAAAATTGGAAAAAATTTTTTTTTTAATTTATCGAGGGGTGGTCGTGAAAAATTTTAAAAAATTGGAAAAATTTTTTTTTTTAATTTTAGCGAGGGGTGGTCATGAAATACTTTAAAAAATTGTAAAAAATTTTTTTCAAAATTTTAGCGAGGGGTGGTCGTGAAAAATTTTAAAAAATTGGAAACATTTTTTTTTTTAATTTTAGCGAGGGGTGGTCATGAAATACTTTAAAAAATTGGAAAAATTTTTTTTCAAAATTTTAGCGAGGGGTGGTCGTGAAAAATTTTAAAAAATTGGAAAAATTTTTTTTTTTAATTTTAGCGAGGGGTGGTCGTGAAAAATTTTAAAAAATTGTAAAATTTTTTTTTTTTAATTTTTTCGAGGGGTGGTCGTGAAATACTTTAAAAAATTGTAAAAAATTTTTTACAAAATTTTAGCGAGGGGTGGTCGTGAAATACTTTAAAAAATTGTAAAAAATTTTTTTCAAAATTTTAGCGAGGGGTGGTCGTGAAAAATTTTAAAAAATTGTAAAAATTTTTTTTCAAAATTTTAGCGAGGGGTGGTCGTGAAATACTTTAAAAAATTGGAAAAATTTTTTTTCAAAATTTTAGCGAGGGTTGGTCGTGAAAAATTTTAAAAAATTGGAAAAATTTTTTTTTTAAATTTTAGCGAGGGGTGGTCGTGAAAAATTTTAAAAAATTGTAAAATTTTTTTTTTTAATTTTAGCGAGGGGTGGTCGTGAAATACTTTAAAAAATTGTAAAATTTTTTTTTTTTAATTTTAGCGAGGGGTGGTCGTGAAATACTTTAAAAAATTGTAAAAAATTTTTTGCAAAATTTTAGCGAGGGGTGGTCGTGAAATACTTTAAAAAATTGTAAAAAATTTTTTTCAAAATTTTAGCGAGGGGTGGTCGTGAAAAATTTTAAAAAATTGGAAAAATTTTTTTTTTAAATTTTAGCGAGGGGTGTTCGTAAAATACTTTAAAAAATTGTAAAAAATTTTTTGCAAAATTTTAGCGAGGGGTGGTCGTGAAAAATTTTAAAAAATTGGAAAATTTTTTTTTTTTAATTTTAGCGAGGGGTGGTCGTGAAAAATTTTAAAAAATTGGAAAAATTTTTTTTTTAAATTTTAGCGAGGGGCGGTCGTGAAAAATTTTAAAAAATTGGAAAATTTTTTTTTTTTAATTTTAGCGAGGGGTGGTCGTAAAATACTTTAAAAAATTGTACAAAATTTTTTTTTTAAATTTTAGCGAGGGGTGTTCGTAAAATACTTTAAAAAATTGTAAAAATTTTTTTGCAAAATTTTAGCGAGGGGTGGTCGTGAAAAATTTTAAAAAATTGTAAAAATTTTTTTTTTAAATTTTAGCGAGGGGTGGTCGTGAAAAATTTTAAAAAATTGTAAAATTTTTTTTTTTTAATTTTAGCGAGGGGTGGTCGTGAAATACTTTAAAAAATTGTAAAAAATTTTTTGCAAAATTTTAGCGAGGGGTGGTCGTGAAAAATTTTAAAAAATTGGAAAATTTTTTTTTTTTAATTTTAGCGAGGGGTGGTCGTGAAATACTTTAAAAAATTGTAAAAAATTTTTTGCAAAATTTTAGCGAGGGGTGGTCGTGAAATACTTTAAAAAATTGTAAAAATTTTTTTTTTTAATTTTAGCGAGGGGTGGTCGTGAAAAATTTTAAAAAATTGGAAAAATTTTTTTTTTTAATTTTAGCGAGGGGTGGTCGTGAAAAATTTTAAAAAATTTTGAAAAATTTTTTTTTTAATTTTAGCGAGGGGTGGTCGTGAATTACTTTAAAAAATTGTAAAAAATTTTTTGCAAAATTTTAGCGAGGGGTGGTCGTGAAATACTTTAAAAAATTGTAAAAAATTTTTTTCAAAATTTTAGCGAGGGGTGGTCGTGAAATACTTTAAAAAATTGGAAAAATTTTTTTTCAAAATTTTAGCGAGGGGTGGTCGTGAAAAATTTTAAAAAATTGGAAAAATTTTTTTTTTAAATTTTAGGGAGGGGTGGTCGTGAAAAATTTTAAAAAATTGTAAAATTTTTTTTTTTAATTTTAGCGAGGGGTGGTCGTGAAATACTTTAAAAAATTGTAAAATTTTTTTTTTTTAATTTTAGCGAGGGGTGGTCGTGAAATACTTTAAAAAATTGTAAAAAATTTTTTGCAAAATTTTAGCGAGGGGTGGTCGTGAAATACTTTAAAAAATTGTAAAAAATTTTTTGCAAAATTTTAGCGAGGGGTGGTCGTGAAAAATTGTAAAAAATTGTAAAAAATTTTTTTCAAAATTTTAGCGAGGGGTGGTCGTGAAAAATTTTAAAAAATTGGAAAAATTTTTTTTTTAAATTTTAGCGAGGGGTGTTCGTAAAATACTTTAAAAAATTGTAAAAAATTTTTTTCAAAATTTTAGCGAGGGGTGGTCGTGAAAAATTTTAAAAAATTCTAAAAAATTTTTTTTTTAAATTTTAGCGAGGGGTGGTGGTGAAAAATTTTAAAAAATTGGAAAAATTTTTTTTTTAAATTTTAGCGAGGGGTGGTCGTGAAAAATTTTAAAAAATTGTAAAATTTTTTTTTTTTAATTTTAGCGAGGGGTGGTCGTGAAATACTTTAAAAAATTGTAAAAAATTTTTTGGAAAAATTTTAGCGAGGGGTGGTCGTGAAATACTTTAAAAAATTGTAAAAAATTTTTTTCAAAATTTTAGCGAGGGGTGGTCGTGAAAAATTTTAAAAAATTGGAAAAATTTTTTTTTTTAATTTTAGCGAGGGGTGTTCGTAAAATACTTTAAAAAATTGTAAAAAATTTTTTGCAAAATTTTAGCGAGGGGTGGTCGTGAAAAATTTTAAAAAATTGTAAAATTTTTTTTTTTTAATTTTAGCGAGGGGTGGTCGTGAAAAATTTTAAAAAATTGGAAAAATTTTTTTTTTTAATTTTAGCGAGGGGTGGTCGTGAAATACTTTAAAAAATTGTATAAAATTTTTTGCAAAATTTTAGCGAGGGGGGGTCGTGAAAAATTTTAAAAAATTGGAAAAAATTTTTTTTTTAATTTTAGCGAGGGGTGGTCGTGAAAAATTTTAAAAAATTGGAAAAATTTTTTTTTTTAATTTTAGCGAGGGGTGGTCATGAAATACTTTAAAAAATTGTAAAAAATTTTTTTCAAAATTTTAGCGAGGGGTGGTCGTGAAAAATTTTAAAAAATTGGAAACATTTTTTTTTTTAATTTTAGCGAGGGGTGGTCGTGAAATACTTTAAAAAATTGGAAAAATTTTTTTTCAAAATTTTAGCGAGGGGTGGTCGTGAAAAATTTTAAAAAATTGGAAAAATTTTTTTTTTTAATTTTAGCGAGGGGTGGTCGTGAAAAATTTTAAAAAATTGGAAAAATTTTTTTTTTTAATTTTTTCGAGGGGTGGTCGTGAAATACTTTAAAAAATTGTAAAAAATTTTTTACAAAATTTTAGCGAGGGGTGGTTGTGAAATACTTTAAAAAATTGTAAAAAATTTTTTTCAAAATTTTAGCGAGGGGTGGTCGTGAAAAATTTTAAAAAATTGTAAAAATTTTTTTTCAAAATTTTAGCGAGGGGTGGTCGTGAAATACTTTAAACAATTGGAAAAATTTTTTTTCAAAATTTTAGCGAGGGTTGGTCGTGAAAAATTTTAAAAAATTGGAAAAATTTTTTTTTTAAATTTTAGCGAGGGGTGGTCGTGAAAAATTTTAAAAAATTGTAAAATTTTTTTTTTTAATTTTAGCGAGGGGTGGTCGTGAAATACTTTAAAAAATTGTAAAATTTTTTTTTTTTAATTTTAGCGAGGGGTGGTCGTGAAATACTTTAAAAAATTGTAAAAAATTTTTTGCAAAATTTTAGCGAGGGGTGGTCGTGAAATACTTTAAAAAATTGTAAAAAATTTTTTTCAAAATTTTAGCGAGGGGTGGTCGTGAAAAATTTTAAAAAATTGGAAAAATTTTTTTTTTAAATTTTAGCGAGGGGTGTTCGTAAAATACTTTAAAAAATTGTAAAAAATTTTTTGCAAAATTTTAGCGAGGGGTGGTCGTGAAAAATTTTAAAAAATTGGAAAATTTTTTTTTTTTAATTTTAGCGAGGGGTGGTCGTGAAAAATTTTAAAAAATTGGAAAAATTTTTTTTTTAAATTTTAGCGAGGGGCGGTCGTGAAAAATTTTAAAAAATTGGAAAATTTTTTTTTTTTAATTTTAGCGAGGGGTGGTCGTAAAATACTTTAAAAAATTGTACAAAATTTTTTTTTTAAATTTTAGCGAGGGGTGTTCGTAAAATACTTTAAAAAATTGTAAAAAATTTTTTGCAAAATTTTAGCGAGGGGTGGTCGTGAAAAATTTTAAAAAATTGTAAAAATTTTTTTTTTAAATTTTAGCGAGGGGTGGTCGTGAAAAATTTTAAAAAATTGTAAAATTTTTTTTTTTTAATTTTAGCGAGGGGTGGTCGTGAAATACTTTAAAAAATTGTAAAAAATTTTTTGCAAAATTTTAGCGAGGGGTGGTCGTGAAAAATTTTAAAAAATTGTAAAATTTTTTTTTTTTAATTTTAGCGAGGGGTGGTCGTGAAAAATTTTAAAAAATTGTAAAAATTTTTTTTCAAAATTTTAGCGAGGGGTGGTCGTGAAATACTTTAAAAAATTGGAAAAATTTTTTTTCAAAATTTTAGCGAGGGTTGGTCGTGAAAAATTTTAAAAAATTGGAAAAATTTTTTTTTTAAATTTTAGCGAGGGGTGGTCGTGAAAAATTTTAAAAAATTGTAAAATTTTTTTTTTTAATTTTAGCGAGGGGTGGTCGTGAAATACTTTAAAAAATTGTAAAATTTTTTTTTTTTAATTTTAGCGAGGGGTGGTCGTGAAATACTTTAAAAAATTGTAAAAAATTTTTTGCAAAATTTTAGCGAGGGGTGGTCGTGAAATACTTTAAAAAATTGTAAAAAATTTTTTTCAAAATTTTAGCGAGGGGTGGTCGTGAAAAATTTTAAAAAATTGGAAAATTTTTTTTTTTAAATTTTAGCGAGGGGTGTTCGTAAAATACTTTAAAAAATTGTAAAAAATTTTTTGCAAAATTTTAGCGAGGGGTGGTCGTGAAAAATTTTAAAAAATTGGAAAATTTTTTTTTTTTAATTTTAGCGAGGGGTGGTCGTGAAAAATTTTAAAAAATTGGAAAAATTTTTTTTTTAAATTTTAGCGAGGGGCGGTCGTGAAAAATTTTAAAAAATTGGAAAATTTTTTTTTTTTAATTTTAGCGAGGGGTGGTCGTAAAATACTTTAAAAAATTGTACAAAATTTTTTTTTTAAATTTTAGCGAGGGGTGTTCGTAAAATACTTTAAAAAATTGTAAAAAATTTTTTGCAAAATTTTAGCGAGGGGTGGTCGTGAAAAATTTTAAAAAATTGTAAAAATTTTTTTTTTAAATTTTAGCGAGGGGTGGTCGTGAAAAATTTTAAAAAATTGTAAAATTTTTTTTTTTTAATTTTAGCGAGGGGTGGTCGTGAAATACTTTAAAAAATTGTAAAAAATTTTTTGCAAAATTTTAGCGAGGGGTGGTCGTGAAAAATTTTAAAAAATTGTAAAATTTTTTTTTTTTAATTTTAGCGAGGGGTGGTCGTGAAAAATTTTAAAAAATTGGAAAAATTTTTTTTTTTAATTTTAGCGAGGGGTGGTCGTGAAATACTTTAAAAAATTGTATAAAATTTTTTGCAAAATTTTAGCGAGGGGGGGTCGTGAAAAATTTTAAAAAATTGGAAAAAATTTTTTTTTTTAATTTTAGCGAGGGGTGGTCATGAAA
The DNA here is from genome assembly GCA_951394055.1 of Villa cingulata. Classification (NCBI taxonomy): domain Eukaryota; kingdom Metazoa; phylum Arthropoda; class Insecta; order Diptera; family Bombyliidae; genus Villa; species Villa cingulata. Next base: position 28,646,066 of record OX596018.1, read on the forward strand.
TACTTTAAAAAATTGTAAAAAATTTTTTTCAAAATTTTAGCGAGGGGTGGTCGTGAAAAATTTTAAAAAATTGGAAAAATTTTTTTTTTTAATTTTAGCGAGGGGTGGTCGTGAAAAATTTTAAAAAATTGGAAAAATTTTTTTTTTTAATTTTTTCGAGGGGTGGTCGTGAAATACTTTAAAAAATTGTAAAAAATTTTTTACAAAATTTTAGCGAGGGGTGGTTGTGAAATACTTTAAAAAATTGTAAAAAATTTTTTTCAAAATTTTAGCGAGGGGTGGTCGTGAAAAATTTTAAAAAATTGTAAAAATTTTTTTTCAAAATTTTAGCGAGGGGTGGTCGTGAAATACTTTAAAAAATTGGAAAAATTTTTTTTCAAAATTTTAGCGAGGGTTGGTCGTGAAAAATTTTAAAAAATTGGAAAAATTTTTTTTTTAAATTTTAGCGAGGGTTGGTCGTGAAAAATTTTAAAAAATTGTAAAATTTTTTTTTTTAATTTTAGCGAGGGGTGGTCGTGAAATACTTTAAAAAATTGTAAAATTTTTTTTTTTTAATTTTAGCGAGGGGTGGTCGTGAAATACTTTAAAAAATTGTAAAAAATTTTTTGCAAAATTTTAGCGAGGGGTGGTCGTGAAATACTTTAAAAAATTGTAAAAAATTTTTTTCAAAATTTTAGCGAGGGGTGGTCGTGAAAAATTTTAAAAAATTGGAAAAATTTTTTTTTTAAATTTTAGCGAGGGGTGTTCGTAAAATACTTTAAAAAATTGTAAAAAATTTTTTGCAAAATTTTAGCGAGGGGTGGTCGTGAAAAATTTTAAAAAATTGGAAAATTTTTTTTTTTTAATTTTAGCGAGGGGTGGTCGTGAAAAATTTTAAAAAATTGGAAAAATTTTTTTTTTAAATTTTAGCGAGGGGCGGTCGTGAAAAATTTTAAAAAATTGGAAAATTTTTTTTTTTTAATTTTAGCGAGGGGTGGTCGTAAAATACTTTAAAAAATTGTACAAAATTTTTTTTTTAAATTTTAGCGAGGGGTGTTCGTAAAATACTTTAAAAAATTGTAAAAAATTTTTTGCAAAATTTTAGCGAGGGGTGGTCGTGAAAAATTTTAAAAAATTGTAAAAATTTTTTTTTTAAATTTTAGCGAGGGGTGGTCGTGAAAAATTTTAAAAAATTGTAAAATTTTTTTTTTTTAATTTTAGCGAGGGGTGGTCGTGAAATACTTTTAAAAATTGTAAAAAATTTTTTGCAAAATTTTAGCGAGGGGTGGTCGTGAAAAATTTTAAAAAATTGTAAAATTTTTTTTTTTTAATTTTAGCGAGGGGTGGTCGTGAAAAATTTTAAAAAATTGGAAAAATTTTTTTTTTTAATTTTAGCGAGGGGTGGTCGTGAAATACTTTAAAAAATTGTATAAAATTTTTTGCAAAATTTTAGCGAGGGGGGGTCGTGAAAAATTTTAAAAAATTGGAAAAAATTTTTTTTTTAATTTATCGAGGGGTGGTCGTGAAAAATTTTAAAAAATTGGAAAAATTTTTTTTTTTAATTTTAGCGAGGGGTGGTCATGAAATACTTTAAAAAATTGTAAAAAATTTTTTTCAAAATTTTAGCGAGGGGTGGTCGTGAAAAATTTTAAAAAATTGGAAACATTTTTTTTTTTAATTTTAGCGAGGGGTGGTCATGAAATACTTTAAAAAATTGGAAAAATTTTTTTTCAAAATTTTAGCGAGGGGTGGTCGTGAAAAATTTTAAAAAATTGGAAAAATTTTTTTTTTTAATTTTAGCGAGGGGTGGTCGTGAAAAATTTTAAAAAATTGGAAAAATTTTTTTTTTTAATTTTTTCGAGGGGTGGTCGTGAAATACTTTAAAAAATTGTAAAAAATTTTTTACAAAATTTTAGCGAGGGGTGGTCGTGAAATACTTTAAAAAATTGTAAAAAATTTTTTTCAAAATTTTAGCGAGGGGTGGTCGTGAAAAATTTTAAAAAATTGTAAAAATTTTTTTTCAAAATTTTAGCGAGGGGTGGTCGTGAAATACTTTAAAAAATTGGAAAAATTTTTTTTCAAAATTTTAGCGAGGGTTGGTCGTGAAAAATTTTAAAAAATTGGAAAAATTTTTTTTTTAAATTTTAGCGAGGGGTGGTCGTGAAAAATTTTAAAAAATTGTAAAATTTTTTTTTTTAATTTTAGCGAGGGGTGGTCGTGAAATACTTTAAAAAATTGTAAAATTTTTTTTTTTTAATTTTAGCGAGGGGTGGTCGTGAAATACTTTAAAAAATTGTAAAAAATTTTTTGCAAAATTTTAGCGAGGGGTGGTCGTGAAATACTTTAAAAAATTGTAAAAAATTTTTTTCAAAATTTTAGCGAGGGGTGGTCGTGAAAAATTTTAAAAAATTGGAAAAATTTTTTTTTTAAATTTTAGCGAGGGGTGTTCGTAAAATACTTTAAAAAATTGTAAAAAATTTTTTGCAAAATTTTAGCGAGGGGTGGTCGTGAAAAATTTTAAAAAATTGGAAAATTTTTTTTTTTTAATTTTAGCGAGGGGTGGTCGTGAAAAATTTTAAAAAATTGGAAAAATTTTTTTTTTAAATTTTAGCGAGGGGCGGTCGTGAAAAATTTTAAAAAATTGGAAAATTTTTTTTTTTTAATTTTAGCGAGGGGTGGTCGTAAAATACTTTAAAAAATTGTACAAAATTTTTTTTTTAAATTTTAGCGAGGGGTGTTCGTAAAATACTTTAAAAAATTGTAAAAATTTTTTTGCAAAATTTTAGCGAGGGGTGGTCGTGAAAAATTTTAAAAAATTGTAAAAATTTTTTTTTTAAATTTTAGCGAGGGGTGGTCGTGAAAAATTTTAAAAAATTGTAAAATTTTTTTTTTTTAATTTTAGCGAGGGGTGGTCGTGAAATACTTTAAAAAATTGTAAAAAATTTTTTGCAAAATTTTAGCGAGGGGTGGTCGTGAAAAATTTTAAAAAATTGGAAAATTTTTTTTTTTTAATTTTAGCGAGGGGTGGTCGTGAAATACTTTAAAAAATTGTAAAAAATTTTTTGCAAAATTTTAGCGAGGGGTGGTCGTGAAATACTTTAAAAAATTGTAAAAATTTTTTTTTTTAATTTTAGCGAGGGGTGGTCGTGAAAAATTTTAAAAAATTGGAAAAATTTTTTTTTTAATTTTAGCGAGGGGTGGTCGTGAAAAATTTTAAAAAATTTTGAAAAATTTTTTTTTTAATTTTAGCGAGGGGTGGTCGTGAATTACTTTAAAAAATTGTAAAAAATTTTTTGCAAAATTTTAGCGAGGGGTGGTCGTGAAATACTTTAAAAAATTGTAAAAAATTTTTTTCAAAATTTTAGCGAGGGGTGGTCGTGAAATACTTTAAAAAATTGGAAAAATTTTTTTTCAAAATTTTAGCGAGGGGTGGTCGTGAAAAATTTTAAAAAATTGGAAAAATTTTTTTTTTAAATTTTAGGGAGGGGTGGTCGTGAAAAATTTTAAAAAATTGTAAAATTTTTTTTTTTAATTTTAGCGAGGGGTGGTCGTGAAATACTTTAAAAAATTGTAAAATTTTTTTTTTTTAATTTTAGCGAGGGGTGGTCGTGAAATACTTTAAAAAATTGTAAAAAATTTTTTGCAAAATTTTAGCGAGGGGTGGTCGTGAAATACTTTAAAAAATTGTAAAAAATTTTTTGCAAAATTTTAGCGAGGGGTGGTCGTGAAAAATTGTAAAAAATTGTAAAAAATTTTTTTCAAAATTTTAGCGAGGGGTGGTCGTGAAAAATTTTAAAAAATTGGAAAAATTTTTTTTTTAAATTTTAGCGAGGGGTGTTCGTAAAATACTTTAAAAAATTGTAAAAAATTTTTTTCAAAATTTTAGCGAGGGTTGGTCGTGAAAAATTTTAAAAAATTCTAAAAAATTTTTTTTTTAAATTTTAGCGAGGGGTGGTGGTGAAAAATTTTAAAAAATTGGAAAAATTTTTTTTTTAAATTTTAGCGAGGGGTGGTCGTGAAAAATTTTAAAAAATTGTAAAATTTTTTTTTTTTAATTTTAGCGAGGGGTGGTCGTGAAATACTTTAAAAAATTGTAAAAAATTTTTTGCAAAATTTTAGCGAGGGGTGGTCGTGAAATACTTTAAAAAATTGTAAAAAATTTTTTTCAAAATTTTAGCGAGGGGTGGTCGTGAAAAATTTTAAAAAATTGGAAAAATTTTTTTTTTTAATTTTAGCGAGGGGTGTTCGTAAAATACTTTAAAAAATTGTAAAAAATTTTTTGCAAAATTTTAGCGAGGGGTGGTCGTGAAAAATTTTAAAAAATTGTAAAATTTTTTTTTTTTAATTTTAGCGAGGGGTGGTCGTGAAAAATTTTAAAAAATTGGAAAAATTTTTTTTTTTAATTTTAGCGAGGGGTGGTCGTGAAATACTTTAAAAAATTGTATAAAATTTTTTGCAAAATTTTAGCGAGGGGGGGTCGTGAAAAATTTTAAAAAATTGGAAAAAATTTTTTTTTTAATTTTAGCGAGGGGTGGTCGTGAAAAATTTTAAAAAATTGGAAAAATTTTTTTTTTTAATTTTAGCGAGGGGTGGTCATGAAATACTTTAAAAAATTGTAAAAAATTTTTTTCAAAATTTTAGCGAGGGGTGGTCGTGAAAAATTTTAAAAAATTGGAAACATTTTTTTTTTTAATTTTAGCGAGGGGTGGTCGTGAAATACTTTAAAAAATTGGAAAAATTTTTTTTCAAAATTTTAGCGAGGGGTGGTCGTGAAAAATTTTAAAAAATTGGAAAAATTTTTTTTTTTAATTTTAGCGAGGGGTGGTCGTGAAAAATTTTAAAAAATTGGAAAAATTTTTTTTTTTAATTTTTTCGAGGGGTGGTCGTGAAATACTTTAAAAAATTGTAAAAAATTTTTTACAAAATTTTAGCGAGGGGTGGTTGTGAAATACTTTAAAAAATTGTAAAAAATTTTTTTCAAAATTTTAGCGAGGGGTGGTCGTGAAAAATTTTAAAAAATTGTAAAAATTTTTTTTCAAAATTTTAGCGAGGGGTGGTCGTGAAATACTTTAAAAAATTGGAAAAATTTTTTTTCAAAATTTTAGCGAGGGTTGGTCGTGAAAAATTTTAAAAAATTGGAAAAATTTTTTTTTTAAATTTTATCGAGGGGTGGTCGTGAAAAATTTTAAAAAATTGTAAAATTTTTTTTTTTAATTTTAGCGAGGGGTGGTCGTGAAATACTTTAAAAAATTGTAAAATTTTTTTTTTTTAATTTTAGCGAGGGGTGGTCGTGAAATACTTTAAAAAATTGTAAAAAATTTTTTGCAAAATTTTAGCGAGGGGTGGTCGTGAAATACTTTAAAAAATTGTAAAAAATTTTTTTCAAAATTTTAGCGAGGGGTGGTCGTGAAAAATTTTAAAAAATTGGAAAAATTTTTTTTTTAAATTTTAGCGAGGGGTGTTCGTAAAATACTTTAAAAAATTGTAAAAAATTTTTTGCAAAATTTTAGCGAGGGGTGGTCGTGAAAAATTTTAAAAAATTGGAAAATTTTTTTTTTTTAATTTTAGCGAGGGGTGGTCGTGAAAAATTTTAAAAAATTGGAAAAATTTTTTTTTTAAATTTTAGCGAGGGGCGGTCGTGAAAAATTTTAAAAAATTGGAAAATTTTTTTTTTTTAATTTTAGCGAGGGGTGGTCGTAAAATACTTTAAAAAATTGTACAAAATTTTTTTTTTAAATTTTAGCGAGGGGTGTTCGTAAAATACTTTAAAAAATTGTAAAAAATTTTTTGCAAAATTTTAGCGAGGGGTGGTCGTGAAAAATTTTAAAAAATTGTAAAAATTTTTTTTTTAAATTTTAGCGAGGGGTGGTCGTGAAAAATTTTAAAAAATTGTAAAATTTTTTTTTTTTAATTTTAGCGAGGGGTGGTCGTGAAATACTTTAAAAAATTGTAAAAAATTTTTTGCAAAATTTTAGCGAGGGGTGGTCGTGAAAAATTTTAAAAAATTGTAAAATTTTTTTTTTTTAATTTTAGCGAGGGGTGGTCGTGAAAAATTTTAAAAAATTGGAAAAATTTTTTTTTTTAATTTTAGCGAGGGGTGGTCGTGAAATACTTTAAAAAATTGTATAAAATTTTTTGCAAAATTTTAGCGAGGGGGGGTCGTGAAAAATTTTAAAAAATTGGAAAAAATTTTTTTTTTAATTTATCGAGGGGTGGTCGTGAAAAATTTTAAAAAATTGGAAAAATTTTTTTTTTTAATTTTAGCGAGGGGTGGTCATGAAATACTTTAAAAAATTGTAAAAAATTTTTTTCAAAATTTTAGCGAGGGGTGGTCGTGAAAAATTTTAAAAAATTGGAAACATTTTTTTTTTTAATTTTAGCGAGGGGTGGTCATGAAATACTTTAAAAAATTGGAAAAATTTTTTTTCAAAATTTTAGCGAGGGGTGGTCGTGAAAAATTTTAAAAAATTGGAAAAATTTTTTTTTTTAATTTTAGCGAGGGGTGGTCGTGAAAAATTTTAAAAAATTGGAAAAATTTTTTTTTTTAATTTTTTCGAGGGGTGGTCGTGAAATACTTTAAAAAATTGTAAAAAATTTTTTACAAAATTTTAGCGAGGGGTGGTCGTGAAATACTTTAAAAAATTGTAAAAAATTTTTTTCAAAATTTTAGCGAGGGGTGGTCGTGAAAAATTTTAAAAAATTGTAAAAATTTTTTTTCAAAATTTTAGCGAGGGGTGGTCGTGAAATACTTTAAAAAATTGGAAAAATTTTTTTTCAAAATTTTAGCGAGGGTTGGTCGTGAAAAATTTTAAAAAATTGGAAAAATTTTTTTTTTAAATTTTAGCGAGGGGTGGTCGTGAAAAATTTTAAAAAATTGTAAAATTTTTTTTTTTAATTTTAGCGAGGGGTGGTCGTGAAATACTTTAAAAAATTGTAAAATTTTTTTTTTTTAATTTTAGCGAGGGGTGGTCGTGAAATACTTTAAAAAATTGTAAAAAATTTTTTGCAAAATTTTAGCGAGGGGTGGTCGTGAAATACTTTAAAAAATTGTAAAAAATTTTTTTCAAAATTTTAGCGAGGGGTGGTCGTGAAAAATTTTAAAAAATTGGAAAAATTTTTTTTTTAAATTTTAGCGAGGGGTGTTCGTAAAATACTTTAAAAAATTGTAAAAAATTTTTTGCAAAATTTTAGCGAGGGGTGGTCGTGAAAAATTTTAAAAAATTGGAAAATTTTTTTTTTTAATTTTAGCGAGGGGTGGTCGTGAAAAATTTTAAAAAATTGGAAAAATTTTTTTTTTAAATTTTAGCGAGGGGCGGTCGTGAAAAATTTTAAAAAATTGGAAAATTTTTTTTTTTTAATTTTAGCGAGGGGTGGTCGTAAAATACTTTAAAAAATTGTACAAAATTTTTTTTTTAAATTTTAGCGAGGGGTGTTCGTAAAATACTTTAAAAAATTGTAAAAATTTTTTTGCAAAATTTTAGCGAGGGGTGGTCGTGAAAAATTTTAAAAAATTGTAAAAATTTTTTTTTTAAATTTTAGCGAGGGGTGGTCGTGAAAAATTTTAAAAAATTGTAAAATTTTTTTTTTTTAATTTTAGCGAGGGGTGGTCGTGAAATACTTTAAAAAATTGTAAAAAATTTTTTGCAAAATTTTAGCGAGGGGTGGTCGTGAAAAATTTTAAAAAATTGGAAAATTTTTTTTTTTTAATTTTAGCGAGGGGTGGTCGTGAAATACTTTAAAAAATTGTAAAAAATTTTTTGCAAAATTTTAGCGAGGGGTGGTCGTGAAATACTTTAAAAAATTGTAAAAATTTTTTTTTTTAATTTTAGCGAGGGGTGGTCGTGAAAAATTTTAAAAAATTTTGAAAAATTTTTTTTTTAATTTTAGCGAGGGGTGGTCGTGAATTACTTTAAAAAATTGTAAAAAATTTTTTGCAAAATTTTAGCGAGGGGTGGTCGTGAAATACTTTAAAAAATTGTAAAAAAATTTTTTTCAAAATTTTAGCGAGGGGTGGTCGTGAAATACTTTAAAAAATTGGAAAAATTTTTTTTCAAAATTTTAGCGAGGGGTGGTCGTGAAAAATTTTAAAAAATTGGAAAAATTTTTTTTTTAAATTTTAGGGAGGGGTGGTCGTGAAAAATTTTAAAAAATTGTAAAATTTTTTTTTTTAATTTTAGCGAGGGGTGGTCGTGAAATACTTTAAAAAATTGTAAAATTTTTTTTTTTTAATTTTAGCGAGGGGTGGTCGTGAAATACTTTAAAAAATTGTAAAAAATTTTTTGCAAAATTTTAGCGAGGGGTGGTCGTGAAATACTTTAAAAAATTGTAAAAAATTTTTTGCAAAATTTTAGCGAGGGGTGGTCGTGAAAAATTGTAAAAAATTGTAAAAAATTTTTTTCAAAATTTTAGCGAGGGGTGGTCGTGAAAAATTTTAAAAAATTGGAAAAATTTTTTTTTTAAATTTTAGCGAGGGGTGTTCGTAAAATACTTTAAAAAATTGTAAAAAATTTTTTTCAAAATTTTAGCGAGGGGTGGTCGTGAAAAATTTTAAAAAATTCTAAAAAATTTTTTTTTTAAATTTTAGCGAGGGGTGGTGGTGAAAAATTTTAAAAAATTGGAAAAATTTTTTTTTTAAATTTTAGCGAGGGGTGGTCGTGAAAAATCTTAAAAAATTGTAAAATTTTTTTTTTTTAATTTTAGCGAGGGGTGGTCGTGAAATACTTTAAAAAATTGTAAAAAATTTTTTTCAAAATTTTAGCGAGGGGTGGTCGTGAAAAATTTTAAAAAATTGGAAAAATTTTTTTTTTAAATTTTAGCGAGGGGTGGTCGTGAAAAATTTTAAAAAATTGGAAAATTTTTTTTTTTTAATTTTAGCGAGGGGTGGTCGTGAAATACTTTAAAAAATTGTAAAAAATTTTTTGCAAAACTTTAGCGAGGGGTGGTCGTGAAAAATTTTAAAAAATTGTAAAATTTTTTTTTTAATTTTAGCGAGGGGTGGTCTTGAAAAATTTTAAAAAATTGGAAAAATTTTTTTTTTTAATTTTAGCGAGGGGTGGTCGTGAAAAATTTTAAAAAATTTTGAAAAATTTTTTTTTTAATTTTAGCGAGGGGTGGTCGTGAATTACTTTAAAAAATTGTAAAAAATTTTTTGCAAAATTTTAGCGAGGGGTGGTCGTGAAATACTTTAAAAAATTGTAAAAAATTTTTTTCAAAATTTTAGCGACGGGTGGTCGTGAAATACTTTAAAAAATTGGAAAAATTTTTTTTCAAAATTTTAGCGAGGGGTGGTTGTGAAAAATTTTAAAAAATTGGAAAAATTTTTTTTTTAAATTTTAGCGAGGGGTGGTCGTGAAAAATTTTAAAAAATTGTAAAATTTTTTTTTTTAATTTTAGCGAGGGGTGGTCGTGAAATACTTTAAAAAATTGTAAAATTTTTTTTTTTTAATTTTAGCGAGGGGTGGTCGTGAAATACTTTAAAAAATTGTAAAAAATTTTTTGCAAAATTTTAGCGAGGGGTGGTCGTGAAATACTTTAAAAAATTGTAAAAAATTTTTTTCAAAATTTTAGCGAGGGGTGGTCGTGAAAAATTTTAAAAAATTGGAAAAATTTTTTTTTTTAATTTTAGCGAGGGGTGTTCGTAAAATACTTTAAAAAATTGTAAAAAATTTTTTGCAAAATTTTAGCGAGGGGTGGTCGTGAAAAATTTTAAAAAATTGTAAAATTTTTTTTTTTTAATTTTAGCGGGGGGTGGTCGTGAAAAATTTTAAAAAATTGGAAAAATTTTTTTTTTTAATTTTAGCGAGGGGTGGTCGTGAAATACTTTAAAAAATTGTATAAAATTTTTTGCAAAATTTTAGCGAGGGGGGGTCGTGAAAAATTTTAAAAAATTGGAAAAAATTTTTTTTTTAATTTTAGCGAGGGGTGGTCGTGAAAAATTTTAAAAAATTGGAAAAATTTTTTTTTTTAATTTTAGCGAGGGGTGGTCATGAAATACTTTAAAAAATTGTAAAAAATTTTTTTCAAAATTTTAGCGAGGGGTGGTCGTGAAAAATTTTAAAAAATTGGAAACATTTTTTTTTTTAATTTTAGCGAGGGGTGGTCGTGAAATACTTTAAAAAATTGGAAAAATTTTTTTTCAAAATTTTAGCGAGGGGTGGTCGTGAAAAATTTTAAAAAATTGGAAAAATTTTTTTTTTTAATTTTAGCGAGGGGTGGTCGTGAAAAATTTTAAAAAATTGGAAAAATTTTTTTTTTTAATTTTTTCGAGGGGTGGTCGTGAAATACTTTAAAAAATTGTAAAAAATTTTTTACAAAATTTTAGCGAGGGGTGGTCGTGAAATACTTTAAAAAATTGTAAAAAATTTTTTTCAAAATTTTAGCGAGGGGTGGTCGTGAAAAATTTTAAAAAATTGTAAAAATTTTTTTTCAAAATTTTAGCGAGGGGTGGTCGTGAAAAATTTTAAAAAATTGTAAAAATTTTTTTTCAAAATTTTAGCGAGGGGTGGTCGTGAAATACTTTAAAAAATTGGAAAAATTTTTTTTCAAAATTTTAGCGAGGGTTGGTCGTGAAAAATTTTAAAAAATTGGAAAAATTTTTTTTTTAAATTTTAGCGAGGGGTGGTCGTGAAAAATTTTAAAAAATTGGAAAAATTTTTTTTTTAAATTTTAGCGAGGGGTGTTCGTAAAATACTTTAAAAAATTGTAAAAAATTTTTTGCAAAATTTTAGCGAGGGGTGGTCGTGAAAAATTTTAAAAAATTGGAAAATTTTTTTTTTTTAATTTTAGCGAGGGGTGGTCGTGAAAAATTTTAAAAAATTGGAAAAATTTTTTTTTTAAATTTTAGCGAGGGGTGGTCGTGAAAAATTTTAAAAAATTGGAAAATTTTTTTTTTTTAATTTTAGCGAGGGGTGGTCGTAAAATACTTTAAAAAATTGTACAAAATTTTTTTTTAAAATTTTAGCGAGGGGTGTTCGTAAAATACTTTAAAAAATTGTAAAAAATTTTTTGCAAAATTTTAGCGAGGGGTGGTCGTGAAAAATTTTAAAAAATTGTAAAAAATTTTTTTCAAAATTTTAGCGAGGGGTGGTCGTGAAAAATTTTAAAAAATTGGAAAAATTTTTTTTTTAAATTTTAGCGAGGGGTGTTCGTAAAATACTTTAAAAAATTGTAAAAAATTTTTTTCAAAATTTTAGCGAGGGGTGGTCGTGAAAAATTTTAAAAAATTGTAAAAAATTTTTTTTTTAAATTTTAGCGAGGGGTGGTGGTGAAAAATTTTAAAAAATTGGAAAAATTTTTTTTTTAAATTTTAGCGAGGGGGGGTCGTGAAAAATTTTAAAAAATTGTAAAATTTTTTTTTTTTAATTTTAGCGAGGGGTGGTCGTGAAATACTTTAAAAAATTGTAAAAAATTTTTTTCAAAATTTTAGCGAGGGGTGGTCGTGAAAAATTTTAAAAAATTGGAAAAATTTTTTTTTAAATTTTAGCGAGGGGTGGTCGTGAAAAATTTTAAAAAATTGTAAAAATTTTTTTTTTTAATTTTAGCGAGGGGTGGTCGTGAAATACTTTAAAAAATTGTAAAAAATTTTTTTCAAAATTTTAGCGAGGGGTGGTCGTGAAAAATTTTAAAAAATTGGAAAAATTTTTTTTTAAATTTTAGCGAGGGGTGGTCGTGAAAAATTTTAAAAAATTGTAAAAATTTTTTTTTAAAATTTTAGCGAGGGGTGTTCGTAAAATACTTTAAAAAATTGTAAAAAATTTTTTGCAAAATTTTAGCGAGGGGTGGTCGTGAAAAATTTTAAAAAATTGGAAAAATTTTTTTTTTAAATTTTAGCGAGGGGTGGTCGTGAAAAATTTTAAAAAATTGGAAAATTTTTTTTTTTTAATTTTAGCGAGGGGTGGTCGTAAAATACTTTAAAAAATTGTACAAAATTTTTTTTTAAAATTTTAGCGAGGGGTGTTCGTAAAATACTTTAAAAAATTGTAAAAAATTTTTTGCAAAATTTTAGCGAGGGGTGGTCGTGAAAAATTTTAAAAAATTGTAAAAAATTTTTTTCAAAATTTTAGCGAGGGGTGGTCGTGAAAAATTTTAAAAAATTGGAAAAATTTTTTTTTTAAATTTTAGCGAGGGGTGTTCGTAAAATACTTTAAAAAATTGTAAAAAATTTTTTTCAAAATTTTAGCGAGGGGTGGTCGTGAAAAATTTTAAAAAATTGTAAAAAATTTTTTTTTTAAATTTTAGCGAGGGGTGGTGGTGAAAAATTTTAAAAAATTGGAAAAATTTTTTTTTTAAATTTTAGCGAGGGGGGGTCGTGAAAAATTTTAAAAAATTGTAAAATTTTTTTTTTTTAATTTTAGCGAGGGGTGGTCGTGAAATACTTTAAAAAATTGTAAAAAATTTTTTTCAAAATTTTAGCGAGGGGTGGTCGTGAAAAATTTTAAAAAATTGGAAAAATTTTTTTTTAAATTTTAGCGAGGGGTGGTCGTGAAAAATTTTAAAAAATTGTAAAAATTTTTTTTTTAAATTTTAGCGAGGGGTGGTCGTGAAAAATTTTAAAAAATTGTAAAAATTTTTTTTTTAAATTTTAGCGAGGGGTGGTCGTGAAAAATTTTAAAAAATTGTAAAATTTTTTTTTTTTAATTTTAGCGAGGGGTGGTCGTGAAAAATTTTAAAAAATTGGAAAAATTTTTTTTTTAAATTTTAGCGAGGGGCGGTCGTGAAAAATTTTAAAAAATTGGAAAATTTTTTTTTTTTAATTTTAGCGAGGGGTGGTCGTAAAATACTTTAAAAAATTGTACAAAATTTTTTTTTTAAATTTTAGCGAGGGGTGTTCGTAAAATACTTTAAAAAATTGTAAAAAATTTTTTGCAAAATTTTAGCGAGGGGTGGTCGTGAAAAATTTTAAAAAATTGTAAAAAATTTTTTTCAAAATTTTAGCGAGGGGTGGTCGTGAAAAATTTTAAAAAATTGGAAAAATTTTTTTTTTAAATTTTAGCGAGGGGTGTTCGTAAAATACTTTAAAAAATTGTAAAAAATTTTTTTCAAAATTTTAGCGAGGGGTGGTCGTGAAAAATTTTAAAAAATTGTAAAAAATTTTTTTTTTAAATTTTAGCGAGGGGTGGTGGTGAAAAATTTTAAAAAATTGGAAAAATTTTTTTTTTAAATTTTAGCGAGGGGTGGTCGTGAAAAATTTTAAAAAATTGTAAAATTTTTTTTTTTTAATTTTAGCGAGGGGTGGTCGTGAAATACTTTAAAAAATTGTAAAAAATTTTTTTCAAAATTTTAGCGAGGGGTGGTCGTGAAAAATTTTAAAAAATTGGAAAAATTTTTTTTTAAATTTTAGCGAGGGGTGGTCGTGAAAAATTTTAAAAAATTGTAAAAATTTTTTTTTTAAATTTTAGCGAGGGGTGGTCGTGAAAAATTTTAAAAAATTGGAAAATTTTTTTTTTTTTAATTTTAGCGAGGGGTGGTCGTGAATACTTTAAAAAATTGTAAAAAATTTTTTGCAAAACTTTAGCGAGGGGTGGTCGTGAAAAATTTTAAAAAATTGTAAAATTTTTTTTTTTAATTTTAGCGAGGGGTGGTCGTGAAATACTTTAAAAAATTGTAAAAATTTTTTTTTTAAATTTTAGCGAGGGGTGGTCGTGAAAAATTTTAAAAAATTGGAAAATTTTTTTTTTTTAATTTTAGCGAGGGGTGTTCTTAAAATACTTTAAAAAATTGTAAAAAATTTTTTGCAAAATTTTAGCGAGAGGTGGTCGTGAAATACTTTAAAAAATTGTAAAAAATTTTTTTCAAAATTTTAGCGAGGGGTGGTCGTGAAAAATTTTAAAAAATTGGAAAATTTTTTTTTTTTTAATTTTAGCGAGGGGTGGTCGTGAAATACTTTAAAAAATTGTAAAAAATTTTTTGCAAAACTTTAGCGAGGGGTGGTCGTGAAAAATTTTAAAAAATTGTAAAATTTTTTTTTTTAATTTTAGCGAGGGGTGGTCGTGAAATACTTTAAAAAATTGTAAAAAATTTTTTTCAAAATTTTAGCGAGGGGTGGTCGTGAAAAATTTTAAAAAATTGGAAAAATTTTTTTTTTAAATTTTAGCGAGGGGTGTTCGTAAAATATGTACTTTAAAAAATTGTAAAAAATTGTTTGCAAAATTTTAGCGAGGGGTGGTCGTGAAATACTTTAAAAAATTGTAAAAAATTTTTTTCAAAATTTTAGCGAGGGGTGGTCGTGAAAAATTTTAAAAAATTGGAAAAATTTTTTTTTTAAATTTTAGCGAGGGGTGTTCGTAAAAAATTTTAAAAAATTGGAAAAATTTTTTTTTAAATTTTAGCGAGGGGTGGTCGTGAAAAATTTTAAAAAATTGGAAAAATTTTTTTTTTAAATTTTAGCGAGGGGTGTTCGTAAAAAATTTTAAAAAATTGGAAAAATTTTTTTTTAAATTTTAGCGAGGGGTGGTCGTGAAAAATTTTAAAAAATTGGAAAAATTTTTTTTTTAAATTTTAGCGAGGGGTGGTCGTGAAATACTTTAAAAAATTGTAAAAAATTGCTTATTTGAACGTAATCATCGCTAAAAGAGATAAAAAATTGCTTATTTGCACGAAATCATCGCTAAAAAAGATTTTTCAATTTTGCAAAAAACTGCTTATTTGCACGTAATAATCGCTAAAAAAGGGTTTTTTCTATTAATTAAAAAATTGCTTATTTGAACGTAATCATCGCTAAAAGAGATAAAAAATTGCTTATTTGCACGAAATCATCGCTAAAAAAGATTTTTCAATTTTGCAAAAAACTGCTTATTTGCACGTAATAATCGCTAAAAAAGGGTTTTTTCTATTAATTAAAAAATTGCTTATTTGAACGTAATCATCGCTAAAAGAGATAAAAAATTGCTTATTTGCACGAAATCATCGCTAAAAAAGATTTTTCAATTTTGCAAAAAACTGCTTATTTGCACGTAATAATCGCTAAAAAAGGTTTTTTCTATTAATTAAAAAATTGCTTATTTGAACGTAATCATCGCTAAAAGAGATAAAAAATTGCTTATTTGCACGAAATCATCGCTAAAAAAGATTTTTCAATTTTGCAAAAAACTGCTTATTTGCACGTAATAATCGCTAAAAAAGGGTTTTTTCTATTAATTAAAAAATTGCTTATTTGAACGTAATCATCGCTAAAAGAGATAAAAAATTGCTTATTTGCACGAAATCATCGCTAAAAAAGATTTTTCAATTTTGCAAAAAACTGCTTATTTGCACGTAATAATCGCTAAAAAAGGGTTTTTTCTATTAATTAAAAAATTGCTTATTTGAACGTAATCATCGCTAAAAGAGATAAAAAATTGCTTATTTGCACGAAATCATCGCTAAAAAAGATTTTTCAATTTTGCAAAAAACTGCTTATTTGCACGTAATAATCGCTAAAAAAGGGTTTTTTCTATTAATTAAAAAATTGCTTATTTGAACGTAATCATCGCTAAAAGAGATAAAAAATTGCTTATTTGCACGAAATCATCGCTAAAAAAGATTTTTCAATTTTGCAAAAAACTGCTTATTTGCACGTAATAATCGCTAAAAAAGGGTTTTTTCTATTAATTAAAAAATTGCTTATTTGAACGTAATCATCGCTAAAAGAGATAAAAAATTGCTTATTGGCACGAAATCATCGCTAAAAAAGATTTTTCAATTTTGCAAAAAACCTGCTTATTTGCACGTAATAATCGCTAAAAAAGGTTTTTTCTATTAATTAAAAAATTGCTTATTTGAACGTAATCATCGCTAAAAGAGATAAAAAATTGCTTATTTGCACGAAATCATCGCTAAAAAAGATTTTTCAATTTTGCAAAAAACTGCTTATTTGCACGTAATAATCGCTAAAAAAGGGTTTTTTCTATTAATTAAAAAATTGCTTATTTGAACGTAATCATCGCTAAAAGAGATAAAAAATTGCTTATTTGCACGAAATCATCGCTAAAAAAGATTTTTCAATTTTGCAAAAAACTGCTTATTTGCACGTAATAATCGCTAAAAAAGGGTTTTTTCTATTAATTAAAAAATTGCTTATTTGAACGTAATCATCGCTAAAAGAGATAAAAAATTGCTTATTTGCACGAAATCATCGCTAAAAAAGATTTTTCAATTTTGCAAAAAACTGCTTTTTTGCACGTAATAATCGCTAAAAAAGGGTTTTTTCTATTAATTAAAAAATTGCTTATTTGAAAGTAATCATCGCTAAAAGAGATAAAAAATTGCTTATTTGCACGAAATCATCGCTAAAAAAGATTTTTCAATTTTGCAAAAAACTGCTTATTTGCACGTAATAATCGCTAAAAAAGTGTTTTTTCTATTAATTAAAAAATTGCTTATTTGAACGTAATCATCGCTAAAAGAGATAAAAAATTGCTTATTTGCACGAAATCATCGCTAAAAAAGATTTTTCAATTTTGCAAAAAACTGCTTATTTGCACGTAATAATCGCTAAAAAAGGTTTTTTCTATTAATTAAAAAATTGCTTATTTGAACGTAATCATCGCTAAAAGAGATAAAAAATTGCTTATTTGCACGAAATCATCGCTAAAAAAGATTTTTCAATTTTGCAAAAAACTGCTTATTTGCACGTAATAATCGCTAAAAAAGGGTTTTTTCTATTAATTAAAAAATTGCTTATTTGAACGTAATCATCGCTAAAAGAGATAAAAAATTGCTTATTTGCACGAAATCATCGCTAAAAAAGATTTTTCAATTTTGCAAAAAACTGCTTATTTGCACGTAATAATCGCTAAAAAAGGGTTTTTTCTATTAATTAAAAAATTGCTTATTTGAACGTAATCATCGCTAAAAGAGATAAAAAATTGCTTATTTGCACGAAATCATCGCTAAAAAAGATTTTTCAATTTTGCAAAAAACTGCTTTTTTGCACGTAATAATCGCTAAAAAAGGGTTTTTTCTATTAATTAAAAAATTGCTTATTTGAAAGTAATCATCGCTAAAAGAGATAAAAAATTGCTTATTTGCACGAAATCATCGCTAAAAAAGATTTTTCAATTTTGCAAAAAACTGCTTATTTGCACGTAATAATCGCTAAAAAAGGGTTTTTTCTATTAATTAAAAAATTGCTTATTTGAACGTAATCATCGCTAAAAGAGATAAAAAATTGCTTATTTGCACGAAATCATCGCTAAAAAAGATTTTTCAATTTTGCAAAAAACTGCTTATTTGCACGTAATAATCGCTAAAAAAGGGTTTTTTCTATTAATTAAAAAATTGCTTATTTGAACGTAATCATCGCTAAAAGAGATAAAAAATTGCTTATTTGCACGAAATCATCGCTAAAAAAGATTTTTCAATTTTGCAAAAAACTGCTTATTTGCACGTAATAATCGCTAAAAAAGGGTTTTTTCTATTAATTAAAAAATTGCTTATTTGAACGTAATCATCGCTAAAAGAGATAAAAAATTGCTTATTTGCACGAAATCATCGCTAAAAAAGATTTTTCAATTTTGCAAAAAACTGCTTATTTGCACGTAATAATCGCTAAAAAAGGGTTTTTTCTATTAATTAAAAAATTGCTTATTTGAACGTAATCATCGCTAAAAGAGATAAAAAATTGCTTATTTGCACGAAATCATCGCTAAAAAAGATTTTTCAATTTTGCAAAAAACTGCTTATTTGCACGTAATAATCGCTAAAAAAGGGTTTTTTCTATTAATTAAAAAATTGCTTATTTGAACGTAATCATCGCTAAAAAAGATAAAAAATTGCTTATTTGCACGAAATCATCGCTAAAAAAGATTTTTCAATTTTGCAAAAAACTGCTTATTTGCACGTAATAATCGCTAAAAAAGGGTTTTTTCTATTAATTAAAAAATTGCTTATTTGAACGTAATCATCGCTAAAAAAGATAAAAAATTGCTTATTTGCACGAAATCATCGCTAAAAAAGATTTTTCAATTTTGCAAAAAACTGCTTATTTGCACGTAATAATCGCTAAAAAAGGGTTTTTTCTATTAATTAAAAAATTGCTTATTTGCACGAAATCATCGCTAAAAAAGATTTTTCAATTTTGCAAAAAACTGCTTATTTGCACGTAATAATCGCTAAAAAAGGGTTTTTTCTATTAATTAAAAAATTGCTTATTTGAACGTAATCATCGCTAAAAGAGATAAAAAATTGCTTATTTGCACGAAATCATCGCTAAAAAAGATTTTTCAATTTTGCAAAAAACTGCTTATTTGCACGTAATAATCGCTAAAAAAGGTTTTTTCTATTAATTAAAAAATTGCTTATTTGAACGTAATCATCGCTAAAAGAGATAAAAAATTGCTTATTTGCACGAAATCATCGCTAAAAAAGATTTTTCAATTTTGCAAAAAACTGCTTATTTGCACGTAATAATCGCTAAAAAAGGGTTTTTTCTATTAATTAAAAAATTGCTTATTTGAACGTAATCATCGCTAAAAGAGATAAAAAATTGCTTATTTGCACGAAATCATCGCTAAAAAAGATTTTTCAATTTTGCAAAAAACTGCTTATTTGCACGTAATAATCGCTAAAAAAGTGTTTTTTCTATTAATTAAAAAATTGCTTATTTGAACGTAATCATCGCTAAAAGAGATAAAAAATTGCTTATTTGCACGAAATCATCGCTAAAAAAGATTTTTCAATTTTGCAAAAAACTGCTTATTTGCACGTAATAATCGCTAAAAAAGGGTTTTTTCTATTAATTAAAAAATTGCTTATTTGAACGTAATCATCGCTAAAAGAGATAAAAAATTGCTTATTTGCACGAAATCATCGCTAAAAAAGATTTTTCAATTTTGCAAAAAACTGCTTATTTGCACGTAATAATCGCTAAAAAAGGTTTTTTCTATTAATTAAAAAATTGCTTATTTGAACGTAATCATCGCTAAAAGAGATAAAAAATTGCTTATTTGCACGAAATCATCGCTAAAAAAGATTTTTCAATTGGTTTTTTCTATTAATTAAAAAATTGCTTATTTGAAAGTAATCATCGCTAAAAGAGATAAAAAATTGCTTATTTGCACGAAATCATCGCTAAAAAAGATTTTTCAATTTTGCAAAAAATTGCTTATTTGCACGTAATAATCGCTAAAAAAGGGTTTTTTCTATTAATTAAAAAATTGCTTATTTGAACGTAATCATCGCTAAAAAAGATAAAAAATTGCTTATTTGCACGAAATCATCGCTAAAAAAGATTTTTCAATTTTGCAAAAAATTGCTTATTTGCACGTAATAATCGCTAAAAAAGGGTTTTTTCTATTAATTAAAAAATAGCTTATTTGAACGTAATCATTGCTAAAAGAGATAAAAAATTGCTTATTTGCACGTAATCATCGCTAAAAAAGGTTTTTTCAATTTTGCAAAAAACTGCTTATTTGCACGTAATAATCGCTAAAAAAGGTTTTTTCTATTAATTAAAAAATTGCTTATTTGAACGTAATCATCGCTAAAAGAGATAAAAAATTGCTTATTTGCACGAAATCATCGCTAAAAAAGATTTTTCAATTTTGCAAAAAACTGCTTATTTGCACGTAATAATCGCTAAAAAAGGGTTTTTTCTATTAATTAAAAAATTGCTTATTTGAACGTAATCATCGCTAAAAGAGATAAAAAATTGCTTATTTGCACGAAATCATCGCTAAAAAAGATTTTTCAATTTTGCAAAAAACTGCTTATTTGCACGTAATAATCGCTAAAAAAGGGTTTTTTCTATTAATTAAAAAATTGCTTATTTGAAAGTAATCATCGCTAAAAGAGATAAAAAATTGCTTATTTGCACGAAATCATCGCTAAAAAAGATTTTTCAATTTTGCAAAAAATTGCTTATTTGCACGTAATAATCGCTAAAAAAGGGTTTTTTCTATTAATTAAAAAATTGCTTATTTGAACGTAATCATCGCTAAAAAAGATAAAAAATTGCTTATTTGCACGAAATCATCGCTAAAAAAGATTTTTCAATTTTGCAAAAAATTGCTTATTTGCACGTAATAATCGCTAAAAAAGGGTTTTTTCTATTAATTAAAAAATAGCTTATTTGAACGTAATCATCGCTAAAAGAGATAAAAAATTGCTTATTTGCACGTAATCATCGCTAAAAAAGGTTTTTTCAATTTTGCAAAAAACTGCTTATTTGCACGTAATAATCGCTAAAAAAGGTTTTTTCTATTAATTAAAAAATTGCTTATTTGAACGTAATCATCGCTAAAAGAGATAAAAAATTGCTTATTTGCACGAAATCATCGCTAAAAAAGATTTTTCAATTTTGCAAAAAACTGCTTATTTGCACGTAATAATCGCTAAAAAAGGGTTTTTTCTATTAATTAAAAAATTGCTTATTTGAACGTAATCATCGCTAAAAGAGATAAAAAATTGCTTATTTGCACGAAATCATCGCTAAAAAAGATTTTTCAATTTTGCAAAAAACTGCTTTTTTGCACGTAATAATCGCTTAAAAAAG